>CM038677.1:621136730-621736730 GCA_021605205.1 Aegilops longissima | reverse complement strand
TTGCAAGTATTTGTTGTTTGTGTGTAGGTGTTGTTTACATAGTGTTGCTTGGTTCTCCTACTGGATTGATGGGAAATACCTACCTTTGTTGTGCTGCATCATCCTCTCCTCTTCGGGGAATTACCAACGCAGATACAAGCAATCGTGTACCTTATTGCTGGCCAGTGCATTGCCACATTGATGAAAGGTTCATTTTTGCTTCAAGTATTTCTAGAAAAAGTTCTTGCACTTCCAGGAAACTATCGCAAAGGCATGGAAATGGACCGTCTACTCAGTTGTGTGTTTGTACAACCTAGGATCTAGATGCAGAGTGCGGTGCTACTTCTTGAGCTTGCGTTGGTTTCTCCCTTGAAGAGGAAAGGTGATGCAACAAAGTAGAGATAAGTATTTCCCTCAGTTTGAGAACCAAGGTATCAATCCAGTAGGAGACAACGCACAAATCACCGAATACCTGCACAAACAATCATACAACTTGCACCCAACGCGATAAAGGGGTTGTCAAATAATCCATGGACTCAACATTAGTCATAAAGAACTCACATACTTACTGCAAAAATCTATTAGTTATCAAAATGAAGTACTATGCGCATGCTCCTAGGGGGATAGATTGGTAGGAAAAGACCATCGCTCGTCCCCGGCCGCCACTCATAAGGAAGACAATAAAAAAACCATGCTCCGACTTCGTCACATAACGGTTAACCATACATGCATGCTACGGGAATCACAAACCTTAACACAAGTATTTCTCCAATTCACAACTACTCACTAGCATGACTCTAATATCACCATCTTTATATCTCAAAACAATCATAAGGAATCAAACTTCTCATAGTATTCAATGCACTTTATATGAAAGTTTTTATTATATCCCTCTTGGATGCCTATCATACTAGGACTAAATTTATAACCAAAGCAAATTGTCATGCTGTTTAAAGAATCTCAAAATAATATAAGTGAAGCATGAGAGTTCATTAATTTCTATAAAATAAAACCACCGCCATGCTATAAATAGATATGAGTGAAGCACTAGAGCAAAATTGCCTAGCTCAAAAGATATAAGTGAAGCACATAGAGCATTCTAATAAATCACGATTCATGTATGTCCCTCTCAAAAGGTGTGTATAGCAAGGATGGTTGTGGCAAACTAAAAAAGAAAAGACTCAAATCATACAAGACGCTCCAAGAAAAACACATATCATGTGGTGAATAAAAATATAGCCTCAAGTAAAGTTACCAATAGACGAAGACTAAAGAGGGGATGCCTTCCAGGGCATCCCCAAGCTTAGGCTCTTAGTTGTCCTTGAATATTACCTTGGGGTGCCTTGGGAATCCCCAAGCTTAGGTTCTTGCCACTCCTTATTCCATAGTCCATCAAATCCTTACCCAAAACTTGAAAACTTCATAACACAAAACTCTTCTGTGATTTTTAAAATTCTGGGACTGGGCGCAAAAGTTCATCAAGATCAAATCAACTATCACCGTAAGCCATCCTAAAGGTCTTAGTTGACACAAACACTAATTAAAACACAAAACCACATCTGACCAGAGGCTAGATGAATTATTTATTGCAAAACAGAACCAAAAAGCAAAGAACAAAAATAAAATTCGGTTGCCTCCCAACAAGCGCTATTGTTTAACGCCCTTAGCTAGGCATAAAAACACGAATAGATCTAGGTATTGTCATCTTTGGTATGCAATCCATAAGTAGCTCTCATAATAGATTCATATGTCAATTTAATTTTCTTTCTTGGAAAGTGTTCCATGCGCTTCCTTAACGGAAATTGAAACCTAATGTTTTCTTCTTTCATATCAATAATTGCACCAATCGTTCTAAGGAAGGGTCTACCAAGGATAATAGGACATGTAGGATTGCAATATATATCAAGAACAATGAAATATAAGGGCACATAATTCCTATTTGCACAATAAGAACATCATTAATCCTTCACATAGGTTTCTTAATAGTGGAATCCGCAAGATGCAAATTTAAAGAACAATAATCAAATTCACGGAACCTAACACATCACATAAAGTTTTTGGAATCGTGGGAACACTAGCACCCAAATCACACAAAGCACGACACGCATAATCCTTAATCTTTATTTTAATAGTGGGTTCCCACTCATCATAAAGTTTTCCAAGCACAGAAACTTCCAATTCAAGCTTTTCTTCAAAAGATTGTGTCATAGCATCAACGACATGTTTAGTAAAAGCTTTTTTTATTATAAGCATTAGGAGAATTCAACATGGATTGCAACAAGGAAATACAATCTATTAAAGAAAAATTGTCATAATTAAGTTTCTTGAAATCCAAAAGAGTGGGTTCATTGCTACTTAAAGGTTGGCCTCTCCAATCCCACTTTTATCAACTTTTGCATCAAGATCTAAAAACTCCGAATCACTGGGATGCCATTTCACTAAAGTTGACTCATCTCCAGTCCCATATTTATAAAGATCTATATTGGAAAACAAAGATTCAATAGGAGTCACATCAATCACTTTAAGATCTTCATCATTATTTTCACGGAAACTAGAAGAACGCATTTTTACAAACCAATCTCGTTTAGCACGCATCTTAGCGGTTCTTTCTTTGCACTCATCAATGGAAATTCTCATAGCTTTGAGAGAATCATTAATATCATGCTTGGGTGTAATAGGTAAGTTTCAAAGAATCAACATCAAGAGAAATTATGTCCACGTTCCTAGCCAAATCATCAATCTTAAGCAATTTTTCTTCAATCAAAGCACTGAAATTCTTTTGCGAACTCATAAATTCTTTAACAATATTCTCAAAATCAGAGGGAATCTTATTATAATTTAAGAATTGTTGTAGTTATTACCATAATTATTAGAGGAATTACTAGGAAGCGGCCTAGTATTAAAATTACCTCTATACGCGTTATTACCAAAATTGTTCCTACCAACAAAATTCACATCCATAGATTCGTTATTACTTTCAATCAAAGTAAACAAAGGCATATCATTAGGATCAATAGAAGTACTCTTGCCAGCAAATAATTTCATAAGTTCATCCATCTTTCCACTCAAAACATTAATCTCTTCAATCGCATGCACTTTTTTACTAGTGGAAGATCTTTCGGTATGCCATTGAGAATAATTAACCATAATAATATCTAGGAGTTTAGTAGCTTCTCCTAATGTAATTTCCATAAAAGTTCCTCCCACGGCCGAATCTAAAAGATTTTTAGAAGCAAAATTCAATCCGGCATAAAAATTCTGTATAATCATCCACAAATTTAAACCATGAGTAGTGCAATTTCGTATCATCAATTTCATCCTCTCCCAAGATTGTGCAACATGTTCATGATCAAGTTGCTTAAAATTCATAATATCGTTCCTAAGGGAGATGATCTTAGCGGGAGTAAAATACTTGGAAATAAAAGCATCTTTACACATATTCCATGAATCAATACAAATTTTAGGCAAAGATGAAAACCAAGTATTAGAATGATCTAGAAGTGAGAACATAAATAGCTTCAATTAACAATATAATTATCCACATCTTTTTTCTTTTGCATATCGCACAACTCAACGAAACTATTAAGATGGGATGCGGCATCTTCACTAGGAAGGCCAGAAAATTGATCTTTCACAACAAGATTCAGCAAAGCGACATTAATTTCATAGGATTCCGCACTAGTGGGGGGAGCGGTCGGAGTGCTAATAAAATCATTGTTATTGGTGTTGGAAAAATCACACAATTTAGTATTCTCTTGAGCCATAGTGACAAAGCAAGCAATCCAACACATGAGCACACAAAAAGCAAACAAAAAATACGAACGGAAGAGGGGTGAAGAAAAGGAAAATCTTTTTGAAAATCGTTTTATAAGTCGGGGAGAGGGAAACGAGAGGCGAATGGTGAATATTATAATGCAAGAGATGAGAGTTAATGATGGGTACTTGGTATGTCTTGACTTCGCATAGATCTCCTCGGCAATGGCGCCAGAAATTCTTCCTGCTACTTCTTGAGCTTGCGTTGATTTTTCCGCGGAAGAGGAAAGGGTGATGCAGCAAAGTAGAGATAAGTATTTCCCTCAGTTTGATAACCAAGGTATCAATCCAGTAGGAGAAAATGCACAAATCACCGAATACCTGCACAAACAATCAAACAACTTGCACCCAACGCGATAAAGGGGTTGCCAATCCATTCACGGTTATTTGCAAAAGTGAGATCTGATAGCTAGAGATAGATGAAAGTAACAAACGATAAAGTAAATATTTTTGGTATTTTTGATTTACAGATCGGAAAGTAAAAGATTGCAAAATGGTAGATCGGAAACTTATATGATGGAAAATAGACCCGGGTGCCATAGGTTTCACTAGAGGCTGATCTCAAGATAGCAAATAATACGGTGGGTGAACAAATTACTGCCGAGCAATTGATAGGAAAGCGCAAAATTATGACGATATCTAAGGCAATGATCATGAATATAGGCATCATGTCCATGTCAAGTAGACCGAAACAATTCTGCATCTACTACTATTACTCCACACGTCGACCGCTATCCAGCATGCATCTAGAGTATTAAGTTCAAAAAGAACAGAGTAACACATTAAGTAAGATGATATGATGTAGAGGAATTAACTCAAGTAATATCATGAAAACCCCATCTTTTTATCCTCGATGGAAACAATACAATACGTGCCTTGCTGCCCCTGCTGTCACTGGGAAAGGACACTTCAAGATTGAACCCAGAGCTAAGAACTTCTCCCATTGCAACAAAACCAATCTAGTTGGCCAAACCAAACCGTTAGTTCGAAGAGAATTACAAAGATATCAAATCATGCACAAAAGAATTCAGAGAAGATTCAAATAATATTCATAGATAAGCTTATCATAAATCCAAAATTCATCGGATCTCAGCAAACACACCACAAAAAAGTATTACATAGAATAGATCTCCAAGAACATCGAGGAGAACATGGTATTGAGAATCAAAGAGAGAGAATAAGCCATATAGCTACTAGCTATGGACCTGTAGGTCTATGGTAAACTACTCACGCATTATTGAAAGGGAAATAGGGTTGATGTAGATGTTGGGGAACGTAGTAATTTCAAATTTTTTCCTACGCACACGCAAGATCATTGTGATGCATATCAACGAGAGGGGAGAGTGTGTCCACGTACCCTCGTAGACCGAAAGCGGAAGCGTTATGACAACGCGGTTGATGTAGTCGTACGTCTTCACAATCCGACCGATCCAAGTAGCAAACATACGGTACCTCTGAGTTCAGCACACGTTCAACTCGATGACGTCCTAGCAGAGCTTTGCAGGAGAGTTCCGTCAGCACGACGGTGTGATGACGGTGTTGATGATGCTACCGACGCAGGGCTTTGCCTAAGCACCGCTACGATATTATCGAGGTGGAATATGGTGGAGGGGGGCACCGCACACGGCTAAGAGATCAATGATCAATTGTTGTGTCTTGGGGTGCCCCCTGCCCCCGTATATAAAGGAGCAAGGGGGGAGGCCGGCTGGCCCTAGCAGGGCGCGCCAAGAGGAGGAGTCCTCCTCCTAGTGGAAGTAGGACTCCCCTTTCCTAGTCCCACTAGGAGGGGAAGGAAGGAGAGGGGGAGGAGAAGGAAAGAGGGGGCGCAACCCCTCCCCTAGTCCAATTCGGACTAGGCCCATGGGGGGCGCGCGGCCAGCCCTCGTGGCTTCTCCTCTTTTTCCCCTAGAGCCCACTAAGGCCCATATGTACTCCCGTATTCCTGTAACTCCACTAGTACTCCAAAAAAATCCGAATCACTCGGAACATTTCCGATGTCCGAATATACTCGTCCAATATATCGATCTTTACATCTCGACCATTTCGAGACTCCTCGTCATGTCCCCGATCTCATCCGGGACTCCGAACTACCTTCGGTACATCAAAACACATAAACTCATAATACCGATCGTCACCGAACGTTAAGCGTGCGGACCCTACGGGTTCGAGAACTATGTAGACATGACCGGGACACGTCTCCAGTCAATAACCAATAGCGGAACCTGGATGCTCATATTGGCTCCCACATATCCTAGAAGATCTTTATCGGTCAAACCGCATAACAACATACGTTGTTCCCTTTGTCATCGGTATGTTACTTGCCCGAGATTCGATCGTCGGTATCTCAATACCTAGTTCAATCTCGTTACCGGCAAGACTCTTTACTCGTTCCGTAATGCATCATCCCACAACTAACTCATTAGTCACATTGCTTGCAAGGCTTATAGTGATGTGCATTACCGAGAGGGCCCAAAGATACCTCTCCGATACACGGAGTGCCAAATCCTAATCTTGATTCATGCCAACCCAACAAACACCTTCAGAAACACCTGTAGAGCATCTTTATAATCACCCATTTACGTTGTGACATTTGATTTCACACAAAGTGTTCCTCCGGATATTCAGGAGTTGCACAATTTCATAGTCCGAGGAACATGTATAAGTCATGAAGAAAGCAGTAACAAGAAAATTGTTACGATCACAATGCTAAGCTAATGAAAGGGTCTTGTCCATCACATCATTCTCCTAATGATGTGATCCCGTTCATCAAATGACGACACATGTCTATGGCTAGGAAACATAACCATCTTTGATGAACAAGCTAGTCAAGTAGAGGCATACTAGGGACACATTGTTTTGTCCATGTATTCACACATGTATCCAGTTTCCGGTTAATACAATTCTAGCATGAATAATAAACATTTATCATGAAATAAGGAAATAAATAATAACTTTATTATTGCCTCTAGGGCATATTTCCTTCAGTCTCCCACTTGCACTAGAGTCAATAATCTAGTTCACATCGCCATGTGATTTAACATCAATAGTTCATATCGACATGTGACCAACACCCAAAGGGTTTACTAGAGTCAGTAATCTAGTTCACATCGTTATGTGATTAACACCCAAAGAGTACTAAGGTGTGATCATGTTTTGCTTGTGAGATAATTTTAGTCAACGGGTTTGTCACATTCAGATCCGTAAGTATTTTGCAAATTTCTATGTCTACAATGCTCTGCACGGAGCTACTCTAGCTAATAGCTCCCACTTTCAATATGTATCTAGATGGAGACTTAGATTCATCCAGATCAGTGTCAAAGCTTGCATCGACGTAACTCTTTACGACGAACTCTTTATCACCTCCATAACCGAGAAATATTTCCTTATTCCACTAAGGATAATTTTGACCGCTGTCCAGTGATCTACTCCTATATCACTATTGTACCCTCTTGCCAAACTCTTGGTGAGGTACACAATAGGTCTGGTACACAGCATAGCATACTCTATAGAACCTATGATTGAGGCATAGGGAATGACTTTTCATTCTCTTTCTATTTTCTGCTGTGGTCGGGTTTTGAGTCTTCACTCAACTTCACACCTTTGCAACACATGCAAGAACTCCTTCTTTGACTGTTCCATCTTGAACTAATTCAAAATATTGTCAAGGTACATACTCATTGAAAATCTTATCAAACATCTTGATCTATCTCTATAGATCTTGATGCTCAATATGTAAGCAGCTTCACCGAGGTCTTTCTTTGAAGAACTCCTTTCAAATACTCCTTTATGCTTTCCAGAAAATTCTACATCATTTCCGATCAACAATATGTCACTCACATATACTTATCAAAAAGGTTGTAGTGCTCCCACTCACTTTCTTGTAAATACAGGCTTCACTGCAAGTCTGTATAAAACTATATGCTTTGATCAACTCATCAAAGCGTATATTCCAACTCCGAGATGCTTGCACCAGTCCATAGATGGATCGCTGGAGTTTGCACACTTTGTTAGCATCTTCTGGATCGACAAACCTTCTAGTTGCATCATATACAACTCTTCTTCTAGAAATCCATTCAGGAATGCAGTTTTGACATCCATTTGCCAAAATTCACAATCATAAAATGCGGCAATTTGCTATCATGATCCGGACAGACTTAAGCATTGCTACGGGTGAGAAAGTCTCATCGTAGTCAACACCTTGAACTTGTCGAAAACCTTTTTGCGACAATTCGAGCTATGTAGATAGTAACACTACTATCAGCGTCTGTCTTCCTCTTGAAGATCCATTTATTCTCAATGGCTTGCCGATCATCGGGCAAGTCAACCAAAGTCCATACTTTGTTCTCATACATGGATCCCATCTCAGATTTCATGGCCTTAAACCATTTTGCGGAATATAGGCTCGTCATCGCTTCCTCATAGTTCGTAGGTTCGTCATGGTCAAGTAACATGACCTCCAGAATAGGATTACTTTACCACTCTGGTGCGGATCTTACTCTAGTTGACCTACGAGGTTCGGTAGTAACTTGATCTGAAGTTACATGATCATCATCATTATCTTCCTCACTGATTGGTGTAGGAGTCACAGGAACAGATTTCTGTGATGAACTACTTTCCAATAAGGGAGCAGGTACAATTACCTCATCAAGTTCTACTTTCCTCCCACTCACTTCTTTTGAGAGAAACTTCTTCTCTAGAAAGAATCCATTCTTAGCAACAAAGATCTTTCCTTCAGATCTGTGATAGAAGGTGTACCCAACATTTTCTTTTGGGTATTCTATGAAGACGCACTTCTCTGATTTGGGTTCGAGCTTATCAGGTTGAAACTTCTTCACATAAGCATCGCAACTGTCGGGGAAGCTGATCGTGACCCACGAACACCTATGGGACCGGCGGACCGAGTCCCTTTTGGTTCGGTGGGGGGCGGAGATTGCACGACGAGCAGATCGAGGCGATGCACACGAGCAGTTTACCCAGCTTCGGAGCTCTCCGGAGAGATAATACTCCTACTGCTGCTTGTCTGATTATATCGTGTTCTTGCTAGGGAGCACAGAGAGCTACAAAACCTAGCTTGAGCCGCTCTAAATCCCGCCACAGCAAAAACGGTGATTCCGGCACGGGAAACAATAACACCCCAGACAGTGCCAAAGATAACCCCCTCCAGCATGATTCAGCGCAGGAGGATGGAGAAGCCATCCCTCATGTGAGAGCGGAAGAAAGAGAGGTAGAGGACGATAATTACATGCCTCCCTCTGAAGATGAGGCAAGCCTCGACGACGATGAATTCGTCATGCCCGAGGATCCCGTCGAACAAGAGCGTTTCAAACGCAGGCTAATGGCCACGGCAAGCAGCCTCAAGAAAAAGCAGCAACAGCTTAGAGCTGACCAAGACTTGCTAGCTGACAGATGGACTGAAGTATTTGCGGCCGAAGAGTACGGACTCGAGCGCCCCTCCAAGAGCTACCCAAAACACATTCTGCTAACCCGATTAGAGGAGGAAGCACCCAAACCTACATCACCAGCGCATGATATGGCTGACCTGCCACCTCGTGGCGCGATGAGTAGAGAGGCCTCTCGCCCTCAACTCAAGCCGCACTCAGCGCCGCTCAAAAAATACCAAGGCGCTGGGAAATGCGCCGGACTGCGAGATATATTGGAGGACAAGGCAAGACAAACAAGATCAATCCACGGATCGCGTGGGCGCCTACGACACGTGGCGATTATAACGTCACGCCGGATATGGCAACTCCGGTCGGGCGAACACGATGAGACAAAGCTCATTTGAGCTGCGCCGTGATATAGCCCAATACTGAGGCGCCAAGCACACCCACTATGCTTCACAGATGAAGTGATGGGTCATCAAATCCCTGAGGGTTTCAAACCCGTAAACATTGAATCATAAGATGGCACAACAGATCCTGCGGTTTGGATCGAGGACTATCTCCTTCACATCCACATGGCCCGCGGTGATGATCTACACGCCATCAAATACCTCCCACTCAAGCTTAAAGGACCAGCCCGGCATTGGCTTAACCGCTTGCCAGCAGAGTCAATTGGTTGTTGGGAAGACCTGGAAGCTGCATTCCTCGACAATTTCCAGGGCACATATGTGCGACCACCAGAAGCCGCTGACCTAAGCCACATAATTCAGCAGCCAGAGGAATCGTCCACACAATTCTGGACACGGTTCCTAACCAAGAAAAATCAAATCGTCGATTGTCCGGATGTCGTGGCCCTTGCAGCCTTCAAACACAACATCCGCGACGAGTGGCTTGCCCGGCACCTAGGACAGGAAAAGCCGAAATCCATGGCAGCCCTCACAACACTCATGACCCGCTTCGGCGCGGGAGAGGACAGCTGGCTAGCTCGTAGTAACAACATGACCAAGAGCCCTGGTAATTCGGATACCAAGGACAACAATGGCAGGTCGCGTCGCAACAAGCACAAGCGCCGCATTAACGGCGATAATGCTGAGGATACGACAATCAATGCCGGATTCAGAGGCTCTAAACCCGGTCAGCGGAAAAAGCCATTTAAAAGAAATACTCCGGGCCCGTCCAATTTGGACCGAATACTCGATCGCTCGTGCGGATACATGGCACTTCGAAAAAGTTAGCCAATCACACCAACAGGGATTGTTGGGTGTTCAAGCAGGCAGGCAAGTTAAATGCCGAAAACAATGACAAGGGGCTGCATAGTGATGACGAGGAGGAGCCCCGGCCGCCGAACAATAGAGGACATAAGGGCTTCCCCCCGCAAGTGCGAACGGTGAACATGATATACGCAACCCACATACCCAAAAGGGAGCGGAAGCATGCACTAAGGGACGTATATGCGATGGAGCCAGTCGCCCCAAAGTTCAACCCGTGGTCTTCCTGCCCGATCACTTTTGATCGAAGGGACCACCCCACTAGCATCCGCCATGGCGGATTCGCCGCATTGGTTCTAGACCCAATCGTTGACGGATTTCACCTCACTAGAGTCCTAATGGACGGCGGCAGCAGCCTGAACCTGCTTTATCAGGATACAGTGCGCAAAATGGGCATAGACCCATCAAGGATTAAACCCACAAAGACGACCTTTAAAGGCGTCATACCAGGTGTAGAGGCCAAGCATGCAGGCTCGATTACACTTGAAGTGGTCTTCGATCCCGGTTAACTTCGAAGCGAGGAGTTAATCTTCGACATAGTCCCGTTCCGCAGCGGCTATCACGCACTGCTCGGACGAACCGCATTTGCAAAGTTCAATGTGGTGCCGCACTATGCATATCTCAAGCTCAAGATGCCAGGTCCTCGAGGAGTCATTACGGTCAATGGAAACACCGAACGCTCTCTCTGGACAGAGGAGCATACGGCGGCCCTCGCGGCGGAAGTACAAAGTAGCCTCTTAAGGCAATACTCGAGTCCGGCTATTAAACGTCCGGACACTGTCAAGCGCGCCAGGAGTAACCTACAACAAGACCGCCTGGCACGTTTCAAGCACGCATAGCGATGCGGCCCAAGCCCCAGCCCTCGCGAAATTGCGAAACCAGTACTACGCGTATATAATTACGCTCTGGAAATACCATGGGCATAGGGGAAGGGGCACGACCACGGCATTCCCAGAATGCGTCTCAACCGCACAAGGGGCTCCCAATTGTATCATTCTTTTCTTCTTTCTTTTTACTTTCAGCACTCCGTTCTCACGAAGCCATGTCCGGCATTAGAATCGCCGAACACACGATGCAACAGCTAGGGAAGCAGAAAGCTACGTCGAGTGTCCAGGTGGTCTCTATTACGAGCAATATATATGTTTTACACACCATCCCGCGGCTTACCCCTGGAGGGGGACATGTTAAAAAGTCCCGTCCCTTGCTTATCGCACTATTTGTATCGTTCTACTCTTACCGCAGCCCTTTTGAATAAACAATATATAGCTTCTGCGTATTATTGAATTCCCTTTTTTCTATATATATATGTTCATTTATGACATTGTGCAACCGTACACTTTGGTACGGGCAATACACCAGGGGCTTAAGTACCCCACAATATGGTGTGATAAGTCCGAACACTTTCACAAGTGCGACACCCCGAACTTATAGCATTATATGCATCGGCTCCGAATCATGTCTTGGGTCAATAGTTGGGTTTGCCCGGCTCCCATGTTTTGGTACCTTATGTTCCGTTATATCGGCTAAGGTAGCGTTGGGAGAACCACTGCGATTGTGCCCCAGTTGAGCTGGGTTAAGCACCTCAGTGGAGAAAGCTAAAACTGACCATCATGATAAGGCGCGAGCCGTTCGCTGTTCGAGAGGTTTTCGTGTCCCTAAAGACTTATGCGGCTTAGAGCGAGGAGTCGGCATTATCCGGCCTAGGCGTAGATAGCGCCCCGAACTCGGTCTTCCGAATACTAGGGGCTTCGCCGAAATTTAAAATTATAGAATTCTATGGCTAAGTGAGAGTGTTCAAGCATTATAGTCCGGTTGCCTTGTTCGTTGCGTTGAGCGCCTCCCTCGAAGGACCCAAGACTGGGAACAACATCTCTCAAGTTTATCTCGAACACCCCAGCACTCGTGGCGTGGGGGCTGAAGCCGACGACTCGCCATCTCTCAAATTTAATACACGGCCGCACAGAAGGTAATATTTTAAATTCAAAAGTGTTGCTTAGCGCATATGAACAAGTTTTCAGCGTACAGGATAACAAATGCGAGTCTACTCAAAAATTATATCTTTGGAGCATTCATCCGCTATAAGGCAGGCACCCTTCAGGACGCCCTCATAATACATTTCAGACTTGCAGTGCTCCTTCTTCGGTGGTGGTCCGTCCGTCACAAGCTTCTCAGCTCCATCTTGCCCCAGTGCACCTTAGCAAAGGCAAGGGCCCTACGGGCACCTTCGATGTAGACGGAGCGCTTGATGACTTCAATGTTGGGGAACGTAGTAATTTCAAAAAATTTCCTACGATCACGCAAGACCATGGTGATGCATAGCAACGAGATGAGAGTGTTGTCTCACGCCCTCGAGACCAGCAACGAAGCGTTGACGCAACGTAGAGGAAGTAGTCGTACTTCTTCCCGATCCAACCGATCCAAGTACCGAACGCACGGCACCTCCGAGTTCTGCACACGCTCAGCTCGATGACGTCCCTCGAACTCCGATCCAGCCGAGTGTTGAGGAGAGTTTCATCGAAGACGACGGCGTGGTGACGATGATGATGTTCCACCGGCGCAGGGCTTCGCCTAAGCTCCGCAACGGTATATTCGAGGTGTAATTTGGTGGAAGGGGCACCGACACGGCTAAGGAATCGATCTCAATGATCAACTTGTGTGTCATGGGGTGCCCTCTGCCCTGTATATAAAGGAGGGAAGGGAGGGGCTGGCCGGCCACCTATGGCTGCGCTGGGAGTCCTACTCCCACGGGAGTAGGATTCCCTCCCCAATCCTAGTCCAACTAGGGTTTGACCAAGGGAGAGGGAGAGAGGCGCCACCCTTCTCCTAATCCTAATAGGACTAGGGAAGGGGGAAGGCTGCGCCAGCATAGGGCCCCCTTTTCTCTTTCCCTTAAGGCCCATCAAGGCCCATTGACTCCCCGGGGGGTTCCGTAACCCCGGTACTCGATAAAATTCCCAATTTCACCCGGAGTGATTCCGAGTCCAAACATAGGCTTCAATATATCAATCTTTATGTCTCGACCATTTCGAGACTCCTCGTCATGTCCGTGATCTCATCCGGACTCAACAACCTTCGTACATCAATATCATATAAACTCATAATAAGCATCATCGAAACTTTAAGCGTGCGGACCCTACGGGTTCGAGAACTATGTAGACATGACCAAGACACCTCTCGGTCAATAACCAATAGCGGACCTGGATGCCCATATTGGCTCCTACATATTCTACGAAGATCTTTATCGGTCGACCGCATAACAACATACGTTGTTCCCTTTGTCATCGGTATGTTACTTGCCCGAGATTCGATCGTCGGTATCCAATACCTAGTTCAATCACGCATTGGCAAGTCTCTTTTCTCGTTCCGTAATACATCATCTCACAACTAACACATTTAGTTGCAATGCTTGCAAGGCTTATGTGATGTGCATTACCGAGAGGGCCAGAGATACCTCTCCGACAATCGGAGTGACAAATCCTAATCTCAAATATGCCAACCCAACATGTACCTTCGAGACACCTGTAATGTACCTTTATAATCACCCGATTACGTTGTGGACGTTTGGTAGCACCAAAGTGTTCCTCGGGCAAACGGAGTTGCATAATCTCATAGTCATAGGAACATGTATAAGTCATGAAGAAAAGCACTAGCAACAAACTATACGATCAGGTGCTATGCTAATGGAATGGGTCATGTCAATCAGATCATTCAACCAATGATGTGATCCCGTTAATCAAATAACAACTCCTTGTTCATGGTTAGGAAACATAACCATCTTTGATTAACGAGCTAGTCAAGTAGAGGCATACTAGTGACACTCTGAGGTTTATGTATTCACACATGTATTATGTTTCCGGTTAATACAATTCTAGCATGAATAATAAACATTTATCATGATATAAGGAAATAAATAATAACATTATTATTGCCTCTAGGGCATATTTCCTTCATCTCCCACTTGCACTAGAGTCAATAATCTAGTTCACATCGCCATGTGATTTAACATCAATAGTTCACATCTATATGTGGTTAACACCCATAGTCCACATCGACATGTGACCAACACCCAAAGGGTTTACTAGAGTCGATAATCTAGTTCACATCGCTATGTGATTAACACCCAAAGAGTACTAAGGTGTGATCATGTTTTGCTTGTGAGATAATTTTAGTCAACGGTCTGCATCACATTCAGAGCCGTAAGTATTTTGCAAATTTCTATGTCTACAATGCTCGCACGGAGCTACTCTAGCTAATTGCTCCCACTTTCAATATGTATCCAGATTGAGACTCGAGTCATCTAGATTAGTGTTAAAACTTGCATCGACGTAACCTTTACGATGAACCTTTTTCACTTCCATAATCGAGAAACATATCCTTATTCTACTAAGGATAATTTTGACCGATGTCCATTGATCTACTCCTAGATCTCTATTGCACTCCTTGCCAATCTTAGTGGTAGGGTATGCAATAGATCAGTACACAACATGACATACTTTATAGAACCTATGGCTGATGCATAGGAATGACTTTCATTCTCTTTCTATCTTCTGCCGTGGTCGGGTTTTGAGTCTTACTCAATCTTACACCTTGTAACACAGGCAAGAACTCTTTCTTTGACTGTTCCATTTTGAACTACTTCAAAATCTTGTCAAGGTATGTATTCATTGAAAAACTTATCAAGCGTCTTTGATCTATCTCTATAGATCTTGATGCTCAATATGTAAGCAGCTTCACCGAGGTCCTTCTTTGAAAAACTCCTTTCAAATACTCCTTTATGCTTTGCAGAATAATTCTACATTATTTCGATCAACAATATGTCATTCACATATACTTATCGAAATCTTGTAGTGCTCCCACTCACTTTCTTGTAAATACAGGCTTCTCCAAAAGTCTGTATAAAACCATATGCTTTGATCACACTATCAAAGCGTTTATTCCAACTCCGAGATGCTTGCACCAGTCCATAGATGGATCGCTGGAGCTTGCACATTTTGTTAGCTCCTTTAGGATTGACAAAACCTTCGGTTGCATCATATACAACTCTTCTTTAATAAATCCATTAAAGAATGTAGGTTTGACATCCATTTGCCGATTTCATAAAATGTGGCAATTGCTAACATGATTCGACAGACTTAAGCATCGCTACAATTGAGAAAATCTCATTGTAGTCAACACCTTGAACTTGTCAAAACCTTTTGCGACAAGTCGAGCTTTGTAGATAGTAACACTACTATCGGTGTCCGTCTTCCTCTTGAAGATCCATTTATTCTCAATGGCTTGCCGATCATCGGGCAAGTCAACCAAAGTCCATACTTTGTTCTCATACATGGATCCCATCTCAGATTTCATGGTCTTAAACCATTTCATGAATCTGGGCTCATCATCGCTTCCTCATAGTTCGTAGGTTCATCATGGTCTAGTAACATGACTTTCGAATATGATTACCGTACCACTCAGTGCGGATCTTACTCGAAGACCCACGAGGTTTGGTAGCAACTTGATCTGAAGTTTCATGATCATCATCATTAACTTCCTCACTAATTGGTGTAGGAATCTTTGGAACTGATTTACGTGATGAACTACTTTCCAATAAGGGAGAAGGTACAATTACCTCATCAAGTTCTACTTTCCTCCCACTCACTTCTTTCGAGAGAAACTTCTTCTCTAGAAAGGATCCATTTTAGCAACAAATGTTTTGCCTTTAGATCTGTGATAGAAGGTGTACCCAACAGTTTCTTTTGGGTATTCTATGAAGACGCACTTCTCGATTTGGGTTCGAGCTTATCGGTGAAAACTTTTCACATAAGCATCACAACTCCAAACTTTAAGAAATGACAGCTTAGGTTTATCTGCTAAACCATAGTTCATACGGTGTCATCTCAACGGATTTAGATGGTGCCCTATTAAACGTGAATGCAGCTGTCTCTAATGCATAACCCCAAAACTATATCTGTAAGAGACATCATAGATCGCACCATATCAAAATAAAGTACGGTTACGATGTTCGGACACACCATAACGTTGTGGTGTTCCGGTGGCGTGAGCTGTGAAACTATTCCACATTGTTTTAATTGAAGACCAAACTCAGAACTCAAATATTCATCTCCACGATCAGATCGCAGAAACTTTATTTTCTTGTTACGATGATTTTCCACTTCACTCTGAAATTCTTTGAACCTTTCAACTATTTCAGACTTATGTTTCATCAAGTAGATATACCCATATCTGCTCAAATCATCTTGTGAAGGTCAGAAAATAACGATACTTGCCACGAGCATCAACACTCATTGGATCGCATACATCGGTATGTATTATTCCCAATAAGTCAGTAGCTTGTTCCATTGTTCCGAGAACGGAGTTTTAGTCATCTTGCCCAAAAGGCACGGTTCGTAAGCATCAAATGATTCATAATCAAGTGATTCCAAAAGTCCATCAGCATGGAGTTTTCTTCATGCGCTTTACACCAATATGACCTAAACGGCAAGTGCCACAAATAAGTTGCACTATCATTATTAACTTTGCATCTTTTGGTTTCAATGTTATGAATATGTGTATCACTATGATCGAGATCCAATGAACCATTTTCATTGGGTGTGTAACCATATAAGGTTTTATTCATGTAAGCAGAACAACAATTTATTCTCTTACTTAAATGAATAACCGTATTGCAATAAACATGATCAAATCATATTTATGCTCAACACCAAATAACACTTATTTAGGTTCCACACTAATCCCGAAAGTATATGGAGTGTGCGATGATGATCATATCAATCTTGGAACTACTTCCAACACTCATCGTCACTTCCCTTCAACTAGTCTCTGTTTATTCGTAACTCCTGTTTGAGTTACTAATCTTAGCAACTGAGCAGTATCAAATACTCAGGGGTTACTATAAACACTAGTAAGGTACACATCAATAACCTGTATATCAAATATAACCTTGTTCACTTTGCCATCCTTCTTATCCACCAAATATTCAGGGGTAGTTCCGCTTCGGTGACCAGTTCCATTGCAGCAAAAGTACTCGGTCTCGGGCTTAGGTCTAGACTTGGGCTTCTTCACTCGAGCAGCAACTTGCTTGCCGTTCCATTTGAAGTTCCCTTCTTCCCTTTGCCATTTTCCTTGAGACTAGTGGTCTTGTCAACCATCAACACTTGATGTTTTTCTTGATTTCTACCTTCGCGATTTTAGCATCGCCAAGAGCTCGAGAATCTTTTTCGTCATCCCTTGCATACTATAGTTCATCACGAAGTTCTACTAACTTAGTGATGGTGACTAGAGAATTCTGTCAATCACTATCTTATCCGGAAGATTAACTCCCACTTGATTCAAGCGATTGAAGTACTCGGACAATCTGAGCACATGCTCACTAGTTGAGCGATTCTCCTCCATCTTTTAGCTATAGAACTTGTTGGAGATTTCATATCTCTCAACTCGGTATTTGCTTGAAATATTAACTTCAATTCTGGAACATCTCATATGGTCCATGACGTTCAAAACGTCTTTGAAGTCCCGATTCTAAGCCGTTAAGCATGGTGCACTAAACTATCAAGTAGTCATCATATTGAGCTGGCCAAGCGCTCATAACGCGTCAGATTCGCTCATATTGAGCTAGCCAAACGTTCATAACGTCGATCTGCTCCTGCAATAGGTCTGTCACCTAGCGGTGCATTAAGGACATAATTCTTCAAGCAGCAATGAGGATAAACCTCAGATCACGGATCCAATCCGCATCATTGCTACTAACATCTTTCAATACAATTTTCTAGGAACACATATGAAAACATAGGGAAGCAACAACGCGAGCTATTGATCTACAACATAATTTGCAAAATACTATCAGACTAAGTTCATGATAAATTAAAGTTCAATTAATCATATTACTTAAGAACTCCCACTTAGATAGACATCTCTCTAGTCATCTAAGTGATCACGTGATCCAAATCAACTAAACCATGTCCGATCATCACGTGAGATGGAGTAGTTTCAATGGTGAACATCACTATGTTGATCATATCTACTATATGATTCACGCTCGACCTTCGGTCTCCGTGTTCGAGGTCATATCTTATATGCATAGCTCGTCAAGTATAACCTGAGTATTCGCGTGTGCAACTGTTTTGCACCCGTTGTATTTGAACGTAGAGCCTATCACACCCGATCATCACGTGGTGTCTCAAAGACGAAGAACTTTCGCAACGGTGCATACTCGGGAGAACACTTCTTGATAATTTAGTAAGGGATCATCTTATAATGCTACCGTCAATCAAAGCAAAATAAGATGCATAAAGGATTAACATCACATGCAATCAATATAAGTGATATGATATGGCCATCATCATCTTGTGCTTGTGATCTCCATCTCCAAGCACCGTCATGATCACCATCGTCACCGCGCGACACCTTGATCTCCATCGTAGCATCGTTGTCGTCTCGCCAACTATTGCTTCTACGACTATCGCTACTCCTTAGTGATAAAGTAAAGCAATTACATGGCGTTGCATTTCATACAATAAGCGACAACCATATGGCTCCTGCCATTGTCGATAACTTCGGTTACAAAACATGATCATCTCATACAATAAAATATAGCATCACGTCTTGACCATATCACATCACAACATGCCCTGCAAAAACAAGTTAGACGTCCTCTACTTTGTTGTTGCAAGTTTTACGTGGCTGCTACGGGCTGAGCAAGAACCGATCTTACCTACGCATCAAAACCACAACGATACTTCGTCAAATAGACTCCGTTTAACCTTCTCAAGGACCGGGCGTAGCCACACTCAGTTCAACTAAAGTGAGAGAGCAGACACCGCCGGTCACCTTTAAGCAACGAGTGCTCACAGCGGTGAAACCAGTCTCGCGTAAGCGTACGCGTAATGTCGGTCCGGGCCGCTTCATCTCACAATACCGCTGAACCAAAGTATGACATGCTGGTAGGTAGTATGACTTGTATCGCCCACAACTCACTTGTGTTCTACTCGTGCATATGACATCAACGCATAAAACCAGGCTCGATACCCTTTGTTGGGGAACGTAGTAATTTCAAAATTTTCCTACGATCACGCAAGACCATGGTGATGCATAGCAACGAGATGAGAGTGTTGTCTACGCCCTCGTGAGACCAGCAACGGAAGCGTTGACGCAACGTAGAGGAAGTAGTCGTACTTCTTCCCGATCCAACCGATCCAAGTACCGAACGTACGGCACCTCCGAGTTCTGCACACGTTCAGCTCGATGACGTCCCTCGAACTCCGATCCAGCCGAGTGTTGAGGGAGAGTTTCGTCAGCACGACGGCGTGGTGACGATGATGATGTTCCACCGGCGCAGGGCTTCGCCTAAGCTCCGCAACGGTATATTCGAGGTGTAATTTGGTGGAAGGGGGCACCGCACACGGCTAAGGAATCGATCTCAATGATCAACTTGTGTGTCATGGGGTGCCCTCTGCCCCTGTATATAAAGGAGGGAAGGGGAGGGGCTGGCCGGCCACCTATGGCTGCGCCTGGGAGTCCTACTCCCACCGGGAGTAGGATTCCCCCCCAATCCTAGTCCAACTAGGGTTTGACCAAGGGGAGAGGGAGAGAGGGGGCGCCACCCCCTTCTCCTAATCCTAATAGGACTAGGGAAGGGGGGAAGGCTGCGGCCAGCATAGGGCCCCCTTTTCTTTCCCTTAAGGCCCATCAAGGCCCATTGACTCCCGGGGTTCGGTAACCCCGGTACTCGATAAAATTCCCAATTTCACCCGGAGTGATTCCGAGTCCAAACATAGGCTTCAATATATCAATCTTTATGTCTCGACCATTTCGAGACTCCTCGTCATGTCCGTGATCTCATCCGGGACTCGAACAACCTTCGTACATCAATATCATATAAACTCATAATAACATCGCCATCGAAACTTAAGCGTGCGGACCCTACGGGTTCGAGAACTATGTAGACATGACCAAGACACCTCTCGGTCAATAACCAATAGCGGGACCTGGATGCCCATATTGGCTCCTACATATTCTACGAAGATCTTTATCGGTCAGACCGCATAACAACATACGTTGTTCCCTTTGTCATCGGTATGTTACTTGCCCGAGATTCGATCGTCGGTATCCAATACCTAGTTCAATCTCGCATTGGCAAGTCTCTTTTCTCGTTCCGTAATACATCATCTCACAACTAACACATTTAGTTGCAATGCTTGCAAGGCTTTATGTGATGTGCATTACCGAGAGGGCCCAGAGATACCTCTCCGACAATCGGAGTGACAAATCCTAATCTCGAAATATGCCAACCCAACATGTACCTTGGAGACACCTGTAATGTACCTTTATAATCACCCGAGCCACGTTGTGGACGTTTGGTAGCACCCAAAGTGTTCCTCGGCAAACGGAGTTGCATAATCTCATAGTCATAGGAACATGTATAAGTCATGAAGAAAAGCACTAGCAACAAACTATACGATCAGGTGCTATGCTAATGGAATGGGTCATGTCAATCAGATCATTCAACCAATGATGTGATCCCGTTAATCAAATAACAACTCCTTGTTCATGGTTAGGAAACATAACCATCTTTGATTAACGAGCTAGTCAAGTAGAGGCATACTAGTGACACTCTGTAGGTTTATGTATTCACACATGTATTATGTTTCCGGTTAATACAATTCTAGCATGAATAATAAACATTTATCATGATATAAGGAAATAAATAATAACATTATTATTGCCTCTAGGGCATATTTCCTTCATTCAACCCATGGACAGGCGTCCACCAGCTGCCTCACCAGCCCGAAGTAGCTCCCAGGCATGGCTTCCTTAGGCCACAGCCGAACTATGAGGACTCTCATGGCTTGTTCGGCTACCTTATGGAGCTCGACCAGCTGCTTCAACTGGTCTCTTAAGGGCACCGGGTGTCCGGCCTCAGCATACTGAGACCAGAACACCTTCTCCGTCGAGCTTCCCTCCTCGGCTCGGTAGAATGTGGTAGCATCAACCACACTGCGGGGCAGATCTGCGAATGCTCCTGGAGAGCTCCGGATTCGGGTAAGTAACAGATAATTCACTTTCACATGCTTGCTTTGCATATAGAATGCCTTACCCGCCGCTATCTTTTTAATCGCCTCAATCTCCTGGAGGGCTTTTTCGGCTTCGGCCTTAGCGGTCTTGGCGCTCTCAAGGGCCGACGCGAGCTCGGACTCTCGAGTCTTTGAGTCACGCTCCAAACTCTCGTGTTTTTCCACGAGAGCCTAGAGCTCTTGCCGCACCTCCGCCACCCGCGCCTCCTGCTTCTCTCGCTCAGTGCGCTCCGCGGCTGCTTTGCTTTCGGCCTTGAACACCGCTTCCTTCAGGGTCGCCACCTCATTCGTGGCCCCTGCAGTATTCACGTTATTCCTGTCATCTTTTGCACCCACATCTTTAAATACTCCCATAAGGTATTACCTACCTTCTTTATCCTAGAGCTGCTTTTTGGCAAGTCCGAGCTCGTTCTCGGACTGCTCGAGGCTCTGCTTCAATGCATCAACCTCCGCAGTCAGTGCGGCAGAGGTCAGCAGCGCAGCCTGCATTCCCATATTGACATACTTATGTTAGACTCCTGCGTATATCTTTTTAGATCCTCAGTTCGGCTTTTTCTTTCCGAACACCAAACTATAGCATCAGGGGCTACTGTCTATGCTGTAATATTTTTATATATCTTAAATACATACCTCAATGCCTGTTAGAAGGCTGGCACGAGCTTGACCAGCCCGCTCTTGGCGGACTGAACTTTCGGATCACCACACTCATAACAAGGCGGTGCTCCTCGTCGATGGAAGCACCGTTAAGCCTCCATCAAATCATCCGGTGCCTCCGGTTGGGACGGAGGTCACCGGCGTCAGAATATTGCCCTTCTTACGAAGGGGTCGCTGCCGGACTCGGAACCAAGGTTTGATGACGGAGTCCGCACACAGGCCGGACTTAAAGCCCTTTGGGGTTTTATCCCTTTGAGCCGGGTTCCGGAGGTCGCCTTGGCGCGCCTGTGGCCACCTCCTCCTGGCTGGGCCCCTTTGGGACTCCACCCGGCCATCCAAGGGCGGGAGGAGACGAGGCGGTCGGAAGTGATGTGCTATTCACCCGAGCGAATCCAGGAGCCGCTAGACGAATCATCGAGCCCGTCCTTGGGCGGGCTGCATGGTTATATTCGGTGTTAGAATATGCTGTGCGACAAATGGAACGCCATGAGTTATTCTGGTGTCCGAACAATTACGATTTCGCCAGGTGCTTGGTCCTTGGTGGCCACTCCTCTCCGTCGTTGTCGGTGTTGTCGGTGTAGTCCGGAGGGAGGGTCCTTCCTTCTGACCCTCCGCCTCCCCGTTGGGGCGGCTTCTTTTCTTCTCTCCTTCACCGGGAGAGGCCTCTTTTTCCTCCTCCTCGTCTTCGCAGGAGGAGTCCCGCCTCGGAGTCATTGGACGATGAGTCCGACAACACCTGGCGCCGGGAACTCCTTCGGGTCCCCGTGGCCTTCTTCTCCGGCACCACGTAAGGCGCCGGAACCAGCAGCACCGTCAAGCGGGCGTCCGCTGGGTCTTCTGGCAAGGGAGCCGGACAGTTAACCTGTCCAGACGTCTTCAGCCAGTCCTGTCAAAGGTAAGGGAGTGTTAGATCCCGCATAGAGTCAAACTATGAAAAAAGAGTCCTGTAAAGGGTAAAATAGCTTACCTCGCTGGCTTGATGCTGCGAGCTGAATCCGCGGTCTTCGGTAGCGGATGCGTGAGCCTCGGCGCCCTTGAACAGCACATTCCAGGCGTCTTCGTACATAGTGTCGAAGAGCCGGCTCAAGGTTTGGTGCTGTGCCACTCCCACAAGTTAAAGGCCCGTTGCTGGCATGGGAAGATCCGGCGGATGAGCATAACCTAGACTACGTTGACAAGCTTGAGCTTCTTGTCCACCAGGTTTCGGACGCTGGTTTGGAGTCCGGTTAGCTCTTCCGAATTACCCCACGTCAGGCCCGTCTCTTTCCATGAGGTGAGCTGTGTAGGGAAGCTAGATCGGAATTCGGGGGCCGCCACCCATTTGGAGTCGCGCGGCTCGGTGATATAGAACCACCCCGATTGCCACCCCTTTATGGTCTCCACGAAGGAGCCCTCGAGCAATAGGACTTTGGCCATCTTGCCCACCATGGCACCTCCGCAGTCCGCTTGGCGGCCACCCACTACCTTCGGCTTGACATTGAAGGTCTTCAGCCATAAGCCGAAGTGGGGCTAGATGCAGAGGAAGGTTTCGCATTACCACGATGAACGCCGAGATGTTGAGGATGAAATTGGGGCCAGATCATAGAAATCTAGGCCGTAGTAGAACATGAGCCCCCGGACAAATGGGTGAAGTGGAAACCCTAGTCCGCGGAGGAAGTGGGGGAGGAACACCACCCTCTCATGGGGCCTGGGAGTGGGGATGAGCTGCCCCTTGTTGGGGAGCCGATGCGCGATGTCGTCGGACAAGTATTCGGCCTCCCGCAGCTTTTTGATGTGCCCCTCCGTGACGGAGGAGGCCATCCACTTGCCTCCCGCTCCGGACATAGTTGGAGAAGGTTGAGGTGGGATGTGCGGACTTGGGTGCTGGATCTCGAATGCGTGGAAATGGATAAGCAAAGGAGGAAGAAGGCATTTGTGAAAAGGTGGATCCTTATCCCCTTATATGGATGGACAAAGCTATGCGTCCCCACCGGCCTGATAAAACTCGCTTATCTCCCAAGCATCATAATCAATGGCGCGGTTGGGTTACCCATGCCCGTATTGATGAGAATCCTGGAATAAGGGGACACGATCTCTGCTTTGACAAGACGTGCCAAGGAAACCGCCTCGCTAAACGCGCTAAGGTGGGACAGTAAAAACGATTTCAGTAAAGGCTTGGCCGTGGTGTGATGTCACGCTACGGAATACGTCAGCAGATTGAACTTGTGTAAATATTATTCTCTCTACGGTGGTATGTGGAACTTATTTTGCAGAGCCGGACACTATCCTTGTGTTCAGAATCTTCTATGAAATATTCGGAGGAGGAACCCGCCTTGCAATGCCGAAGACAATATGCGCGCCGGACTCGTCGTCATTGAAGCCTGGTTCAGGGGCTACTGAGGGAGTCCTAGATTAGGGGGTGTCCGGATAGCCGGACTATAGCCTTTGGCCGGACTCCTGGACTATGAAGATACAAGATTGAAGACTTCGTCCCGTGTCCGGATGGGACTTTCCTTGGCGTGGAAGGCAAGCTTGGCGATACGGATATGTAGATCTCCTACCATTGTAACCGACTCTGTGTAGCCCTAACCCTATTCGGTGCCTATATAAACCGGAGGGTTTTAGTCCGTAGGACGAACAACAATCATACCATAGGCTAGCTTCTAGGGTTTAGCCTCTCTGATCTCGTGGTAGATCTACTGTTGTACTACCCATATCATCAATATTAATCAAGCAGGAGTAGGGTTTTACCTCCATCGAGAGGGCCCGAACCTGGGTAAAAACATCGTGTCCCTTGTCTCCTGTTACCATCCGCCTAGACGCACAGTTCGGGACCCCCTACCCGAGATCCGCCTGTTTTGACACCAACAATCGACCTTTCGGTCTTAGTGTTCCGAGGCCATATCTGCATATGCTAGGCTCGTCAAGTTTAACCCGAGTATTTCTGCATGTGCAAAACTGGTTTTCACCCGTTGTAGGTGAACGTTGAGCTTATCACACCCGATCATCACGTGGTGTCTCGGCACGATGAACTTTGGCAACGGTGCATACTCATGGAGAACACTTTTACCTTGAAATTTAGTGAGAGATCATCTTATAATGCTACCGTCAAACAAAGTAGAATAAGATGCATAAAGGATAAACACCACATGCAATCAAAATACGGGACATGATATGGCCATGATCATCTTGCGCCTTTGATCTCCATCTCCAAAGTACCGTCATGATCTCTATCGTCACCGGCATGACATCATGATCTCCATCATCTTGATCTCTATCAACGTGTCGTCACATGGTCGTCTCACCAACTATTGCTCTTGCAACTATTGTTATCGCATAGCGATAAAGTAAAGCAATTATTTGGCGCTTGCATCTTATGCAATAAAGAGACAACCATAAGGCTACTACCAGTTGCCGATAACTTTAACAAAACATGATCATCTCATACAACAGTTTATATCTCATCACGTCTTGACCATATCACATCACAACATGCCCTGCAAAAACAAGTTAGACGTCCTCTACTTTGTTGTTGCAAGTTTTACGTGGCTGCTACGGGCTGAGCAAGAACCGTTCTTACCTATGCATCAAAACCACAACGATATTTTGTCAATTTAGTGTTGTTTTAACCTTCACAAGGACCGGGCGTAGCCACACTTGGTTCAACTAAAGTTGGAGAAACAGACACCCGCCAGCCACCTATGTGCAAAGCACGTCGGTAGAACCAGTCTCGCGTAAGCGTACGCGTAATGTCGGTCCGGGCCGCTTCATCCAACAATACCGCCGAACCAAAGTATGACATGTTGGTAAGCAGTATGACTTGTATCGCCCACAACTCACTTGTGTTCTACTCGTGCATATAGCATCTACGCATAAACCTGGCTCGGATGCCACTGTTGGGGAACGTAGTAATTTCAAAAAAATTCCTGCGCACACGCAAGATCATGGTGATGCATAGCAGCGAGAGGGGAGAGTGTGTCCACGTACCCTCATAGACCGAAAGCGGAAGGGTTATGACAACACGGTTGATGTAGTCGTACGTCTTCACGATCCGACTGATCCAAGTACCGAACGTACGGCACCTTCGAGTTCAGCACACGTTCAGCTTGATGATATCCCACGAACTCTGGTCCAGCAGAGCTTTGCGGGAGAGTTCCATCAGCACGACGGCGTGATGACAGTGTTGATAATGCTACCGACGCAGGGCTTCGCCTAAGCACCACTACGATATTATCGAGGTGGAATATGGTGGAGGGGGGCACCGCACACAGCTAAGAGATCAATGATCAATTGTTGTGTCTTGGGGTGCCCCCTGCCCCCGTATATAAAGGAGCAAGGGGGAGGCCGGCCGGCCCTAGCAGGGCGCGCCAAGAGGAGGAGTCCTCCTCCTAGTGGGAGTAGGACTCCCCTTTCCTAGTCCCACTAGGAGGGGAAGGAAGGAGAGGGGGAGGAGAAGGAAAGAGGGGGCGCAACCCCTCCCCTAGTCCAATTCGGACTAGGCCCATGGGGGCCGCGCGGCCAGCCCTCGTGGCTTGTCCTCTTTTTCCCCTGAAGCCCACTAAGGCCCATGTGTACTCCCATATTCCCGCAACTCCACCGGTACTCCGAAAAATACCCGAATCACTCGGAACCTTTCCGACCGAATATATTCGTCCAATATATCGATCTTTACGTCTCAACCATTTCGAGACTCCTCGTCATGTCCCCGATATCATCCGAGACTCCGAACTACCTTCGGTACATCAAAACACATAAACTCATAATACCTATCGTCACCGAATGATAAGCGTGCGGACCCTACGGGTTTGAGAACTATGTAGACATGACCGACACACGTCTCCAGTCAATAACCAATAGTGGAACCTGGATGCTCATGTTGGCTCCCACATATTCTATGAAGATCTTTATCGGTCAAACCGCATAACAACATACGTTGTTCCCTTTGTCATCGGTATGTTACTTGCCCGAGATTCGATCGTCGGTATCTCAATACCTAGTTCAATCTCGTTACCGGCAAGTCTCTTTACTCATTCCGTAATGCATCATCTCGCAACTAACTCATTAGTCACATTGCTTGCAAGGCTTATAGTGATGTGCATTGCCGAGAGGGCCCGGAGATACCTCTCCGATACACGGAGTGACAAATCCTAATCTTGATTCATGCCAACCCAACAAACACCTTCGAAAACACCTGTAGAGCATCTTTATAATCACCCATTTATGTTGTGACGTTTGATTGCACACAAAGTGTTCCTCCGGATATTCGGGAGTTGCACAATCTCATAGTCCGACGAACATGTATAAGTCATGAAGAAAGCAGTAGCAATAAAACTATAACAATCACAATGCTAAGCTAATGAATGGGTCTTGTCCATCACATCATTCTCCTAATGATGTGATCCCATTCATCAAATGACAACACATGTCTATGTATTCACACATGTATCAAGTTTCTGGTTAATACAATTCTAGCATGAATAATAAACATTTATCATGAAATAAGGAAATAAATAATAACTTTATTATTGCCTCTAGGGCATATTTCCTTCAGTAGAAGCCCTCCATGGTCGAATCCCCCTCCGGCAGGGTGCCAGAAAAGGAACCTAGATGGGTGAGGGAGTCCTGGATTAGGGGGTCCTCGGACAGCCGGACTATATACTTTGGCCGGACTGTTGGACTATGAAGATACAAGATTGAAGACTTCGTCCCGTGTCCGGATGGGACTCTCCTTTGCGTGGAAGGCAAGCTTGGCAATCCGGATATGTAGATCTCCTCCCTTGTAACCGACTATGTGTAACCCTAGCCCCCTCTGGTGTCTATATAAACCAGAGGGTTTAGTCCGTAGGACGAGAACAATCATAATCATAGGCTAGCTTCTATGGTTTAGCCTCTACGATCTCGTGGTAGATCAACTCTTGTAATACTCATGTCATCAAGATCAATCAAGCAGGAAGTAGGGTATTACCTCCATCGAGAGTGCCCGAACCTGGGTAAACATTGTGTCCCCCGCCTCCTGTTACCATCTGCCTCAGACGCACAGTTCGGGACTCCCTACCCGAGATCCGCCAGTTTTGACACCGAAATTTGTGCTTTCATTGAGAGTTCCACTGTGTCGTCATGGTAAGGATTGATGGCTCCTTCCATCATCGGTAAAGATGCGATCCAGGGTGAGGTTTTTCTCCCCGGACAGATCTTCGTATTCGGCAGCTTCGTACTACGGGCCAATTCGCTCGGCCATCTGGAGCAGATCGATAGCTACGCCCCTGGCCATCAGGTCAGGTTTGGAAGCTTGAACTATACAACCGACATCCACGGAGATCTGATCTTCGACGGATTCGAGCCCATGTCAGGTGCGCCGCACAGTCACGACGAGCGTGACTTAGCTCTGCCGTCAGACGGTGTTCGGGAGATCACACCTGCGGCTACTCCGGCTCTCAATCCGGAGCAGATCGTGCCATCCGAGGACGGGTGGATGGACCCCTCCACGGAGGCCGCACACTCAGCGGGGATAGAGCCGAATACTGACTCCACCTCCTATGAGACCTGTGTCACCAGACCCATGGATTCGTCCCCGACCACAGGCTCCGAACCGCTCAAGTCCGTGCCTATCAAATCTGATTGGGCACCGATCATGGAGTTCACCTCGAGATATCTTCAAAGACTCTCCACAGGCGGCGTGCTAAATTATTAAGGTCTCTCTCCTTGTCGAGACCCTGGCGAACTATGTCCGCTTGAGTGGTAAGCGACGACAAAGAAATTCGTTCCCCACCCACCACCCACTTAATAGCCACTGTCGACGACTTAACCGACATGCTTGATTTCGGCTCCGAAGACATCGACGCTATGGACGAGGATGCAGGTGAAGAACAGGAACCACCGCCCACAGCGCTGGACAGCCACCTCATCATATGATATATATATATATATATATATATATATATATATATATATATATATATATATATATATATATATATATATATATATATATATATATATATATATATATATATATATATATATATATATATATATATATATATATATATATATATATATATATATATATATATGGTGGACACCCCAAAGAAAGCAATGGCAATAAGGCAATGGAGGATAATCCCCTCGAGAAGCAATCTAAGCACCGGCGTCATCGGCGCCGCTCTAAGCCCCGCCATAGCAAAAACAGTGGTACCGGCACAAGAGACAATGACGCTGCAGATAGTGCCGAAGACAAAGACAATACTCCCCAGCCAGGCTTCGAGCAGGAGGACGGGCAAGCTAGCCCTCAGGAACAAGCGACAGACGGAGAATCAGAGGATGACAATTACATGCCCCTCTCCGAAGACGAGGTGAGCCTCGGCGACGAAGAATTCATCATGCCTGAGGATCCCGTCGAGCAGGAGCGCTTCAAGCGCCGGCTTATAGCCACAGCAAACAGCCTGAAGAAAAAGTAGCAGCAGCTTCAAGCTGATCAAGATCTGCTAGCAGATAGATGGACCGAGGTCCTGGCAGACGAGGAATATGAACTCGAGCGCCCAACCAAGAGTTATCCAAAGCGCAGGTTGCTACCCCAACTTGAGGAGGAAGCATTAAAAACCTACTCTACCAGCGTATGATGCGGCTGATCCGCCACCTCGTAGCCGAGACAGAGCGGCATATCAGCCCGAAGTCTAGCCCGCACCCCGTCTCCAATCAAACCAAAACACCAAGGCCCGGGGCCACACGCAGGACCTGCGAGCGTATTGGAAAACAAAGCATGACATACAAGATCGATCTACGGATCGCGGTTGCGCGCCCTAATGCGTGAAGATGACCGTCACGCCGGATATACTAAAAGCAAATCCGGTCGGGCCGAATACAGCAGACCAGACTCGTATGAACTGCGTCGTGATATAGCCCGACACAGAGGTGTCGCACACCCCCTATGCTTCACTGACGAAGTAATGGATCACGAATTCCTAGAAGGGTTTAAACCCACTAACATTGAATCATATGATGGTACCACAGACCCCGCGGTATGGATAGAGGATTTCTTCCTCCACATTCACATGGCTCGCGGGGATGATCTACACGCCATCAAGTATCTCCCACTAAAACTCAAAGGCCGGCCCAACATTGGCTCAATAGCTTGCCGGCAAACTCCATCAGAAGTTGGGAGAACCTGGCAGACGCATTCCTGGACAACTTCCAGGGCACTTATGTGCGACCATCAGATGCTGGTGATTTAAGTAACATAACGCAACAGCTTGGAGAGTCAGCCAGGAAATTCTCGACTCGGTTCCTAACTAAAAAGAACCAAATTGTCGACTGTCCGGATGCCGAAGCCCTAGCGGCGTTTACACATAACATCCATGACGAGTGGCTCGCCTGACACCTCGGCCAAGAGAAGCCAAGATCCATGGCATCCCTCACGATACTCATGACCCGCTTTTGTGCAGGCGAGGATAGCTGGTTGGCCCGTAGCAACAACACAACAAGCAATCCTGGCACATCAGAGGCCAGAGATAGCAACGGCAAACCCCGATGCAACAAACATAAGCGTCGCAAAAATGGTCATAACACCGAAGACACAGCAGTCAATGCCGGATTTAGTGGCTCGAAGTCCGGTCAGCGGAAAAAGCCATTCAGAAATAACAATTCGGGCCCGTCCAGTTTGGACCGCATACTCGACCGTCCATGCCAAATTCATGGCACCCAGGAACACCAGCAAATCATACCAACAGAGGATGTTGGGTCTTTAAACAAGCCGGCAGGTCAGGCGCCAAAAACAAGGATAAGGGGTCTCAAAGCGATGATGGCGACGAGGAGCCCAGATCACCAAACACAGGAGGACAAAAGAAATTTCCCCCGCAAATCAAAACGGTGAACGTGATAAACGCTACCCACATTTCCAGCCTGGAATGGATGCGCACCCTTAGGGATGTCGACTCAGTGGAACCAGTCACCCCACAATATAAACTAGGGACAATCACCTTCAACCGCACGGGTCGTCCGGTTAATACCAATCAGGGCAATTCAGCCGCACTAGTCGTCGACCCAATAATTAACGGGTCCCACCTCACACGAGTCCTTATGGACGGAGGCAGCAGTCTAAACCTGCTTTACCAGGACACAGTGCGCAAGATGGCTATCGATCATTCGATGATCAAGCCCACTAAAACCACCTTCAAAGGTATTATACCAGGTGTGGAGGCCAACTGTATAGGCCCCATCACCCTTGAGGTAGTCTTCGGATCACCGGACAATCACTGTGCCGAGGAGTTAATCTTTGACATTGTCCCCTTTCGCAGTGATTAACAGGCACTGCTCGGACGAACCGCATTCGCTCAATTCAACGCGGTGCCACATTATGCCTACCGTAAGCTAAAGATGCCCGGTCCATGCGGCGTCATCACGGTTAATAACAAAGCCGAACTCCCCCTCGGCGCCAAAGAGTATAGCGCCGCTTTAACAGCAGAAGCAACGAGTGGCACCTTTCAACCGAACCTCGAGTTGACGGTCAAGCTCCCGGACACCGTCAAAGGAGTCCGAACTACTTCACGGTAGTATAGCCCGGCTCGTTTAGTGCTCAACTAAACACTCCGGCAAAAGCCAGTATAGGCCACATACTGCGGCTCAACCGCTCGGTGGCATACATACATTTCTTGCATTTTCTTTGTAGTTTCACCCTTGCGCATACCAGGATTGGTGACATGGAAGCAGCTCGAACGCGCAAGGGAATCCTTCAATATTCCCCGCGATGACCATCCGACTATACTCCGGATCCGCACGCAGCCCCTTCCCCCTGGTCTCAGCAGGTTCCAAAGTCATATTTCTTTTTCATCACATTACCTGTACTAATACGCATAGACGTACTACTCAAATACAACATGTGGATTTATATGACGCTTACCTGCTGTTATTTCTTATTGAAATTCTTTTGTCAAGTGGCATCTGTAGAAAGCGATATGCCTTAGAATATGCCAGGGGCCTTGTTTTACCCATAATACGACAATAAAGCCCAAACTCCTTCATGGAAGTTCGGCACCCCGAACTTATAGCATTATATGCATCAGCTCCGAATCATGTCTTGGGTCAATAGTAGGGTTTGACCAGCTCCCATGTTTTGGTAACTTATGTTCCGCTATATCGGCTAAGGTAGCACTGGGAGAACTACTGCGGTTGTGTCCCGGTTCTTCCGAACAAGCACCTCAGTAGAGAAAGCCGAAAACAGACTGTCATGATGCAGCGAGAGCTGGTCAGCTATTTCAGAGGTTGTAAAATCTTTAAGGATTTCTCCCGCATAATGCCATAACCAATGCAGCGTGCGATGGATCGGGTTTTCTTCCAATCAGGTGCTTATAGAGCTCCTCGTGCGGTCTTCCAAACACTAGGGGCTGCGCCTACCTTCCTTTCCTAAAGCTCCTATGGCTAAGTGAGAGTGATAAAGGCCTATAGTCCGATTGCCTGGTTCGTTGTGCTGAACACCTCCTTCGAAGGACCCAAAACTGGGATAAAGAGTGATCAGGTTTATCCCGAACACCCCCGTACTTCATACGTGGGGGCAGAAGCCGATGACTGGCCAACTCTCAGGATTAATATATAAAACGGCCGCGCAGGAGGATAAACTTTTAATAAATAATATAAATGACCTTGTTCAACATTACAAAAGACAACATGATTGTATTCATGGAAATATAATGTCCTTGGTGCATTGCTCCGCCGCAAGGCAGGATCCTCTCAGGACACTTTCATAATATAAATTCGGGCTTGCGGTGCTCCTTTTCCTCTGGCGGTCCCTCGGTCATCAGCTTTTCAGCATCCATCTTCCCCGAGTGCACCTTTGCAAGGGCGAAGGCCATTCGCGCACCCTCTATACAGACCGACCGCTTGATGACGTCAAGTCAAGGGCGGGCACTCACAAGCCGCTTCACGAGCCCGAAATAGCTGCTTGGAATCGGCTCGGCGGGCCATAGCCAGATAATCAAATCATTCATGGCTATTTCGGCCGCCCTATGCAGTTCGATCAGCTGTTTCAGTTGATCGGCAAAAGGCACCGGATAATTCAGAGCCAGATACTACAACCAGAAGAGCTTCTCCGCGGTGTTCCTTTCTTCGGCTCGGTAGAATTGGGCGGCATCCGATATGCTGCGGGGCAGCTCTGCAAATACCCCTGGAGAAATCCGAACTCAAAATTAGAAACACGATTTTCTCCTCAAATACTTGCTTTACATGGAAAAAGCATTACCCGCCGCGATCTTCCTTGCCTCTTGGATTTCCTGCAGGGCACCTTGGGTTTCCCCCGGGCATCGAGCACGGCCTGATAAGCCCTAGTGAGTCAGATTCTTTCTCTGCTAAACTCTTCTCCAAGGTCTCGCATTTCCTCACGGCCTCTTGAAGCTCTTGTTCAGCTTCAATAACCCTGGCCTCGTGTTTCTCACGAAGAGCCTGCTCTGCGGCTGCCTTTTTCTTGGCCTCGGCCAGAGCCTTCTCAAGAGCCTCTACTTTGGCCATCGTCCCTAGCGCAAATCATGAAACATATTTTATCATACTAGAAATTCGTTCGCACTGCACACGAACGAGGTTGGCGCATACCTTGTTTATCTCCCAACTGCCTTTTCAGCTGGCCAAGTTCTTCTTTGCCCTGCTCCAGACTTTGATTCAGTCTGGACACCTCCGTAGTATGAGAGGCAGCAGCCGCTGCAGACGCCTGCTCATAGAAGAAGAGAGATAGATATCATCAAATGAGTCTTCCTGCGAACATAAATTTGATCCTCCGTCCGGTTCTTTCTTTCACCGAACAGTGTATCGAGGGCTACTATCCATACTATGACACTCTTCAAAACCTCATAAAACATACCTCAAAGCCTCTTATAAGGCTGATACAGGCTTCATTCAGTCCACTCTGAATCTTCTCAATCACCGCACCCACAAGGGCACGGTGCTCATCGACGATGGAGGCGCTCTTCAGCGCTGCCAACAAAGCATCCGGCACCTCTAGTTGGACAGAGGTTGCCGGTGGAACAGGCACGCCCCCTCCAGCCGAGGGGGGCCGCCTGCTTGATTCTGGAGCCGTATTGTTCACCGGAATTGCGTCCGACAGGGGGCCGAATTCAAGATGGCCCCCGCCATCGACTCCCATGGGAATCTTCTCCCCCGCGTCTCCGGCCCCTAAAGTTTGACCTCCAGGTGCCACCTTGACGATCTTTTTCTCCCCTCCTTGGCCGGGGTCCTTCTGGGATGAAGCCTCGGTGTCATTCACATACTTGGGGGAAGGGGCCTTCGGGGGCGTCCCACTCTCCACAGCATCCGAGCTCAGCAAATCCTCTGATGAGGATCGCTCGATGCGGGACCTCGCCGGACTACAAAAATATGACTCAGGTTAAAATATTGTGCCACGATGAGTCTGGACGCATAAACATGTGCGGATTTTATATACTCACGAGTTCACCAGGGACCGGGCCCTGGGATCCCACGCCGGGCTGCTGTCGGCGGCGGCCGTGGACTCTTCCGGAAGAGGAGCTTTTCCCCTTTTGGGCGACTCGGCCTCCAAGTGTACGGAGGTCGTCCTCTTCTTTTATCCCCCCGCTGGGAATTCATCTTCCTCCTCCTCCTCGTCCTCTTCGGAGGCAGAACGGGCATTGGAGTTGTCGGATATTGTGTCCAAAGTGCTGCAGCGATGAAGGCTGCCCTGGGTCTTTTTGGCCTCCTTCTCGGCCTTCTTCTTCGGCGCCTTGTAAGGCGCCGAGACCAACCTCTTCATCAGAAGTGGGCCGGCCGGTTCTTCGGGCAGCGGGGCCGGATGGTGGATCAGCTCCGCCTTCTTCGTCCAGCCCTAGGAGAGTTGTGGAAAACGCGTTAAGCATTTCCCTTGAGAGATGAGGATAAAACGTATGGTGACTTACCGAGCTTGCAGGGTAGGACAGTTGGTACCCGCGGTCCTCGGCTGAGTCCGGCCATGATTTGCCAAACTTGAAAAGCACCTTTCAGATGTCCTTGTGAGAGGAGCCAAAGAGCTCTCGCAGGGTCTGGTGCTTGGCCGAATCGTATTCCCATAGATTGCAAGTCTGGCGTTGACAAGGCAAGATCGGGCGAACTAACATCACCTGGACTACATCGACAAGTTCGATGTTCTTGTCTTCCATATCTTTAACGTGCGTCTGGAGCACCGACAGTTCATTGGGCGAAGACCAGTTCGGGCCCTTCTTGAGCCAGGATGTAAGCCGCAGAGGGGCTCCGGATCGGAAATCAGGAGCAGCGGCCCATTCCGTGCCGCACGGCTCAGTGATGTAAAACCACTTATATTGCCACTGTTTGACGGAATCATTAAAAGTTCTTGTTGGACATGTGACATTGGGCATCTTTCTCACCATAGCGCCCCCGCACTCGGCGTGCTCGCCGATCACTACCTTGGCTTAACATTAAAAATCTTCAGCCATAAGCTGAACTGTGCCGAGATGCAGAGAAAGGCCTCGCACACGATGATGAATGTCGAGATGTTGAGGAAGGAATTGGGGGATAGATCGTGCAAATTGATCCCTTAATAATAGATGATACCATGAACGAACGGGTGGAGGGGAAACCCTATCCCGCGGACAAAATGAGGGAGGAATACAACCCTCTCGTGGGGTTCCGGAGTACGGACGATCTGTCCCGCCGTCGGGAGATGGTCGCTGATTTTCTTGGCCAGGTACCCGGCCTCCCGAAGCTTTTTAATATCCTTCTCCCGGATGGTAGAGGCCATCCACTTGCCTCCTGCACCGGATCCGAACATTTTCGGAAGGCCTTTGCGGGCGGAAAGGACGAACGCTCGGGCGCTGGAGCTCGAGCGACGGGGTATGGATCGGGAAGAAGAAGCGTGGGTGAAAAAGAGGAAAACTTGTCCCTTTATAAGGGCGGTACAAACTGTGCGCCTCCCCACTTACCTGGTAAAATCGCTTATTCCCCGAGCACCGTGATTGATGCCACGGTTGGGTTACCCACACCCATGTTGATGAGAATCCCGTGATAAGGGGGAACACGATCTCTGCTTCGACAAGACATGCCAATAAAACCGCCTCGTAACACGTGATGTGGCAGGCTGGGAAAAACGGTTCGAATAAACACCGGGTCGTGGTGTGATATCACGTTATGAAAAGTTGTCATCGGATTAGATTTGTGGAATATTATACTCTCTACGGTGGTATGTGGAATTTGTTTTGGAGAGCCGGACACGATCCTTGTGTTCAAAATCTTCTATGGAGTATTCGGAGGAGAAACCCGCCTTGCAATGCCGAAGACAATCTGCGCGCCATACTTATCATCATTGAAGCCTGGTTCAGGGGCTACTGAGGGAGACCTCGATTAGGGGGTCCTCGGACAGCCGGACTATATACTTTGGCCGGACTGTTGGACTATGAAGATACAAGATTGAAGACTTCGTCCCGTGTCCAGATGGGACTCTCCTTTGCATGGAAGGCAAGCTTGGCAATCCGGATATGTAGATCTCCTCCCATTGTAACTGACTCTGTGTAACCCTAGCCCCCTCCAGTGTCTATATAAACCGGAGGGTTTAGTCCGTAGGACGAGAACAATCGTAATCACAGGCTAGCTTCTAGGGTTTAGCCTCTACGATCTCGTGGTAGATCAACTCTTGTAATACTCATATCATCAAGATCGATCAAGCAAGAAGTAGGGTATTTGAGGGAGTCCTAGATGAGGGGTATCCGGACAGCCGGACTATATCTTTTGGCTGGACTGTTGGACTATGAAGATACAAGATTGAAGACTTCATCTCGTGTCCGGATGGGACTCTCCTTGGCATGGAAGGCAAGCTTGGCGATACGGATATGAAGATCTCCTCCCATTGTAACCGACTCTGTGTAACCCTAGCCCCCTCCGGTGTCTATATAAACCGGAGGGTTTAGTCCGTAGGACCAACAACAATCATACCATAGGCTAGCTTCTAGGGTTTAGCCTCTATGATCTCGTGGTAGATCAACTCTTGTAATACTCATATCATCAAGATCAATCAAGCAGGAAGTAGGGTATTACCTCCATCGAGAGGGCCCGAACCTGGGTAAACATTGTGTCCCCCGCCTCCTGTTACCATCGGCCTTAGATGCACAGTTTGGGACCCCCTACCCGAGATCCGCCGGTTTTGACACCGACATTGGTGCTTTCATTGAGAGTTCACTATGCCGTCACCGTAAGGCTTGACGGATCCTTCGATCATCGATAACGATGCGGTCCAGGGTGAGGTCTTCCTCCCCGGACAGATTCTTATATTCGGGCCGCCGCTGCGGGCCAACTTCGCAGCCATATGGAGCAGATCGAGAGCTACGCCCCTGGCCATCAGGTCAGGTTCAGAAACTTGAATTACACTGCCAACATCCGCGGAGACTTGATCTGCGACGGATTCGAGCCCATGCCAGGTGTGCCGCACGATCATGACGAGCACGATGTAGCTCTGCCGTCGGACAGTGTTCGGAAGATCACATCGGCAATCACTTCGGCCCTCAATCCGGAGCAAATTGCGCCATCCGAGGACGAGCGGGTAGACCCCGCCTTGGAGGCCGCACTTTCAGCGTTGATAGAGCCAAATACTGACTTTACCCCTCTCAAAAGTCGTGCTGCTGAACTATTGGATTCGACCCCGGCCACAGGCTCCGATCCGCTTGCGCCCAGGCCTATCGAATCCGGTTGGGCACCGATCATGGAATTCACCTCCACGGATATCTTTCAGCACTCGCCCTTCGGCGATGTACTAAACTCGTTAAAATCCCTCTCCTTGTCAGAAGAAACTTGGCCGAACTATGTCCGGCTAGGATGGGATGCGGACGACGAAAAAATTCGCTCCCCACCCACCACCTACTTAGTAGCCACTATCGACGATTAAACCGACATGCTCGACTTCGACTCCGAAGGCATCGACGGTATGGACGACGATGCAGGAGACGAACAGGAACCACCGCCCACAGGGCGCTGGACCGCCACTTCATCACATGACATATACATGGTGGATACACCCAAAGAAAATGATGACAAGGAACGGAAGGATGCGGCGAAGGATAACTCCCTCGAGAAGCAATCAAAGCAGCGGCGTAGACGCCGCTCCAAATCCCACCTCGGCAAAAACAGTGATAACAGTGCAAGAAAAAAAATACCCAGGTCGACTCGGGAAGAAACGACAACCACATAGACCCAGCGATAGAGCAGGGTGAGGAAGCGGATGACGAACACAGCATGGAGCCATTGTCCGACCACGGCGACGCCGAGCGTCAAGCTAATCAACCCGTCTCCGGAGAGGAGAACAGTCCGGATGACGATGCACAAATCATTCCGGAAAGGCACTCGGAGCAAGAGAACCTCCATAGAAGGCTTATCACCACTGCGAGGAGTCTGAACAAGCAGAAGCAAAGGCTCAAGGCCGCGCAAAATACACTTAACAGCAGATGGAACAAAGTGCTCGACACTGCAGAAAAGTACGGTGGCAGTCACCACACGAAGAGCTATCCAAAGCGCAAGCTGCTGCCTGAATTCGACGATGAGGCCTTAGAGCCCCCACAACCAAAAAATAAAACTGCCGACCAGTCGGATCGACGACCTCGCGGCCGCGATAGAGCGGCTAACGAGGCTGCATATAATCAGTACACGATCCACGCGAGGACTCGCATCAAAAGGCCGACGCAACCAGATCCATCTATGGATCAAGGAAACGCGCTCCAGCGCACAACCAAAAACGAACACCACAACCGACCGAACGCCATGGTACATCTAAATACAGCGGTGCCGCACACCCCCTATGTTTCACCGATGAGGTGCTGGACCACGAATTTCCAGAAGGATTCAAACCAGTGAACATAGAGGCGTATGACGGGACCATAGACCCTGGGGTCTGGATTGAGGACTTTATCCTCCATATTCATATGGCTCGCGGAGACGATCTCCACGCCATCAAGTACTTTCCCCTCAAGCTTAAAGGACCAGCTCGGCACTGGCTGAAAAGCCTCCTCGAAAACTCCATTGGAAGTTGGGACGAGCTCGAGGATGCCTTTCGGGCTAATTTTCAAGGGACCTATGTCCGACCTCTGGATGCAGACGACTTAAGTCATATAATTCAACAGCCCGGAGAGTCAGCCCGAAAGTTTTGGAACAGGTTTCTCACTAAGAAGAACCAAATCGTCGACTGTCCAGGACACTTTGAAGCCTTAGCAGCTTTCAAGCACAATGTCCGAGACGAATGGCTCGCCAGACACCTCGGCCAAGAAAAACCGAGAACAATGGCAGCCCTAACAAGCCTCATGACCCGCTTTTGCGCGGGTGAGGATAGTTGGTTGGCTCGCAGTAGCACCGGTGACCCAAGCACATCCGAAGTCAGGGATGGCAATGGAAAACCACGACGCAGTAAACACAAGCGCCGGAATAAAGATGACAGCCGAGATAACATGGCGGTAAACGCCGGATTCAGAGGCTCTCGGCCAGGTCAGCGGAAAAAGCCTTTCTAAGGCAACAGGGATGGACCGTCCAGCCTAAACAAGATTCTAGACAAACTATGTCAGATCCACGGCACCCCAGATAAACCTGCGAATCATACCCACAGAGAATGTTGGGTCTTCAAGCAGGCCGGCAAGCTAAAAGCCGAACACAAGGGGCAGGATACACTAAGCGAAGACGAGGATGAACCTCGCCAGCAAAGCACTGGGGGAGATAAAAAAATCCCACCATAGGTCAAAATAGTGAACATGATCCATGTCACGAAGAGGAGAAGCAAACATGCACTCTGAAACACACGAGCCCTAGAGCCCGTCACCCCTAAGTTCAACCCCTGGTTGGCCTGTCCGATCACTTTTGATCGCAGGGATCACCCGACAAGTATCTAGCACGAAGGATTGGTTTCTTTGGTGTTAGACCCATAATAAATGGATACCGTCTCACACGAGTCCTTATGGACGGCGGCAGTAGTTTAAACCTGATATATCAGGACACAGTCCGCAAAATGGGGATAGACCCAACAAAAATTAGCCACAGTAATACTACTTTCAAAGGAGAAAATCCAGGCCCAGAGGCCCGCTCCACGGGCTCTCTAATACTAGAAGTAGTATTCGGTTCACCCGACAACTACCGAAGTGAAACGTTACACTTCGACGTCGCTCCCTTCCGAAGCGGCTATCAAGCACTACTCGGACAAACAGCCTTCGCTTGTTTCAACGCTATACCGCATTATGCTTCTCTCAAGCTCAAGCTGCCCGGTCCGCGCGGCACCATCACAGTTAATGGAAACATCGAGCATTCTTTACAGCGGAAGAATGTGCGGCTGCTTTAACAGCCGAACACTAGACGACCTCACCAACCAGAGCAAATTAATGGTCGTTAAGACCACGGACACGGTTAAACGAGTCCGGCACATCACGAGATGTACTTGAGATAGGTTTGGTGGTTGCACCCTTATAGACGGTACCAGGGGCCTCCCGCGTGTGAACATGGCTACGGCTCAACTCTACTTATCTTGAATTTTAAACGGTTTATTTAGAGTAACCAATTTTTTGCACGACAACTTTCAACTAAGTTCATCTCTTTTACAGATGACGATCGTGCTACACGCGTCCAGGATACGGCACAATGGAGACACAGGTGCAGACATGCAGCATGGACCCGTTCAGAGGTTTCTTTTTAGCTTAAGACCCTGCATAAACCTTTTTTACGGTCTCTTGTTGTTCACATCCTCCGGATTCTCAGTACAACCGAGAAGGATGCTGACGTTATTGGCATGTGGCCACGCCAGAGTATTGCACGTACCCAGACACTTGGGGCTCATTTTCAAGGGCATTGCTTAGCCCGACATATATTATAAAGACCGAATACCTTAGGGAGTGTTCGGCGTCGCGAGTTTGGCCTTATATGCATCAACTCCGAATCATTTCTTTGGTCAAATGTTGGGTTTGCCCGGCTCCTGTGTTTTGCTACCTTACATTCCGCTCTATCGGCTAAGGCGGCACCAGGAGAACTACTGCGATTGTGCCCTGGTTCATCCGGACGAGCACCTTAGTAGAGAAAGCCGAAAACTGACTATCATGATAAAGCGCGAGACTGGTCAACCACTCGACGAGATAGCGGAATCTTCGGGATTCCTCCGCATTAACGAAGGGTTGTTTCCCGGCCAGGCATGTACGCACCCCGTATTCGGATGAGCGCGGAGCCACCAGGGGCTATATAGTAGCCCCACTGTCAAACTCCTATGGCTAAGTGAAAGTGTTAAAGCAATATAGTCCGATTGCCTAGTTCGTTGTGCTGTCACCTCCTTGATGGACCAAGACGTTGGATCAAGTGTGAACACGCGTCTTCTAGGAACACCCCCGCATTATATGCGTGGGGGCTGAAGCCGAAGACTGCAAACTTTCAGGTTATATACAATTATACATAAAACGGCCGAACAGGAGGCATCGTAATACTTTCAGGAAAAAAGTATAAACACAGCCTTTTATAACTCAATAAAACATTGTTTTCACAATGGGAATACATGTCATTAGAACATAATATTCTTCGAGCACTGAGCCTCTATTAAACGAGCTCCTTCAAGGACTTCTTCAAAGTAGTGCTCAGCAGCTACTCGGCCCACGGCCGAACCCTGGGTTGCAATAGCGATGGCCTCCATCTCCGCCCAGTATGTCTTGACACGGGCAAGTGCCATCCATGCACCCTCTACGCACGCCGACCTCTTCATAGCATCGATGCGCGGCACAGCACCAAGGAATTGCTGCACCAAACTAAAATAACTGTTCGTCCTTGGCCCTTCCGGCCACAGATGATCCACAACACACCTCATGGCAAGCCCCGACAACCTATGGAGCTCGTCCCACTCGGCCATTCTCTCGTACAACCGAAGCGGACGCGCTGGAGCATTGAATTGTGGCCAAAACAGCTTTTCCACTTCACGATCTTTTTGATCTTTGAAGTATTCGGCTGCGTCAGCAGCACTTGCTGCCAAATCCAGATACGCATCTGCCGAACTCCATAGCTGATCAAGAGGAGCGTACGTAGGATCTCCAAACTTCATCCACAGCACAAAGGGCTTCCCAGCCGCGATATCACCGGCTTGGCGCAACTCCTCCTTCATCGCTCTGATTGTAGAGCGGGCGTCCTTGGCAGCCACCGTGGCCTTCCCCAGGTCCGTTACCTTCGCTCGACTTTCACCTTGAAGAAGCTCGTAATGGTTGGCGGCTTCCTTCAATTCCACAGCCTTCTTGGCTATCTTTTCCTTACTTTGGCAATGGGCAGCCTGTTCGGCCCTCAGCTCTTTGGCCGCCTTCAGAGCGGCTGCATCACTATTCATGGCTCGGGCAAGTTCCGCCCGAAGGGTCTCCACGGCCGCAGCTCCATCTACAGTCACAGCATATTAAAGATACTGGCATTATGCTCCTCTTACTACGCGTTGATAACCGGAAAAATCACATACCTTGTGCCTCATCAAGCCGCTTGTTGACAAGAACGATGTCGGCATCTGCCGCATCAAGGTGCCGCTTCAGCTCGGCAAACTCACCAGTCCGGCTAGCCACCGGACCTTCCGCCACCTGCATATGAAGGCGGATTGATTATTACCTGGAACTATGATCCTCTGTTTGTCGCCGCTCCCGACGGCAACCAAAGTCTCAGGGGCTACTATCTGCATAGGGCACACCTAACATGTGCGGTACTGCCAAAAATACACACTATTTCGCGTACCTCAAAACCTTTCAGCAGACTCATGAAAGCTTCATGCAACCTGCTTTCAGCGGATGAAATCCTTTCAATCACCGCACCCATTAGCGTACGAAGCACCTCTAGGATAGCCGCTTGCTCTAGCAGACCCTTCAGTGCGTCCGACCGCACACCACACGGTGCCGGGCTCTTTCGGTTGCTCTCTTCAAGAGCCGGATACTGAGGGCTTCGGGTGGTCAAAGGATTATCCTCTGGCCTCGCCGGATCAGGAGAAACCCTCCGCGACGACACCTCGGGGTCGCCCGCCTCATGAGGCGAGATGGCAGGGGGAGGCATCTCGCTCTCCATCATCTCTGGAAGAAGATCCCCCGAAGACGAACTCTGCCGAGAAGGGCTACGATCCGAACTAGAAGATAAATGCTTCGGTTATTTTCCTCAGAAGTAATGCAGGTTATCTTCACTATTAAGTACCCTTTTACTTACAGCTCGATGGAGGGCTGACCCCCTTGCGGACATTGTGCGGCCAGGGTACCCCCCGGGGCAGGACCCCCTGGCGAAGATTTCTTCCCCTGTTTGGAAACCATCGTTTTCGGGTCTTCAGAGGCGGTTCTCTTCCTTCCTTGGGGAGAGGGAATTTCAGATTCTTCTCCCCGGCTATCCTCCTTCGCGGAGGCGCTAACTCCTCCGATTTGGATGAGCGGTGAGCGAGAACCGCTTGCAGCCTCTTTATTCCCCCCTGTATCTTCCCCTAAGGGCGCTTGATAAGGCGCGAGCTCCAGCGTCCTGGCTAGTACAATATCCGGTGAGACCTCGGGGAGGGGGGGGGCGGACACCAGATCATCTTCGCCTTTGTTACCCAGTCCTGGTCAAAGAGCGAATTTTCAGAATGATGTCATGATAAATAAGAAGACAAACGTGTTCGACTACGGGACTACTTACTTGGGTATCCGGGCGATTGCAGCTCAGAACCGCATCCTCGGTGGTGTCCGGACACATTATTTGTTGTCCGAAGAACGATTGATACACCTCTTCGAGCGTCATACCGAGGAAGTGCTGAATAGCCCGCGGTCCCTCCGGGTTGAACTCCCAGATGCGGAGGGGACGTCGTTTGCAGGGCAGGACTCGACGAATTAACATGACCTGCATTACAGTGGCCAGACTGATATCTCTCTCGAGGATATCTCGGATGCGGCCCTGCAATGTCGGCACATCCTTTACGGGCCCACAGTCTAGCCCTATGTTAATCCATGATGTCAGTTGTGGCGGGGGGCCCGAGCAAAAAGCAGGGGCGGCCACCCACTGGGTACCCCTGGGAGCTGTGATATAAAACCACTCCCGTTGCCATAAGCTGGGCACCTCCTGGAAGGAGCCTTCTGGCCATGGGGCATTGGCACTTTTTCTTATTACGGCACCTCCGCACTCTGCGTGCCGCCCCTCGATCATCTTCGGCTCCACATTGAAGGTTTTGAGCCACAGGCCGAAGTGAGGGGTAATGAAGAGGAAAGCTTCACACACGACGATGAACGATGAGATGTGGAGGACAGAATCCGGAGCCAGATCATGGAAATCCAGCCCGTAGTAGAACATGAGCCCCCTCACAAAGGCGAGGCCTAGCCCTCGAAGGAAGTGAGAAATGAATACAACGCTCTCGCCGGGTTCAGGAGTGGGTATGACCTGCCCTCGAGTAGGCAACCTGTGAGAGATCTCGCCGGTCAGAAATCTGGCCTCTCTTAGCTTCTTGACGTCTTCCTCTGTGACGGAGGAAGGCATCCACCGACCTTGAAGGTTGGATCCGGACATGGTTGAAGGTCTGCAGTGCCTGACCTAAGCCTGGGGTGTTGGAAATCGAGGTGGGGGAAGGATTTGATTGAGCACGAGAAGAAAAAGGGACAGGCCTTGGCCTCTTTATAAAGGAGGTGAATATCAAGCGTCCTCCGCGTGACCGTTTAGGACTTGCCTAGAATTGGGGAGTCATACCAACGGGCGCGATTGGGTTACCCACATCCGTATTGATGAGAATCCCGTAATAAGGGGGACACGATCTCTGCTTCGACAAGACGTGCCAAATAAATCGCCTTGCAAAACGTGCAGTGGCAGGCTGATGGTGGAAGATGGTTCGTCATGACCAAACCATGGCAATACGTCATCTTATGTGAAACGGTCGGCAGATTAGATTTGTTGAAATATTATTCTCTCTACAGTGGTATGTGGAACTTGTTTTGCAGAGCCGGACACTATCCTTGTGTTCAAAATTTCCCATGGAGTATTTGGAGGAGGAACCCGCCTTGCAATGCCGAAGACAATCTGCACGCCGGACTCATCATCATTGAAGCCTGGTTCAGGGGCTACTGAGGGAGTCCTGGATTAGGGGGTATCCGGACAGCCGGACTATATCCTTTGGTCGGACTGTTGGACTATGAAGATACAAGATTGAAGACTTTTTCTCGTGTCCGGATGGGACTCTCCTTGGCGTGGAAGGAAAGCTTGGCGATACGGAAATGTAGATCTCCTCCCATTGTAACCGACTTTGTGTAACCCTAGCCCCCTCTGGTGTCTATATAAACCGGAGGGTTTAGTCCGTAGGACCAACAACAATCATACCATAGGCTAGCTTCTAGGGTTTAGCCTCTATGATCTCATGGTAGATCAACTCTTGTAATATTCATATCATTGAGATCAATCAAGCAGGAAGTAGGGTATTACCTCCATCTAGAGGGCCTGAACCTGGGTAAACATTGTGTCCCCCGCCTCCTGTTACCATCCACCTTAGACACATAGTTCAGGACCCCCTACCCGAGATCCGCCGGTTTTGACACCAACAGTATTACCTCCATCGAGAGGGCCCGAACCTGGGTAAACATTGTGTCCCCCGCCTCCTGTTACCATCCGCCTTAGACACACAGTTCGGGACCCCCTACCCGAGATCTGTCGGTTTTGACACCGACAATGGGATCTCACGGGTACAAAAGGTTGCGGCGGTGGAAAAGTGTTTTCGTGGACTCCTCTGGTGGTTTGGGGATATTTGGGAATATATAGGCAAAAGAATTAGGTCAGGAGAGTCACGGGGGCCCACAAGGGTGGAGGCGCGCCCTACCCCCCTGGGCGCACCCTCCGTCCTCCGACTTCATCTCCAAGTCTCCTGGTTGTCTTCTAGTCCAAGAAAAATCATCGCGAAGGTTTCATTCCGTTTGGACTCTGTTTGGTATTCCTTTTCTGCGAAACTCAAAAACAAGGAAAAAACAGAAACTGGCACTGGGCTCTAGGTTAATAGGTTAGTCCCAAAAATAATATAAAATAGCATATTAATGCATATAAAACACCCAAAATAGATAATATAATAGCATGGAACAATAAAAAATTATATATTAGTTGGAGACGTATCATGCGGCGGCTGACCTCAAAATTTGGAACAATCTCTGTGCGGTGATGCCAATGTACAATTCCACAATGCAAATGAGGTGATCCTTCATTTGGATGCCACTTTGGAACTACGCAAGCTACTCAAGCAGAGGGTGATTGGCTTGATGTCACTCTAGCGGGCACGGTAATGGCACTGCTCTAGGATCACATGGTTGCGTGTCAGAGTTACGAGCACCTCTTTCTTCAATTCCAGGATCTGCTCTCACCGCCGAAAAAACTTTATTCACTCACTTCATACTGCGAACTGCATGAGCACGACACATAAGGACAAGGTGGCGATCACCCTTCTGTCAGGTGCTAGGAACCAAGAAAGCGTGTCGCACCAACTGATATGAGGTCGACCTTCCTACCATCCAAGGGATTACCCTGGACAACCTCTTCATGGAGGAGGAGGAGGTCCTAGTTGTGGTCTTGGCGTTATCGATGGAAATGGCGTCGGGCCGGGACAACTTCAAAGGCATCTTCTTCATATCCTACTAGGAAACAATCAAGACTGGCATCACGGTGGTCTTCGATCAAATCTATCACATTGTCGGAGGTAGTTTTTCAGCAATGGACACAAAGAGAGTTGCCTTTCTCTCTAAGAATCATGACATAGTTCACATGGCCAACTTCAGGCCGATCAGTCTCATCCATTCCATTTTAAAGTTGATCGCCAAGGTTTTGTCCACCAAGCTATCCATAATCATCAACAAGATCATCTTATTGTCTAAGAGTGGCTTCCTCAAGTAACAGTGCATTAAGGAAAACTTCCTTCTACGTCCAAAACTGCATCTGATCGTTGCACTGAAGGAAGAACCAACACTACTCATAAAGCTGTTGATAGGGATTTTGACTACGTATAATGGGAGTATGTCCTCGAGATCATGGAGCACTTGGCTTTCATTCCCTAGTGGCGGATTGGATCACACTGCTTCTGTCATCATCATTGTCCACCTTCCTGCTTGACGGGAGGACTGGCTCTCTGATTCAGACCGCCGGGCTTAGGTAGGGCGATCCATTGTGAGCAGTACTCTTCGTCCTTTCCATTGTCCCCTGTATCAACTTCTCGCCATGCTAGCTATGAGTGGAGTCCTTGCCCCCTCTACCAGAGAGGGAGGCCCAGCTTTGTGTCATCCTTTACACTAACGACGCATTCATTTTTGCCAACAATGACCAACAAGAGATCGACACCCTGCTCAACATACTCAACCAATTCCGTCAGGCATTCAATTTATGTATCAATCCGAAATAAACTTCGACAACCCCTATACAATGTGAGGAGATCATACTCAACGATGTGTTGGCTAGTTTTGTAGGACAAATGTTACACTTTCGAAAATATCTAGGCCCTCCAATCACCATCATTAGAACATGGGTGTCAAAACTGTTAGTTACTAATATGTCTCTTTAGTGATTTAATAAACATATAGCAAAAAGGATTCTCACCTATTTCCCCAGAGGTGACCCTGAGTTATCAAACCCACGAGAGGACGTGCACCTTGAAGACAAGGGTTTTGAACATGCTTTTGCAAAAGTATTAAATTCGAATTTTTAGACCGGATCATAATCAAGTTACAATGGAGAACACTTATAATAAAAATAGGCATGGGTATGAGGACTTAATTCTGATAACCATATACTTGCGAACGAGATCATTGTGATATTTCTTTGTACCCTGGAAGACACCCGTCAAGATGTGTGTGCAACATAATGAAGTGGGGGTGTGTTGTGATAGCATGAATTAATGGGGATGCTAGACTACTCATATCAATAAGGAATTCCTTCTTTTCCAGGAGCCTATTCGGAAATAACTTCAAAGTTAAGCGTGCTTAGCATGGATTAATTTTAGGATGGGTGGCCGACCAGGAAGTTGGTCCCTGGTGCGCACGAGTGAGGACAAAGTGCACAGGAAAGACTAGTATTGATCTACGGGGACAGTCTAGATCACGCAAGGAGTAACAACCGTCGGCAGTGTGTCCGGGGCGTTACATGTGCCAAAATTACGTCTTGACCGGAATGCGCCCTGCAACAAGATTCAGTTGTCGAACTAAAGGCCATATCAGTCGCACAGGGTTGCCTCGATAGTTACGATAGAATCATACAGAAGCATTGGGTGTTTAGTGACTACACCTCTTGTATCCTTATACATAGAATCACCCTACCATACTAAACCATCCTGTTATGGTATTCAGAATAGCACTTCATGATCTCCCTACCCTTAGCCTCCTCGTGGCTCGAACTCCATGATCCTGGGTACCTGTAGGGTCGAAGAATGCGACAGAGGCAAGAGACAACTATGATGCAATTTTCTTTCACACATATGAGATGTTAGTTAAAAATCATTCCATCAACCACTTCAACTAATACGTAGGGTTGCAAGGCTATGCCTCAACCCATGACCTTGCCGATTTACTCACACATGGCGATCGGATCGCAAGAAGATATAATTTAAGAACACATCAAGATGAATACTTGATACATCTCCAATTTATCTATAATTTTTATTGTTCCATGCTATTATAGTATCAATCTTGGATGTTTTATATGCAATTATATATATCATTTTTTTGGGACTAACCTATTAACTTACTCCCAAGTGGCACTTACTATTTTTTGGTTTTACAAGAAATCAGTACCAAACGAAGTCCAAATGCCATGAAACTTTTTGATGATTTTTTCTAGACATAAATGACAATAGAAGCTTCGGGAGGAGGCTAGAAGTCGAAGGAGGTGGCCACGAGCCACCAGAGGGCGCCCAGGGGGGTCGACGCACCCTGGTGCCTCGTGGGCCCCTCGTTCCTCCGTTTGACCTAATTCTGACTCTAAAAGTTCTCTAAAATTGCGAAACCAACAGAGAGCCACCCAAAACACTTTTTCCGCTGCCGCAAGCTTCTGTTCTCACGAGATCCCATCTGGAGGCCTTTTCCGGCACTCCGCCGGAGGGAGAATCGATCACGGAGGGCTTTTACAGCAACCTTGCTTCCCCTCTGATGATGTGTGAGTAGTTTACCACAAACCTACGAGTCCATAGCTAATATCTAGATGGCTTCTTCTCTCTCTTTGATCTTCAATACAATGTTCTCCTCAATGTTCTTGGAGATATATTCGATGTAATCCTTTTTTGTGGTGCGTTTGTTGGGATGCCTGAGTATTGAGGTCTTTATGTCAAATTATAGACTATTGCTTTGAATCACTCTTGTCTTAATGTTCATGCCATGATTAGATAGACGGTAAAGATTATGCTAGGTAGCATTCCACATCAAAAATTATCTTTTTTATCATTTACCTACTCGAGGACGAGCAGGGATTAAGCTTGGGGATGCTGATATGTCTCCATCGTATCTATAATTTTTTATTGTTCCATGCCAATATGATACAACTTTCACATACTTTTGACAACATTTTATATGATTTATTGGACTAACATATTGATCAAGTGCCTAGTGCCAGTTCTTGTTTTTTTGCATTTTTTTGCTTCACATAATATCCATATCAAACAAAGTCCAAACGCGATAAACATTTACGGTGAATTATTTTGGAATATTTGGATTTTTGGGAGGTGCAATCAACGCAAACGGGGGCCGACAACCACCACAAGACACCTGGGTGCTTGAGGTAGCCCAGGCGCATGGTGGTGGCTTGTGCCCTCCTCGTACGTCGGTTGGAGCTCTACTTCGGGCACAAGGAAGCTTATATCCGGAAAAAATCATGTTAAAATCTAAGCGCAATCGGAGTTACGGATCTCCGGGAATATAAGAAACGGTTTTCGCCCAGAAAATAGGAACGTGAAATAGAAGAGAACAGTGAGGGGGATCCAATCTCGGAGGGGCTCCCTCCCCTCCGCTGCCATGGAGGCCATGGACCAGAGGGGGAACTCTCCTCCCATCTAGGGGGGAGGCCAAGGAAGGATAAGAAGGAGGGTGGCTCTCTCCCCCTCTCTCCCGGTGGCGCCTGAGTGCTGCCTGGGAAAGGATCGTTACGGCGATCTACATCAACAATCTTGCTACCGTCAACACCAACTTTCTCCCCCTCTATGCAGCGGTGTAACACCTCTTCTCCCTGTTGTAATCTCTACTTAAACATGGTGCTCAACTCTATATATTATTTCCCAATGATATGTGGTTATCCTATGATGTTTGAGTAGATCCGTTTTGTCCTATGGGTTGATAGATGATCATGATTTGTTTGGGTTGTACATTTTATTTTGGTCATGTCCTACGGTGGCCTCCGTGTCGTGCAAATGGAGGGATCCCCGCTGTAGGGTGTTGCAATACGTTCATGGTTCGCCTATGGTGGGTGGTGTGAGTGACAGAAGCACAGACCTGAGTTTGGGGGTCATTGCGTATGGGATAAAGAGAACTTGATACTTAATGCTATGGTTGGGTTTTACGACCTTAATGATCTTTAGTAGTTGGACATGCTTGCTACAGTTCCAATCATAAGTGCATATGATCTAAGTAGAGAAAGTATGTTAGCTAATGCCTCTCCCTCATATACAATTGCAACAATGATCACTGGTTTAGTTATTGATCACCTAGGGACAAATGACTTTCTTGTTGATAAAGCTATCTACTTTTACTATCTTGCATTTTACTCGTAATTTTATTCTTGCAAAGTACTTCTAGTTTTATTCTTGAAAACTTATCCTTTCACCTACCAAATAGTTTTATACTTGTTCTAGGTAAAGCAAACGTCACGTGTGCGTAGAGTTGTATCGGTGGTCAATAGAACTTGTGGGAATATTTGTTCTACCTTTAGCTCCTCGTTGCGTTCGACACTCTTATTTATCAAAAAAGTCTACAAACGATCCCCTGTACTTGTGGGTTATCACACATATCAAAATACAATTATCTTTCTTTAAAAGATGAGCTCAAGGACATAGCAACTCCCTACTTTCCTCTGTGAAGGGTCTATCTTTTAATTTATTGATGAGTCATCACCTTCTCATTTAAGCACCAATTTAGAGAGCACTATTGTCATTCTTAGTTTAACATGCATTTGTTCTAATTAATGTTGGGTGTGAGCATGGCTGGATGTCTTCTACCCTGAATTACAATGTTTAGTCGCTACTTGAACTTCAGAAGTATTCTACATTTATCTTTTGTGCTCTTAGAAATGGATAGGGAGATAACCACTAATATAGCGAGGTGCTATACAAACGGTTTTTAACCCCTTTCCGCGATGGCATTTGGAACCGTCGCCTAGTGAGTGTGGGCGATAGGGGGGTCCTTCCCACACGACCAAGAAACTGTCACGGATATGCCCTCCTGGCACACACGCTCGGCAAAATGAGGTCGTGTGCGACCGGCGAGCGCTCAAATATGGTTATACATACAGTAGTGCCCCAAAAAAATACAATTATATAGGCGAAATCATTTCTGGTCGTAATTACATTCCACACAGTCAGTCCCCGCTAAATGTTTCCATTCGTATATACATCCCACACAGTCACTCCAAGGAAAATATTTCTGTTAGCAGGTACGTCACTCACAATTTTCCCCATTAAATCGTTTGTGATAGCGTTTCCATTGCACACGGTATTAACAATTTTATCGTTTGCATTACTGAATGCGTCACACACAGTGCATAGAAGAAACTATGTGGCAAAGGTTGTCCATCATACACAGTTTTTATGTGGTAAACATTTGCGCCAGGCGGCCTAACGCAAATAGTTTTCAAGAGGATGTCGTGTGTGATTGTTCATTAATCTAACACGGTTTATTCCTAGAAACTGTGTGCGTTGCCTGAGGTCATCGCTCATGGTGTTTTCTCAATAACCATTTGCAATAGAAAAACCCAATTAGCAGGCTAATTATCCTATTAATCTAATTGTCATTTCATATTAAGCACACAATATATTTCATTTTCATAATTGAAATACATCAGAGTACAACATCATATAGCTTCAGCACTCAGCTACCCCATTGCACAACTGCACCGACACGAAGTTTCACATGCAACACCTATAACCTTTTGAAATTAGCATCATAGACGGTACATAGACAGATGTATCTCATCTAGAAAATTGCTGAAGCAGAAGGCGAATATTGAGCCTTCATTGATGTTGAAGGTCTTTGCAACTTTAGGCCAGCGCCTGTGGATGATCGACCGTCCATCCTTCATCCTCTTCAGGAACACTTCAATATTGAACCGTGGGTGTTGTTTGAATACCTTCCTCACCTCCTGACCATACAGGTGGTTTGAGAGGTAATCATTAGTGAACTGCTTTGGAAAGGCCTGAAAACAAGGATATGCATAAATATCTTCTCTATATTGGAAATGGGGCAAAGGAATAAAAAGGGCAAGGTATAATAGTTAGTACCATCCTGTAGTGAACTGATGTCTTCTTCATTGTGCAGACAAAGATCTTGTTGTTTTTTGTTGCTAATTTCTTTAATCTAACAATCTTTCTGAGTTTCTTGACTTGACTGATATTCATGGACAACTCATTTCCCCATAAGCAAAAAGGGTCGAACTGTGGGTCAAAACCTCTAACAGAGGACCTACATGTGCAAGACCAAATTGTTAAAAACCTAAATATTAGAATGGTTCCTGCAATTGCACAATAATGTGCTATTAGACAAAGGACCATGCATGTGCAAACCTCGATTTTATACCTCAGTGCTTCCCATTGTTTCTCTGCAACACATATAAGGTAGTTAGTCTTCAAGTTAAGTGAGGGTTCGCATGCTATCAGTAAAATATGTTGATGAAAAATAAGCACATTGCAGATTCATCAGATTAATTCAAGCCACATGGAAAACCCATTTATCCAAACCAAGCATGATTAAGAACTAGGAAATATAGCACTTGTATATGTTTCTCATGTATTAGCTGCAGCCAAATTCGATTTATTCCTCACATGCACAACAATACAAAATTATACCCACGACAATTGGACATCACATTGCAGAATTGAACCAAGTAGTTAACTAAACAACACAACAAATGAATCAAACATTAACTGAGCACCACATTGCATAATATAACATACTCCTAATAGAAGATCGGACAGTTAACCAAACCAAGCATGCTTAACAACTTGGAAATATAGCAATTATATTTGTTTCTCATGTATTTAGTACAACCAAATTCAATTTATTCCTCACATGGTATACAATAATAGAATGCACCCACATCAATTGAACATCGCATTTCAGAATTGAACCAAACAGTTAACTAAACACCACAACAAATGAACCAAACGTAAACTGAGCACCACATTGCACAATATAACATACTCCTAATAGAAGATCAGACAGTTAACCAAACCAAGCATGCTTAACAACTTGGAAATATTGCAATTGTATTTGTTTCTCATGTATTTAGTACAGCCAAATTCGATTTATTTCTCACATGGTATACAATAACATAATACACCCACAACAATTGAACATAGCATTGCAGAATTGAACCAAACAGCCAACCGCGTCGCGCCATCGGCGAGCGAGGCGTCGATGGTGGCCTGGATGGCGAGGTGCTCCTCCAAGATCTGGGGGTCGACACAAATGGCAGCCATCGCGACCTCATCCGCGCGTGCGGCCGCAATTTGCTTCTCCGCTGCCAAATGCTCCTTGAGATCCTGGCTATACTGCGCGCACCATGGCTTAGGGCGGTGCTTATTTGGTGGAGGGGCTGGTGATTTGGGTAGAAGGTGTCGTGCCGGCGGTCGGGACATGTGGGATGTGGAAGGAGGAGGAGGATGGGGGCCGGGTGTGGATTACCTGCCTGGATAGACAAGGCCGAGCAGCGTGAAGGAGGGTCGCCGACAAGGAGGCGGTGCTGCAAGCAAGGAGTGAAGGTTTCAACTTGGAAAGTGATGTCTACTACGCAACTTTATTCTTGTAGACTCGTGTTGGGCCTCCAAGCGCAGAGTTTTGTAGGATAGTAGCAATTTTCCCTCAAGTGGATGACCTAAGGTTTATCAATCCGTGGGAGGCGTAGGATGAAGAGTCTCTCTCAAACGACCCTGCAACCAAATACAAGAAATCTCTTGTGTCCCCAACCCAATACAATGGCAAATTGTATATGTGAACTAGTTCGGCGAAGAGATGGTGATAAAAGTGTAATATGGATGGTAGAAATATGTTTTTATAATCTGAATAAATAAAAACAGCAAGGTAGCAAATAGTAAACCGGCACAAAAACGGTATTGCAATGCTTGGAAATGAGGCCTAGGGTCCGTACTTTCGCTGGTGCAATCTCTCAACAATGCTAATATAATTGGATCATATAACCACCCCTCAAAGTGCGATGAAGAATCACTCCAAAGTTCCTATCTAGCGGAGAACATAAAAATAAATTGTTTGTAGGGTACGAAACCACCTCAAAGCAGTTCTTTCCGTTTGATCTATTCAAGAGTCTGTACTAAAATAACACAAAGCTATTCTTTCCGTTTGATCTATCCTAGAGTTCATACTAAAATAATGCCAAAGCAAATTTATATTCATAATACTCAATCCAACACAAAAAACTTCAAAGAGTGCCCCAAGATTTCTACCGGAGAAACAAAGACAAGAACATGCATCAACCCCTATGCATAGATTACCCCAATGTCACCTCGGGAATCTGCGAGTTGAGTGCCAAAACATATATCAAGTATATCAATACGATACCCCCATTGTCACCATGAGTATTCAATTGCAAGACATATATCAAGTGTTCTCAAACCATAAAAGTATTCAATCTGATAACAACGAAATCTCAAAGGGAAAAACTCAATTCATCACAACAAGATAGAGAGGGAAAACACCATATGATCCGACTATATTAACAAAGCCCGCGATACATCAAGATCGTGACATCTCAAGAACACGAGAGATAGAGAGATATTAAACAGATAGCTACTGGTACAAACCCTCAGCCCTGAGGGTGGACTACTCCCTCCTCATCGTGGTGGCTACAGAGACTTGCGGCGCCGGAACGGGGTCTAGATTGGTTTTCGATGGCTACAGAGACTTGCGGCGGTGGAACTTCTGATCTAGGTTCACCCCGAGGGTTTTTGAAATACTTGGTATTTTATAGGGCAAAGAGGGGGTGCGGGAGGCCACCGAGGTGGGCACAACCCACTGGGCGCACTGGCCTCGAGCGCGCCTGGTGGGTTGTGACCCCCTCGGGGCACCCCCAAGGTGCTGCTCTGGCCCATCCTGGGTGTTCTGGTCCATAAAAAATCTCCAATAAGTTTCGCGGTGTTTGGACTCCGTTTGATATTGATTTCCTGCGATGTAAAAAGACAAGCAAAAAAATAGAAACTGGCACTAGGCACTAGGTCAATAGGTTAGTCCCAAAAATATGATATAAAGTTGGTATAAAATGATTGTAAAACATCAAAGAATGGTAATATATTAGCATGAATACTTCATAAATTATAGATACATTGGAGACGTATCAGAAAGGAAGCCGGAAACAGGGGAAATGTGGCTTCTGGTAAGGGGGAGGGGGTGGCGAGCTAGATATTTCGGCGGAAGCTGAAAATTTGGAATCACTTCCGCGAAAAAACTGGCGCGCAAAGCGTCATCAGACACGGTCCCTTATTCAGAATTGTGTACGATATGTGAACATCACAAACGATTCAGATAGCTTAACCCGTGTGTGATGAGTTTGAACGTCAAAAATTTTGTTTCGAATTTCCCTGGTTACAGTGGTCATCCACGTCATTGCATAATTTGGGTTCACAAAGGAGACTACAGCACACCCACACTTCTTAATCGAGCAAGTTCAGCAATTAAACAGAGCTAGCTGACCTTACTCTAACAAATTAAAGACCAGCGCTCTTAATTAAACAAAACAAAGAGTACTACTATGGCAGGTGCTTGTCGATCTTCGCCGCCGCCTCCATGTCTAGCTCGTGCCCGACGGTCTCCTGGGGAAGGGACTCCATGGCATCAATCGCACCATACTCGGCAAGCATCTCGCCATCCGCGTCCGCTATATCTTTGGAATAGGCCGCCACGAGCTGGGCGTGGGCGGCCGCGATCTGGGCTTTGGCGGGCTCCGTCGTGCCAAGGTATGCCGCGCAGGAACGGACGGCTTCTCGAACGCTCTCGGCGATTGCCAACTCTCCTGTCGTGGGTTGCCGACCGTTGTCGGAGAAGCTTAGTTTGGTTTGTGCGGGGACCGCCATGAGCTGGGCGTGGACGGCCTCGACATGGTGGTGGGTGGCCTCCATCAGGGCTAAGGCCACCGATGCAGAACGGACAGCTACTGTGCCGCTCTCTCCAGTTGCTATCCCCGAGGCAGATGTTGCTGCTGCCGCCTGTGAAGCAATAGCGGCCGTCTGGGCTGCCTTGGCCGCCCGGACGCAGATTGCGGTCGCCCTCACGAAGCTTGTTAGCACGCGCCTGGCGGCTGCGGCCGCACTCTCGCTGGAGTGGGCCACCGAAGTTGCCCTCACGACGTGGGTCCACATCCCCATCTTTCACCGGCGATGATTGAATAGTGAAATGATATTTGAGGAGCGGGCTAGTGTGCTTTACACTCCGACGATGCTCCAAGATATTTTGTGTTGCATCTCACACGGTTGGTGATAATAAACTGTGTGTGATCTACTTGATTTTTCGTCTTGATTTGAATTACATAATGGGGTCACAGCTGCAAAGGATGGTGTTTGAATTGCTAGAACTTTTATCTGCAGTGAACATGCAACTATAGGTGTGTCGTCAAAAAAATTGGAATTATTCAGGGTTCGTTTGGATGTTTGTATAGATTAACTTGGTTTTGTAGGCATTTCAGGTGCATAATTCAAATTTGAACTACATGCACATGCTCCAGTGCATATAAACGGGTTGAAAAATCAAATTCATGTCCTTGGTTGCATGCTTAGGTCCCATGCAAGAAACGGGAATGAATGTCAAACACCCTGCCACCGTCACTCGGTCGCAAACACTGAGATACTTTGTTTTTAAATTCTATTAAATCCAAAACTCGTCTGAAATTCATGAAACTTGGCATACTATCATGGAGCGGCATCAACATGTCGTGGTAATTTTTTTGTCCCATTAGGGGCAGGTTTGGGTATAAGCTTCTCACAAACCAGAGCTTCTCACAACAAGCGTGATGGTTTCGGTAGGGAACGTGCCACCTTTGGGGACGAAACGATATCCATTGCCTCTTATTGCTTTCAAAATTTCTAGTGTCAACATAGAACAACAGGAGTGTTGTGTTTAATTTTGGATTTTTTCGGGGTTCGTTTGGACATTTTTATACATTAACTAGGTTTTCTAGGCATTTTATGTGCATAATTAAAATTTGAACTACATGCACATGTTCTAGTGCATATAAATTGGTTGAAAAATCAAATTTATGTCCTTGGTTGCATGCTTAGGTTCCATCACTACAAAAAAATACACTTCTGTGATGATACATGTTTATCACAGTAGGTCACATTTTCTGTCATGCATGTACATCCATGACTATAGTCATACATGTGCTGTCGTAGAAGTGTTCCATGACATTACCAAAATTATCATCACGGAAGTGTCCACTTCCATGACGATAAATCGGGAGTCACAGAAGTGCTTTCGTCAAGGGTGACCGACACGTGGCATCCACCATATCGGAACGCTGTTAAGCTATCGGGTCTGGTTTTGGATCCGATAAACTGTTAACAAGCCCGACCAATGAGGATTTTCCATGTGTAAAATCACCATTGGCTGAAGAAAACACGTGTCGGGTCACCGTTGGGATAGATGTCATCCACTCATTGGACCCAAAGCGCCTATGATACGTCGACATGTGGCACGGCCCAACAGAGGCCCATTCCTGTGAAAAGACCAGCCTGTTTGACTTGGTCAAAAGGTGGCGGGCCGGCCCACGGCAAGCCTGTTAACGGCATGTTCGCATATAGCCCATTTACAGCCCGCTAACCCAGGGCCCGTTTATGGCCTATCCCAATTAGGCCCAGTAGCGTCATCTGGGTCGTCCAATATAATTCCAGCCCGTTTTAACTTCCGGCCCATGTATGGCCCATGACGTCTTTCGGCCCATATGAGGCCCTTAGTAACTCTCGGCCCATTAACGACCCGTGGTAAAACTAGCCCGTAATGAACAGTGTATCACTTTATACCCATTAACGGCCCATTATTCCATTGGGCCATTTCCAGCCCATGTTATCTTTCGGCCTTCTCAGGGCCCATTTATTCTTGGGCTCATTTCCAGCATTCGTTTACTTATGCCCCTTTCGTCATTTTCGCTTGTGGGCCAAATTCAGCGATGGTTACTGATCGGCCCGTTTAGGCCGTTATCGTTGGGCTGTTTTCATAGCGTCATCAAATACGGCCGATTAACGACGGCCCGTTGTTGTCGGCCCATGAACGGATGATTTCAACTCTAGCCCATTTACGACCATAATGTGATCAGTTATTGGCCCATGTTTGGCCAACCTATCATACGGCCCGTAGAAGGCCCATTGTGTCTACGGCCCGTATAAGGCCCATTGTTTCTACGCCCCGTAGAAGGCCCATTGTTTCTATGACCCTTAGAAGGTCCATTGTTTCTACGGCCCGTAGGAGGCCCATGTTAACTACAGTAAATATGTAGCCCATGGTTATTGTGGCCTAGTTTTAAAAAATAGGTTATTGCGGCCACTAGCAAACCGCGGAAAAAGAACTGCACTGGCTACAAGAAAATAAATAAACAAGACAATAAGCAAAAAAATAAGCAAGCAACTTACGCTAGGCTATCATGGCTATTACACATATTACATCTGTCGGATCACGGGTTCTGGCAAAACTCTCAAGGTTCTAACACTAGGATGCGCACGAGGATCTCCCCCTACCGATCCAAGTCCTAGCATCGCTAAGATCTCAAGAACTAACTCGACGAACTCGCAACATAAGGGACACAAGATTTATACTGGTTCGGGCCACCGTTATGGTGTAATACCCTACTCCAGTGTGGTGGTGGCGGATTGCCTCTTGGGCTATGGTTGAACAGTTACAAGGGGAAGAACAGCCTCCTGAGGCGAGGTGTTCTTGTGCTTGGTGTGTGGCTAAGGATCGGCTAAAGATCAGATGCCTCCGAATGAGTTCGAGACCAGTTTTCTCCTACTATGGTGGCTAGTCCTATTTATACAGGCCCTGGTCCTCTCCCCAAATATTGAGCGGGAAGGGAGCCAACAACGACCAATTTGAAAGGGGACAGCTAGTACAACTTATCCTGACAAAAGCAGTCTCCGCCTGCAAAAGGCTCTGGTGGTGACGCCGCCTTGGGCTCCATGGTGACCTCCGTCTTGTCGTCCTGCTGGTCTTGGTCTCGTTGCACTGATATGGAAACCTTTGCTTGACGCCTCGGTACTCCACGCCCACGCTTGCTTCCTTAGCACCAAGGAGGAAACAAAGACACTGTGCGCGCTGGCACCCGCCTGATCTTGATCGTCATGGCTCATGTCACGAGAACCTCGCGAGGTTTGCCTTGCCTTGATCTCTCCACCCCTCGCGAGCCAACCTGGTGAGGATGCTTCCGAGGAGGTCTTGTGTCGTCCGCCTCGCGTGGCTTGGCCCCTCGCGAGGCTTGGCCCCTCGCGAGGGTCTTGAGTACTTGTTGGTGAAGATGGGCCATACGGCCCGCTCGCAGAGCCACGCCATGGGCCGTAGGCAGGCAAGTCTGGGGACCCCCGTTCCTAGAATGCCGACAGTAGCCCCCGGGCCCAAGGCGCGCTCGGGCTTGGCTTTGAGGCAAAGCCAAAGGTCAAGTGCGGAGCGCCGCGGGCCCCAGTAGCCTCCGACCTTGGTCGACGCGTGGCGGTTGCTTGGACGTGGGCGTCTCCGCTTCCCCACGCTGCCTCGGCAACTGCCCGACTTGACAAGTCCCTGCGACATGCAAGGAAAAACCATCATTACCTGCGATCGTGGGGGCGCCGGTTGGCCTTCTCTTGCTATAAATGGGGAGGGGGCAGAGCCCCCGTAACCCATCTCTTCCTATTCAGCTTTCTTCTCCTCCTCTGCTCCATTGCCGACTCGAATGGCGCCCATCCGAAGGTTTTCCGCTGAGGAGAAAGGAAAGACTCCCCTCGACGGGCCGGTGCCGCTTTCACCGAAGAAGAGGCCGGTTCACCGCCGCGACGCGGCGACGATGCAGGTGGTGACGAGGCCTTGGTGTGAGCAGCCTCCTCCTGGGTATCCGTTACCCCTGTACGCCCAAGCCGGGGGCTCAGGGGGGAGAGGCGGCGAGTGTCGGCGCACGCGCCGTGGCCATGGTCGCCGTGCCGCGGTGGCGCGCCTTGCCGCTCCTGGAGTCCATGCCACAGACTCCTCGCGCGAGCTCGTGCTATGGGCGGCGATGCCTCCAAGCACTTGGATCCACTTCCCTTCCTTCTTATCAGCTGAGATGCCGCCGAGGGGGCCTCTTGAGCTTTGGTTGCAGCACGCCGGCCAATGGAGCGGAGGTTGAGGCCGTCTCCGTGGGGAAGATCTTTATGACCCGAGGCTGGGGTGAGGTCGCCCGAGTGTGTCACGCGGAGGGCGCCCTCGCGATACATTTCGTGTACGACGGAGCCTCCACCTTGTTCTTCAAGGTCTTCGACGCAAAGGGCCGCCGTCTAGAGTGTTACCCAAGGTGGACTCATCAGGCTGGTGTCGCGGCTGGGGCAGGGTCTGATGCCCGCGTCGCCACTGGCTCCTCTGGAAGCCGCAGCGACACTTGGAAGTCCAGAGATTCTCTCAAGCTCTACGAAACCCCGGAGACGAGCGACGACACCTACGGGCCCCCAAGCTCTCGCCGAGCCCGGAGCAGAGCTGCGGCGTCTGGCCGCCGCTGCCGATCTGGATGAGGTTGGCGCCGGCTTCTGGTGGCCCACTGTTGATGATGGCGTCGTCTCAGGGGCGCGTGTAGATATGACTCACTAGGTTCTTTGCCTTTTGTTCCCTGCGAGGAATTAAGAAGTGCCCCGTGGGTGTGTGTAAAGGTTTTGTAATGTCTCTTGTCAATATTGTCCTTATTATGAACTTGCGCGAACGCGAGTCCTGCTTCAGCTCGGTCTCCCTTTCTGACCTCGGGATGACTTGATGCTCTACGCTGACAGGTCCTGGTCCCCAGGTAGGTTGCAGCCATCGCTGGTATGCCAGGTCACGTGCCGTGGTCAAGGCTAGGAGGTGAGCGGCCCGAGGTCCAGTAAGAGTTCCTAAGGCGCGATGCCGTCGGGAGGTAAGAAAGGGGGGTGGCATTGCTGCAACAGGGCTGCGGTTAGTATGGTTCATAATCCTTAGCAGTTTAGCCAACCCGTTCTCGGGACTTATCTTGACGGTCTGGGGTCGATTCCTCATGATGCGCTAGATTCGTGTATAGGCGTCCGAAGCACAGCTAAGCCAGGTCCATGCGAGCCTTCCCCCTTCTCCATGCTCTCCTTCGTGCTCTACGTCCTCAGGTCCTGGCCCTCGAGCAAGCTCAGCCGCTGATATGCCAGGTCGCGTGCCGTGGTCAAGGCCAGGGGGTGAAGGCTGGAGAGCCAGTAGGCGCTCCTGAGTCACGATGCTCAAGAGCCCCCATTTTAACGCGCAAGCGGATTGCATGGGAGAAGAGGGAGCTCGCGGTTCTGCCTGTCGGTATCTTTAGGAGATTCCTACGAGCTAGCACAAGGAGAAATAGTTTGCCGTTATGGTTGCCGGTCTGCCGCCGGTTGCTCCGCGAAGAGATGAAGGCACTGAGGGCCTGGTTAGGTGACGTGCGCGGGGCGTGCCGCGAGTCAGAGCTCGACCGCTAAGATTTGTCGACGTTGCAAGGATGGGCCCGGGCACAAGCGTCATGCCAGCGTGAGTAGCCCCGAGGCGGGTGAAAATCAAGCAGGTGATAGTCATAGGTAGATTAAGCATGGAAAGCAGACTAGCTTAGGTAAATGCAGGGGAGATACATGCCACTGGGCCTGGCCCGAGCGGCTTGGGGATGATGCAGCCCGAGGGGCGCCCCCAACAAGGAAAGCTATAGACATGAAAAGGGATACATGCCACAGGGAGGGACCCACGTGGCCTAGGAATGATGCAGCCCAGGGGGCGCTCCTAGCTAAATAAACTAGGAAAATGTCACCTGGTTCTATTGATGAAGGTATGTTGGGGCAGCTAAAGGTACGCGGTGACGGGGTCGCTCCGCACGAGCCACCGGGGTCCTGATCCTCGGGAGGCTCTGGGGGTCCAGGCGGTTCCTTGAGGACCGCCTCCATCTCCGTCAGGACGGCGTGGTGCCTGGCCTCCTGAGTCGCCAGGGCACGCTGCAAGTTGCGCTGATAGGCGGATGCCACACTCGGCAGGACAAACGGCATGCGAACGTAGCTGTGCGGTGGGCGCTCGCAGCGTCCCACGCGTGAAGGCCAGAAGGGCTCCTGAGACGCGGCCCTGTTGAGCCCTGGGACGTCGATGCAGACGCGTAGCCCGGCATCCTCGCCTTGATGGGGAGCTGCGCCTGGTGAGCGGCGATCGCCGCGCATGGCCCTTGCATCTTGCAGTTCCTGAGTGGTCTCGGTGATGAACACCTGAGCGGTAGGCGCTCCTCGGCCTGTGTCCTCCTGAGGTAAACGTGTCGCAAAGCACGCCTCCAGATGGTGCCCGAGCGCCTCCCTCGTGATATTAGCGAGGTCTGAGGCCCTCCAGAAGAGAGCCCCCAAGCCCTGCCCGTGAAGGGCGCCGGGCGCACCATCCTATGCGATGGAGGGAGGTGCCCCAGGCGTGGGCGCTGATCCTGACAAGGTACCACTCGTGATGCCACCGTCCTAATGTCCTGCATGGACTAGCTTCTTCTTCTTGGGGGTGGCCTCAGGAGGGCACTCGTCCTTGCTGTCGGGGTCTTCGATTGCTGCAGCTTGGAAGGCACACTCGAGGGAGCTCACTGCCTCTCTTTCTTCGCACGAGACTGTGATGATTCCGCCGCTTCCGGGCATCTTGAGGACATTGTAGCCATGGTGTGTCACTGCCATGAACTTGGCCAGGGCTGGATACAGAGGATGCCATTGTACGGCAGACGGATGTGTGTAACGTCGAAGTCGATGAGCTCGGTGCGGTAGTTGTTGCGTTCTCCGAAGGTGACGGGAAGGCGGACCTGCCTGATCGGGGTAGTGGAGCCGTCGGTCACTCCTGAGAAAAGGCTTGGTGGGATGAAGCTGGTCATACGACACTTGGAGGTTGTCGAACGTGTCGACGGATAGGACGTTGAGCCCTTCGCCGCCATCGATGAAGGTCTTGGTGATTTGCACGTTGTTGATGACTAGTGAATAAAGCATCGGGAGGGCGCCAGCGGTAGCCGTGCACTTGAGCTGATCTGCCGAGCTGTACATGATGGCGCACTTGGACCATCTGAGCGGGCTCGTGGCCTCGAGCTTGGGGAGGACTGCATTCACTTCACGAACAAACTGTTTGAAGATATGTTGTGAGGCTGGGGCTTGAGCTCCGCCCAAGGTGCAGGCAAAGGCACGCGGCTCCTGGAAGCCCCCAGCCCCCTCGTCTGGATGGTGGTCATCATTCCTTCTTGGTGGTGGCGGTAGTGGAGGAAGACCGGTGTTGCCCTGAGGACGATCCTCACGAGGCTGATCCATCCAGGCGCCCTCGCGAGGCTGATCCTGCAAGCAGTCCCCACGAGGCCGGTCGCGCCACTCCTGGCGCAGGCCATGGTCATCCCAGCATCCGCCACCATGTCCTCCTCCTCAGCCGTAGCCCCGATCGTTGCGTTCGGGGCATCGACCGAAGCGTCCTTCTCGAATGGCTCTGAGCTCTTGACAGTCGCTGGTGTTGTGGCTATGCAGGTTATGGAAGGCGCAGAATGGTCGGCTGCTCTTGGATGACTCGGGCTGGTCTCTGCCGTGCTTGGTGTTTAGTTCCGCCGCGAGCACGGCTGCTCCCTTGCGCTTCACGTCCTTGGCCTTGGCTTTCTTCTCCTCCGGGTCCGCAGCCGGGAGCTCGAGGAGGGAGAGGCACCCCTCCTCAGCTCTTGCGCACTTGGTCGCCAGGTTGAACAGCTCCAGGGACGTGCATAGCTCCTCGTGGATGGCGAGCTCCTCCTTCATCTTGACATCGCGGATGCCATCAGAGTACGCGGAGATGATGGCCTCGTCTGTCACCTTGGGGATCTTGAGGCGAATGTTGTTGAAGCGCTGGATGTACTTCTGGAGGGTCTCTCTTGGTTGTTGCTTGACACAGCGCAGATCACCCACGGCCGGTGGGTGGTAGCGAGTGCCCTGGAAGTTGGCAAAAAAGCTGTCGCGCATCTCGTCCCAAGAGGAGATCGAGCCTGGAAGCAGGTTCAGGAGCCACGAACAAGCGCCATGGGGAACCAGTTCGCCATGACTTTCTCATCGCCGTTGGCCGCCTTGATGCTGAGCTCGTAGAGCTGCAAGAAATCCGCGGGTTCGGGGGTGCCGTCGTAACGAGGAGGCAGATCCGGCTTGAACTTGCCCGGCTAGGCGACGCTACGCAGCTCGTGGGTGAAGGCGCGACAACCGGCCGTGGTCACCGGGGCTTGTCCTGGAGGTGGAGCTTGGTCTTGGCACCCGCGCGCCGCCACGGCGAGTGGCGCAGGGCCCTGCCGCAGCAAGCGATCCTGACGTGGCGGTGCGGGGAGCGGTGGCGCGTTCTCTTGCGGGCGAGGGACTTCTTGGCGGCTTCTTTCTTCTTGCGCAGGTGCCGAACGCGGCAGGTCATGCCGTGCGGCCGCGTGGCTTGGCGCCAAGACTCCGTCTTTGGGCAAAGGTGGTGGAGGCGCTCCATGGACTTCGCCGCCCGCGGCTGGCGGAGGGCGAGGCAGTGAGAGGGACGGTGCAGGGGAGCCCCCCGCGGCACTGACAAGCTCAATGATGCGGTCGAGCCAGTCCTCGTAGTGGTGCGCCATGAGGAGCGCAGCCCATGCGTCCGTGGGAGCATGACGAGTGTGGGATGACGAACCGGTCGAGGTCAGCGATGGAGTGGCGGTGCGGCCGTCCCAACGCACCGAGGGGTGCAGCGAGGATGCTTGCTGCTCGTTCCCCGCCGGGCCGGTGACGGTGTTGGCGGCAGGCGACGGAGAACGATGAGGTGGCCCGCCGACGGGAGCCGTCTGAGCAATGCAGGTGGCGAGGGCATCCCAGCGCTCAGCGCGAGCGCGGCGTGCGTCTGCCATGGAGACGACGAAGCAATGGGACGCGAAGTGACGGAAGGGAAGCTTCGGCGCACCCCATACCTAGCGCGCCAAATGTCGGATCACGAGTTCCGGCAAAACCCTCAAGGTTCGAACACTGGGGTGCGCACGAAGATCTCCCCCCTACCGATCCAAGTCCTAGCTTCTCTAAGATCTCAAGACCTAACTCGACGAACTCGCAACACAAGGGACACAAGATTTATACTAGTTCGAGCCACCATTGATACCCTACTCCAGTGTGGTGGTGGTGGATTGCCTCTTGGGCTATGGTTGAACAGTTACAAGGGGAAGAACAGCCTCCTGAGGCGAGGTGTTCTTGTGCTTGGTGTGTGGCTAAGGATCGGCTAAAGATCAGATGCCTCCGAATGAGTTCGAGACCAGTTTTCTCCTACTGTGGTGGCTAGTCCTATTTATATAGGCCCAGGTCCTCTCCCCAAATATTGAGCGGGATGGGAGCCAACAACGGCCAATTTGAAAGGGGACAACTAGTACATCTTATCTTGACAAAAGGAGACTCCGCCTGCAAAAGGCTCTGGTGGTGACGCCGCCTTGGGCTCCATGGTGACCTCCGTCTTGCCGTCCTACTGGTCTTGGTCTCGTTGCACTGATATGGAAACCTTTGCTTGATGCCTCGGTACTCCGCGCCCGCGCTTGCTTCCTTAGTACCAAAGAGGAAACAGGGACACTGTGCGCGCTGGCGCCCGCCTGATCTTGATAGTCATGGCTCACGTCACGATAACCTCGCGAGGTTTGCCTTGCCTTGATCTCTCCGTCCCTCGCGAGCCAACCTGGTGAGGATGCTTCCGAGGAGGTCTTGTGTCGTCTGCCTCGCGAGGCTTGGCCCCTCGCGAGGGTCTTGAGTACTTGTTGGTGAAGATGGGCCGTACGGGCCCGCTCGCAGAGGCACACCGTGGGCCACAGGCAGGCAAGTCTGGGACCCCCGTTCCCAGAACACCGACAACATCCACTGGGCATCAAAGTTCGCCAACAGTGCAAATATAGGGAACACCCTACACTATACAAAAATGGCTTGCTATTTTCTTCAGCCTGTGGCTGCACGTTAAGAGCAAATTTTGTATCGCACCAAAACAAATTACAACTATAAAACAAAAGGAAGGTTGGCATAAAAGTTAGCAGTCTAGCAGATAAATGCACCACCAGAAGTTCAGAAGCTCAGTTCATTTGACCTGACTGTTACGTTTTCATGCTGTATTGTCCGATGGAGCACCATAACCTTCGCCTTCAGTTATCCTAGGCTCCTGAACAACATAGCAAATGTCTGATAGTCTGGTTTCAAAACCATGCATATCTTGACAACATCGAACAATGTCTCTCCTTGTTTCACAAAGGGTCTCTGTTAGGGAATGGACTTGTGTCTCGACTGCAGATACAACATTGTTTTGAGCTTGCATATCTTGATCATGAGGCAGTTTGGACGAGATTGCCTTAACAACCAACGCAGTATTACACAGGAATGTGCTTTTGGCACTGTTAGTGGATAGGTACTGACCCACTGCAGCAAGAGCTGACATTGCGGTTATAGTTGCCTCGCCACAAGGTGGCGGTTCCACCATTTTTTCCATAGCTCGCTGAAAAGTTGAGGTTGAGGTTTTACATTAGTACCAGAACAGAAGATATTAAGGAGGCGGCAAAACCAAACAAAATAGCTTTGGTCTATATACAGAACTTATTCCAGTGAACCCATGTAAAATATTAGTTGTATTTTATTGCAAAGTACATAATAAAACCAGGTTCCAAACATATGACCATGTACCGTCGTAATGTATTATCTATTTCTTCACATTGTATTGAGGGCTAAGGATAAAGAGACGAAGTTTATAATACAGTAAGCATAGTATGACATCACTCATATCACAAAACAACTGAGAACAGACAAACAGGCAATTGTAATGTTGTGTGGGCAAGTCCAGCACGGAACTAGATTACAGGTCAAGATCAAAGAACAACACTCCTCTCTTTTAAACCTTGTAAGGTGCAATGATACGCTAAGACAATTGTGTGTAAAATTGAAAAGAGTAATAGACATTGGCTGCAAACCATGCAGTTCAAGGCACAAGTCAGAGTAAGTAGTAGTTAAAAGTCATGGGGATTAAGGACTTACAACAGCGGCTTTGACTGGTGTAGTCATGCCCTTCTTCTTGCTGGTGTGACAGTCCTTGAAGATTTCCACATCATTTGGTTCAGGTACTTTTTGGTCCTTGCAGGCTTTCCTCTGCATTTGGAACAAGTCAATATAGATCTGATAATATGGTACATCGAAAAGAGTGAAACAAAAACTAATTACAAGAACGTCGTGGTGTGCAATATAGCTACGAGATCCTGTCGTCTATTGGAATTTCACTTTCGTACGGTTGGCCTTGTTCTTTGAACAGTTCACCTACAAGAAGATAGATTTGTGTGGCACATGTGTAATAGGACTTCAACATGTGATCTGATCACATATATATAATGTACCTGATACTTCGGATCAGACCAGTGTTTAAAGAGGCCCCTCCAGTCTTCATCCGATATATTTTCCACTGGAGATGTTTGGGAAAGTTCACTGTTAGCCTTGCCTTCAAAGTGAGTTTTCCTCAAGTTATACCAATACTATCGCAGAGCAGACTTGAAAACATGGGTGCAAGCTTGTTTGTTTGCATCATCTTGGCTATCCAACTTGAACCTCACCTGTTGAAAACTATGGAAGTCTCATTATCAGCAACCTAGAAAGTATGGGACAGAGCAAGACAACATTACTAGTTTCCATACATAACCATACTTACAGATAAATGGTCGAGGAAGGTGTTGATCTGGGTTTCGTCTTTGTCATTCCTATACTGAATCCATGTTGGGAGGATACGTACAAGACACTGATACGTCTCCAACATACCTATAATTTTTTATTGTTCCATGCTATATTATATTCTGTTTTGGACATTATCGGGCTTTATTATGCACTTTTATATTATTTTTGGGACTAACCTATTAACCGGATGCCCAGCCCAGAATTGATGTTTTTTGCCTAATTCAGAGTTTCGCAGAAAAAGAATATCAAATGGAGTCCAAACGGAATGAAACCTTCGGGAACGTGATTTTCGGAACGAACATGATCGAGAGGACTTGGACCCTACGTCAAGACATCAACCAGGAGGGCACGAGGTAGGGGGACGCGCCTACCCCCCTGGGCGTGCCCTCCACCCTCATGGGCCCTTTTGAATTTCCTCTGAATTCTTTTATGTATGACTGGTTATCTTTGCAAGTCTCTTCGAATTATCAGTTTGGTTTGGCCTACTAGATTGATCTTTCTTGCAATGGGAGAAGTGCTTAGCTTTGGGTTCAATCTTGCGGTGTCCTTTCCCAGTGACAGTAGGGGCAGCAAGGCACATATTGTATTGTTGGCATCGAGGATAAAAAGATGGGGTTTATATCATATTGCATGAGTTTATCCCTCTACATCATGTCATCTTTCTTAATGCGTTACTCTGTTCTTCATGAACTTAATACTCTAGATGCATGCTGGATAGCGGTCGATGTGTGGAGTAATAGTTGCAGATGCAGGCAGGAGTCGGTCTACTTGTCGCGAACGTGATGCCTATATACATGATCATACCTAGATATTCTCATAACTATGCTCAATTCTATCAATTGATCGACAGTAATTTGTTTACCCATCGCAATACTTATGCTATCTCGCGAGAAGCCACTAGTGAAACCTATGGCCCCCGGGTTTATTTTCCATCATATTAAGTTTTGTGTTGTGGGCGCCCCCCCCCCTACCTCGTTCCTTCCTCGTTGATTGCTTTACGTAGGGTCCAAGTCCTCTGGATCACGTTGTTCCGAAAATCACGTTCCCGAAGGTTTCATTCCGTTTGGACTCTGTTTGATATTCTTTTTCTACGGAACTTTGAAATAGGAAAAAAACAGCAATTCTGGGCTGGGCCTCCGGTTAGTAGGTTAGTCCCAAAAGTAATATAAAAGTGTATAATAAATCCCAATAATGTCCAAAACATAATATAATATAGCATTAAGCAATCAAAAATTATAGATACGTTGGAGACGTATCAAGCATCCCCAAGCTTAATTCCTGCTCGTCCTCGAGTAGGTAAATGATAAAAACAGAATGTTTGATGCGGAATGCTACTTAGCATGGTTTTTAATGTAACCCTCTTAATTGTGGTATGAATATTTAGATCAGATAGATTCAAGATAAAAGTTTAATATTGACATAAAAGTAATAATACTTCAAGCATACTAACTAAGCAATTATGTCTTCTCAAAATAACATGGCCAAAGAAAGTTCATCCCTACAAAATCATATGATTTAGTCATGCTCCATCTTCGTCACACAAAATACTCAAAACATACACAACCCCGGTTTCAGCCAAGCAATTGTTTCATACTTTAGAATTTTCAAACTCTTTCAACTTTCACGCAATACATGAGCGTGAGCCATGGACATAGCACTATATGTGGAATAGAATATGGTGGTTGTGCAGAAAACAAAAAGGGAGAAGATGGTCTCACATCAACTAGGCGTATCAACGGGCTATGGAGATGCCCATTAAAAGATATCAATGTGAGGACTAGGGATTGCCATGGAACGGATGCGCTAAGAGCTATAAATGTATGAAAGCTCAACAAAATGCAATTAAGTGGGTGTGCATCCAACTTGCTTGTTCACGAAGACCTAGGCCATTTGAGGAAGCCCATCGTAGGAATATGAAAGCCAAGTTCTATAATGAAAAATTCCCACTAGTATATGAAAGTGACAAAACAAGAGACTCTCTATTATGAAGAACATGGTGCTACTTTGAAGCACAAGTGTGGAAAGATATAGTAGCATTGTCCCTTCTCTCTTTTTCTCTCATTTTTTTGGGCCTTCTTCTTTTTTTGGCCTTTCTCTCTCTCTTTTTTTTATTTCCTCACTTGGGAAAATGCTCTAGAAAATGATGATCATCACACTTCTATTTATTTACAAATCAATACTAGAACAAAGTATGACTCTATATGCATGCCTCCGGCGGTGTACCGGGATGGACAATGACTCATGAGCGACATGTATGAAAGAATTATGAACGGTGGCTTTGCCACAAATACTATGTCAACCACATGACCATGCAAGGCAATATGACAATGATGAATGTGTCATGATGAACGGAACGGTGGAAAGTTGCATGGCAATATATCTCGGAATGGCTATGGAAATGCCATAATAGGTAGGTATGGTGGCTGTTTTGAGGAAGGTATAGGGTGGGGATGCACCGGCGAAAGTTGCGCGGTACTAGAGAGGCTAGCAATGGTGGAAGGATGAGAGTGCGTATAATCCATGGACTCAATATTAGTCATAAAGAACTCACATACTTATTGCATAAATTTAGAAGGCATCAAAACCAAGCACTACGCGCATGCTCCTAGGCGGGAGGTTGGTAGGAGTTAACCATCGCGTGCCCCCGACCTCCACACAAGGGAAGACACTCAAAGAATATCTCATGTTTCAAATTTGTTACACAACGTTCACCATACGTGCATGCTACGGGATTTCCAAACTTCAACACAAGTATTTCTCAATTTCGCAACTACTCAACTAGCATGACTCTAATATTATTACCTCCATATCTCAAAACAATCATCAAGCATCCAACTTCTCTTAGTATTCAACGCACTCATAAGAGAATTTTAATTTTATAATTAGGACGAATTACCATATTGTTTTATGAGGTTCTCAAAATGATATAATTAAAGCATGAGAGAACAATAGTTTCTACAAAACAAACCCACCACCGTGCTCTAAAAGATTTAAGTGAAGCACTTAGAGCAAAAACTATATAGCTCAAAAGATATAAGTGAAGCACATAGAGTATTCTAATAAATTCCGAATCATGTGTGGCTCTCTCAAAAGGTGTGTACAGCAAGGATGATTGTGGTAAACTAAAAAGAAAAGACTCAAATAATAAAATACGCTCCAAGAAAAACACATATCATGTGGTGAATAAAAATATAGCTCCAAGTAAAGTTACCGATGGAAGTAGACGAAAGAGGGGATGCCTTCCGGGGCATCCCCAAGCTTTGGCTTTTAGGTGTCCTTAGATTATCATGGGGTGCCATGGGCATCCCCAAGCTTTGTCTCTTGCAACTCCTTGTTTCATAATCCATCAAATCTTTCAACCAAAACTTGAAAACTTCACAACACAAAACTCAAGAGAAAATCTCATAAGCTCCGTTAGCGAAAGAAAAGAAAACACCAATTCAAGGTACTATAATGAACTCATTCTTTATTTATATTGGTGTTAAACTTACTGTATTCCAACTTCCCTATGGTTCATAAACTATTTTACTAGCCATAGAATCATCAAAATAAGCAAACAACACACACAAAACAGAATCTGTCAAAAACAGAACAGACTGTAGTAATCTGTAACTTACGCCAACTTCTGGAACGTGAAAATTTCAGCCAAATTAGGAAGTTCTAGATAATTTGTTTATTGATCTACAGAAAAAATAATCAACAAAAAAGAACGTTCCTGTGATTTATTAAAACTAATTTCGTGCGCACAAAGTTTCTGTTTTCTGCAGCAGAATCAAAATAACGATTACCGTAGGTTATCCTAATGGTTTTACTTGGTACAAACACTAACTAAAACACAAAAACGAATCTAACCAGAGGCTAGACAAATTATGTATTCCTAAACAGAAGCAAAAAGCAAAAAAACTAAAATAAAATTGGGTTGCCTCCCAACAAGCGCTATCGTTTAACGCCCCTAGCTAGGCATAATAGCAAGGATAGATCTAGGTATTGTTGGGCTAATAAGCCGCCGCGATGCACCGGACACGACCAGCGCGTGTATGGGCGCGAGCTGGCCGGGTTGGGCGTGTCGGGTCCGTGGAGACTAGTGTGTGTGTGTGTGTGCGTGTGGTGCACGGGGTGGCCGTGCAAGTGTACACCATAGGCGTGAGTGCGTGTGTGGGTCTGTTGGCGAGCCGTGCGGGCTGATCGGGCGCGATCCAGCGAGGCTCACCGCGAGAAGCGCGCTCGGATGGTATGCGCTGGCGCTGCCGAGCGAGAGAGCGCGGGTACGATCGGGGTGCGAGTGGAGGCGTGGGTGCGTGCCCAGTGCGCTGGCTCGGGGTATAAAGCCGCACGGTGCCGTTGTAATAGATTGACACCATCGAGTTCGTGCTCGAGGAAGAAAAGGGGGCGTTCGTGCGCCGGGAAAACTCTTGTGTCCACCATTGTCTGAATTTTTTCTGAACTTCCTCTTCTTCCCCAGTGATCTAGCCACGGCGAGAGAGAGTGAGCTGAGCGAGAGGGAGAGGAGAGCTGCGGCAAGAAGTTGGCGGTTCCAACATTTGGCATCAGAGCCTCGTGGGGAAGGGAGCTCGCCGACGATGTCCATCGTCCCGTACGCCGGCGGAGCGAGCGGATTGCTGCCGCAGTCGGTGCCACTGCTCACCAGCGACAACTACACGGCGTGGTCGATCAAGGTGGAGGCGAACCTTGATGCGGCCGGGCTGTGGGAGGCCGTGGTGGTGCCGGAGGACGCGGCGGCGGCCGTGATCGCGAAAAAGGACAAGCTGGCACGGGCGTATCTGCTGGGCGTGCTCGCAGAGGACCTGCTGCTATAGGTGGCGGCGAAGAAGACTGCCGCGGAGGTGTGGGCTGCTCTGAAGGCTCGGTTTGTCGGCGCGGACCGCGTATGGGCGGCGCGGTTGGGCACTTTGCGCGTTGAGTTCGAGCTTCTGCGCATGGCGAGCGGCGACACGCTGGATGAGTTCGTCGGCAAGCTCGGTGGCATGGTGGCACGCTACGCGGTGCTTGGCTCAACGCTGGAGGACGCCGCGCTGGTGAAGAAGCTGCTCGACTCCGTGTCGGACCGCTTGTACGCGACGGTGGCCGGGATCGAGCACTTTTGCGACGTGTCGACCATGCCGTTCGGGGAAGCGCTCGGGCGGATGAAGGCGTTCGACGAACGGCTCCGACGGCGCGGGCAGGCAGACGGCGAGCGAGCGGATGGCGCTCTCATGTTCACGGCGGTGCAGTGGCGCGCGCGCGAGCGGCGTCAGGGCAGTGTGCGTGGAGAGGAGGAGGACGACGGCACGGCGAGCACAGCGTCAGGCGGCGGGGACAATCACCATGGAAAGTGCTACAAGTGCGGTGTCCGAGGACACTTCAAGAGGGGAATGACCCCTGCTGCGCAAGGAGCCGGCCACGGGGCGTGCACTGCTGGCGGATGGCGACGTTGAGGACGTCGGGCTGCTCTGAGCCGCTGCTTAGGGCGCGAGTGTTGGGCTAGTAAGCCGCGGCGATGCACCGGACACGACCAGCGCGTGTATGGGCGCGAGCTGGCCGGGTCGGGCGTGTCGGGTCCGCGGTGAGTAGTGTGTGCGTGTGTGCGTGTGGTGCACGGGGTGGCCGTGCAAGTGTACACTGTAGGCATGAGTGCGTGTGTGGTCTGTTGGCGAGCCGTGCGGGCTGATCGGGCGCGATCCAACGAGGCTCACCGCGAGATGCGCGTGTTCAGGAGCGGCGCGGGCGCGGTCAGAGCGCGGAGAGCACGGGCACGATCGGGGTGCCAGTGGAGGCGTGGGTGCGTGCCCAGTGCGCTGGCTCGGGGTATAAAGTCGCACGGTGCCGTTGTAACAGATTGACACCATCGAGTTCGTGCTCGAGGAAGAAAAGGGGGCGTTCGTGCGCCGGGAAAACTCCTGTGTCCACCATTGTCTGAATTTTTTCTGAACTTCCTCTTCTTCCCCAGTGATCTAGCCACGGCGAGAGAGAGTGAGCTGAGCGAGAGGGAGAGGAGAGCTGCGGCAAGGAGTTGGCAGTTCCAACATTTGGCATCAGAGCCTCCTGGGGGAGGGAGCTCGCCGACGATGTCCATCGTCCCGTACGCCGGCGGAGCGAGCGGATTGCTGCCGCAGTCGGTGCCACTGCTCACCGGAGACAACTACATGGCATGGTCGATCAAGGTGGAGGCGAACCTTGATGCGGCCGGGCGGTGGGAGGCCGTGGTGGTGCCGGAGGACGCGGCGGCGGCCGTGATCGCGAAAAAGGACAAGCTGGCACAGGCGATCTGCTGGGCGTGTTTCGCAGAGGACCTGTTACTACTGGTGGCGCGAAGAAGACTGCCGCGAGGTGTGGGCTGCTCTGAAGGCTCGGTTTGTTGGCGCGGACCGCAAAGCGGGCGGCGCGGTTGGGCACTTTGCGCGTTGAGTTCGAGCTTCTGCGCATGGCGAGCGGCGACACGCTGGATGAGTTCGTCGGCAAGCTCGGTGGCATGGTGGCACGCTACGCGGTGCTTGGCTCAACGCTGGAGGACGCCGCGCTGGTGAAGAAGCTGCTCGACTCCGTGCCGGACCACTTGTACGCGGCGGTGGCCGGGATCGAGCAATTTTGCGATGTGTCGACCATGCCGTTCGGGGAAGCGCTCAGGCGGATGAAGGCGTTCGACGAACGGCTCCGACGGCGCGGGCAGGCAGACGGCGAGCGAGCGGATGGGGCTCTCATGTTCACGGCGGTGCAGTGGCGCGCGCGCGAGCGGCGTCAGGGCAGTGTGCGTGGAGAGGAGGACGACGACGGCACGGCGAGCACAGCGTCAGGCGGCGGGGACAATCACCGCGGAAAGTGCTACAAGTGCGGTGTCCGAGGACACTTCAAGAGGGGAATGACCCCTGCTGCGCAAGGAGCCGGCCACGGGGCGTGCACTGCTGGCGGATGGCGACGTCGAGGACGCCGGGCTGCTCTGAGCCGCTGCTTAGGGCGCGAGTGTTGGGCTAATAAGCCGCGGCGATGCACCGGACACGACCAGCGCGTGTATGGGCGCGAGCTGGCCGGGGCGGGCGTGTCGGGTCCGCGGTGAGTAGTGTGTGCGTGTGTGCGTGTGGTGCACGGGGTGGCCGTGCAAGTGTACACCGTAGGCATGAGTGCGTGTGTGGTCTGTTGGCGAGCCGTGCGGGCTGATCGGGCGCGATCCAACGAGGCTCACCGCGAGATGCGCGTGTTCAGGAGCGGCGCGGGCGCGGTCAGAGCGCGGAGAGCACGGGCACGATCGGGGTGCCAGTGGAGGCGTGGGTGCGTGCCCAGTGCGCTGGCTCGGGGTATAAAGTCGCACGGTGCCGTTGTAACAGATTGACACCATCGAGTTCGTGCTCGAGGAAGAAAAGGGGGCGTTCGTGCTCCGGGAAATCTCATGTGTCCACCATTGTCTGAATTTTTTCTGAACTTCCTCTTCTTCCCCAGTGATCTAGCCACGGCGACAGAGAGTGAGCTGAGCGAGAGGGAGAGGAGAGTAGCGGCGAGGAGTTGGCGGTTCCAACAGGTATTGCCATCTTTGGTGGGCAACCCATAAGTGGCTCTCATGATAGATTCATATGGTAATTTTATTTTCTTTCTAGGGAAGTGTTCCATACCTTTCCTCAACAGAAATTGGAATCTAATATTCCCTTCCTTCATATCAATAATTACACCAATCGTTCTAAGAAAAAGGTCTACCAAGAATAATAGTACATGAAGGATTGCAATCTATATCAAGAACGATAAAATCTACGGGCACATAGTTCCTATTTTCAACACTAAGAACATCATTGATTCATCCCATAGGTTTTTTAATAGTGGAGTCCGCAAGGTGCAAATTTAAAGAGCAATCATCAAGTTCATGGAAACCTAGCAAATCGCATAAAGCTTTCGGAATTGTGGAAACACTAGGACCCAAATCACACAAAGCATAACACCCATGATCTTTAATTTTACTTTTAATAGTAGGTTCCCACTCATCACAAAGTTTTCTAGGGATAGAAACTTCCAACTCAAGTTTTTCTTCATAAGATTGCATCAAAGCATCAACGATATGTTTAGTAAAAGCCTTATTTTGACTATAAGCATGCGGAGAATTTAGCACGGATTGCAATAAGGAAATACAATCTATCAAAGAGCAATTGCCATAATTAAATTCCTTGAAATCCATAATAGTGGGTTCTTTGATGTCTAAATTTTTAACTTCTTCAATCCCACTTCTACCCATTTTTGCATCAAGATCTAAAAACTCCGAATTTTTTGAACGTCTTCTAGGTAAAGGTAAATCATCTTCATGTCCCATTATTATCAAGATTCATATTGCAAAACAAAGATTTAATAGGGGACACACCAATAACTTTTAGATCTTCATTTTTATTTTCATAGAAACTAGAAGAACACGCTTTCATAAAGCACTCTTTCTTAACACGCATCCTAGCGGTTCTTTCTTTGCACTCATCCATGGAAATTCTCATGGCTTTGAGAGACTCATTGATATCATGCTTAGGTGGAATAGATCTAAGTTTCAAAGAATCAACATCGAGAGAAATTCTGTCAACGTTCCTAGACAATTCATCAACTTTTAGCAATTTTTCTTCAAGCAAAGCATTGAAATTCTTTTGCGAATTCATAAACTCTTTAACACTATTCTCAAATTCAGAGGGCATCTTATTGAAATTTCCATAATAATTGTTGTAGGAATTACCATAATTATTAGAGGAATTACTAGGAAACAGCCTAGGATTAAAGTTTCCTCTATACGCGTTGTTGCCAAAATTATTCCTACCAACAAACTTCGCATCCATAGATTCATTATTATTCTCAATCAAAGTAGACAAAGGCATATCATTAAGTTCATCCATCTTTCCACTCAAAACATTAATTTCTTCTATCGCATGCACTTTTTTATTAGTAGATATTTCGGTGTGCCATTGAGAATAATTAACCATAATATTATCTAGGAGTTTAGTAGCCTCTCCTAAAGTGATTTCCATAAAAGTGCCTCCCGCGGCCGAATCTAAAAGATTTCTAGAGGCAAAATTCAATTCGGCATAAATTTTTTGGATGATCATCCACAAATTCAAACCATGAGTGGCGCAATTACGTATCATTAATTTCATCCTCTCCCAATCTTGTGCAACATGTTCATGATCAAGTTTCTTAAAATTCATAATATCATTTCTAAGAGAGATGATTTTAGCGGGAGGAAAATACTTAGAGATAAAAGCATCTTTGCACTTATTCCAAGAATCAATACTATTTTTAGGCAAAGACGAAAACCACACTTTAGCACGATCTCTAAGTGAAAAAGGAAATAGCTTCAGTTTAACAATATCATTATCAACATCCCTCTTCTTTTGCATATCACACAAATCAAGAAAGCTATTTAGATGGGTAGCGACATCTTCACTAGGAAGGCCGACGAATTGATCTTTCATAACAAGATTCAACAAAGCAGCATTAATCTCACAAGATTCAGCATCATTAAGAGGAGCAATCTGAGTGCTAAGAAAATCGTAATTGTTGGTATTGGTAAAGTCACACAATTTGGTATTATCTTGAGCCATCGTGACGAACAAGCAAGCAAACAAAGCAAAGAGCAAAAAGAGGCGAATGGAAAAGAGAGGGTGAATAAAATGGCAAGGGTGAAGTTTGGGAGAGGAAAACGAGAGGCAAATGGAAAATAATGTAGTGCGAGGGAGATGAGTTTGTGATGGGTACTTGGTATGGCTTGACTTGAGCATAGACTCCCTGGAAACGGCGCCAGAAATCCTTCTTGCTACCTCTTGAGCACTGCGTTGGTTTTCCCTTGAAGAGGAAAGGGTGATGCAGTAAAGCAGCGTAAGTATTTCCCTCAGTTTATGAGAACCAAGGTATCAATCCAGTAGGAGGCCATGCATGACTCCCTCGCACCTGCAAAAACAAACAAGAACCTCACAACCAATGCGATAAATGGGTTGTCAATCCCTTCACGGTCTCTTACGAGAGTGAGATCTGATAGAGATGATAAGATAATCTTTTTGGTATTTTTGTGATAAAGATGCAAAGTAAATAAAGCAAAGTAAATGGCAACGAAAATTGCAAAGTATTGGAAGATTAATATGATGGAAAATAGACCCCGGGGCCATAGGTTTCACTAGTGGCTTCTCTCAGGATAGCATAAGTATTTGCGATGGGTGAACGAATTACTGTCGAACAATTGATAGAATTGAGCATAGTTATGAGAATATCTAGGTATGATCATGTATATAGGCATCACGTCCGAGACAAGTAGACTGAAACGATTCTGCATCTACTACTGTTACTCCACACATCGACCGCTATCCGGCATGCATGTAGAGTATTAAGTTCATGAAGAACAGAGTAATGCATTAAGAAAGATGACATGATGTAGACGGATAAACTCATGCAATATGATATAAACCCCATCTTTTTATCCTCGATGGCAAAAATACAACACGTGCCTTGCTGCCCCTACTGTCACTGGGAAAGGACACCGCAAGATTGAACCCAAATCTAAGCACTTCTCCCATTGCAAGAAAGATCAATCTAGTAGGCCAAACCAAACTGATAATTCGAAGAGACTTGCAAAGATAACCAATCATACGTAAAAGAATTCAGATTTGACTCAAATATTGTTCATAGATAATCTTGATCATAAACCCACAATTCATCGGATCTCGACAAACACACCACAAAAGAAGATTACATCAAATAGATCTCCACAAGAGAGGGGGAGAACGTTGTATTGAGATCCAAAAAGAGAGAAGAAGCCATCTAGCTAATAACTATGGACCCGAAGGTCTGAGGTAAACTACTCACACTTCATCGGGAGGCCTTGGAGATGATGTAGAGGCCCTCCGTGACCAATGCCCCTTCCGGCGGAGCTCCGGAACAGGCCCCAAGATGGGATCTCGTAGGTACCGAAAGTTGCGGCAGTGGAATTAGGTTTCTGGTTCCGTATCTGATCGTTTGGGGGTACGTAGGTATATATAGGAGGAAGAAGTACGTCGGTGGAGCAATGAGTAGCCCACGAGGGTGGAGGGCGTGCCCTGGGGGGTGGGCGCGCCCCCCTACCTCGTGCCTTCCTCGTCGATTGCTTTACGTAGGGTCCAAGCCCTCTGGATCACGTTCGTGCCAAAAATGACGTTCCCGAAGGTTTCATTCCGTTTGGACTCCGTTTGATATTCTTTTTCTGCGAAACTCTGAAATAGGAAAAAAAACAGCAATTCTGGGCTGGGCCTTCGGTTAGTAGGTTAGTCCCAAAAGTAATATAAAAGTTATAATAAAGCACAATAATGTCCAAAACAGAATATAATATAGCATGAAGCAATCAAAAATTATAGATACGTTGGAGACGTATCAAGGTGCGTAGGACTCGCGCGTGGCCTCCTACTAGATTGATACCTTGGTTCTCAAAACTGAGGGAAATACTTACGCTACGTTGTTGCATCACCGTTTCCTCTTCAAGGGAAAACCAACGCAGTGCTCAAGAGGTAGCAGACACCTAACGGCAACCGCTGCCTCTGATACTAACTTGGCTGACTCTGTAGCATCACGTGGCCTTTTTAAACCTGCCTCAAAACAGATCTCCATTCTTCCCTCTAGATTTAGTTAACCTACCGAGCATTATCCCTAATGTTTATTTCCTCTTGCGCCTAGGTGCTAGTCCAACAACGAACATAGGAAGTGTTAGTGTACATCAAACTGTGAGACTACATATAAAGAAGAATGCAACTATAATTTGACTCCAGCAACTACCTTCTTGTTTTTGAAGCTCACAAGGTTCATCTGATCTTGCCAACTCGTCTTGTGTCAAGAGTGCTTGGGAAGTAGTGTCGTGGCAAGGGAGCTTGGGAGCGCATTGCTAGCTCGAGTTGGCCGACGAGTAACTCGTGCAACTGGTAGTACTGTGGAAGGTGTTGCAAGAACTAGGGCTGTCTCTGCTTGTTTGGTGGCAGCTATTTGTTTCTGTTTGGCTTTTTCTGCAGCTCGTATAGCATGGGATACCCTGTTTGTAGAATTTTCCGCTGGACATTGACCTTCTATTGCACCATCAGTACCAGCAGAATCTGCAGGATTCTTCCGGTTCCCATTCCCTGCCATTATATGTTTCTTCGCCTTTCTCTGTGCCATGTTAAGTCAAGCCGACAAGAAAAACGAATAACAATTTAGTTCTTCAGAACAAATTGATGTGTGATACAGACGAACTGAACTTTGATGTTAGACAACCACATGATAGGAGGATGTAATATGTATGAAAAATAGGACGGAAGAGATAACCAGAACTATGATGTGTAAACTAAGCAGAAGACATTTCACTAAATTAGAAGCAATGCAGTGGAAGGTAGACACCATATGAAAGATGCTACAAATATCGCTCTGCCAAGTTAACAGTGTCTCAACATAAATGGTGTTTAAACAAATGTGAAGCAATACAAGAAATAAATCATATGCAAGATGCAAACAACATCACACTACCAAGTTAGAGGTCTCTCGTCATCAGTGCCATTGCATATTCACAGTTTATGATGTGTAAACTAAGGAGAAGGCATTTCAACAAATTAGAAGCAATGAAAGCTAGACACCATATGAAAGATGCAACGAATATCACTCTACCAAGTTAAAATTGTCTCGTCATAAGTGCCATTTCAACACTCCGTAGTACAATCTAGAAAAGAATGCGAGATGTAACCTATATCACACTCCGAAGTCAAACGTGTCTTATGATAAGTGATTGTTTTAGGTTACACAACAGTAGTAATTTGATGTAAGAACATGGTGTGATAGACAGACATTGTATGTTCTAGAAACGGGAACACGTGTCTTATTCAAGTATAATGTGTAAAGTAAGCAGATGGAATTCAAAAAAATTAGAAGCAATACAAGCTAGACATCACACATAACATGCAACCACAAATAACATTGCAAGTTAGAGGGAGCACCGGTGATGGTGCACTAGGGGAGACGTGCTCATCATAAACACAGCTACGTTGAGTGTCTATGCATGTGTTGTCTTGGAAATCATGTTGGGGGGATGGAGGCACTACTAGGAAAAGGGCTGCTAGTGGCGCACCTGTTTTCGCTACTAATGGCGCACGACAGGTGCGCCACTAGCACCACGCCATTAGATTTTTTTTCTAATGGCGCACCTGTGGTGCGCCATTAGTATAGCCCATGGTGCGCCATTAATATCTGGTATACTAATGGCGCACCACATAGAAGTGCGCCATTAGTAACAACTTTTTTTAAAAAAAATCAAATTTTTTTTTAATTTTTTTTCTTAATCTCAGGTCACTATGGCTTAATCTCGGGCCAATATGCTTAATCTCAGGTCAAATCGCACTCCCTGGTCAAACTTCCCAAAAGGTCACCCATCCTCACACTACTCCAGCCCAAGCACGCTTAACTTCAGAGTTCTATCCAACCCCAGCAACAGCTCACTTCACAGGCACTTCTATGATGAAATTTTGAAAAATATTTCAAACGTCCCGGTCATATTACGTATCATTTTTTGAAAAAAAAAATCAAAAAAAATCAAAACCAATTTTTTCTGTTACTAGTGGCGCACCACATCCACGGTGCGCCACTAGTAAGTTTGAATTTTTTTGAATTTTTTTGCCTCTAGATCTTGAAAGCCGCGTAACTTTTTTCTGTTAGGTTTGTGGGGATTTTGAAAATGTTAAATTCGGATGTAACTTTTTGAGTAGATGATTTTTCATATAAAAAACTTTTTTAATCCGAGTTCGTATGCAAAAGTTATGCCCATTTTACAAATTTCCATAGAGATTTTGCAAATAAAGTCGAAATTCATATTTGTAAATTTTCCCAACGACTAGACCACATATCACATGGGAAACTTATTTTTTTTTATTTTTTTGACATTTTTATCATTTTCTTTTATTTTTTAAAAAACTTAAAAGGCGGTCCACGGGGGGGGGGGGGGGCATTGGTGGAATTTTTGGGCCAAGTTAGTAATGGCGCACTCCCACGGTGCGCCATCACTAGTTTTGAAAAAAATAATTGAAAAAAAATTGAAAAAAATTCACTAGTGGCGCACCATGGATGTGGTGCACCATTACTAGTTAAAACTAGTAATGGCGCACTATCCCCTGGTGCGCCATTACTAGTATTGAAAAAAAAATGAAAAAAATTTGAATTTTTTTACTAATGGCGCACCGTTGATGCGGTGCGCCATTACTAGTTTAACTAGTAATGGCGCACTATCCCCTGGTGCGCCATTAGTAGTTTTTAAAAAAAATAAAAAAATTGTTACTAATGGCGCACCAGGGATGTGGTGCGCCATTAGTATTTGGACACTAATGGTGCACCAACACATGGTGCGCCATTAGTATATAGTAGTGGCGCACCACATGTCTGGTGCGCCATTAGTGTCCATTTCATCTATAGCCCTTTTCCTAGTAGTGAGGAGTAGAAACTGTAGAGGCTCTCCGTTTGGAAGGAGCACCTTTATCCGCTGCCTTGCTAACTTCATTGATTTTGAATTGTCAAGTAAAACCGACAAGAAAAAGCAATAAAATTCTCTCTTCAGAACTCATTCATGCATGATACTGACAATCACTACTTTGATGTAAGGAAAACACATGATACCAGGATGGAATATGTACGAAAAACAGGATGACATGGCATGTTCACAACTGTTTGTGTAAACTAAGCAGAAACCATTCCAACAAATAAGAAGCAATGCAAGCTAGACACCACATGAAAGATGCAACCAATATGACTCTGCCAAGTTAAAAGCGTCCCATCATAAATGGAATTTCAACAAATTAGAAGCAGCGCATGCTATAAATCATATGAAAGATGCAACTAATATCGCACTGCATATACTAAAGGTGTCTCGTCATATTGATTGATGCGGGATACATAAAAAACAATAGTTTTATGTAAGGACATGCTTAATAGACAGATGTACTATGTACTAAATACAGGAAGGCATGTCGCATTAACAGGTATAATGTATAAGCTAAGCAGAATAGGACATGCAGTTTAACCAGATTGGAAGAATTACAGTCTAGACACCATATGCAACATGCAACCACATATCACGCTGCCAAGTTAGAGCAAGCACCTGCGATGCTAGTGTAGGGGAAATGCGGTAATCAACTACACAGCTACGTTCACTATCTTCATCTAGCCTTGCTATTTCTTGAGAATCATGTCGGGAGGCTGAGGTTGCATTCTTTAAATGAGGAATAGTCCACTTGCCTGACTGCCTCGTCATAAGTGATTTATGAGGGATACACAAGAACATTAGTTTGATGTAAGAACATGGTTAATACACAGATGTACTAGTATGTACCAAAAACAGAAAGGCATGCCATATTCAAAGGTATAATGTGTAAGCTAAGCAGATGCAATCTAACCAAATTGGAAGCAATAAAAGCTAGACATCCGGCTGGAGTGGTGAGCATGATCATCTAGGACCTGAGAGCCTGGTGGGAGTCAGGCTGCTTCGCCACCATCGCGGCTTTTTAGTTGGCTTCCAGGTGATGCCTGTCTTTCCTAGGCTTGTTTCTGGCTCGGCCAGTGCCCTGACTAGCTATTTGTCTTCTGGTGCTCACGGGATGGTGGTACATGTAAAAAAATATCTTTCCTTATCTTAATAAAGACCGACTTCGGCCTTTCGAATACAAGTTAGTCACCATATGGAACATGCAACCACATATGACACCGCGAAGTTAAAGCAACACTACTGGAATTAGCTTATTTGCCGTCTGCCAATTCTTTGCCGTCTGCTGGCTGACGACAAAGAAGGGCTTTGCCGTCCGCTTACAGAAAACGGACGGCAAAGAACTGGCTGATGGCAAAGAAGGTCTTTTCCATCAGCCATTTCTTTGCTGTCTGCTAGCGGACGGCAAAGATTCTTTGCCGTCAGCTGGCGGACGACAAAGAGAGAGGTGGGCCCCACTAACAAGCTGCTTAGAAAAAACCTAACGGCCACCCTCTTTGCCGTCTGCTAGCAGACGACAAAGAGCAATAAAGCGTACGGCAAAGGAGGGCGGACGGCAAAGAATTTTGCTATCTAACGGCCCCCACCTCTCCATCCCACATCCATCCATCTAAAGAAAATGAGGAAAAAAAGAAAAAGAAGAACGAGACAGAAACCACCGCACGCCTCTCCCACTCTCTCTCTGTCTCTCTGTCTCTCTCTCTCGCTCGTCTCTCCCTCCCCCCGAAACCGTCGCCGCCGCCACCTACGCCGCTCGATTCCGGCGTGTTCCAGCGGGCCTCGCCAGCGCGCAGCACAGATCCGAGCTCCCCTGCCTCCGCTCTTCCCTTCCTTCCGGCTAGATCCGCCTCTCGCGGCCCCGGGAGCTCATCCCCGACCCCTTCCCATGGCTAGGGTTTCGAGGGTGGCGTCCCCACCAACTCCGGCGTGGCAGTGGCGACTGTGCTCCGCCCTCTTCGACGCCCACCGCAAGTCCCACGGGCGGTTCCGCCTCATGGATGGTGCTCCTGCACCCGATGGCTGCGGGGCGGACGCGCGCGGCGGGTAAACTCCGGTGACGCGGAACACACTTTCTCTGCTCTTCCTCGCGGGGGGACGACGAGTCCGCCCTTCCTCTGCGCTCTCCCTCGTGCGGGAGGGGGGGGGACTCCGCCCTTCCTCTGCTCCCAGCATGGCGCCGGATGCAAGATCCACCTCGGCCACAACCACGGCAATGGCAGCCATCTCCAGTTTCTCGTATGCTACGTATTTTCTTCTTCCTGGATATATGCCATAGTGTTCAACTGTTTTGATTCGGCGGGGCTTTGCCTATCCACTGTTCTATTTCTATATGAGGAGGTAATTTTCATGCTGTGTTTGGCGGAGGAGACTGCACAAACTACCAACTATTAGTACTGATTTTGCACAGAGCATCTACCCAGTGGGTTTGTTACATAGAACATCACATATATCAGTCTAATCCGTTGCAGATAATTCTAATTCGGCGTTGTTTTATGCAGTTTACAAATTTGAAAACATTGCAACTGTCAGCATCATAACTTAGGAATATTTCTACCTTCTCTGTGCCGGGTATTTTTTTTATTGCTGCTGGACAGTGTGTTGCCTGGTGTTGCTACATAGGTATCCTATATGATAGTTCGCAGGTTGTCAACATCTGCCTTGGTTGAATAACACACAGGTTGTTGGCATATGCTTACACACACCCATTTTAACCGGTACTGGTACATGCGTGCACACTACTGTGCATGCAGTATAAATGTGACCCTCTTGTCTCTGTTAAGAGGGAGATAATTTTTTTCTATACAAGTTATAGAATTTGGATCACTATATTTACGTTAGAAGTCAAATCATGCATGCCAGATATGTAGCTCAAGTAAGTTGTAACTATTAAACATGTGATATACCGAGCTAGTTACTATTAGTATGTCTATTGTACTAGCCAATAGATGATACGTTGGTTGTTGACATCATTAACATGCATCCAAACCAATATTATTCACCTGCTGTTTTTTTAATCTATATGCAAACTTGGACATATACAGCCGGTCTGTAGCACCTACGATATAGTACCGTAATCATGTAAAACTGAAACTGAATCCTATGATCTTGTGTGCATGTGTATACTAACAATGTAGCCTCACACCATTAATAGTTATCTGCATCAATTTAGAAGAATCCATCAAGTCATTGAGCTGCAGAAAAAGGACTAGTTGTGAGTTTTAAAATGAAACTTCTGTCTGCACTTCTCACGCTCTTGTTGAGACTCAGTGCTGCACTTGATATTAACTGAACATTTTCTCTAATTTTGTGCTGAATATGAAACTGCACTGCTAACTGTGTAGTTGATTTTGTTTTGGAGAGATAAAAGAAATTACTTCTAGTTAGCATCTCACATGAGATGTGTTTGTGTAGTTACTCATTAATTCCTGCAGAAACCTGTAGTATATGCTTGGAAGAACAAGGTTTCGGAACCAGATTCATATTTGCAGGATAATAAGGTGTTGTTGCATAAGTCGAATGGACCAACTAGCAGGCGCTGTGTTTCGTGAAGTGTTGTGACCATGGAGGACTTGGTGCATCGAGCACCTTGAGTCCTTACTGCGTGCCTGCCTGTCTTGAATGCTAGTGCACACTTCACGCCAGCGCCTTCACCTTCTCCACAACCGACCAGAGTTCCCAAGTCTGAGGATGCGCGCATGACAGCGACACCTTTAGTTGCTGGTACATTCTCTTTTCCATACATTTTTCTGGGAGCATTACTCTTTTTTAGCACAAGGATGATGACCTATTTTACAGATATAAGTTGCATCATAATAATCTTCACATTTTAGTTGCATCATAATAGTCTTCTTCTTATAGTCTTCTTCTAACTTAATTCTTTCCCATTTTGCAGATTTGCTTCAGATCACGGAAGCTTGGGTTGATGGAGTGCTTGTCTTTAGTTTTTGTTTTGACTTTGTGAAACTTGCTACCTATGGATGAAACTGTGTAATATTGATGAAACTATGTATATGTATGGATGAAACTTGCTACTATTGATAACATGTGTTGGATATGTGTTCATGGATATGTGTTGGATATATATATATGTGTCCATGACTATTAGTAATATATGTTGGATATGCTATATTGGTCATATATATATATATATATATATCTGTGTGTGTGTGTGTGTGTGTGTGTGTGTGTGTGTTTGAATTTCTATGAAAATGCATTGATATAACAAAAACAGAAAAAACAAGGGCTATATAGCCACTTTGCCGTCTGCTTAGCAGTAGCTGACGGCAAAGGCCGGACAAATTTTGCCGTCAGCGGCGGACGACAAAGGCTGTCGTTAGCCACCTAACGGACTAACAGCGTAATTATTGCCATCTGCTTTCTTTGCCGTCAGCTGCTGATGGCAAAGGCCCCTTTGCCGCTAGCCGCAGAAAGCAGACGGCAAAGTAGCTCTTTGCCGATCCTTACTTTGCCGGAGCCTTTTGCCGTCCGCGGCAGACGGCAAAGAACTTTGCCGTCCGCCGTTCCTGCATTTGCCGTCTGTCGTGGCAGATGGCAAAGTAGTTGATTCCTGTAGTGCAAGCACCTGGGATGGTGGTTCATTGCGAGCGAGGTCATCAACTCCAGAGCTACGTTTACCGTCTCCATCTGCTGACATTGCACCCTTTATAGCGCTATAATGTGTCGTGCTTACCCGCGTGGAAAGCTGCAACAACTTCTCTCTTTTCTTTTCTGCTTCTCTCGAGGCAGACTCTGAAATACCCTTGCATAAAAACACGATAGTGAGAGAATGGGTGAAGTGTGTGCAGAACTAGTGCACTGTAAAAGTAGCAGATAGCAGGTGACTAAAAAATAAATGACAGGAGACATATGATAGCTCTACAACATTGCATGGCAAACAAAATTACTAGATTCCACTCCATATGATTTTGTAATATATGAGCACAGGAAATGCAGGTACTCCTCCAGCACACCACCACATGTGGTCATATCAAGATAACAGTCGACTGAAAATAAATAGGTCAGTCCACTTTTTTAATGAACCATCCGATCTATAAGGAACGGGAAGATGGCCTTCGTCTACCTCCCGCCAGTCAATGTTGACGATCTTTCTTGAACCGCCAGCGACCACCATCCCAGACCCCTACCTCCGTCGCCCCGCCCTCCCCTCGACCTCACACCACCGCCATGCTTGGCAGCGCCCCCAGGCCATCCCTTTAATCCCGGCCGACCTCCAGATCGGGCGCCAGTAGCTCTAGGCCCCACATGCCCCTAAGATAAACACTAAGGTGCTGCTTCCCCAGCGTAATAGGCGGACTAGCTCCTGTTATACCGGGGAATGCTTCCGTTAATTGGGAATCAACTGACCAGGAATGAAATTCAGGGGGGCGACGGACCTCTAGCTAAGGTGAAATAGTATATGAGGAGAAACCTTGTGCATCGCGAGTTACTAGGAACATCTAGTATCAAGAATAAGCGGTCAACTAGTGTCTTTTGTGGGATGAATACCGTGCAAGCAGTCACGTAAGATTTGCACGAATAAGGGAAGAGGAGTACCCTTATCGGTTGCTAGTGTGGTCTCCTCCATATGTCACGGTGATCTTCTTTTTTCTCCCGGGCGAACCGTTGTTTGGAGAACCGTGGATCCTTGGACAAACCCATGGCAAAATTGTTGACTCTGTTACCATGGCCGTATATCGGCGGAGGGGAAGCAGATCCGAGGCGGCGAAGGACGGCGAAGCAGGAACAGCTCCGGTGCGGTGGAGGGTGGAGAAGTTGGAGCGGTAGCGATGAGGCGCAGGACGGCGTGGTTGAACTGGCTCGGGTACGGACGGCTCGGCCTCGGCTTCAACTAATAGCCGTGCAGGGTGTTGCGGTTGAGGTTGCTGTGGACGACGACGTTGGGGTATCGGCTAAAGTGTGATTGAGGAGGGCGGCGGTTGATGGGTGGGATGGGGTGGCGGACAGAGGAAGCCGGGGTTTCGCGGCTGGTGGAGAGGTAGTTTTTGCGCCCATGGATTACAAATGAGGAATCGGACGGGTGGGTGGGGGGGGGGGGAGGGGGAAAACCATGTTTCGGTCTGGGACGCGCTTGTTTTCGGGTTTTTTGAATAGAAGATGGGACGCGCTTGTTTGAAATTTGGGGAAAGTACAAATCTGCCCCCCTCTTAAATTCCGGACCTACTGCGGGTCGGGGGTAGGATGGTTATCACAGGTGTCCCAAATAGTGGGCGGGAGCGATTTCGGCCGAGCGCATGTGTGCTTAGGCGGCCATTGTGTATGAATGTTTTTCGGAGGCGGTTGCGTGGCGTCTTGATGAAGCTACAAACCTACCCCAGTTTAGACCTTTGGACGTCGGGCCGGTAGGTTTCATGGGTCAGAGTTATTAGAAAAGTAATTTCCTTGTACTACCAAACATTGGTCTCACGTGGTTTCGGGCGAGTAGAGGCTCTTTTGGCGCTTCGTTCGAAATTTTGAAACACAAGGATTCACGTTTAGAGTACTCTTGAACTTTGAGGATTGACCTAAATAGACAACGTTAAATTTGACCCTGTATGTTTGAAAACCTCATTAAATTATCTGCTTCTTTTTGAAATTTTGACACTTGAAAATCCTATAACTACGATTATTTTGGAATGGAGGAGCTAAATTTGAATCTATTTTGTACACGACTACATATGCTATTATGTACAAAATCAGAGCAAAGATTGGTGCCCCCATAATTTAGGTATGATTTACAAATGCCATGATATCAAATTCAACTAATTGAATGGACTTCATGTTGAATTTGATTTTTTTAAACCACCTTAAGTTGAATTCAAATGTGTGCTAGTTCATAGGTAGCTATTTATAATGTTCATTGTGTAACTTTCGTATGTATAATGTGCTTTACACACACAACATGAACTATACTCACGTTTATATTCGATTGCTAAAGAGATGCATTGTCTGGAGTTCAAAATACTAACTATGTGGATCAATTGTGTCGAATAATAACATAGACATGCTCAAATTCGATAGAATCTAGATTTCTGATTGATCAATGACCGTTCCTTACGCGAATTGCAAATATCATGATCCCATCCTAATATTTGGATGCAATTTATATCTTTAATCAATATGTACAGCGGTATTTTACGTGTAGTTTCACTCTCCATCGGTGGTCTCTCACACATGCTCACACACTCTCTCCCGAGGTGTCTTTCTCGCATGCATGCTCTCGATATAACCCTCCCTCCCTCTTGTAACAATTTACGACTGTTTTCACTAACCTTTATCACAAGCACTCTTCCTCTCTCAAGTATACACACGCACAATCCCCATCGACCCTTTCTATATACATAGACCTCCCTACGTGTCTCCTATACGCACATTATCTTTAGGCCTGTCTCTCACGCATTGTCTCACACATCTCTTCCTAATCGACGAGTATGATTCTAGCAGAGCATTCTATAAGATGCCCCTTAAAGTTAGGTTGGATGAATAGTAATATCAGAGATAAAGGGGTTACCTTAGTCTGAGAACCTATGGTTACAAATCCTAGCCGGCTTTGCCAGTGGACACAGAGTCCTTCACAATTATGCTATCTTTGTCTTGTACGACTATTCATCCATGGGTCTCCCTAAATGCGTCACGGGCCGACCAATGTGGCACAGGACGGAACCGAACGAAGGGCCTCACCTCGACCCACCGGACCTCACGCGGTGACACACCCTCTTCCCCCTCGTCTCGTTCTCTTCTCACACCCACACATACCAACACAGACACCACACACACACACACACACACACAAAATATTCTCCTGGTGCCTCAATCCACTCCCCCTTGCATATACACACTCAAGGGAATCTCTCGCCGTGACGTCATATTCGTCTCTCTCTAGACCACTCTCATTTCTCGTGCTATCTGTCCCCCCCCCCCTTGGCCCCTCTATCCATGCCTCTCTCGAATACATAATACACACACATACCTCTCTAGGCCCTTCCAAATGCATCAACTACACATTCACACATGTTACATCACGTACCCCATTGATCTAAAAAGCCCTCTCTTCACGTTTATTTCGCATACAACATTCCTTTTGAAAAAGTGTGGCCAAAAAATTATTTTTGAATTTCTACATATATACAACATTACAAAGTAATATGGAGGAGTATGAACGCTAATTTGCATTGCATGGTGCCGACAATGATATTTATTCTGCACTGTGAATTTGTATATTTTTATACTATATATAAAGTTAGTCATAATAAAGAGAAACCAAGAGCATCTCTCTCTCCTTTGCATACCCCCCCCTCTACGCCCCTTTCACGTACACACACAAACTATATCCAGGTCCTCTAAAAGTAAGCCCCCAGCACATTCACGCATGTTTCATCTTTCTCTCGCGATATATACAGTGATGATCATTGTATTTGAAGCGAAAGCATGATATGTACATCGGACTTCAGAATCCACTCATTATGGTCACCATTTATGTTTTGTGGTTATTATACAGTCACGGGCTCACCATACAACTCTGTATTTGCTCAAGACACGACCAGTTGACCAATTAAACGCTCCACGTGGCACCACTAGTGTTGCATCACATTATCTCACTACCATCGGGCCCACCTGTCGGCTTGTATCTACTCTACATCTACACTCTTATAAAAAACAGAGTTGGTGATGATGGTGTGCCTGCCATCCTGCAATATAGGCTGTCCGATTTATATCTGACGGATAGGAAAGAAACTATGGCAATTCTGCAAAAAGGTACCCATACACCTCTCCACATTTGCAAATAAGGCCTTCCCTCGTTCATCCTTTTCTCTCACAAGATAAACTAGTCATACAAATGCATCTTGATGTTACGTGCAACGGACGGGCATCTTGCTAGTAAGAATGAAAACGAAAGACAAAAAATATTGGACGGTGGTTCGAAGTAATGACTGCGGGCACAGCGGACAAGGTGGCCTTGTATTGGTATGTTGAGCCATTTGTTTTAACGCAGAGGAGCTGGTGTGGTGATTATACACACACGCACGCATGCACACGAACTGCATGCACGCAACACTCACACAAACACATGCACCCACGCACGCACGCAACACTCACACGTACACGCGCAGCCATGCACGCACGCAACACTCCCATGCACACACGCATGCATGAATGCACACACCAGTACACCACACGACCAACACACACTCTCACGCTCAAGTGCTCAACCTACACGTGCATGCGCACACATCAGGCCCTGACAGACACATACACAACCAGGTGATTCCCGCACACGGGTTGGAGTCTTGTTGCACCTGCGTAAATTTGTGTTTATCTGACCTTTTCCCTATGCGAACTGACAGGTGGGACCCACAAGGAACATGGTCAATTTAACTAGTCTACATGGTGCCACGCAGACTATTTGGCCAGTCAACAGAGTGCAATCCGATGCTGAACCGTGAGCAAGTGACCGTATAATCACCGCAAAACGTATATAGTGACCGTAATCAGCTTATTCTAAAGTTCGGTGACTGTATTACACTTTTCTCTCTGTAGGCCCTCCAAAACTACATCTATACACGTTCTCTCATGTTACATCTAACAACTATGCAATACAGCACTACTACTACACTCTAACACAATAAATCATATGTGCTTTTAGTTTTACTAGATATCATATTGTTACTTAATTATTCAAGATCCTGGCTCTATGCGTGCTCCAAGGCACCGCACCACGCGAGCGTTCGCAACTACCACGTGCGGGTTGCACTTGGCTCTTCGCCTCTTAGAGAAGACGAATAATGATGTTACTCCTACTTCTATAGTATCGAATCCACTACTGCATGTCCGTCCACCTCGTGCGGGAGGGATAGCGTGTAGCGAAAGCTCCTACAAGTCTTGCCAGCCACCATGCTCATGCGCGAGGGAGAGATGCAGCTTCATTGACTTACTGCTCCTGCCTTTGCGTCTATGACAGTGGGCCCAACAGTGGGTGGCCCACTGTCATGCAGCCAAAGCGAGTGCGATAAAACACCAGAGCTCGATCCATGAGGGAGAGGCGTTGTAGTAATCAAACTTCTCGGTCTTGTATGAGTTGACACAACACATCAAAGCACTGCACTTGATATAAGTCTTTTTACACATTTCAAATGGACTACAACATACGGATGTATGTAGACATATTTTGCTTCGTATGTAGTCACTTGTTGCAATCTCTAAAAAGACTTATATTTGGAAACGGATGGAGTACAACGCATGCATGCATGTCGTGACTTCCCTTTTGATACTTGCATGTGTTGATTTGATGCACCTTGCCAAATTTTGACTATAAATTTAACTAACCAACTTTTCATGCATGTCACAAAAAATTACGGGCCTGTTTGGATTGTGACTATGTTTTTCTTATGTTGCCACATTATTTTTCCCACACTTGCCACACTTGCCTAACTTGAGTTGCTCAAATTGTTAGACACACTTTGGCTTGCCTAAGGGAATCTTGCCACACTTTTTGTGTCTATGACATGTGGGGTTCACTGCTAATAAAACAATTCTTGTCTTAGGTGTGGCTAATAAAAAAGACTTATATTTAGGAACGGAGGGAGTAGAAAATATAAATAATAATGCATGTTGGGGCAACCCACGTTTCAGATAATTTTAGCCACGGGCTTGTTCACAATTTTTACGAGGGGGTGGTTGTTCATTTAATGGAGGGACTTGTACCAGACTTGAACGAGACAAAGAGCGACCTGGCAGACCGTAACACCACTTGGAACAAGTGGGTAGCTGTCTCAAAAAACAATCAACAACCAAAAAAACGGCGACGTGGCACGTAGTACACAATTTTAAATGATTGTTTTGATGGAGTGAAAAAGGAAAACTACCGCACTACGTATATATAGGTCGGAGCCTCCGCGCTTGCTTGCTAGGGTTGCTCCATTCACACACTCTCATCCTTTCCAGATCTAAACAAGATAGGGGTGGTAAAGCTGTCTTTCTCCCTTCAAAAAACACTGTCTTTCTATCCTCACCGCTGGTTACAGATCCGGACGTATCCCCCTCCGCCGGTGAAGGGGAGGAGGGGCAGCATTTAGGGCATCGTCGACAGCGAGGGAGGAGACGCACTGTCGGCCGCACCGTTATCTCTGGCCGAGCGCCGGCACGGGAGGTCCTCCGATCCTTCGTCGTTGCCCTAGTGTGGGCGGATCCGGCCTCCCGCCGCCCACCTATCCACATCCCGACGACCTTCAGGTATATCTTCCTTTGAAACCGCCTTAGCTCTACTTCCCTAGCTCGCTACGTCATTGCATGTGCATCATTTTCTACCTCTCAGCCCCTCTCGATCGGATGGTCCAACGTCACCTATTTTTTATTCTATTGTTAGAGGTAAAACTACTTCATGGAGTCGAATCTTGTACTTGGTTCAAACAAGAAATAAAGTAAGGGTGGGGGAATTTAGTATGTACATCAGACTTGGTACAAACAGGAAGGAAAGGGGGTGAAAGTAGTACAGACTGGTCATCCAACTGGTCTCTTGGTCGAAAAGGGAAATATCGGGGTAACGCTGTACACAGTGGTATGACCAGGACTAGATTTTCTATCCACACATAGGAGTAGGTGGCTAGAGTGAACAAAAATGGGACCAACCCAGATTGTTTCTTGGATGTTTGTTTCTCGGTGCAACAAACTCTGAATCACCACTTTATGCCCCTGTTTAGGTACATGGTGCTGGACTGTTGGTGCACCCATTGTCCCATGCCCTTATACCAAATATTTAGTTGTTCTTAATCTAATGCCCCTCGTAAAATGAAGCCATGCCACTGTTATAAGCCATGACAAGTTTAGCCAAATGTTTTTGCTTGTAATTGTTTGAGAATTTGACTGTTTCCATTGTAGCTTTTTGTGAAAACAGGGATATCCATTTCACCAGGTTGTTGTTGAGACCTTTTGGTGCACTGCACAAAGCACTTCTTAAAAGAAGTGACTTTTGTGCTTTTTAACTGGAATGTCAGAATGGAATAGTTGATTCATTTTGGTGGAACTGCACAACGGGTGATATGTGTTCCAATCCTCATCATCCATATTGGCGCCATAACCTTCCTTTAGGTAAGAATGATATTTAATGCATGTGTTCATCTCTATTTTGCGACTCCCATGAGAAAATAATGTTATTGTTTACTAGTACACTTGTACTCCCTCACTGACAAAACCAATTCAGAAATAGAAGGCCAATCATGTACTTGGTTTCACCAACTGGTGAGGAGAAAGAGAAACAGAGGATGAAGAGGAAGAAGAAGAAGAATAAATAGTGCCAAGGTGATCTTGCTGAAGCCAGAGGCCTCAGTCGAGGCCATTCTAGGGCTCCAGCAACGTCTACCTTACATGTGAGACGATCCTCCAGGGAGCCCTTCCACTTCTGCTGTCTCTCCTGCAAGGTCACTTAATTAATTAGGAGTACTTAAGCACCACTAATTTATTGCTGCCTAATTTTCCTGTCGGAGTTAAACAAATCTTTAGTAGCACCTTATGCTGAATCATGTACGTGTGTATGTTTGTCTATGGAGGTGAATCATGTGGTGGAGCAGGGAGGGAATATTATTAGTGTCATGACATAATAGTGCTATTGTTTTGCATGTCAATTTATTGCCATTGGTTTAATGAGGCAATGTTTTGCGTATTGTCCATCATGAATTTGATGCTACTGTTAGAGTAATATGCTAATGTCTTTCTATCCTTTCTCACCAAGCTAATGAAGGTTTCACCTTGTTCCTACTTGTGCAAACAGGGATCATGTTGTACCAATCGTAAATTTTAGTGGAACTACACAAGACAATACAATGAACTGTATCCCAGCCAGCGCTTTAACTCTGCTGGAAGTTCTTGATAATCTTTCGATATAATCTCAGCACTGGTAAACAAGAGTGATTTCAACCGTACATTTGAAGTGCACAAAAATATACACTATTGAGTGATTCCAATGAGTGATTTATCATCTCTGATGGGACTACATGAATAAGCTTTTTTCCTCAGGTTTGTACCGGCCTAAGGCCTTCATCCATATTAGTTTGTTGTCATCTCTATTTGTATAGTGCTACTGTCATGAGAAATTCCATTATCTTTGCACGTTAAAGTTTTGCAACCTATGATACATGGCAATGCTTTGAGTGTTGAGCTAATTGGCACTGATTAAATAAACAAATAACTCTCTTTAAGCAAGACTATTATGTTGCTAACTTTACCCATTAAGATAATGAGGGTGCTTCTATTTGTTAGTGTATGTTTCATCAACTAGTCCCACTATTACAGTAATCTCACTCTCTCAATATATGTGCCAACAGGGATGCTTGATTTTGGCGGAACTGCACATAAACTTTGGGTGTTTCATTGCCTTGACAACTTCCTTCCTTTCCTGTCAGTCGCTAATCTGGGCTTGCATTCTTCCTTTGCTGTCAGTCGCTTGGCTTATCTCAGCTTCCAGTCAAAGGAAATAGTAATTTATATGCTACCTCACACAGGTTGGTACTGGTCTTTATCCTGATTATTGTGCTTGTCATATGTATTGGTAATTTGGTATTGTGCTATTGTTTGCCGATTTCATAAAGGAGTAACTTGGAGCCTTAACTCGCAGGAAAATCATTACATTGGGTGATTTCAGTAGAACTGCACAAAAAGATCAGATGGACAGGTACTTATGCTGCTGCTATGTACTCCAAAGTTCACTCAGACAAGCATCGATGTTGACAAGAAGAAGTGCCTATATTCATTCGAGTATCAACCGGCGTCAACCAGTTGTCAAACTCCAAGTATTAGGAGAGTGAACGCCAAAAATATTGCTTGGCGCATAGCCTAGAAAAAATCAGTCCAGTCTTTGGTCCCAACTTGTGCCTTTTGGTTATCGGCAGATATGGTAGCGAACTGTATGGCATGGAGTCTGATGATTCCAGACAAGTTGGTTGACGCGTATATTCATCTGGCACTTAATTAGTATGCACGCCAGGGATGCTCCGTTTCAGTTGAACTGCACAAAAAATTTGGGTGGTTCATTTTCTCAACCGCCTCCTTTCTCGTCTGCAATCTAAAATTTTGGCGAGCTACAGGACCAAGATGAGCCAGTAAACTAGTTGGATTAAAGTAGTGGACAAGTTGCTCAAACCTCCCTCGGCACGAGGCCACTATTTGAGGGTAAACCTACAAGCAAAGTTCAGATTTTCTGTGTTGTCTCTTATGTACTCAAAAGTTTACTCGTACAAGCATTAATTTTAGCAAGAAGTACTTCCGACTGAACACCATTTACCAGTCGGTACCCTAGGTAACTAAAGTTCGTGCATGGATCATATTGGCTATGATCTCAATCATTTGGATGCATAAACATACTGAACATGTGTATATCTGAATCTTTTTGTGAATTATCTATGAATATTGTTGTGTGATCTATCAATCATTTGGATCCATAGACATGCTGAACTTGTGTATATATGAATCTTTTGAGTTGTTGATAGTGAATGTTGGCTATGAATATGAACGTGTCCTGTGAACCTGAGTTTGATACGAATGTTTACCTTTTCTGTTGTACCTGTGTGTGAACTTGTTAGTATGCCTACTGTGGGGTATGTGTCGGGGAAGCTGATCGTGTCCCACGAACACCTATGGGACCTGGCGGACCGAGTCCCTTGTGGTTCGGAGGGGGGCGGAGATTGCACAAAGAGCAGATCGAAGCAATGCACACGAGCAGTTTTACCCAGCTTCGAGCTCTCCGAGAGATAATACCCCTCTGCTGCTTGGTTGATTGTATTGTGTTCTTGCTAGGGAGCAATGAGAGCTACAAAACCTAGCCTGAGTGTCTCTAGTCTCGTATGTGTCGAATGAACCTAACGGGCGAACCCTTTCTACGTTGCACTTGGGCCTCCTTTTATAGGCTCAAGGGGTCACCACAGTGGCAAGTAGACAAGGGTAAAATAGGAAAAACAGTAGTTGGTACACCGCTTTGTACAAAGGTACAGTGATCTATACCTAACTCGACGGCAAGGGACAAGATTAATAAATGCCCGTCCTGCCGCCTAAAGCATCTGTGAGGGACCGTCAAGTGCACCACCGTTTGCCACGATGGTAAGCTTGTCGGCGCCGCTATCGCTACTCCCGCTGGCTGCACAGCCTTTGACACGCTGTGCTGGAGTAGCCCCACGGCGACATCGTTGGCGGATGAGCTGGAGCGGAGATGAAGAGAGGTTACTGCCGGCAAGCGTCTTGCCGCAGCTCAATCCTTGTCGCACTCGGGAGCTTGTCGCTCATCGAGCCTTCCCGCAAGCTCCTCTTGCCGGGTCTTGTTTCTTCGTGCCTTGAGTGGCCTTCCGGCAAGCTCCTCTTGCCGGGCCTTGAAGACTTTGTTCTTGAATGGCTCCAAAGGAGCCGCGGAGGACCTTGGCGGTCACTAGGCCAGCCCTGCGCTGGTGCTGCGATTGCCCGTGCACGAAGTTCGGGATACTAGGGTACCCTACTCTAGTACACCGGCAGAGCCCCGGGCACTGGGCCACCTGCGACGAAGCTCTGTTGGGCCAGGCCCAAAAGCGAGGCTGCGGCACGCGCGTGGCCTAGATCAGCAGATTATTCGCCTCGGACCCACCACGTTCCCCACTTAACAGCACGCCCGGGCGTGGCGTCGTGGGGAGATCGTGGGGCTTTCTTTAATGGGAAAAGCGGAACGCCGCCCCTCTCCCCCTTATAGCGGGAAACAAGGGCAGGACGCCCACTTGCCATTCTGTCACATCAAAACCACCACCGCCCCCCCCTTCTTCTCAAGTCCAAAGAGAGCGACGCTCTGCCTCCCCATTGCCACCGGCGCCATCAACGCCGTCGGATTCCTCCACCACCTCCGCCATGGGCCCGAAGGCCGACAAGGGCAAAGGGGTGAAGTCGGCCGAGGCGCAGCGGCTTGCGGCGCTGCGGAAGGAGCGGGCCCTCTTCGACCCCCTGCTCGACGCGAAGGAGCTGCGAGAGCTGTATTACCTCTTCTGGTCGACGGAGACGCGGGCGCACTCCGCGCACGAGGGTGATCTCCGCCGCCACATCCGAGAAGGTTTCCGTCGGGTACCCCTTCTTCGCCTTTTTCTTATCTGCGGGCTCTGCCCGCCCTTTTCTGAATTCTTTTGCGACGTCATGAACACATATGGCCTCCGCCTCCTTGATTTCACCCCAACGCCGTCCTCACCATGGCAGTTTTCAGACACTTCGAGAGAACTTTGTCGAGTCCACCGAATGTAGCCCTTTTCCGCCACTACTTCATGCCCCGCGTAGAGAGAGGAGAGCCGCTTGCCGGAGGGATTGCATGGATCTCCAGGATCGGCAAGAAGGAAGCATATCTTGACGGAGAGCTGCGTAGCAAGTGGGAGGAGTGGAGAGCCGATTGGTGTTGGATTATAGAGGAGGACCCACAGCCTTTTACTGCCCTGCGCCAAACTCCCATAGTGTGCGGCAACGATTGGAGCAACTTGGCGCCGGAGGATGCCAAGTTGAAGATTGCCGTGACCCGGATCTTGCGCCTCAGGCATGCCGGGCTTACCGTACGAGCTCTTGGCGCGAACTTCCTTCGCCACCGCATTGCGCCCTTGCAGGAGAGGGGGAGGCCTGCTTGGGAGTTCCAAAACGCGGCGGATATCATGAGGCTGCGTCCGGGCCTCAACTGGAACTTTACTGTCTTGGAGCTGGATGCCATGCTGCGGGAGCTGTTCAAGCTCGATGCGAGATCACCCGAGTGGTTCATGTTGCGAGGGAGTTGTCCTTTGTGCAACAACTGTCGCTTGACCGCATCCGCGATGATGCCGCCAGCGATTCCCATGGAATCGTTCCAACTTGGCAGGAGCCCGCCGACGACATCGTGCAGCAGTTCTTCGACAACTTGGAAGAAACGCCGATCCGCGCCGACGAGCAAAAGTGGCTTACCCGCGACACCACCGAGCAAGAGATGGCGCGCATCGCCACAAGGTTGGAGGAGGCGGCAGAAGCTGCTGCCGCCGGCGTGTTTGGGTTCACCGTCGAGGAGGCAGAGGCAGCCGAGGCGGCAAGCCTTGCCGACCGAGAAGAGCTCGCCGGCGTGGAGGAGCAGATTGAGCCTGAAGCCGAGCCGAGCGAGCCTGCCGGGGGCGCCTCCCCTCCGCCTTCAGATAGCTTGCCGCGGGAGGAACCCGCGGCCCCGACAAGAAGGTGTCTCCGCAGGACTGGAGAAGTGGCGGGGCGGCAACCGGGCCAACAGCCGCCTCGCCGCACGACGCGCTCCACCGCGACAAGCTCATTGCAGCGGGGCGCCTCACGCTGCGACAAAGAACGAGCAGAGGCCTTGGGGACCACGGCTCCCGCACCCGCCAAGCGTCCTAGGGAGCCTACTCTTCAGCTCGTCGCACCGGAGGCGGAGCGGAATTCGACTTCTCCGCTCTCAGCTCCGAGGAGGAAGAAGAGGAAGAGTAAGATCTTGTCGCTGCTACTTGTAATTCTTCAATTGACTGCTTTATCTTGTATCTGACTTGCTTCATTCGAGCTCTTTCCTTTTCAGGGACGCTGGCTCGAGGGCGTCAAGAGAGCCAAGACTCCGGTGGTGGTCATCGAAGACTAATCTCCGTGGCTGACAGGAGGCACGCTCGAGACCCGTTGCGGATCCGGCAACTCTTCCCCGAGCAGCCCCAGACAGCCCCCAGCGTAAGTGTTTGGATTATCTCTTACGGTTCGGTGTGCATGGGTGCTCCTTCTTTACTGACATCTGACTTGTTGAATTGTGCAGGAGCAGAGTAGCCTCATCAGGAGGCCCCGGAAGTCACCCCTGAAGTTCTGTCTGCTTCAACTACGCCGCCAAGGGAGAACTCTCCGCCAAGGGAACGCTCTCCGGCAAGGGAGGCCTCTCCGACAAGGAGCTTCTCCGACAAGGGCAGCGCCGACGACCCTCGATGGTGGAGACCGCGGCTACAGATCCCATTGCAGGTAATCTTCTTACTTGAAAATTTCCCTTGGGTCCTTTTTCTTCTGTTCTTCTTTTCGAACACTTGCTTGACTGTTCTTTCTTTTTCTGATCGTTAGATCCATCTACCGGAGAGCCGATGGAGACTGAGGTTGCCGGCCAGGAGGACGCGCACGGCAACAATGACGACGACGCCAACATGGAGGAGGAGGTTGGCGCCGATGGAGTCGCGGCGAGGAGGCCGCCAAGGCGGCTGGAGCAGAGGTGGGGAGGGTGCGGTGGTCGTCTCGACGACCCTAAGGCAGCAGGGCGCCAGCGCCACGCCGACCGCCGATCCCTCCGCCATCGATGCAGCACCAGCTCAAGAGCCCCAGCCCGCGCCTATTCAAGGCGGCGACGGTGTCTTCATCAAGCTTCCATGGGCGTCGAGCTCAGGCGCCGGTCGAGGAGAGACTTCGACGAGGAGCTGCTCGCCTCCGCTGGGCTATCGCTAGTTGATGCGCCAAGCAGCAGCAGTGGCGAGTCTGAGGAGGAGGAGCTGCTGAAGAAGCTGTTGTCGCCCTACCGCGCCCGACAAGCTAAGCTGGAGTCGCGAGAAGCACTTGTCGCGAGGGCGGGAGCTGACATGGAGAAGTGCGCAGAAGAGCTCCGGCGCGCTAACAAGGAAACTCTCCGGGACGTAGCAGAGGCGCGGGAGAAACTTGCTAAGGAGCGCACGGCCTTCATCCTGGAGAAGGCCGAGGTCTAGGAGCAGCAAAGGCTGGCCGGCGAGAAGCTCTCTGCGCAAGAAGGCGAACTGGCGCAGCGGAAGATCAACCTCGACAGCTATGAGGAAGATCTTGCCGCGCGTGAGGAATCCATTGGCGGAGCGCTCAAGGAGGCAAAGGACGCCGCCGCAGCCGCCGAGGCCGCCAAGAAGGAATTGGAGACGAGGGTGGCGCAGCTGGAGGCCACCCTCCAGAAGAGCGGCGAGGAGGTCACCACGCTGAAGCATGAGCGCGAGAAGGACGCCTACACTCTTGGTGAGTTGCAGGGCCGTCTCGCTGAGAAGATCAAGGAGATCGACGCCGCCAAGGATGTCAAGGCGGATCTTGAGCTGAAGCTGTCCACCCTGACGGAGACGCTGGACGGCGCCAAGGAGCGGGAAGCGGGTTTTCTGGAGAAGATCAAGGCCAACGAGGAGCTGTTGGCGACAGCCACGAATGCCCACAACACCTTCAAGGAGAACGTGATGCTCTGGACCGAGGGTCTTGTCAATACAGCCGCCGCCATCGACAAGGAGCTGATGGAGCTGGGGATGGTGGATCTCGGGTACCCCACCGACGAGCATCTCCAACCCAGCGCTAAGCTCAGCCTGTTCTTCAAGAGCGTGTTGGCGGCTCTCCAGCGGCTCCGGGAGGAGATCCCAAAGCAGCTGGCCGACGAGTCGCGCCAAATCTGTGCCGGGGCTCTTCAGAAGGTCTTGATGAAGGTGGCCTTCCGCAATCCAGGCGTCAGCTTCGCCAATGTCCTCAAGTCCCTGTCGCCAACTGCTGACGTTGAAGCGCTCAAGGCCCTTGTCGCACCCATCATGGACAGGGTGAGCGGAGTGAAGAGGGTTGATGGCGACCGCGTGGACTAGGCCGCCAAGTTTATCTTTCCCTTGTCGCTGCAGACCATGTTCAGGAGAACAATTTATTAGATCTGCGACAAGTCATTTTGTAATATACTCTATCTTAGGCAAACGATCGCAATGTTATTTCCTTTACTCGATTTGTTCCTTTATATGTTTGTGCCCTACGCTCTTAGGGAACTAGTCGGTGCGGGCACCTTTGCCGTGAGCGCTGAGTGCAGAACGTCAGCAGCCTGCTGGCGATGCCGCCTCCGACAAGCAACCTTGTCGCAACTGGTTGCAGCTCACTTAAGTTGTTGAGCGGACTCGAAACAAAGTAAGGGCGCAAACCAGCCGCGAGTTGGTTCCTTCGCGCACAGGTTTTCCATATAAAGTACTATCGTTCGAGGAAGATAACTTAAAAATTTTAAAAACTGATTGCTCAAACTTTGGCAACTTAGCTTTTCTGTTGTTTGCTTCCCGGTAAGTCGATACTTCCTCGAGCGACACTTGGCGGTCCACACCATTATCTCCTCCTTCCCCCCCGGTTAACTTGTGGGCGAAGGAACCTTCCTTTCTTTTTGAGAAGAAAGAAGAGAAAATAAAGTTATGGAGCCTAGTGGCTCGTTATTGCTTACCGGGTGTGGTTGCTGCACAAAATGTTAGATAACACATGCATAAAGGATTATGAAAGCATGCATTTGACAAGTTGTGCGCAACACATGAGCTTTACTGATGCACGGGTTCTGCGCCCGGCTTTGTACAAAGGATTACATGCAATAGCGACAAGACTTGTACAAAAGGGTGGTTGCCGGAACGGGTTCCGGCAACCGCGCCCTATGGGTAAAACTTACGAAGATGCTCTATATTCCAGGAGTTGCTCACCGGAACGCCATCTTCGGTCTCAAGGCGGACAGCGCTAGGCCTAGTGACTCGTTTCACCCGATAAGGGCCTTCCCACTTCGGCGTCAACTTGTTGGAATTCTTGGCGGACTGAACGCGCCGAAGAACAAGGTCGCCTTCCTCGAAGCTTCTGGCACTAACTTTGTGGCTATGGTAGCGGCGCAAAGCTTGCTGGTAACGAGCGGCTCGTATAGCGGCCTGAAGACGATCCTCCTCAAGGAGCAGCGCGTCATCTTGTCGCAGCTGCTCTTGCTCAAGCTCATCATAAGCGAGCACTCGAGGTGACCCGTATACGAGTTCCGTGGGGAGAACTGCCTCCGCTCCATAGACTAGAGCAAAAGGTGTCTGGCCAGTGGCTCGATTTGGCGTCGTCCTGATCGACCAAAGAACCACCGGCAGCTCCTCAATCCAGTTTCTTCCGCACTTGTGCAGCCTGTCGAAAGTTCTGGTCTTGAGTCCTCGCAGCACTTCAGCATTTGCCCTTTCTGCTTGACCGTTGCTCCTTTGATGAGCAACAGAAGCGAAGCAGACCTTGGCGCCAAGATCTTGGACGTATTGCATGAAGGTGCGACTCGTGAATTGTGTGCCGTTGTCGGTGATGATCCGGTTAGGTATCCCAAAACGGCAAACAATTGACTCAAGAACTTGATCTTGATGTCTCTGTCACCTTCCTCACTGCTTCCACTTCCGGCCTCTTTGTGAACTTGTCAATCGGGACGTACAAGTATTCAAAGCCCCCGACAGCTCGGGGAAAGGGGCCGAGGATGTCGAGCCCCAGACCGAAAATGGCCAGGATAAAGGGATTGTCCGGAGAGCTTGAGCTGGCTGGTGTATCTGCTTGGAATGGAACCGCACGCTTCACACTTGGTTACTTGTGCAGTTGCATCCGGAGGGCTTCGGCCAGAAGAAACCTTGCCGGAACGCTTTGCGGCAAGTGCTCTTGCGCCAATGTGGTGACCACATATGCCTCCGTGTATCTCGCCAACAGCTTCATCCATCTTCGGCAAATACACTTCAATTTCACACCGTTGAGTCTTCTTCATGCAGGATGTTGTCAACAAATTGGTACATACCGATTGCCGGGCTACTCTTTCCGCTTCTTCTTGCTCTTGGGAAGTTCTCTGTTCAAGGAAATGGACGATCTGCTGCGCCCATGTTGGAGCTTGTGGCTCGACAACAAGAACTAAAGGCATATCTGCCGCTGCGGGAACACCAGCTTCTACGGCAAGAACCTGCGGCTCAGCCGGAACTTGATGATCCCCAGCAAGCTTGCCGGAGCAAAACTTGTCGGGAGCATCTGCTTCAACGAAACAAACCCTAGGGCTTGTCGGAGCAGACTGCTCCTCAGCGATATTTGCGTTGATTTTGGGGACCTTCTTGGCGGCGGCTTCAGGGAGCTCTGCCGGAAAGTAGTCACCAGAAACCAACTTCCTCTTCTTGCTCTGTCCAGTTGATGGCGTTACAGTTGGTTGAGTCAGCTTGAGCACAAAAATCCCTGGTTCCACAGGTAACTTGAGTGCGGCGCACTTTGACAGGCCGTCAACAATATCATTCTGAGCTCTTGGAACATGTTCCATTTGCAGGCCTTCAAAGTGTTCTTCTAGCTTTCTCACTTCATCAATGTAGGCTTCCATCAACGGACTCTGATAATCTTTGTTTACTTGGCGGACGACAAGCTGCGAGTCACCCCTGACAATGAGCTTCCTGATCCCAAGGTCCACTGCAATCCTGAGACCGACAAGCAAACCTTCATACTCTGCAGTATTATTTGTTGCTTGCTCCTTGGGAAAGTGCATTTGGACTATGTATTTGAGGTGTTCTCCGGTGGGTGCGATAAGCAGCACGCCGGCACCGGCGCCTTGCAGCGAGAAGGCACCATCAAAATACATCAGTCACTCCTTACTTGCTTCCTTGACGGGAATGCTCGTCTTTGGAATTTCTTCATCTTGCGTCGGCGTCCATTCTGCTATAAACTCTGCCAATGCTCTGCTTTGGATAGTTGAAGTACTTTCAAACTTGAGGCCAAAGCTTGACAGTTCCAGTGCCCACTCGACAATCCTGCTGTTGCTTACGGATTACGCAATATCCTCTTCAGATGAAAGCGAGTGACAACTGTTATCTCGTGTGCTTGGAAGTAATGGCGCAGCTTTTCGAGGCCATGAGGAGGCGAAAAGCAACTTCGCACACCGAGTACCTTGACCTAGCCCCTGCAGAAGGGAACTAACAAAGTAGACTGGGCGCTGCACCATCCTTTTCGAATCTTTTGCAATCCTCGCAGATCTGTCCTTGTCGGGACCGAGCTTGACGGAGAAGCCCCGCTTGTCGTTGGATGCCTCGCCATGGTTGCGGCGTCGTCCGCCTCCCTCTCTGCTACTAACGCAGCACTAACCACTTGATTGGTTGCCGCTATATATAGCAGCAACTTCTCTTGTGGCCTAGGTGCAACAAGTATTGGAGTAGAGGACAGGTATCTCTTCAAGTACTGCAGCGCAGCCTCCGCTTCGGGAGTCCATTTCATTGGACCTACCTTTTTCAAAATCTTGAAAAATGGCAGGGCGCGCTCAGCAGACTTAGAGATAAACCTGCTAAGAGCAGCCACGCAACCGGCAAGTCTTCGAACATCCTTGACGCGCCTTGGTGCTTCAATCTGCTCAATGGCCTTGATCTTGTCGGGGTTGGCTTCAATTCCCTGCTGAGACACGAAGAACCCGAGAAGCTTGCCGGAAGGAACTCCAAACACGCACTTCTCGGGATTGAGCTTGAGGTTGATCTCACACAAATTTGCAAAAGTCTCATCCAAATCTTGAACCAGAGTTGCTCTGTCCTTGCTCTTGACCACTATGTCATCCATGTAGGCTTCTACATTTCTGTGCATTTGGGGCTCAAAAGCGTCGTGGACCACTCTTGCAAACGTTGAACCAGCATTCTTCAAACCGAAAGGCATCCGTATGAAACAGTATGTGCCACATGGTGTAATGAATGCGGTTTTCTCTTCATCCTCTTGTGCCATGAAGATCTGATGGTATCCTGAGTATGCATCAAGAAATGAAAGCAAATCACATCCAGCCGTGGAGTCAACAATCTGGTCTATACGTGGCAAGGGAAATGGGTCTTTGGGACAAGCTTTATTAACATCTGTGAAGTCAATACAAAGTCTCCATTTCCCATTTGCCTTGCGTACAACTACCGGATTGGCCAACCACGTGGGATGGAGCACTCCTCTGACAAGGCCTGCTGCTTCCAACTTCTTGATCTCTTCTGCTATGAACTCTTGGTGCTCCACTGCCTGCTTCCTAACTTTTTGCTTGACGGGCCGCGCATGAGGACAGACAGCTAGGTGGTGCTCAATTACTTTCCTGGGAACACCGGGGATGTCAGATGGTTGCCATGCAAACACATCGACATTCGCCCGCAGGAAAGCAACGAGCTCGTCTTCCTATTTAGGGTCAAGCGTGGCACTGATGGTGAAGGTACCACCAGTGTCGTCCTCCTTGGCGGGCACCTTCTTGGTCTTCGGCGGAGCTGCCATCATCTTCTTGCACTTGCCGGTGGAGCTCGATGGTGCGTCCTCGACGGTAGCGCAGCACTCCGAAGAGGTGCGCTTGCCGGAGTGGGCATCAGAGCTCTTGCCGGACATGATCTTCTTCTTCCCCCCGGGAGCTTCAGCGGCAAGTGATTTGCTATCTGTCGCAGCTGCTGCATCCTGGTAAATCTTGTCGGCGCAGATAAGCGCATCCTTCTTGTCGCGATGGACAGAAATGACGCTTATCGGGCCGGGCATCTTGAGCAAGTTGTATGCATAATGAGAGGCTGCCATGAACTTGGCGAGTGCTGGACGGCCAAGTATTCCATTGTAGGGCAATGGGAAATCAGCAACGTCGAATGTGACCCTCTCAGTCCTGAAGTTGAGCTCGCTGCCAAATGTTACCGGCAACGTAATCTTCCCCTTGGGCTTGCTCCTTCCTGGGTTGATTCCTTGGAAAGTTCCAGTCTCTTCGAGCTCGCTGTCAGGGATTTGAAGCTTCTGGAGCACTGTGGACGAGATCAGGTTTAGGCCGGCCCCGCCGTCAACTAACATCTTGGTGACCTTGAGGTTGCGGATGGTTGGTGAGACCAACATCGGCAAACACCCGACCGCGGTTACGCGATCAGGGTGGTCCTCAATATCGAAGATGATAGGCGTGCTGGACCACTTCAGAGGCCTACGTGACTCTATGGACGGTTCTGCTGCATTAACCTCCCGCATCCACTGTTTGAGTTGGCGGTGCGAGGTATGCAGAGAAGCACCACCGTCAACGCAGAGAACCTCTGTTGCCTTCTGAAACTCCTGCTCATCAGCTTCATCGTCTTCCATATCTTCATCATCATCTTCGTCTTCATCCTTGTCGCGGCCGCAGGGAGGTCTGTCTCCTTGCCGCTGCTTGGCCTTGCCGCGGCATCCTCCCCGGCCGGGTCTCTTCTTGCTAGCTGCCACAGCACCTTCCTGGGCTTTCTCCTTGTCTCGCCGCTCGTACTCAGCCTTCTGCTGTTCAACAAGCTGCTCGACTTTCTTGCAACTCTGGAGGTCGTGACCCTTGGTGCGGTGAATCTTACAGTACTGCTTGTTGGAGCTGTCCTGCTTGTCGGCGGCCGCCACAGCTTGGCGGTCGGTGTCAGCGGCAACCTCCTTGCCGGAGCCACTAACCTTAGCTTTGTTGGCGCCACCTCCGTTGCCGGACTGCTCGACAACTAGTACCTCTTTACTCTTCTTCTTTCTGTTGTTCCGCCGCCGGCTCTTCCTTGCCGGGGCGGTGTCGTCACTGTCAGATCCTGCTCCCGCATTCTCCCCTGGGAGTCTTCTTCCTTCTTCAGCACGTGCACACTTGTCGGCCAAGGCATACAGCTCACTGACGTCCTTGACTTTGCACATCGCCATCTCCTCCCTCATCCTGCGGTTCCGCACGTTCTGATGAAACGCGCTGATCACCGCGGCAGGGTGGACATCTGGGATGTTGTAGTGCACACGACTGAATCTCTGGATGAACTTGCGCAGGGACTCTCCTTCTTTCTGGGCGAGCAGGTGAAGGTCACTCTCTTGGCCATGAGGCTTGTGGCCGCCTGTGAAGGCGCCGACAAACTAATGACACAGATCTGCCCAAGAAGATATGGAACTGTCCGACAAGTGCATGAGCCAAGATCTGACATTTGGCTTGAGCACCAGCGGGAAGTAGTTGGCGAGGATCTTGTCGTCTCGTCCCCCCGCAGCCTGCACCGCAATGGTGTAGATGCTGAGGAACTCCGATGGATGCGTCCTGTCGTCGTACTTCTCTGGCACATCTGGTTTGAAGTTTTTCTTGTCGGGCCACTGGACTTGCCACAGCTCACGGGTGAACGCAGGGCAACCTACCGCGTACGGCAAGTCACCTGGTTCCCCTGGCGCATGCAGGTCAACAGCAGGCCCAGCGCGCTGGTCGGATTGACGCCGCTTCTCTTGGCGCTTCGCGCGGTTCGAAGCGTCTTCTTGTTGCCGTTCTTGGAGAACTTGGCGCTGATCACGGCGAGCTCGTGGATCTGATGACGCGGTGGAGTCGCTGTCGATGTGGATCCGAGGAGCTGGTGATCTTGGCCTTCTGGCTGGGGAGTGCATGGTGGTTGCACCCCCATAGGTTTCGTCGCCACCGGCTCGTGCCTTGTCGTCTCGCCGCAGCAAGGATGCAGTTGGTTGCCGCGGAGTGTCGCCGTTGGCAAAGCCGATGAGACTCTGGATGGTGGCCCTCCATTCGTCGACCTTGTCGGCCGTTGGAGGGTAGTCTAGAAGAAGTTGAGCTCTCGCCAAGGCTTCCGCTGGAGTGGTGGGTGGCAAAGGCGTACGACGCGAGGAACGGGATATGCTCGGACTTCTAACCAAGTTAGAAGGAGCAGCATCCCGTCCAGGCGATCGTACTCGCTTCATACAAACATCTTTGGGTGCATGCGGTCTCGAGGCCTCGGATCCTCCAGCTTGGCCTTGATCCAACGAGCGTATGGCGCTGCGAGCACCATGACGCTGTCGGTCCCGCGCCTCCTGAGACGGACGCGGTACGTTTTCGGGCGCTGAAGCTTGCGCCGCCTTGTCCTTGGACCTGGCGGCGTCGTGGGCTCTCTCGACAACGGCCGTTCCTCTGCCAGCGTCTTCCCCACCACTAGTCAGCTCCGGTGGTGGTGGGTTTGATGCGGACGGCTCTGCTGCCGCCGAAGACTTCTTCTTCGGCGCCATGTTGATGAAGGTAATGATGAAGTTGCTCGTGTGACCACTGGATCAGGTTCACACAGCCTCGACGCCCCCTACCTGGCGCGCCAAAGATGTCGGGGAAGCTGATCGTGTCCCACGAACACCTATGGGACCTGGCGGACCGAGTCCCTTGTGGTTCGGAGGGGGGCGGAGATTGCACAAAGAGCAGATCGAAGCAATGCACACGAGCAGTTTTACCCAGCTTCGGAGCTCTCCGGAGAGATAATACCCCTACTGCTGCTTGATTGATTGTATTGTGTTCTTGCTAGGGAGCAATGAGAGCTACAAAACCTAGCCTGAGTGTCTCTAGTCTCGTATGTGTCGAATGAACCGAACGGAGCCGAACCCTTTCTACGTTGCACTTGGGCCTCCTTTTATAGGCTCAATGGGTCACCACAGGTGGCAAGTAGACAAGGGTAAAATAGGAAAAACAGTAGTTGGTACACCGCTTTGTACAGTGTACAGTGATCTATACCTAACTCTGACGGCAAGGGACAAGATTAATAAATGCCCGTCCCTGTCGCCTAAACGAAGGCAATAGGGACCGTCTGGTGCACCACCGTTTGCCACGATGGTAAGCTTGTCAGCGCAGCTTATCGCTGCTCCCCGCTGGCTGCACAGCCCTTTGACACGCGTGCCTGGAGTAGCCCCACGGCGACACGTTGGCGGATGAGCTGGAGCGGAGATGAAGAGAGTTTCTGCCGCGGCAAGCGTCTTGCCGCGGCTGAATCCTTGTCGCACTCGGGAGCTTGTCGCTCACCGAGCCTTCCCGGCAAGTTCCTCTTGCCGGGGTCTTGTTTCCTTCGTGCCTTGAGTGGCCTTCCCGGCAAGCTCCTCTTGCCGGGGCCTTGAAGACTTTGTTCTTGAATGGCTCCAAAGGAGCCGCGGAGGACCTTGGCGGTCACTAGGCCAGCCCTGCTGGTGAGGTGCTGCGATTGCCGTGCGAAGTTTGGGATACTAGGGTACCCCTACTCTAGTACACCGACAGTATGTGACGCACTACTACAAAAAGGGCTATAGATGGAATGGCCACTAATGGCGCACCTGTGATGTGGTGCGCCATTACTATATTCTAATGGCGCACCATGTCTCGGTGCGCCATTAGTAATATATTACTAATGGCGCACCTGGTGTGTGGTGCGCCATTAGTAGTTTTGGAAAAAAACATAAAAAAAAATTTGTTACTAATGGCGCACCGTTGCATAGGGCACCATTACTAATTGACATAGTAATGGCACACCACATCCGTCGTGCGCCATTAGTAGTTTTGAAAAAAAAGTAAAAAAAAATAAAAAAATTTGTTACTAATAGCGCACCATGTCTCAAATTGCGCCATTACTAGTTTTAACTAGTAATGGCGCACTTTCCACTGGTGCGCCATTATAAGTTTTTTCAAAAAAATCAAAAAATATCATTTTTTATTTTTTTAAAACTAGTAATGGCGCACCGTGGGTGTGGTGCGCCATTACTAGTTAAACTAGTAATGGCGCACCACCCCACGGTGCGCCATTACTAACTTGCCCCAAAGAGAATGCACCCCCTCCCCTGTGGATCGCCTTTTCAGTTTTAAAAAAAATAAAATAAAATGATGGAAATGTCAAAAAAATAAAAGAAAATATGTTTCCCATGTGATATGTGCTCTAGTTTTTGGGAAAATTTACAAATATGAGTTTCGACTTTATTTGCAAAATCTCTCTGGAAATTTGTAAAATGGGCATAACTTTTGCATACGAACTCGGATGAAAAAGTTTTTTATATGAAAAATCATCTACTCGAAAAGTTACATCCAAATTTAATGGGGGGAACCCCGTTAAACATTTTCAAAATCCCGAAAAACCTAACAAAAAAAAGTTACGGGGCTTTCAAGATCTAGCGGCAAAAAAATTCAAACTTACTAGTGGCGCACCGTGGATGTGGTGCGCCACTAGTAACAGAAAAAAAATTGGTTTTGAATTTTTTTTTTTGGAATTTTTTTTTCAAAAAATGATACGTAATATGACCGGGAAATTTGAAATATTTTTCAAAATTTCATCATAGTCATGAAGATGAACAAAGTCCTAGACATCAACAAGGTATAACAGGATTGATATGCTAGATATATCAATAAGTCCCTGTGAAGTGAGCTGTTGCTGGGGTTGGATAGAACTCTGAAGTTAAGCGTGCTTGGGCTTGAGTAGTGTGAGTATGGGTGACCTTTCGGGAAGTTTGACCACGGAGTGCGATTTGACCTGAGATTAAGCATATTGACCCGAGATTAAGCCATAGTGAACTGAGATTAAGAAAAATTTGAAAAAAAAATTAAAAATACTAGTGGTGTGCTAGTAATGGCGCACCGGTAGTGCGCCATTAGTAGGCAAAACCGGTGCGCCATTAGTAGGCCTTTTTCTAGTAGTGACGTGTGGGTGTCTACGGCACACCTTCTTCCCGAGAAGAATTGCACCGGCTTTATTAGGGTAGCAACGGCGCATCAGCTCTTTTTAATCTTTTTGCTCTGTCTTGCCCCCTCCCCCGCTCTGTTTGTTTTCGGCCTTAAAACAAACATAGTACTACATTGTTTTGGGGCTTGATGACAAACCGAGTGCTGGTTTTTGTAGGTTGGCCCGCCCAGCAAATGGACTGCTGGTCCACCACGGAATGGGAGGCTAAAAATACAAGTTGTATGGTGCAGAGGCAAGTAAAAAAACGCCATCGAGAACCGTCCACTAAAGAAAAAAAATTGCTTCTGATGTGCTTCTTCAGTCATGCTACCGGCACCCTCTTTAATCCAGTTCGCTCGGGGATCTGGTATCATTTTTTCCATAGGGCGAACAAGTATCAGCTAGGCCTAGGTTTTGTACTTTAACATGTGTAGCCCACGACATACGGTGACAGTGGTTTCAACTTATTTTTTGAGGTCCATACCGGCCTATGGGCTTTTACTTAAAGATCGGCGGCCCAATGTATTTTTTTAACCACATTGTATATATTTATATTATTACTGTTATCGTATATTTTATAGAGACTTATATATACTTTATAAAAACATCCCACGTAACATATAAAAGTAAATGTTTAACAGAAGTTGGCAAGCAAAATTTTGGTTGTTTTTGACTCACAGGCAAGGAAAATACTAGTGATTGCGTACAAAAGCTTGCGATGATTTTAAGGACCAATGTAATAATAACGCGCTCATTTTTATTTTGAGAAATAACTCGCTAATTTGTTAATTATGTATATAAAAAATGTGCCTCTCCGGTTTATTTTTTGATATTAATTGCTCCTTCTAACATAACATTATATATATAACGAGCCCAGCTAATTCGTTTATCTGAAGGAAGTGCAAATGGGCTGGGATTTCTTAGAAAATATAAATGGACCGCATTGACGCGGAATTATTTGTTCACCCAGCCCAGCAAATGGACTGTACATTCTAGAAAACATGGGTTAAATATATGCCACATTTTTGCAGGCTGACATGTGGGCCAATAGGTCGAAGCCTACGTAGGGCGTTGTCAACTTGGTCAACAAATGATTATGACATCCACAGCCATTGGATTTATATCTAACAGCCGGCATGCACCTTCAATCTCTCGTCTTCTTCCTCCAGCATCGCCGGGACCGCCTGGTCCGGCCTCCAGTGGCTAGCGGCTCTGCTTAGCACGCATCGCTACGAAGCGCTACCCCACCGCCGGCCAGGCTATCCCTCCACCCCTCCACTCCTCCTATTATTCTCCACCAACTGCAGCCCCACGCCACACCAGAACCAGTTATAACCCTTCTCCTCCTCTCAATCTGTGACTCCACTGCCGCGTCTTCCCATCTCCGAGTCGTTCCCGTCCGGGGCCTCGCCGTCGTCCATCGCCTCGCTGCGCTCGGTGCGGCGTGGTCAACAAACGAGAGTCATCGGAAGAGGACTGTACGTGGAGAGCCTAATGACTGGGACCCAGCAGGTCCATGGTCGCACGCATGGAAAGTTCCTCCTTATTAAGCTGAAAAATGTTTCCTCCACCTGACAGCTGGGACCCACCGGCTGTATCTTCGCACGGAAGGAAGTGCCTCCATGTTATGCGAAAAACATTATTCCTCCCGTTGACAGCTGGGACCCATCAGATTTGGAGGTTGAATTATGGGCCTACTAAGTGGACGTGTATGCAGGGCTTTGTCAACTTAATCAACAAATGATTCTAGTAGCTGGACCGTTGGATGTTAATCCAACAGTCGTGCTCCTTCTTCAACCTTTGTTCTTGCTCCTGTCTCCCGTGGGCGGCACCGCGGCTGTGCTGCCACGCACCCGAACCTGTCAAATTTCCCACTCCTCTCCATCTGCGACTCCACTGCCCCGTATTCCCAATCTTCGGGTCATTCCAGTCTGGGGCCTCGCCGTCGTCCACCGGCCTTGGTGCGCTCGGCACGGTGTAGTCAACGTGATCAACAACCGAGAGTCATCGGAAGATGACTGTAGGTGAGAGGCTGACAGTGGGGACGCACCACGCCCATGGACGCATGCATGCAACGGAACGCGACGTGGTCAACATGGTCAAGGAACGACTTCCATTGGAAGTGTACTGTACGTGCAGAGGCTGACAGCTGGGTCCACGGCCGCAGCAAGGAAGTGCCTCCTTATTACGCGGAAAATAATGATTCCTCCACCTGACAGAAGGGACCCACCGGACGGGCCACCATATTTTGCTAAAAAAATGTTTCCCCCCTGACTGCTGGGACCCACCGGACGGGCCACCGTATTTCATGAAAAAAATGTTCCCCCCGCTGTCAGCTCGGACCCACCGGAAGTGCCTCCTTATTATGCAGAAAAAATGAATACTCCCCCTGCTAGCTAGGACCCACCTTGGTGGGAGGCTGACTTGTGGGCCTACTAAGTTGACGGGGATGAAGGGCTTTGTTAACTTAGTCAATATGAACCATTCTAGCACCAGTGACCGTACGATGCCCATCCAACGGCCGTAATGCTTCTTCAACCTCTGGTATTCTTGCTCCAGCCGCCCAAACCAGCGCCGGTCGTGCCCGCGTGCTCCTGCCTCCCGTGGTCGGCTGTGATGCCGCGTAGGCCTCACCGCCCCCTACTACTCCCATAGCTGGCCAGGCCATCCCTCTACTCGCTCACACCCCCTGTTATTCTGCGGCGACGGCAGCCTCACACCGCAGCCGAACGAGTGAACCCTCATACTCCTCTATGTGTGGGCATCCACTGCCGCGTCTTCCCCGGCTCCGCGTCGTCCCCTTCCTAGGCCTCGCCATCGTCCACCGCCCTGGTGCTCTCGGCGCGGCGTGGTCAATGTGGTCAAGGAACGACTTCCATCGGTAGAGTACTGTACGCTGATAGGCTGACAGCTGGGTCCACGGCAGACGCAAGGAATTGGCTCCTTATTACGCGCAAAATAATTATTCCTCCACCTGACAGCAGGGAACCATCGGACGGGCAACCATATTTCGCGAATAAAACGTTTCCCCCTGACTGCTGGGACCCACCAGCTACATCTTCGCACGCAAGGAAGTGCGTCCTAGCAAAAAAAACGATTCACCCCCTGACTGCTGGGACCCACCAGCTACATCTTCGCACGCAAGGAAGTGCCTGACAGTCGGGACCCACCTAGTCGAAGCGTACGTAGCGTTGTCATTCTGGTCGCGAACGCGTACGTACATACTGGTCATTGTAGAGACACGCACGTGTCGTAGTAGATGCGCGCACGTAGCATGTACACGTACGTATAGCGGCCAGGGTGCAAGAAAGTAAATACGACCACGTACGTACATACGGGCAGGGTCTCGAACGCCTACTCATGCATACGTACGGCCAGGGCTCGTGTACATGGCTGGGTCAGAACGGAGAAACTATGTCGTCGTCGTGTTCATGGGGAGGCAACGGAACGCGCCATGTTCATCAGGAGGCAACGGAACGCGTGGGAGCCAACCGGCTTGGACAGAACAGCCGATGGAAGCGAGGCCTGGCATACCGCACAACGGAGGAAAAGGCCTTGTGTTCGACCGGCCACGGTCGAAACGGGATCATGTTCATCGGGAGGGGTCTGGCGTACCGCAAAACAAAGGAAATGGACTTGTGTTGGACCTCCTACGGTCAAAATGGTGTCCTGTTGATTGGTAGGGGTTGTCGCGTACCGCAAAATAGAGGAAACAAACTTGTGTTGGAGCACTACGGTCGAAACGGGGGTCCTGTTCATCGGGAGGGGTGTGGCATACCGCAAAACGGGACTCCACGGGATACTGTTCATCTCCACCGTTGACCCCCTCCAGCCTCCACGGGCTACTGTTCATCCACCGTCGACCTCCTCCAGCCTCCACCTGTGACTGTTCATCAACGGGCTCCTGTTCATCCAGCCTCCACCGCGCGCTACTCCACCGGCTACTATTCAACCAGCCCTCTCCGCGGGCTCCTGTTCAACCACCCCTCCACGGGCTACTGTTCATCTAGCCCTCCACCATATACTGTTCATCCAGCCCTCCATGGGGTTGTCCTATTCATCCAGCCCTCAACAGGGTCCTGTTCATCCAGCCCCAACCGGCTCAATCGATCGGGGTCCTGTTCATCCAGAGGCAACACCACGGGGTCCTGTTCATCCACACCCACCGGGAACTGTTCATCCAAACCCCCCCAGCAACGCTCACTGTTCATCCAGAAGTAGCATCGATTTGCTTCAGTTAGCAGCAGTAGCGAAGGAATCACTCGATCGGGTTCAGTTAACAGCCATCGATCGATCTCTCGGGTTGAGTAAAGCGTAGCCTGCAGTGCAATCGCTTGGGTTCAGTAGGCGAACGCCTCGCTCGGGTTCAGTTGGAGCCCAACTCCTCGCACCCACGCGCATGTGTGTACAAGAGAAACGCGCAAACCTCCGTGCATCGCTCGGCCCCGACCACCCACCGTAACCCGGAACACCCTGATATTTTCCTAGTCCTCGCTTCTACCACGGTTTTTCCCATCATGGACGGTCCAAAGAATGTCATGCAGCTGCGTCTCCGGCCCGCCCAAGACGAAAAGCCAATTTTCTGTCATGATTTTTTGTCATAGAAGTAGGAGCCCACCACATATATGATGATACCGGGTTTTGTCACAATTACCGTTATAGAAGTGTCATAAGTATGACAGAAAAAAAAATCGTTCGGCCCAAAATGTTACGGATGTGTCTTTTTTTTTGTAGTGCATGTAAGAAACGTGAATGAATGTCAAACACCCTTCCACCATCACTCGGCCGCAAACATTGACATAACTGGTTTTTAAAATCTAGTAAATCCAAAACTCGTCTGAAATTCATGAAACTTGGCATGCTATCATGGAGCGGCATCAACATGCCGTGGTAAATTTTTTGTCCCATTTGCGGCAGGTTTGGTATAAGCTTCTCACAAACCAGAACTTCTCACAAACAAGTGTGATGGTTTCGGTAGGGAACGTGCCACCTTTGGGCCAGAAACGTTATCCGTTGCCTCTTATTGCTTTCAAAATTTTCTAGTGTCAACATAGAACAACAGGAGTTTGTGTTTAATGTTGGAATTTTTGGGGTTCGTTTGGACATTTTCATACATTAACTAGGTTTTCTAGGCATTTTATGTGCATAATTCAAAATTAATCTACATGGACATGCTCTAGTGCATATAAATTGGTTGAAAAATCAGAGCTGTGTCCTTGGTTGCATGCTTAGGTCCCATGTAAGAAATCGGAATGAATGACAAACACCCTGCCACCGTCACTCGGCCGCAAACATTGAGATACCTGGTTTTTAAATTCTAGTAAATCCAACTCGTCTGAAATTCACGAAACTTGGCATGCTATCATGGAGCGGCATCAACATGCCGTGGTAAATTTTCGACCCATTTGGGGCAGGTTTCGGTATAAGCTTCTCACAAACCAGAGCTTCTCACAACAAGCGTGATGGTTTCGGTAGGGAACGTGCCACCTTTGGGGACGAAACGATATTCGTTGCCTCTTATTGCTTTCAAAAAAATTTCTAGTGTCAACATAGAACAATAGGAGTTTTGCGTTTAATTTTGGAATTTTTCGGGGTTCGTTTGGACATTTTTATACATTGACTGGGTTTTCTAGGCATTTATGAGCTTAATTCAAATTTGAACTACATGCACATGCTCCAGTGCATATAACTTGGTTGAAAAATCAAATATGTGTCCTTCGATGCATGCTTAGGTCCCATGCAAGAAATGGGAATGACTTTCAAACACCTTGCAACCGTCACTCGGGCGCAAACATTGAGATACCTTGTTTTTAAATTCTAGTAAATCCAAAACTCATTTGAAATTCATGAAACTTGGCAAGCTATCATGGAGCGGCATCAACATGTTGTGGTAATTTTTTTATCCCATTTGGGGCAGGTTTGGGTATAAGCTTCTCACAAACCAGAGCTTCTCACAACAAGTGTGATGTTTCGGTAGGGAACGTGCCACCTTTGGGGACAAAACAATATTCCTTGCCTCTTATTGCTTTCAAAAAATTTCTAGTGTCAACATAGAACAACACGAGTGTTGTGTTTAATTTTGGAATATTTCGGGGTTCGTTTGGACATTTTTATACATTAACTGGGTTTTCTAGGCATTTTATGTGCATAATTCAAATTTGAACTACATGCACATGCTCTAGTGCATATAAATTCATTGAAAAATCAAAGTTGTGTCCGTGGTTGCATGCTTAGGTCCCATGTAAGAAATGGGAATGAATGTGAAACACCCTGCCACCGTCACTCGGGCGCAAACAATGAGATACCTGGTTTTTAAATTCTAGTAAATCAAAAACTCGTATGAAATTCATGAAACTTGGCATGCTATCATGGAGGCGGCATCAACATGCCGTGGTAAATTTTTTGTCCCATTTGCGGCAGGTTTGGGTATAAGCTTCTCACAAGCCAGAGCTTCTCACAACAAACGTGATGGTTTCGGTAGGGAACGTGCCACCTTTGGGGACAAAACGATACCCGTTGCCTCTTATTGCTTTCAAAAATATTCTAGTGTCAACATAGAACAATAGGAGTGTTGTGTTTAATTTTGGAATTTTCCGGGGTTCGTTTGGACATTTTTATACATTGACTAGGTTTTCTAGGCATTTCATGAGCTTAATTCAAATTTGAACTACATGCACATGCTCCAGTGCATATAACTTGGTTGAAAAATCAAATCTGTGTCCTTCGGTGCATGCTTAGGTCTCATGCAAGAAATGGGAATGAATTTCAAACACCTTGCCACCGTCACTCGGGCCCAAACATTGAGATACCTGGTTTTTAAAATCTAGTAAATCCAAAGCTCGTTTGAAATTCATGAAACTTGGCAAGCTATCATGGAGCGGCATCAACATGCTGTGGTAAATGTTTTGTCCCATTTGGGGCAGGTTTGGGTATAACCTTCTCACAAACCAGAGCTTCTCACAACAAGCGTGATGTTTCGGCAGGGAACGTGCCACCTTTTTGGACAAAACAATATTCCTTGCCTCTTTTGCTTTCAAAAAATTTCTAGTGTCAACATAGAACAACAGGAGTGTTCTGTTTAATTTTGTAATTTTTCGGGGTTCGTTTAGACATTTTTATACATTAACTTTGGGTTTTCTAGGCATTTTATGTGCATAATTTAAGTTTGAACTACCTGCACATGCTCAGTGCATATAAATTGGTTAAAAAATAAAATATGTGTCCTTCGGTGCATTCTTAGGTGCCATGCAAGAAATGGGAATGAATTTCAAACACCCTGCCACCGTCACTCAGGCGCAAACATTGAGATACCTGGTTTTTAGATTCTAATAAATCCAAAACTCGTCTGAAATTCAAGAAATTTGGCATTCTATCATGGAGCGGCATCAACATGCCGTGGTAAAATTTTTGTCCCATTTAGGGCAGGTTTGGGTATAAACTTCTCACAAACCAGAGCTTCTCACAAACCAGAGCTTCTCACAACAAGCATGGTGGTTTCGGTAGGGAACGTGCCACCTTTGGGGATGAAACGATATTCGTTGCCCCTTATTGCTTTCAAAATTTTCTAGTGTCAACATAAAACAACAAGAGTGTTGTGTTTAATTTTGGAATTTTTGGGGTTCGTTTGGACAATTTTATACATTAACTGGGTTTTCTAGGCATTTTATGTGCATAATTAAAATTTGAACTACATGCACATGCTCTAGTGCATATAAATTGGTTGAAAAATCAAATATGTGTCTTTGGTTGCATGCTTAGGTCCCATGTAAGAAATGGGAATGAATGACAAACACCGTGCCACCGTCACTCGGCCCCAAACATTGAGATACCTCGTTTTTAAAATCTAGTAAATCCAAAACTCGTCTGAAATTCATGAAACTTGGCATGCTATCATGAAGCGGCATCAACATGTCGTGGTAAAATTTTTGTCCCATTTGGGGCAGGTTTGGGTATAAGCTTCTCACAAGCCAGAGCTTCTCACAACAAGCGTGATGCTTTCGGTTGGGAACGTGCCACGTTTGGGGACGAAACGATATCCATAGCCTCTTATTGCTTTCAAAATTTTCTAGTGTCAACATAGAACAACAGGAGTGTTGTGTTTAATTTTGGAATTTTTCGGGGTTCGTTTGGACATTTTTAGACATTAACTGGGTTTTCTAGGCATTTTATGTGCATAATTCAAATTTGAACTACATGCACATGCTCTAGTGCATATAAATTGGTTCCAAAATCAAATATATGTCCTTGGTTGCATGCATATGTCCCATACAAGAAATGGGAATTAATGTCAAACACCCTGCCACCGTCACTCGGGCGCAAACATTGAGATACCTGGTTTTTAAATTCTAGTAAATCCAAAACTGTTCTGAAATTCATGAAACTTGGCATGCTATCATGGAGCGGCATCAGCATGTTGTGGTAAATTTTTTGTCCCATTTGGGGCAAGTTTGGGTATAAGCTTCTCACAAACCAGAGCTTCTCACAACAAGGGTGATGGTTTTGGTTGGGAACGTGCCACCTTTGGGGACGAAGCAATGTTTGTTGCCTCTTATTGCTTTCAAAAAATTTCTATTGTCAACATAGAACAACAGGAGTGTTGTGGTTAATTTTGGAATTTTGCGGGGTACGTTCGGACATTTTTAAACATTAACTGGGTTTTCTAGGCATTTATGAGCATAATTCAAATTTGAACTACATGCACATGCTCCAGTGCATATAAATTGGTTGAAAAATCAAATATGTGTCCTTCGGTGCATGCTTAGGTCCCATGCAAGAAACGGGAATGAATTTCAAACACCCTACTACCGTCACTCGTCCGCAAACATTGAGATACCTGGTTTTTAAATTCTAGTAAATCGAAAACTCATCTGAAATTCATGAAACTTGCCATGCTATCATGGAGCGGCATCAACATGTCGTGGTAAAAATTTTGTCCCATTTGGGGCAGGTTTGGGTATAAGCTTCTCACAAACCAGAGCTTCTCAAAACAAGCTTGATGGTTTCGGTAGGGAATGTGCCACCTTTTGGGGACGAAACGATATCCGTTGCCTCTTATTGCTTTCAAAATTTTCTAGTGTCAACATACAACAACATGAGTGTTGTGTTTAATTTTGGAATTTTTCGGGGTTCATTTGGACATTTTCGTAAAATAACTGGGTTTTCTAGGCATTTTATGTGCATAATTCAAATTTGAACTACATGCACATGCTCTAGTTCATATAAATTGGTTGAAATAACAAATATGTGTCCTTGGTTGCATGCTTAGGTCCCATGTACGAAATGGGAATGAATGTGAAACACCCTGCCACCGTCACTCGGCCGCAAACATTGTGATAACTGGTTTCTAAATTCTAGTAAATCCAAAACTTGTCTAAAATTCATGAAACTTGGCATGCTGTCATGGAGCGGCATCAACATGTTGTGGTAAATTTTTTGTCCCATTGTGGGCATGTTTGGGTATAAGCTTCTCACAAACCAGAGCTTCTCACAATAAGCGTGATGGTTTCGGTAGGGAACGTGCCACCTTTGGGGACAAAACGATATCCATTGCCTCTTGTTGCTTTCAAAATTTTCTAGTGTCAACATAGAACAACAGGAGTGTTGTGTTTAATTTTGGAATTTTCCGGGGTTCATTTGGACATTTTTATAAATTAACTGGGTTTTCTAGGCATTTTATGTGCATAATTCAAATTTGAACTACATGCACATGCTCTAGTGCATATAAATTGGTTGAAATATAAAATATGTGTCCTTGGTTGCATGCTTAGGTCCCATGTATGAAATGGGAATGAATGTCAAACACCCTGCCACTGTCACTCGGCCGCAAAAATTGAGATACCTGGTTTCTAAATTCTAGTAAATCCAAAACTTATGTGAAATTCATGAAACTTGGCATGCTATCATGGAGTGGCATCAACATGCTGTGGTAATTTTTTTGTCCCATTTGGGGCAGGTTTGGGTATAAGCTTCTCACAAACCAGTGCTTCTCACAACAAGCATGATGGTTTCGGTAAGGAACATGCCACCTTTGGGGATGAAATGGTATCCATTGCCTCTTATTGCTTTCAAAATTATCTAGTGTCAACATAGAACAATAGGAGTGTTGTGTTTAATTTTGGAATTTTTCGTGGTTCGTTTGGACATTTTTATACATTAACTGGGTTTTCTAGGCATTTTATGTGCATAATTCAAATTTGAACTACATGCACATGCTCTAGTGCATATAAATTGGTTGAAAAATCAAATATGTGTCCTTGCTTGCATGCTTAGGTCCCATGCAAGAAATGGGAATGAATGTCAAATACCCTGCCACCGTCACTCAGGGGCAAACATTGAAATACCTGATTTTTAAATTCTAGTAAATCCAAAACTCATGTGAAATTCATGAAACTTAGCATGTTATCATGGAGCGGCTTCAACAAGCCGTGGTAAAAAATTTGTCCCATTTGGGGCAGGTTTGGGTATAAGCTTCTCGCAAACCAGAGCTTCTCACAACAAGCGTGATGGTTTCGGTAGGGAACGTGCCACCTTTGGGACGAAACGATATCCGTTGCCTCTTATTGCTTTCAAAAAATTTCTAGTGTCAATATAGAACAACAGGAGTGTTGTGTTTAATTTTGGAATTTTCCTGTGTTCGTTTGGATATTTTTATACATTAACTGGGTTTTCTCGGCATTTTATGAGCATAATTCAAATTTCAACTACATGCACATGCTCCAGTGCACATAACTTGGTAGAAAAATCAAATCTATGTCCTTCGGTGCATGCTTAGGTCCCATGCAAGAAATGGGAATGAATTGCAAACACCTTGCCACCGTCACTCTGGCGCAAACATTGAGATACCTTGTTTTTAACTAGTAAATCCAAAACTCGTTTGAAATTCATGAAACTTGGTATTCTATCATGGAGCGGCATCAACATGTTGTGGTAAATTTTTTGTCCCATTTGGGCAGGTTTGGGTATAAGCTTCTCACAACCAGAGCTTCTCACAACAAGCGTGATATTTCGGTAGGGAACGTGATCCCTTTGGGGACGAAACAATATTCGTTGCCTCTTATTGCTTTCAAAAATTTTCTAGTGTCAACATAGAACAACAGGAGTGTTGTGTTTAATTTTGGAATTTTACGGGGTTCGTTTAGACATCTTTATACATTAACTGGGTTTTCTAGGCATTTTATGTGCATAATTTAAATTTGAACTACCTGGACATGCTCAGTACGTATAAATTGGTTAAAAATAAAATATGTGTCCTTCGGTGCATGCTTAGGTCCCATGCAAGAAATGGGAATGAATTTCAAACACCCTGCCACCGTCACTCGGGCGCAAACATTGAGATACCTGGTTTTTAAATTTTGGCAAATCCAAAACTCGTCTGAAATTCATGAAACTTGGCATGCTATCATGGAGTAGCATCAACATGTCGTGGTAAAAATTTTGTCCAATTTGGCGCAGGTTTGGGTGTAAGCTTCTCACAACAAGCGCGATGGTTTCGGTAGGGAACGTGCCACCTTTGGGGACAAAACGATATCCGTTGCCTCTTATTGCTTTCAAAAAATTTCTAGTGTCAACATAGAACAACATGAGTGTTGTGTTTAATTTTGGAATTTTTCAGGGTTCGTTAGGACAATTTTATACATTAACTGGGTTTTCTAGGCAGTTTATGTGCATAATTCAAATTTGAACTACATGTAGATGCTCCAGTCCATATAAATTGATTGAAAAATCAAATATGTGTCCTTCGGTGCATGCTTAGGTCCCATGCAAGAAATTGGAATGAATTTCAAACACCCTGCCACCGTCACTCAGCCGCAAACATTGAGATACCTGGTTTTTAAATTCTAGTAAATTGAAAACTCGTCTGAAATTCATGAAACTTGGCATGCTATCATGGAGCGGCATCAACATGCCGTGGTAATATTTTTATCCCATTTGGGGCAGGTTTGGGTATAAGCTTCTCACAAAACAGAGCTTCTCACAATAAGCGTGATGGTTTCGGTAGGGAACGTGCCACCTTTGGGGACGAAACGATATCCATTTCCTCTTATTGCTTTCAAAAATTTTCTAGTGTCAACATAGAACAATTGGAGTGTTGTGTTTAATTTTGGAATTTTTCAGGGTTCGTTCGGACATTTTTATACGTTAACTAGGTTTTCTAGGCATTTTATGTGCATAATTCAAATTTGAACTACATGCACATGCTCCAGTGCAAATAAATTGGTTGAAAAATCAAATTTGTGTCCTTCAGTGCATTCTTAGGTCCCATACAAGAAATGGGAATGAAACACCAGGGCACTGTTGATTGCTAGCAAAACGTTGAGATACTTTGTTTTTAAATTCTAGTAAATCCAAAACTCATCTGAAATTCATGAAACTTGGCATGCTATCATGGAATGGGACCCGACATGTTGTGGTATTTTTCGTGTCCATTCTAAGAGAAGGCGCACTCGAATAACAGCCATCGAATGCATTTTGAAAAAAAATAGCTGCCACTGTAACATCTCAAACATTTTGTATAATTTAAATTGTGTGCGTTCTGTTAACCATTCGTGTGACGCCACGCCTCACTCTTTTAATGGCTAGGAGGTGTCATGCGGACAGGTGCTTGAGTGCTTGACTAAACGAGAGGCGTGCGAGCTATACTCGAATGCGGAGGCTCACCAGGAAGCATGCGAGCTGTACGCCGTCTAGGCTCACCAGGAAGCGTGCGAGTTGTACGCCGTGCAGGCTCACCGGGAAGCGAGCCCTTTAACTTCCATGGCCGGCCGCCTTGCTCGCATCCTCTCCATTAATGGCACCCAAGCCGCAGTTTAATACGGTTTTTAAATATAAAACACTCATCGCAAACGTTTTAGTTAGAACACCCGTATGCAGTCCGACGGCTTCCCAAGGAAGCCAAGGGAAATTGTGCCAAGCAGGATTTGTGCAGCTCTTGATCGCAAACGTTTTAGTTAGAACACCCGTATGCAAAACGACAGCTTCCCCAGGAAGCCAAGAGAAAATGTGCCAAGCAGGATTTCTGCAGATCTTGATCGCAAACGTTTTAGATAGAACACCAGTATGCAAAGTGAGAGCTATGGTCTTCCCGCTTAAGTCGAGGAAAAATTCAATGCAGGATTTGTGCATCCCTTCAACGCAAATGGTTGTTTTGGATGACCCGTGTGCAACCACGTACAAACAATTTGGTAAGATTTGCATATGTCATATTGGGTATGTTGCCATTTGTCAAACTGGAAAGATTGATATTTGTTGATCTAGTAACATTGCCATTTGTCAATCCTTGTAACGCTGCAATTTGTCAAAATATGCAGCTAAAAATCACTAGCACTATCTAATTTTTGCAACTAAAATTCAGTAATTAAGCATAGATTTCATTCATAGATTAAGCAGTCGTTCTTAATTTATACAAACAGTTCAACTCGACAGCTGAACCGGCCAAAATTTTACCCAATTGTTGCCAACCACATACTGAAATAGCTAGTTCAACTATATATACTAGCTAATTTTAAATATGTTGTATAGTTCCACCACATCTATAGTCAGATGAACTGAACAAAATAGCCCCGAAATACTACTGCTACGGAGGGGATTTGTGCTACTTTCGGCAGCCTCTCCTCTGCCGAGCGCGCTTAGTAAGAGGAAGAGGAGAAGGAGGAGCCTACCAGCGAGCTGGACAACTGCAGTAAGGTGCCTGCTGCTGCTGCACGTTCAGTGATGCTCGCCAGCTCGAACGCCCACTGCCGCTCCAGATGACCCCTCTCGAAGCGGCCGGACTGCTTGTAGATCTCCTGATTCCTCGCAGACTGCGTCGGCGTGTGCTACGGCCACAGCTGCGGTAAGGCTCTTTGCATGCTCAACGAGTCACTCCTCCTCCTCCCGCAGGAACTCGATATAGCGTGCAAGGTCGCCGACGCACGTGCGGGCCTCCACCTCCGCCTCCCTCATTCGGGTGGCGGTGGCGGAGCGAGTGATGATCACGGCGGTCGACGGTGGGCTGGCAGCCACGGAGGCCGGCGATGGGGTGGCGGCCACGACGGCCACCTCCCGCCTTTGGGCCGCGGTACGGAGCGAGTGATGGCCGGCAGTGGGGTGGTGGCCACGACGGCCACCTCCCGCCTTCGGGCCGCAGGGGCGGAGCGGGTGATGGCCGGCGGTGGGGTGGCGGCCACGATGGCCACCTCCCGCATTCGGGCCACGGCGGCGGAGCGGGCGATGGCCTTGGCTTTCGACGATGGTGTCGCGGCAACGGCAGCCGGAAACAGCTGCCGATGGGCACCGGTGGCGGAGCGTGTGGGGGGTGTTCCGCGCACACCCAACAGGTACGCCACACGCACTACACTATGGAGTTGTCCTCTGATGACGACGGAGTGGCTGAGCGACGACGACGGACCGGTGCCATTGGCGATGGTGGGAGAAGCAGACAAGATAAGCTACAGGGAGGGAGGGGAAAATGCGACACAGGACTCGCCGGTCGTGAGGGTTTATATAGCGGGCCGGTAAGCATTGGGATTTGGGGGGATTTCATCGAGTCGGGCGGGAAGCTTGCGCGGGAACTTGCGAGGTTGCGCGGGAACGGGCTCACTGACGATTCATTGGCGCCACTTCGAGCCACCGTTTGGCCAAAAGAACGCCCCCGCGCGCTGCGGAAGCTTGCGCTGTAAGCCGTCTGCGGCAGCGGGATGACATGACGTGCGAGAGGAGGACGAAATGACACGTACACATACAGTTAATACAAAGAAAACATTTGCAATTTAATTACCTACTATACCCCCGTCCAGGTTTATAAGTAGGATTTAACTAATAAAATACGAATGCATGTCGCCAAAGATTATATCGCTGGATTTGTATTTGAACATAGTTTCTAGTTATACAATTTTTGTAACATGCATTAACACTTTTTTGGTTAAATTTAAGGTTATATACGAGCAAGTGTTTGCCCGCAACACACACGGCTTATTCCATCACAAACAGCTTGAATGGATCAACTGTATGCCACGTATCGCACACGCAACTCTAATCTGATTCGTGCTTGATGTCTCCGACATCGCTCACACAGTTCGTCTTATTTGTCACGTATCACTGTTTTCGGCCTCTGCTCGCGTCCCTCGGCAAGCGCTTCTCGCCGTTAGGCGCCCAAGCACGCCGTGCTCGCTGTTAGGCGCCACGGCGTGCTCTGCTCTAGTCCGTCGGCGCGCTCGGCTTGTGGACAGCTTTTCATTGCGTGTTCAACTGCTATATATATATATATATATATATATATATATATATATATATATATATATATATATATATATATATATATATATATATATATATATGGTTGCTCGCGCTGAGGCGCTCCTCTACTCGCGTCCCTCCGCGCACGCTCTGTCAGCGGTTGGGTGTGCGCACGATCACATCGGGGGCCCCATATGCATGCGGTTGCGCCGCGCATGTTGCCACGCGATGCAGTTACGTGCGGCACGATGGAGTTACGCACTCCAAATTAGAACTGCCATCAGGGCCTGCCGATATTCCTGGCCATCCGGCTTCCCCTTTAATTCTCGCGGCCATTATAACCTTAGTCTCTTCAACCTTTCGATCGCACCCCACAACACAACAAGCACACCCATGACGACACATAGAGAGGGGATGTCTAGCTGCGCTCCAATGGAGTTCAATGAGCATAAAGTGGAGACTCACGCGAGGGAGATGGATCTCTCGGTGGTTTACACCATCGACCCGGCCGTGGTGGACGACTACATCAACAGCGTTGAGCGGTTGCTTGCTCGAGACAAGTGCAAGGTGGTCGGCATCGACCTCCAGTACACCGTCGATCATCCCAACACAGATCAGAAGGTTGTTGTCGCCCACTTGTGCGTGCCACATCATCATGTCCTCATCTACCACTACTGCATGGCCACAGAGCCTTGCGACCGTTTCACCAGGTTTGTCAACAGCACCGACTACAAGTTCGCCATGGTGGAAACCATCAATGATGTAAAAGCGCTCAGGGTTACGGGCTAGGCCTGCCAGAACCTTGTCGAAATCCGTGAGCACTACAGGGTCTGGGGCAGCACGAAGAAGGACTCCCTAGTTGAACTCGCCTCGGCCATCATCGACCCGTACTACGAAAATATGAAGCATGATGCCAACAGAACACGTCCTGTATCCTGGCACGGGGCCTGGATGCAGTAACTGGATATACCTCACCTCAGGTTCGCGGCCAAGAGCGTGTAAACATGCTACGAGATGCACAGGCGGATCATTGACATGACAAAGTGCCTCGTTACAGAGATGGACGAGGCCAAATCAAGCCACAACCAGAGCAAGCATCACAAGAAGTAGATGATGATTAGATGATCGTTTATCCTAGATAATCATGCATGTAATATATAGTTTACTTTGGTGTGTGGAAATGTCATGTGTGTAGTAGCCACCTATGTAATTATGCATGTAATAGTTTACTTTGGTGTGTGCAAATGCCATGGTTGTAGTAGCCACCTATGTAAGTGGAGGTTTAATTTGGTTATGTTGTATGTCCTCATGCGTGGCCCATCAAGCAGAAGTTCGGGAAGCAAGCTTTGGAGGGACAAGAGTTCATCATCAAGCAGAACAGGAAGTTGGAGGCAGCAGGCCTGGTTAGAGGAGTACTCCACCCCACGTGGTTGGCCAATCCAGTGGCGGTGCGTAAGGAAAATGTGAAATGGAGGCTGTGTATTGATTACACAGATATCAATAAAGCCTGTCCAATGGATCCTTTCCCTCTGCCATGCATCGACCAAATTGTGGGCTCCACTGCCGGGTGTGACCTATTGTCATTCCTCGGCGCGTATTCAGGATACCACCAGATCTTCATGGTGAAGGAAGACGAAGAAAGGACCGCGTTCATCACCCCATGTGGTACGTACTGTTTTGTACGAATGTCTTTTGGGTTGAAGAGCGCTGGTTCGATGTTTGCCCGAGTGGTCCAAATTGGTTTTGAGCCCCAGCTACATAGAAATATGGAAGCTTACATGGATGACATAGTGGTCAAAACCAAGGACAGGTCCACGCTCGTGCAAGATCTAGAAGAAACATTTGCAAATCTACACAAGATCAACCTCAAGATCAACCCAGAGAAGTGCGTGTTCGGTGTCCCCTCCAGAACACTTCTTGGGTTCTTTGTGTCTCAATGCGGAATTGAAGCAAATTCCGACAAGATCAAGGCAATTGAGCAGATTGAGGCACCAAAACGGGTCAAAGACGTCCGTAGGCTCGCCGGCTGCGTTGCTGCCCTGAGTAGGTTCATCTCCAAATCTACTGAGCCCGCCCTCCCCTTTTTCAAAGTTTTGAAAAAGGCGGGTCCATTAAAGTGGACTCCGGAGGCAGAGGCAGCGCTGCAAGTTTTGAAGAGGTACCTCTCCTCCACGCCAATACTAGTCGCACCTAAACCACAAGAGTCGTTGCTGCTATACATAGCAGCAACGAATCAAGTGGTTAGTGTTGCGCTGGTGGCGCAGAGGGAACTTGAGGAAGAAGCAGCAGTAGCAGCGGAGCCGTCGGATGGTGGGCCGGAGTCCTCCCCGGCAAGGCAGAGTCTGCGCAGATGGGAGAAGTGGAACAAAAGAAGAAGGTGGTGCAGCACCCGGTTTATTTTGTCAGTTCCCTCCTGCAGGGGGCTAGATCAAGATATTCTGGTATGCAGAAGCTACTTTTCGGCCTCCTTATGGCCTCGAGAAAGCTGCGTCACTATTTCCAAGCGCATGAGATGACCGTTGTCACCCTCCTCCCTTTGCAACGGATTTTGCACAACCCGGATGCGACGGGGAGGATTGTGGAGTAGGCATTGGAGCTGTCGAGCTTTGGCCTCAAGTTTGTAAGTACTTCAACGATCAAGAGCCGAGCCTTGGCAGAATTCATAGAGGAATGGAACGCAACGCCCAACGAAGAGATTCAAGAGACCACCCTTCCCGGCAAGGAGACGTGTCGCGATTAGGTTATGTACTTTGATGGTGCTTTCTCGCTACAAGGTGATGGTGCCGGCGTGCTACTCATCGTGCCCACTGGAGAGCACATCAAGTACGTAATCCATATGCACTTTCCCTAGGAAAAATCAACGAACAACACAGCAGAGTATGAGGGATTGCTTGCCGGTCTCAGGATCGCGGCAGACCTTGGAATCAGGAAGCTCATCATCAGAGGTGATTCGCAGCTCGTCGTTAAGCAAGTCAACAAGGATTACCAGAGCCCATTGATGGAGGCCTATGTGGATGAAGTGAGGAAGTTGGAAGAGCGCTTTGACGGATTGCAAGCAGAGCATGTTCCCCGAGCGGAGAATGACATTGCTGACGACCTGTCAAAACACGCTGCCCTCAAGTTGCTTGTGGAACTAGGTACCTTTGTGCTTCAATTAACTCAGCCATCCGTTGAACCATCAGCAGAACAGAGCAAATGAAGGAAGGCAGGCCCCGACAAGTACTTTCCTGCTTAGCTACCAGGAGCCGCCGGCAAGGACGTTCCCGGGTGCCCCAAGCTTGTCGGAGAGCAGCAACCCCCGGCAGGGCCTCAAGCCTTGGCCATAGAGGCAGCTGCCCTGACGGCTGAAGATGTGCCTTTAGTCCTTGCCGTCGAGCACCAGGCTCTGGCATGGGCGCAGCCCACCATCCATTTCCTCCAAACAGGAGAGTTCCCCGAGGAGCAGGAAGAAGTAGAGAAAGTAGCCCGTTAGTCCAGCATGTACCATTTTGTGGATGATGCCCTATATAGAAGGAGACCGAACAACGAGAAGTTGAACTACATTCCTCAGGAAGATGGACTGAGGCTGTTGGCAGAGATACATGGAGGCATGTGTGGCTCCCACATAGGGCCGAGAGCCCTTGCCGGCAAAGCATTCCGGCAAGGTTTCTTCTGGTCCACCGCTCTCTAGGATGCGACTGCACTAGTAACCAAGTGTGAAGCGTGGCAGTTCCATTCAAAGAAGTTTCATCAACCGGCTCAAGCTCTTCAGACCATCCCTCTTTCCTAGCCATTTTTGGTCTGGGGGCTCGATATAATAGGCCCTTTTCCCCGTGCTGTCGGGGGCTTTGAGTACTTGTATGTCGCAATCGACAAGTTCACAAAATGGCCGGAAGTGGAGCCGGTGAGAAAGGTGACGGCATAGTCAGCCGTCAAGTTCTTCAAGGGGCTAGTCTGCCATTTTGGTGTGCCCAATAGGGTCATCACCGACAACGGCACACAGTTCACAAGGCGCACCTTCATGCCGTACATTGAAGACCTCGGCAGCAAGATCTGTTTTGCTTCTGTTGCTCATCCCAGAAGTAACGGCCAGGTTGATAGGGCGAATGCAGAAGTGATACGAGGCCTCAAGACCGGAACTTCTGACAAGCTGCACAAGTGCGGAAGGCGCTGGATTGATGAGTTGCCAATGGTTCTTTGGTCGATCAGAACGACGCCAAATCAAGCCACTGGCCAGACACCCTTCGCCCTGGTATACGGGGCAGAAGCAGTTCTCCCCATGGAACTCATATACGGGTCACCTCGAGTGCTCGCTTATGATGAGCCTGACCAAGAGCAGTTGCACCAAGAGGGTGCCACGCTCCTTGAGGAAGATCGTCTTCAGGCTGCTATAAGAAGTTGAGAAGTACGATGGTCCGGCTCCCGCCAAGGATCCCGCCAAGGACCCGGCTCCGGCAAGAAGTTGAGAAGACCGCCCGGCACGGCGATCCCTGGCAAACCAAACAGATAAAGTTTACCTCTTGCCCATTCGTGTTTGTAACCTATAACTTGTGCATTAGAAAACCTCGCAACTCTTCTTTAAAAACTCGGGTACTCCCATTTCCGGCCCAAATGCTGCTTCGGTCGGAGTGGTCATAGTAGCCCTTTCTAAAAGGAGGTGGACGGGATGCTGGACCCTTTGCGTGTAACCCGGCAGATATGATTCTCCGGCAGGCGCAAAGGGCGCCGGCAGGGCAGCTTGCCGGGAGGACTCGTTTATTTACATTAAGGAGGCGTTTCTCCTCTGCACGAACATAGGCGTGCACGGGTTCCCGGCAAGGCTAGACTTTTTCATTAACATGTTGATGCAAGAACAGAGGTTACAGGACACAAGCATGGGCTCGGGAGATTACATGTTCAAGAAATTAAGATTTGGCAAGTGCCTACAATTTAAAAGAAAGATAAGTGCCCCATGATCTCCGTTCTTGCCCCTTTCCTCCCAGGTGCGGCAGGTGAAGGCAAAAAGGGAGCGACGGGGAACGCGCCGATGGAGAGCTTGACATGGAAGACCCTCGGAAGGACGCGGTCAGTCAGAGTCAGAGTAGGCGTCCTCCCACTTGACGCCCTCGTCGTCGCTATCGCTGTCCTCCTCGTCACTCTCGCTCGAGGAGGAGGTTTCGTCATCAGTCAAGCTCTCCACGCAACACCTTAGGCGAGTTCTCGAGCGCCCAAAGATCTTGACAAAAAGCATGCCGCTCTCCGTCAATGCAAAGTGGAGGACGAGCCTCTCCGACAGGCTATGGGCACGGGCGAAGGTCTTCCACCCGCGGCGGAGATACATGACGTGAGGGGCGGGGAAGTCGACGTCGACCCGCATGCTGCCATTCCCGCAGCCCCTCATATGCAACCTCAAGGCCTGTGGCGGGTCGAGCTCCTTCTCCCGAGCGAACGGAGTGGAGAGACGGAGGCGACCACGCACTGGCTTCTACAGTCTGACGAAGAATGCGCGGGGCTGGTCTCCGACATGGCCCTCCATTGGGGGAAGAGCCACTGGCGGAGGCGCGGCCGGTGCGCCGCCCCGTCCTCCTCTCTCCCGAGCGCCACGGCGGCCTCGACCTCGCCCCCTCCCTCTTCCTCCCATGGCGGGCTCCGCCACCACGAACTCCTGGGGAGGAGGGGCGCGCTGTCGAGCGGAGACCCTCGTCGCTGCCATTGGAGCGCAGGCGTGCCCTCTCGCCATAGCGAAGGGAGGGGGAGTCAAGATGGAAGGAGATGAATGTTGAAGGATTGAAGGATGCCATCCCCCTCCCCTTCTTATAAAAGGGCAGGGCCGGGGCTCGGCCTCCCCGATCTAAGGACGGCCGCCCCACTTGACCAATCCAACCGCCAGGGGTGCTGGGAATCAGGACCGACCCACTGCTCCAATCAGTGACGACCCGGTTTCCCGCCTCGGCATTAAGGCATGTGCCCTCCGTGCCCACCACCTACCCTCCTTGGGGCATGGAGGACACGTGGTGAGCGAGCCAAAATCAAGAAGACAAGTGAAGCAACTATTTTCCACCCCGTGATCATGGGGCGCGGGCGCCTTGAAGGCCACGACCCGAGTCCACTTAGTAAATGAGTGTCGGTGTCAAAACCGGCGGATCTCGGGTAGGGGGTCCCGAACTGTGCGTCTAGGATTGATGGTAACAGGAGACGGGGGACACAGTGTTTACATAGGTTCGGTCCCTCTCTATGGAGGTAATACCCTACTTCCTGCTTGATTGATCTTGATGAATATGAGTATTACAAGAGTTGATCTACCACGAGATCGTAATGGCTAAACCCTAGAAGTCTAGCCTGTATGACTATGGTAATGAGTATTCGGTCCTATAGACCTAACCCTCCGGTTTATATGACACCGGAGGGATCTAGGGTTACACAAAGTCGGTTATAGAGAAGGGAATCTTCATATTTGATCGCATGGCTTGCCTTCCACGCCAAGGAGAGTCCCATCCGGACACGGGTGGAGTCTTCGGTCTTCGTATCTTCACAACCCATCAGTCCGGCCCATGGCTAACAGGTCGGACGCCCGAGGACCCCTTAGTCCAGTACTCCCTCAGTAGCACGTGAACCAGGCTTCAATGATGAGGTGTCCGGCGCGCAGATTGTCTTCGGCATTGCAAGGCGGGTTCCTCCTTTCCGAACTTCAAGACAGTCTCCAGACGAGAGATGTGTCTGGATCTGCAACATACATACCACACACACGGTCATAGAGAATATAATATTTCATGAGTCCAATCTGCTGACAACTTTCGGCCACGCGACACCATGCTTGCCCGGTCTTTATTTCGAACCGTTCCTTGTCCTGCCGTTCCGTGTTTCGAGATGTGGTTTCCATTGGAACGTCTTCTCAAAGTAGAGATCATGTCCCCTTATTGCGGGATTCTCATCAATACGGGCGTGGGTAACCTAACTGTGCATGTTTGCACAGCCCTTGGGAATAGGCGAGTTTTAAGGCGAGTGGGGAGGCGTTCGATATTTACTGCCTTTGTAAAGGGATAAGGATTCATCCTTGTTCACCCACGCCTTCTCTTTCCCTCTGCCCTCTCATACTTGAGCTCCAGCGCCCAAGCTCTCAACCTTTCCGCCTTAAGCAAGTATTCAACCATGTCCAGATATGGAGGGCAAGGTAAATGGATGGCCTCCTCCGTCAAGGAGAAGGACATCGATGGGCTTCGGGCGGCCGGGTACCTGGCGGAAGAAATCGCCCACCGACTTCTAGCAAAGGGGAAAATCGTCCCCACCCCTAAGCCCGGCGAGAGGGTGGTGTTCATCCCCCATTTCATTCGCGGGTTAGGGTTTCCACTCCACCCTTTCGTCTGCGGACTGATGTTCTATTACGGGCTAGATTTCCATGATCTGGCCCCGAACTCCTTCCTCAACATTTCGGCATTCATTGTCGTGTGTGAGGCCTTCCTCCGCATCCAACCCCACTTCGGGCTATGGCTCAAGATCTTCAACGTGAAGCCGAAGGTGGTGGATGGCCAGCACGCGGAGTGCGGAGGTGCCATGGTGAGCAAACTGCCCAATGTCACATGGCCCAAATGTACATTTGTGGAGACTGTCAAAGAGTGGCAAGTTGTGGTTATACATCACAGAGCCCCGCGACGCTGCTTGGGCCGCGGCTCCCGAATTCAAGTCCGAGGCTCTAATGCAGCTTACCTCCTGGATGGAGAAGGGCCCAAATTGGTCTTCGTCAGACGAACTGTTGGCGCTGCAAATGCGCATCCAAAGTATGGAGGATAAAAACGTCAAGCTTGTCGACGTGATCCAGGTGATGCTGGTCCGCTGGATCCTCCCCTGCCAAAGCCGAGACTGCCCTTTGTGGCCCTGAAAAGGCCCTTCGGAACTAGCCGCTGGATCCAGGCGAAGCACCAAACCCTGAAAAGGCCCTTCGGAACTACTCATGAAGATGCCTGGAAATTGCTCTTTAAGGGCAATGAGAAGCCGTCAGTCATAGACTCAGACCGCGGGCACGATTTTGCCCACCCCGCCAGTGCGGTAAGATTTTCACTTCTCGAGATGTATCCTCTACTTACTTATTCAGGGAGGATGTCCAAATTTTACTATATATATATATATATATATATATATATATATATATATAAATATAATTTTTCAGGTGTGGACAGAGAAGGCGGAGCGGATACATTGTCCGGCTCCGCTGCACGAAGAGCCTGCCATCCCGCTCCTGTTGAAGATGCTGGTTCCGGCGCCCTACAAGGCGCTGGAGAAGAAGGCCAAGGGGACCAAAGGTGGCCCTTGCTGCAAGGGTACTTCGGACGTGACGTCCGAAGATGACAAGGATCACTCCTCTGCCGCCAAAGTGACGTCGAGGAGGAGGATGAGAGCCACTCTCCCCCTGATGGGGGAAGGAGGAAGAGGGCGGCCTCCACAAATCTGGAGGCGGGGGCGCCCAAGAAGGGGAAGGACCCCCTTGCGGATAACTCCGCGTGGGACGTCGATAGCAGCCCAAAGCGACCCCCCCCCCCCACCGAAGCAAGCCCCTGGCCGCATCGTGAGCACTAAAGACCCGTATACGTCCCGATATCCGGCATGTCCTTTTTATGGTGTTTAACATGTTTAGTTATGCTATTACAGTCCGGCGATCCTCATTAGGGGGTTCGTTGGATTCAAAGGCGATGGCCAGCGAGTCACCACTGGCTTCTCACTCTCCCCGGGCCAAGGGTGACAATGAGGTGATGTCCCGAAGGACCTTCTCCAGCCAGGGAGAGGTTCAGGAGGCTGTCAGGGCGGCGCCAGAGGGTGAAACCTTGGTAGCCGGACACATGGGGGATAAAATCCACAAAGGGACTGGCGATGGGGGCGATGTCCAACTCGGTCCCAGCCGAATACCCTTCCGGAAACCCATACGGCTCCGGAGTCAAGCGAGCAGCCTTCCCCGAAAGGAGGAGGTGTGCCTGTTCCGCCGGTGACCTCTGTCCAACAAGAGGCACCGGATAGTCTACTGGAAGCGCTACTAGGCGCTTCCCTTGCGGATGAGCACCGTATCCTTATGGGTACGGTGATTGAGAAGGTTCATCCACAAGAGCGGATCGATCAAGCTCGCAGCAATCTGGCGACCGCTTTAAGGTGAGCGATGTGAAAGAAAAAGTCCCAATATAGACAGTAGCCCCTGAGACACTGTCCGGTGTTCGGAAGGAAAAAAGCCGGACAGAGGATCAATACCCTGCACGAAACTAACTACATATGTCTTATGTGACTGAGCAGGCGTCGCTGCTGGCCGCGACCTCACACGCTGCCGAAGTCTCCGGACTGAAGCAGAAACTGGAGCGGGCCGAGGACGAGCTCAACCAAGCGAGGAAGCAGTTGGAGGACTAGCAAGGTACTTATAATCACATCACTCGTTATATATTCGGAAAGAATAAATGATGTTTTATTGACCGTAATGTCATGATGTGTGTAGGAGCGACGACCGAGGTCGAGGCCCTAAAAAAGGCCCTGGCCGAAGCCGAAGGGAAAGCTGTCCAGGAGCAAGCTGCTCGTAAGAAGCTCAAGGCCAGGCTTAACGAGGTGCAGCAGGAGCTCCAGGATGCTGTTAAGAAATGCGAGAACTTGGAGGGCACCGTTTCGGCTCGAGACACCGAACTCGCCAAGGCTCTCCTAATCATAGAAGAGGCCTGGGTTGAAGCCCAGGGTGCCCTCCAGGAGATCCAAGAGGCCAAGAGGATCGCGGCGGGTAAGGCATTTAGTATGCAAAGCAAGTATGTGAAGAAGAATTATTTCTTACTAACCCGTATCCAGAGTTCCCCAGGGGCGTTTGCGGACCTACCGCGCAGCGTGTCAGACGCTGCAGAGTTCTTCTGAGCCAAAGAAGGGAGCTCAACAGAGAAGCTGTTCTGGTCGCAATATCTTATGCCAGAGCATCCGGTGCCCTTCAATGATCAGCTAAAACAGCTGGTCGAGCTGCATAGGGTGGCCGAACTGGCCATGAAGGATTTGATAATTCGCCTGTGGCCTGACGAAGCTATACCAAGTAGCTACTTCAGCCTCGTGATGCGGCTGGTGGATGCCTGTCCTCAACTGGACGTCGTCAAGCATTCGGTCTCCATCGAGGGTGCGCGCCTGGCCTTCGCCCATGTCAAGGTCTGGTGGGTGAAAATGGATGCCAAGAAGCTAATGACTGAGGGGCCGCTGGAGGTAAGGAGCACCGCGAGCCTGAGCTGTATTTTGATAGTGTCTTGGAGGGATCCCGCATTGTTGCAGAGCAGTGTGCAAAAGATGTGATCTTTGAATGAATACATTCGTATTTGTCTCGCCTGTATTATGAAACAAAGACAATTTGTGTAATATAATGCTTTGTGTTAATTTTTTACCTCCTGTGCAGCCGTTTTTATTAAATCTGAGAGTTGGCCAGTCGTCGGCTTCAGACCCCGTGTAGGAAGTACCGAGGTGTTCGGTTGGCGCCAAAACACACTTGATCCAAAGATTTTTTTTTGTCCGTTAAGGAAGTGTTAGCGCTGCGAACTAGGCAATCAGAATATACGGCTTTATCACTCTCACTTAGCCATAGGAGTTTGACAAATAAAAATTTAGGCGCAGCCCCTAGTGCTCATGAGTACGAACTTGGGATGTTGTAAACACCTGATCGGGTAAAAACCAATCCTTTGCTAAATGCGGAAAAAAACCTCTAATGATTTGTAACCTCTCGAACAGCTGACCAGCTCACGCCGCATCATGACAGTCAGTTTTCGGCTTTCTCTACTGAGGTGCTCATCCGGATGAACCAGGGCACAATCACAGTAGTTCTCCCTTTACTACCCTAGCCGATATAACGGAACGTAAGGTAGTAAGCACAGGAGCCGAGCAACCCAACTATTGACCAAAGACATGATTCGGAGCCTATGCATATAATGCTAAAAATCGGGGTGCCGAACTATACTGTAAAAGTGTTCGGACTTTGTTGCCGTGTTATGGGGCATATTGAAGCCCCTGGCGAATGAAGGCATAGCAGAGTGTCCGTGTGCAATTGATAAGAATATCAAGAAAAAGGAAAAAAGGAAAAGGACAGTAAGCCAATGACATAGGAACTTGGCCTGCGAACTATTTTTTCCATTTATAGCGTAATTATGTCGGGACCCCGATCCTAAGTCACACCGATCTAGCATGTAACACATCATATCACTTTGCGGCCTCACGCACGGTATTCCCACGGGTGTCGCCTTACCATGGCCCGGGACCGTTTATGCCTTTTGGCTCACGATATGATAGTGTCGCTAGCATCCATATGACAGAGAACCCGGCCGACATGACTAGTCGTGAACCCAAAGTGGCACCAACTTACGGGACAGCATACATGAATCAACATCGAGCATGTCGGTCAGCAGCGTGTGAATCCGGGCTGTAGCACTGGGCTAACAGGACTCCGGTAACCCGGGCTGTAGCAGGCTAGGCAGGACTCTGGATGTCACCGCGTGACATTTCCCCAAAGGGACAGACACAGGAACGAAGTGAATCACATGCCGGCCAGTCAAGTGTTCCGGAGCAGTAGTGCTGGGCTAGCAGGACTCCGGTGAACCGGGTTGTAGCAGACTACCATGGCTCAGTGGAAGCACTAGACTACATTTCCCCATAAGAGAGGCTACCAAGGATAAACAACTAGGTTGTCGGATCCCACACATAGCAATACAGGTTACACATACGCATAACATGCAAGTATGTGCTGTACAACATGGCATCACATCATAACGCAAACTCATATAGGTAAAGGCCTAGAAGAGCCACATAGCATTTAATACAAACAGGGGTCACATGACCCATCATTCAGAGCATACAAGCAACAAGCGGAAGCATTACATGTCTGAGTACAGACAACTACAAAAGAAAAAGGCTGAGAAGCCTGACTATCTACAAGACCCTCGCAAGGGTACAAGATCGTAGTTGAGGTAACAAGCTACTCGTCGAAGTCCAAGCGGAACTACTAGTAAGACCGAAATCTCCGCTGCAAAACATAAATAAAGCAACGTGAGTACAAAGGTACTCAGCAAGACTTACATCAGATCCTATTATACATGCATTTGTATCAAGATAATGTGGGGTTTAGTTGCAACAAGCCAGCTTTGACTCTGTGGCTATCCTGTTCTACGACTACCAGAACTTCCTTCAGGTGATATGGCGCACACGAGTCCACTAGTCACCACACAATACACTACTATGGATTCATTCCCGTCTCCATACGAGAAGGCCATCCATAGCACTCACACTTGTCTTGAGCATTTTATAGTATCCACTTCAAGTTGTCTATGTACCACGTAAGCATCCAAGAAGTCCATAACCGAGGACACGGCTATTCGAATAGATCATGATAACCCCTGCAGGGTGTACTTCTTCGCACACGCTCTCACCACTTATCACCATGTACACGTCATGTACCTCGGCAACCTTCAAGCGGAAGCCTGGCGAGGGTGTCGGCCACGACCTGACTAACCACACAAGACTCTAGCCCAGGTTTATCGCCTATTCGGGTTCCATCCGCAAGGAGATCCGCCAGGTGTCGCCACGGCCCCAAACGATGTGAGCAGGGTTCCCAAGCCAACCATCCGGTGCCACTTGGTACACCGTGCCACACTGTGCCTAGTCTGTCCCAAGCCCACCTGTTGGGTGCCACTCGAGAAAAATAGCACTACCTACAAACACCAGAAACTAGTTGCGACTCCTGGACAGAGATCAAGTTGAATAATAAGTCGAGAGGGGCCGAGTTACCGGAACCCAATGTGTGGTAGTATCGAGGCATTGGACAACATACATAGAACTCAGTGCTTAAGGACGGTTCCAGTGAGACAACCCACCATGTACTCCTACATGGCCTCTCACCGCTACCTTTACCAAATCGTGTTCACACACTTCACTCTCAGCATCGGAACATATCGTAACACTCCAATTCATTCCCAATGAATCAGACCTGACACAACTCTAAGCAATAGCAGGCATAGCATGGTAGGAACACAACATGGCTCAATCAACTCCTACACATGCTAGTGGGTTTCAACTATTTACTGTGGCAATGACAGGTCATGCAGAGGAATGGGTTCAACTACCGCAGCACAAAGTAGCAGATGAATCGTTGTTGTCCTAATGCAATAACTGAGAGCAAGAGCGAGAGAGTAGGATTGTATCGGAATGAACAAGGGGGTTTGCTTGCCTGATAGATCAACAGGGGGGCACTGCTTCACAGACAGGTACTCTGGAACGGTCTCCGGAGCAAGACCTATCGAGAAGGAACGGTGCCAACAATCAATACACAAGCATATGCAACAATATGATGCATGAACATGGCATGTAGATGTGATGGTGTTTGAGCTAATGCAGCTAGAGTTCATTTGGTTTAAGCCCATTTGAACCCAAGATTCAAATGCATTTCCAAAGTAAGCTCTTTATATAAGCTATTTTAGTGTTTCACTTGTACAGCAGGGATAAGTTGGTTTTCATGCATGAAACTGGTACAGATGGTTAGATTGCATTTTTCTGATAATTTTTCATATATAAATTATTTCAATCTGAGCTACGGTTGAATTTCTATGATTTTTTGAAGTTTTGCTAATTTTCTGGAATTTCCTGATTAAATTAAATCCAGAAAATAAATAATTGCGTCAGCATGATGTCATGCCTGCATCAGCAGGTCAACGGTGCTGACCAGGTCAAATCTGACGTGTGGGGCCACACGTCAGTGTCTCAGTTAGTTAACAGGGGGGTTTATTTGGTCTAATTAGGATTAGAGGGCGCCGGGCCCACTGTCAGTGTCAGGGGTGGTTAGCAAAATGGTGATTAGCGCCTAACTAAGCGACCACGTCAGCCCGCTGGAGTTTGGCCGGCGGCGACCTCAAACCGCGGCAGATGTTCGCCGGAGATGCTGTTCCGGCAGCGGTTCGACGCTACCGAGGGCACCGATGGAGAGCTCACGCTCGCCCGCATCTAGGGGAGCGAGTGGGAGGCATGGGCGGCGGAGCTCGCCGAGCGAGGCTCACGGCGGCAGCCGGAGCTCGGCTCGGCGTAGCGCGCAGCGGCCACAGAGCCTGGGAGGCAGGGAGAAGGGGAAATCGATGCAGGGGCTCACGGCGGACTCGATGGCGTCGACGGCGAGCTCGTGGACGGCCGGACGGCGACGTGCGGGTGGTGGAGATCTGCGGCGGCCGGCGATGAAGAAGACGATGGTGGCGACGATGGAGACCGTCCGGAGGTACGTGGCTTGACGAGGAGGGAGAGGGGATCGCGGAGGAGCTGTGGAGCGCGTCGGGGAGGCGAGGCCGTGGCTGTGGGCGCGGCAACAGTGGCCGGTGGATGCGGTGGCGTTCGGGCACGGTGGGAGCGAGAGATCCAGGGGAGGGGGAGGAACGAGAGAGAGTGAGAGAGGCCTGGGGCGGCGCGTGGCATCGTCCGGAGGCCTGAGCGTCGAGGGGGAGGGCATGCAGGCAGGCTGGTGGCGTGGCGCCCATGCGCGCGGGCGGTGAGTGCGTGCCCCTGTCCTCCTGGCGCGAGGAAGGGGATGACTAGCAGTGCCAGTCGGCTGGGCCAGCCCGTTGGGCCGCTGGGCTGCACAGTGCTCGGCTGCATAGGTAAGGTTTTTCCTTTTGTTTAATTTTTCTATTTTCTGACATTTGTTTTGATTTAATTAAAATACTAAACCATTTTATTTTCTTATGCCAATTTTTGTAGGGGCTAGTGGTATTATTCCAGAGCTCCTCAACAAAAGGCACAATTTTTGGACAATATTATATATATATAACAATATATATCCAAGGCAAATAATTACTGCATTAATTCCAAATGCCCAAAATAATTACTTATGGACTCCTAAAAATATTGGTTTGATTTTTATCTCTGTCCAATATTTTCAGAGAGCAACATGAGCATTTTCTTGGACCTTTTTGGAGCAATTTTTATTTGATCAATTTCCAAAAAGATTCTGAGGGTTTCACAGATCCTCATTTCAATTTAAATGGAATTTAAACATGATGCACAAATGACTAGCTAGTCTAGGTCATACCAGAACTAGGGATGTGACAACTCGCCCCCACTTGAAAGAATCTCGTCTCGAGATTCGGGGGTCGACGGAAAGAAGGTGAGGTACTCCAGTCGAAGACGATCTTCTCGCTCCCAAGTAGCTTCTCTCTCGGAATGATGAGACCACTGAACCTTGAGAAACTTGATGTTCCGACGTCGGGTGACACGCTCTGCTTGATCAAGAATGCGAACATGGTACTCTCGATAGGTGAGGTTATCTTGGAGATCAAGCGTTTCGTGGTCCACTCCACGGATGGGATCCGAGAAACAACGCCTGAGTTGAGAGACGTGGAAGACATCATGAACTCGAGAAAGATGTGGGGGTAGTTCCAACTGGTAGGCAACCTCTCCTCGTTTAGCGAGAATGCGAAAGGGACCAATGTAACGAGGAGCCAACTTGCCCTTGATACCGAAACGATGGGTACCCTTCAAAGGAGTAACCCAAAGGTAAGCTTTGTCGCCAATTTCATAAGTCATATCCTTATGATGACGATCATACTGGCTCTTTTAACGAGACTGGGCTGTTTTCTAATTCTCATGAATGATGTGAACTTGCTCTTTTGCCTCCTGGATCATGTCCCGTCCAAAGAATTGTCTTTCACCGGTTTCTGACCAGTTCAAAGGTGTTCGACGTCTTCGTCCATAGAGAATCTCAAAAGGAGCTTTCTTGAGACTGGATTGATAGCTATTGTTATAAGCAAACTCGGCAAAAGGAAGACATTTCTCCCAATCCATACCGAATGAGATAACGCAAGCTCTAAGCATGTCTTCGAGAATTTGGTTGACCCTTTCCACCTGACCACTCGACTGAGGGTGGAAAGCGGTACTGAAGGAAAGATGGGTTCCCATGGCAGTTTGGAAACTCTCCCAGAAATGAGAAGTGAAAAGACTGCCACGGTCTGAATTGATCTCTAGTGGAACACCATGAAGTGACACTATTCGTGAAATATATAAGTCAGCGAGCTGACTAGCAGTGATACTCTCTCGAACAGGTAGGAAGTGAGCCACCTTGGACAGACGATCAATGACTACGAAGATAGCATTATTCCCTTTCTTGGTCCTGGGAAAGCCGGTGATGAAGTCCATACCAACTTTATCCCATTTCCACTCAGGAATGGCTAAAGGATGAAGGGTGCCAGCAGGCCTTTGATGCTCTGCCTTAACGCGACGACAAACGTCACAATTAGCAACGAAGTCGGCGATTTCTCTCTTCATCCTAGTCCACCAGAACCTCTGGCGTAGGTCCTGATACATCTTAGTACTACCGGGATGAATCGTGAGAGGGGATTCATGCGCCTCCTTAAGAATCAGTTGCTGCATCTGCTGACTCTTGGGAACCACCAAGCGGTTCCCAAAGTAAACAACACCTCGTTCATCCATAGAGAAACAACCAGCTACTCCCTTGGCAATGTTTCTCTTGATCCGGGTAATCCCCGTATCATGCTTCTGGGCTTCTATGATACTATCCACAATAGTAGGTTTCGCCATCAAGGTAGAAAGGAATCCGTGAGGAGCAATGTGAAGGTTAAGCTTACAGAATTCCTCATGGAGAAGTGGTTGGCCCTGCTGCAACATGAGATTGTTGCAATAGGATTTGCGACTTAGCGCATCAGCCATGACATTAGCTTTTCCTGGGGTGTAGGTAATCCCTAGATCATAATCTGAGATCAACTCCAACCAACGTCTTTGCCTAAGGTTCAAATCTAGTTGGGTGAAGATATACTTGAGACTCTGGTGATCGGTGTAGATCTCGCAACGTTTACCAAGAAGGTAGTGTCGCCATGTCTTAAGTGCATAGACTACGGCTGCAAGCTCTAGATCATGTGTAGGATAATTCTCCTCATGTGGATGCAACTGACGAGATGCATAGGCAATCACATGATGATCCTGCATAAGAATGCAACCTAGTCCCTGGTCGTGAGGCGTCGCGAGAGATAACAAAGTCTTTAGTGAAACGGTGGCACAAGTATGGGAGCGAAGTCAGGCGTCTTTTAGTTCCCGAAAACTGTACTCACACTGTGGGGACCACTCAAACTTTTTATCTTTCTTGAGAAGTTCCGTGAGGGGTTTGGCCACTTTGGAGAAGTATTCAACAAAGCGGCGAAAATAGCTGGCTAGACCAAGGAAACTCCTAACTTGTTTAACTGTTTCAGGTGGAGTCCAGTCAAGAACGGCCTAAACTCTCTCGGGATTGACAGCAATGCCCTTACCAGAGATTACGTGGCCTAGGTAGGTCACTTCTGGCAACCAAAATTCACACTTGGAGAACTTGGCATAAAGGCGGTGCTCTCTGAGTTTTTCTAGCACAAGTCTAAGATGTTCGGCATGCTCTTCCTCGTTCTTCGAGTAATAAGAATATCATCGAGGTAAACCACGACGAATTTGTCTAAGTAATCCATGAAGATTGAGTTCATCAAGCGGGAGAATGTGGCTAGAGCGTTGGTTAGACCAAAGGACATGACGGTGTACTCAGATCGCCATAACGAGTGACAAAGGCTGTCTTGGGGATGTCCCGTTTCTAATCTTGATTTGGGGTAGCCTAACCTCAAATCCATCTTGAAAAGATCGAGGATCCAGCGAGCTGATCATACAGTGTCGTTGATCCCGGGAGCGGATACTTGTTCTTTATCGTGACCAAATTAACGGATGATAATCTACAACCATCCGGTCCGTACCATCCTTCTTCTTGACGAAGAGGACGGGGCAAGCCCAAGGAGAAGAACTAGGACGGATGAAACCCTTTTGCAAGGACTCATCAAGTTGTTTCTTAAGCTCGGCTAGTTCTAAGGGTGCCATCTTGTAAGGTCTCCTAGAGATTGGAGCAGTTCCTGGGATAAGATCTATGACGAACTCTACATCTCTGTTAGGTGGAACACCTGGCAGTTCCTCTGGAAAGACATCCGGAAAGTCACGGACTATCGGGATATCTTCAAGGTCTGGAACAGGGCTGGCATTAAGAGAATAGAGTTGACGCTTTGCAACTCTAGTGGAGACAGTGACTATCTTGCCAGATGGGTGTGTAAGCTGAACAGACCTGGTGTAACAATCAATCTTGGCATGATGAGCTGTCATCCAGTCCATACCCAAGATGATGTTAATATTTGTGGACTTGAGGGCTATAAGTGAGGCAAGGAATACAAGTCTGTCAACAAGGATTTCATTACCATGGCTTACACTAGAAGCTTGCCATTTGGATCCAGGGGTTTGAATGACTAGTGGAGAGGGCATATCACAAAATGATATGTTGTGCAAGTTAGCATAGCTTTGAAATGAAGGAATGAGATGCTCCAATGTCGAACAAAACCGATCTTTGGATGGCGATTGACAAGGAGTGTACCAACAACGACATCCGGATCATCATGGCGTCTTTAGCTGAGACGTGATGCACACGCCCACGCTCGATGGGAGCTGACTTAACATTGATCATATTGCGTGATGGCTTAACACAGCCAACCGTCTTCTCGGCTGGGGTGGAGCATAAGCGGCCCGAGAGCGATCACGTGCATAGTGTCACGGCTCTCCGCATGTGAAGCAAGTCCACGAAGTTGGACGTGGACCCGCATTGACAAGCGGTCTACCAATAGGCTGGGTGGAGCATCTTGCTGAATCGGGTGAGGCACCACATAGGATGGTCTCGGTGCATATCTGGGTGGAAGAGCAGAGTTCGGAATCCAAATCCGGCGCTTCTGAGAACTAGAACCGGAGGAAGATCCCAAATCACGGGTGTGCTTACGAGACTCCTCGTAAGTGAGCTGAGTTGTCTCTGCGTTAATGGCCTTGTTCACAAGATCCTGGAATGTATTGCAATGGTGCAAGTGGAGATCACGACGCAACTTGGGGTTGAGACCCTTCCGGAACCTAGCCTGCTTCTTGGCGTCCGTGGACACCTCTTCTGTGGCATAACGGGCGAGGTTCTCGAACTCTCTACTGTAAGCATCAACAGCCATCTTACCCTGGATGAAACTACAGAACTCTTCTCTCTTGCGATTGATGAGGGCTTCAGGAATGTGATGCTCGCGAAAAGCCTCAGTGAAATCTCTCCAGGTAGGAATTTGACCAGCTGGAAGCATAGCCTCATAGTTCTGCCACCAAAGACTAGCAGGACCTTCCAGGTGGTATGAAGCATAGGTGACCTTGTCACTTTCAGCTACGTTCGCAGAATGGAGCTTGCGTGTGATACTACGGAGCCAGTCATCTGCATCGAGTGGCTCGATGGAATGATGAAAGGTAGGTGGGTGCAAGCGAATGAAGTCATGAATGGTTGCAGACCCTTTGAACTGATGTGCGGTGTTCTCCTCGATACGTGCCAACAAGCGGTTAGACTCACGCTTGTTCCTCTCCATCTCCAACATAAACTCTGCCAATGAAGGCTGGTCGGGAGGATCCTCATCCCTACCATCTCCGTGGTTCTGGCTACAAGCAACAGAACTTCGCTTAACTGATGACATCCCGAGAAACGAAACCAAGGACGGAATCAACATCAACTACAGACTGTAAAATGTAGGACAAAGAAATTAGTATCTCTCGAACTCCTAGGGCAATTCCGGCAGCATAACGGTAGTAAAATGCTCAGAATGAGACATCCTGCTAAAATGGGGTAGTAACATACTCAACATCTTCACTCAAGGTTCTGGGTTAATACTAAACAGACTACATCGGAAGTACTCGAAAACTGGGGTATGACTCTGATCATCCAATCCTATGGAACTACGGAGTGGTAACACGTGATCCTGATAGACATAAGAGAAAGCCTAGTTCCTTAACCCCGTAGGAAAGGTAAGATGACTCAGATCAGAAGGCCATGAGGTAAAGGAGTAAAAAGAGCCTTACGTTCCTTCCCACGATCAATTCCCTTACATAACTAAAGAATTTCTAGACTCAACTTCGACCAGGTTGGCTTGGTAATCCTACAGGCAGTCAGGCTCTGATACCAAAGCTGTCGGGACCCCGATCCTAAGTCACACCGATCTAGCATGTAACACATCATATCACTTTGCGGCCTCACGCACGGTATTCCCACGGGTGTCGCCTTACCATGGCCGGGACCGTTTATGCCTTTTGGCTCACGTATATGATAGTGTCGCTAGCATCCATATGACAGAGAACCCGGGTCGACATGACTAGTCGTGAACCCAAAGTGGCACCAACTTACGGGGACAGGCATACATGAATCAACATCGAGTATGTCGGTCAGCAGCATGTGAATACGGGCTGTAGCACTGGGCTAACAGGACTCCGGTAACCCGGTCTGTAGCAGGCTAGGCAGGACTCCGGATGGCACCGCGTGACATTTCCCCGCAGGGACAGACACAGGAACAAAGTGAATCACATGCCGGCCAGTCAAGTGTTCCGGAGCAGTAGTGCTGGGCTAGCAGGACTCCGGTGAACCGGGCTGTAGCAGACTACCATGGCTCAGTGGAAGCACTAGACTACATTTCCCCATAAGAGAGGCTACCAAGGATAAACAACTAGGTTGTCGGATCCCACACATAGCAATACAAGTTACACGTACGCATAACATGCAAGTATGTGCTATACAACATGGCATCACAACATAACGCAAACTCATATAGATAAAGGCCGGTAAGAGCCACATAGCATTTAATACAAACAGGGTCACATGACCCATCATTGAAACATACAAGCAACAAGCGGAAGCATTACATGTCCGAAAGTACGACAACTACAAAAGAAAAAGGCTGAGAAGCCCGACTATCTACAAGACCCTCCCAAGGGTACAAGATCGTAGCTGAGGTAACAAGCTACTCGTCGAAGTCCAAGCGGAACTACTAGTAAGACCGAAATCTCCGCTGCAAAATATAAATAAAGCAACGTGAGTACAAAGGTACTCAGCAAGACTTACATCAGATCCTATTATACATGCATTTGTATCAAGAAGGTAATGTGGGGTTTAGTTGCAGCAAGTCAGCTTTGACTCTGTGGCTATCCTGTTCTACGACTACCAGAACTTCCTTCAGGTGATATGGCGCACACGAGTCCACTAGTCACCACACAATACACTACTATGGATTCATTCCCGTCTCCATACGAGAAGGCCATCCATAGCACTCACACTTGTCTTGAGCATTTTATAGTATCCACTTCAAGTTGTCTATGTACCACGTAAGCATCCAAGAAGTCCATAACCGAGGACACGGCTATTCGAATAGATCATGATAACCCTGCAGGGGTGTACTTCTTCACACACGCTCTCACCACTTATCACCATGTACACGTCATGTACCTCGGCAACCTTCAAGCGGAAGCTTGGCGAGGGTGTCGGCCACGACCTGACTAACCACACAAGACTCTAGCCAGTGTTTATCGCCTATTCGGGTTCCATCCGCAAGGAGATCCGCCGGGTGTCGCCACGGCCCCAAACGATGTGAGCAGGGTTCCCAAGCCCACCATCCGGTGCCACTTGGTACACCGTGCCACTGTGCCTAGTCTGTCCCAAGCCCACCGCCGGGTGCCACTCGGTAGAAAAATAGCACTACCTACAAACACCGTAAACTAGTTGCGACTCACGGACAGAGATCAAGTTGATTAATAAGTCGAGAGGGCCGAGTTACGGAACCCAATGTGTGGTAGTATCGAGGCATTGGAAAACATACATAGAACTCGAGGCTTAAGGACGGTTCGGTGAGACAACCCACCATGTACTCCTACATGGCCTCTCACCGCTACCTTTACCAAATCGTGTTCACACACTTCACTCTCAAAGATCGGAACATATCGTAACACTCCAATTCATTCCCAATGAATCAGACCGACACAACTCTAAGCAATAGCAGGCATAGCATGGTAGGAACACAACATGGCTCAATCAACTCCTACACATGCTAGTGGGTTTCAACTATTTCTCGTGGCAATGACAGTCATGCAGAGGAATGGGTTCAACTACCGCAGCACAAAGTAGCAGATGAATCGTTGTTGTCCTAATGCAATAACTGAGAGCAAGAGCGAGAGAGTAGGATTGTATCGGAATGAATAAGGGGGTTTGCTTGCCTGATAGATCAACAGGGGGGCACTGCTTCACAGACAGGTACTCTGGAACGGTCTCCGGAGCAAGACCTATCGAGAAGGAACGGTGCCAACAATCAATACACAAGCATATGCAACAATATGATGCATGAACATGGCATGTAGATGTGATGCTGTTTGAGCTAATGCAGCTAGAGTTCATTTGGTTTAAGCCCATTTGAACCCAAGATTCAAATGCATTTCCAAAGTAAGCTCTTTATATAAGCTATTTTAGTGTTTCACTTGTACAGCAGGTATAAGTTGGTTTTTCATGCATGAAACTGGTACAGATGGATAGATTGCATTTTTCTGATAATTTTTCATATATAAACTATTTCAATCTGAGCTACGGTTGAATTTCTATGATTTTTTGAAGTTTTGCTAATTTTCTGGAATTTCCTGATTAAATTAAATCCAGAAAATAAATAATTGCGTCAGCATGATGTCATGCCTGCGTCAGCAGGTCAACGGTGCTGACCAGGTCAAATCTGACGTGTGGGGCCACACGTCAGTGTCTCTGTTAGTTAACAGGGGGGTTTATTTGGTCTAATTAGGATTAGAGGGCGCCGGGCCCACTGTCAGTGTCAGGGGTGGTTAGCAAAATGGTGATTAGCGCCTAACTAAGTGACCACGTCAGCCTGCTGGTGTTTGGCCGGCGGCGACCTCAAACATGGCGGATGTTCGCGGAGATCTTTTCCGGCAGCGGTTCTACGCTACCGAGGGCACCGGTGGAGACTCACGCTTCGCCCGCATCTAGGGAGGTGGGAGGTCATGGGCGCGGAGCTTCGCCGAGCGAGGCTCACGGCGGCGGCGAGCTCGGCTTCAGCGGTAGCGGCTGCTGAGCAGAGCGGGAGGCAGGGAGAAGGGAAATCGATGCAGGGGCTCACGGCGGACTCGATGGCGTCGACGGCGAGCTCGTGGACGGCCGGACGGCGACGTGCGGGCGGTGGAGATCTGCGGTGGCCGGCGATGAAGAAGACGATGGTGGCGATGATGGAAACCGTCCGGAGGTACGTGGCTCGACGAGGAGGGAGAGGGGATCGCGGAGGAGCTATGGAGCGTGTCGGGGAGGCGAGGCCGTGGCTGTGGGCGCGGCAACAGTGGCCGGTGGCGGCGGTGGCATTCGAGCACGGTGGGAGAGAGAGATCCAGGGGAGGGGGAGGAACGAGAGAGAGTGAGAGAGGCCTGGGGCGGCGCGTGGCGTCGTCCGGAGGCCTGAGCGTCGAGGGGGAGGGCACGCAGGCAGGCTGGTGGCGTGGCGCCCATGCGCGCGGGCGGTGAGCGCGTGCCCCTGTCCTCCTGGCGCAAGGAAGGGGATGATCGGCAAGTGCCGGTCGGTGGGCCAGCCCATTGGGCATTGGGCTGCACAAGTGCTTTCATTTGCTGAGTAAGGTTTTTCCTTTTGTTTAATTTTTCTATTTTCTGACATTTGTTTTGATTTAATTAAAATACTAAACCATTTTATTTTCTTATGCCAATTTTTGTAAGGGCTAGTGGTATTATTCCAGAGCTCCTCAACAAAAGGCACAATTTTTGGACAATATTTTATATATATAACAATATATATCCAAGGCAAATAATTACTGCATTAATTCCAAATGCCCAAAATAATTACTTATGGACTCCTAAAAATATTGGTTTGATTTTTATCTCTGTCCAATATTTTCAGAGAGCGACATGAGCATTTTCTTGGACCTTTTTGGAGCAATTTTTATTTGATCAATTTCCAAAAAGATGCTGAGGGTTTCACAGATCCTCATTTCAATTTAATTGGAATTTAAACATGATGCACAAATGACTAGCTAGTCTAGGTCATACCAGAACTAGGGATGTGACAAATTAATACGTCAAAGCGTATTTGTACAAGTAGTGCAATAAGAAATAAGGCTATTTAACATGCCACAACCAAGGCAAAGTTGCGTATGGGTAACGAAAACAGCTTGAGTGATCGTTGAAGGGGTCGCCTAGAGCTCCCCTTATGCGTCCGAGCTGCTTGTCGCCTTGGTGTACTTATCCTTCCAAAGGATAGGTGTTCGGGCCTTCAGGGAGGGCCTGTGGAAAAGAAACCTGAAAAGGAGAAAAAGAAATATTGAAAGTTTATGTGTCCGGGCGCGGTCAAGCCGTACCATGGATCACAAGAAAAGAATTCCTCCGTCTATGCCCATGGTATTTTGAGTGCGTAGTTATGTACGCGCGATATGAATGCCACCACCTGATTAGGACTGGGATGGAGGCCGAATTGCTAGTCGAGCTCTTGAAGAGCCGAGCTGTCCTGCTGCAGAATAGTCCGGACCCTCTTAGTAGTGTCCGGGGGTTCGGCCGCCGAATTAAGGTTCTGCTTGAAAAGGCCGCTCTACACCTCTGTTGCTAGGGCAGCGGTGTGCTCCTCGGTACGAAGGGAGCGTTCCGTGTTTCCATTGACTGTTATGACGCCATGTGGTCCGGGCATCTTGAGCTTGAGGTAAGCATAGTGTGGCACCGCGTTGAATCGAGCAAATGCGGTTCATCCAAGCAGGCCTCTACACCTGGTATGACTCCTTTAAAGGTAGTCTTTGTGGGCTTGATCCGTGATGGGTTAATGCCCATTTTGCGCACTGTACTGATAGAGCAGGTTGAGACTGCTACCACCATCCATCAGGACCCGCGTGAGGTGGAATCCGTCGATGATTGGGTCGAGGACCAGTGCGGCCGAACCGCCGTGACAGACGCTGGTCGGGTGGTCTCTGTGATCAAATGTGATCGGGAAGGAGGACCATGGGTTGAACTTTGGGGCGACTAGCTCCATCGCATAGACGTCCTTGAGTGCACGCTTGCGTTCCCTCTTGGGGATGTGGGTCGCATATATCATATTCACCATTTTGACCTAAGGGGGGATTTCTTCTGTCCCCCTGTGTTTGATGGCCGAGTATCCTCGTCATCGTCCTTGCTTTGCGACCCCTTCTCCTTGTTATCGGCATTTAACTTGCCGGCCTGTTTAAAAACCCAACAATCTCTGTTGGTGTGGTTGGCAGGTTTTTTCGGGGTGCCATGTATCTGGCACGGACGATCGAGTATGCGGTCCAGACTGGATGAGCCAGAATTGTTCTTATTGTACGGCTTCTTCCGCTGACCAGACTTGGAGCCACTGAATCCGGCGTTGACTGTCGTGTCCTCGGTATGGTTGCCATTGATTCGACGCTTGTGTCTGTTGCGTCGGGGCTTGGCGTTGCTATCCTTGGCTTCAGAGGTGCCTGGTTTGCTTGCATTATTATTGCAACGGGCTAACCAACTATCTTCGCCCGTGCAAAACTGGTCATGAATGCCGTAAGGGCCTCCATGGACTTCGGCTTTTCCTGCCCGAGATGTCGGGCGAGCCATTTGTCGCGAATGCTATGCTTAAAGGCCGCTAGGGCTTCGGCATCCGGACAGTCGACAATCTGGTTCTTTTTAGTTAAGAACCTAGTCCAAAATTTCCTGGCTGATTCTCCGGGTTGTTGGACTATATGACTTAAATCATCTGCGTCCGGAGGCCGGACGTATGTTCCTTGAAAGTTGTCCAAGAAGGCTTCTTCCAAGTCTTCCCAGTTGCCGATTGAGTTTTCTGGCAGACTGTTCAACCAGTACTGAGTTGGTCCTTTAAGTTTCAATGGGAGATATTTAATGGCGTGGAGATCATCGCCACAAGCCATATGAATATGGGGGAGGAAATCCTCTATCCAGACCGCAGGGTCTGTTGTCCCATCATATGATTCGATGTTTACGGGTTTAAACCCTTCTAGGAATTCATGGTCCATTACTTCATCAGTGAAGCAAAGGGGGTGTGCGGCGCCTCTATATCGGGCCACATCGTGATGTACTTCCAATGGGTTCCGCCTGCGGAGTTCGGCCCGGGCGTGGCTGGGCTTATTACGTCCAGATAGGTGGCCGTCATCATGTGTCAGGGCACGCCCTCGCGATCTGTAGATTGATCTAGTATGTCCTGCATTATTGTCCAGTTTTGTCGTAGGTCATAGGTATGTCCCCGAGCTATTTGATCTCTACCTTTACGGTGAGGTGGAGCGGGCTAGTGTTCGGCTTGAGTTGCCGCCTTGTCTCGACCCCGTGGTGGTCGGTCAGCCGCATTGCGTGATGATGGTATGGGCTCCAATGCCTCATCGTCGAACTGTGGGAGCAATTTACGTTGCGGGTAACTTTTGGCTGGGCGCTTGAGGCCGTACTCCTCGGCTGCCAGGACATCATTCCATCTGTCGTTCAGCAGATCTTGGTCAACTTGAAGCTGCTGCAGCTTCTTTTTCAGGCTCCTTGCAGTGGCTATTAGCCGGTGCTTAAAGTGCTCCTGCTCGAGGGGTTCCTTAGGCATGATAAAGTCTTCGTTGCCAAGGCTCACCTCCTCCTCGGAGAGCGGATGATAACTACCGTCCTCCGAGTCTTCATTTACGGCCTATTCATCAGGGCTGACTTTCCCATCCTCCTGATTGTCCTGTTCGGCAGTTTGTTTGTCGTGGTCTTCTACGTCTTCGACACCGTCTGGAGTGTTGTCGTCTCCTGTGCCGGTGTTGCTGTCCTTGCTGCGGCGTGGTTTAGAGTGGTGCCGCTGACGCTGGCGCTTTGGTTGTGTCTTAGGGGGGTCATCCTCCACTGGGTTTTTCTTGTCGTCACCACTATTATCTTTTGGTGTATCCACCATGTATACGTCATATGAGGAGGTGGTCGTCCATCATCCGGTGAATGGCGTGGCTTGGGCCTCCTCTCCTCCGGCATCGTCGTCCATACCGTCAATGTCTTCGGAGCCATAATCGAGTGTGTCGGTTAATTCATCGATAGTGGCTATGAAGTGGGTGGTGGGTGGGAAGCGAAATTCTCCATCATCATCCTCCAGTTAGAAGCGGAGATAATTCGGCTGTGACTCCCCCGCCAAGGACAGATTCTTTAATGAGTTTAGCACATCGCCGAAAGTCGAGTGTCGAAAGATGTCTGCGGCGCTGAATTCTAAGATCGATAACCGATCCAGCTCGGCGTCCACGGACGTACATGGTTTGGAACTTATAGCCGGGCACGAGTCCGGAGTTCCGGTGACACAGATATCATGCGAGGCTAAGTCTGTGTGCGGCTCCAATGCCGCGGAATCCGTGGCCTCCGTGGCGGGGTTGAGCTTTCCGTCCTCAGATGGCATGATATGCTCCGGATCTAAGGCCAGAGTAGTTACAGGAGCTATCTCTCGGATATGGTCCGATGATAGATCTAAGTCATGTTCATCGAGGTGACAGGGAGCGGCTGCCGCAGTCTAGAATCCGTCGAAGATCAAGTCTCCACGGATGTCTGCGACGTAATTCAAGCTCCCGAATCTGACCTGATGGCCAGGGGCGTAGCTTTCAATCTGCTCCAGATGGCCAAGCGAATTGGCCCGCAGTGCGAAGCCGCTGAATACGAAGATCTGTCCGGGGAGGAAGATTTCTCCTTGGACAGCATCGTTGTAGATGATCGAAGGGGCCATCAAACCTCTTGACAATGGCACAGTGGAACTCTCAATGAAAGCACCAATGTCGGTGTCAAAACCGGCGGAACTCGGGTAGGGGGTCCCGAACTGTGCGTCTAGGATTGATGGTAACAGGAGACGGGGGACAGAATGTTTACCCAGGTTTGGGCCCTCTCTATGGAGGTAATACCCTACTTCCTGCTTGATTGATCTTGATTCATCTTCGGCTCCACATTGAAGGTTTTGAGCCATAGGCCGAAGTGAGGGGTAATGCGGAGGAAAGCTTCACACACGACGATGAATGACAAGATGTGGAGGACGGAGTCCGTAGCCAGATCATGGAAATCCAGCCCGTAGTAGAACATGAGCCCCCTCACAAAGGGATCTAGAGCGAGGCCTAGCCCTCGGAGGAAGTGAGAAATTAATACAACGCTCTCGCCCGGTTCGGGAGTGGGTATGACCTGCCCTCGAGTAGGCAACCTGTGAGAGATCTCGCCGGTCAGAAATCTGGCCTCTCTTAGCTTCTTGACGTCTTCCTCTGTGACGGAGGAAGGCCTCCACCGACCTTGAAGGTTGGATCCGGACATGGTTGAAGGTCTGCAGCGCCTGACCTAAGCCTGGGGTGTTGGAACTCGAGGTGGGGGAAGGATTCGATTGAGCACGAGAAGAAGAAAGGGACAGGCCTTGGCCTATTTATAAAGGAGGTGAATATCAAGCGTCCTCCGTGTGGCCGTTTGGGACTTGCCTAGAATTGGGGAGTCATACCAACGGGCACGATTGGGTTACCCATGTTCATATTGATGAGAATCCCGTAATAAGGGGGACACGATCTCTGCTTCGACAAGACGTGCCAAATAAATCGCCTCGCAAAACATGCAGTGGCAGGCTGATGGAGGAAGACGGTTCGTCATGACCAAACCGTGGCAATACGTCACGTTATGAGAAACGGTCGGCAGATTGGATTTTAGGAAATATTATTCTCTCTATGGTGGTATGTGGAACTTGTTTTGCAGACCCGGACACTATCCTTGTGTTCAAAATTTTCCATGGAGTATTCGGAGGAGGAACCCCCCTTACAATGCCGAAGACAATCTGCGCGCCGGACTCATCATCATTGAAGCCTGGTTCAGGGGCTACTGAGGGAGTCCTGGATTAGGGGGTATCCGGACAGCCGGACTATATCCTTTGGCCGAACTGTTGGACTATGAAGATACAAGATTGAAGACTTCGTCTCGTGTCCGGATGGGACTCTCCTTGGCGTGGAAGGCAAGCTTGGAAATATGGATATGTGGATCTCCTTCCTTGTAACCGACTCTGTGTAACCCTAGCCCCCTACGGTGTCTATATAAACCGGAGGGTTTAGTCCGTAGGACAACAACAATCATACCATACGCTAGCTTCTAGGGTTTAGCCTCTACGATCTCGTGGTAGATCAACACTTGTAATACTCATATCATCAAGATCAATCAAGCAGGAAGTAGGGTATTACCTTCATCGAGAGGACCCGAACCTGGGTAACCATTGTGTACCCCGCCTCCTGTTACCATCCGCCTTAGACGCACAGTTTGGGACCCCCTACCCGAGATCCGCTGGTTTTGACACCGGCAGCCTCCTCATTACGCGCAAAATAATGATTCCTCCACCTGACAGTTGGGACCCACCGGAAGGGCCTCTGTATTTCGTGAAAAAAACGTTCCCTCACTGATAGGTCGGACCCACCAGCTATATCTTTGCACGCAAGGAAGTGCCTCCTTATTACGCACAAAAAATGGATACTCCCCCTGCTAGCTGGGACCCATCATAGCGGGAGGCTGACTTGTGGGCCTACTAAGATGACGGGGATGGAGGGCTTTGTCAACTTAGTCAATATGAACGATTCTAGCTCCAGTGACCGTACGATGTCCATCCAACGGCTGCAGTGCTTCTTCAACATCTAGTCTCCTTGCTCCAGCCGCCCAAACAAGTGTCGGATGTGCCGCCTGCTCCTGCCTCCCGTGTCCGGCTATGCTGCCACCGCTGGCCATGCCATCCCTCTATACTCACCCACACCTCCTGTTATTCTCCAGCGACGGCAGCCTCACACCACAGCCGAAGCAGTCAACCCATGTACTCCCCTCCGCGTGGGCATCCACTACCGCGTCTTCCCCGGCTTCGCGTCGTCCCCTTCCTAGGCCTCACCGTCCTCCACCACCCTGGTGCTCTCAGCCCGGCTTGGTCAATGTGGTCAACGAACAACTTCCATCGGAAGAGTGCTATACGTGAGAGGCTGACAGGTGGGTCCACGGCCGCAGCAAGGAAGTGCCTCCTTATTCCACGCTAAATAATTATTCCTCCACCTAACAGTAGGGACCCATAGGACGGGCCACTGTATTTCGCAAAAAAAATGTTTCCCCCATGACTGCTGGGACCCACCAGCTACATCTTAGCACGCAAGGAAGTGACTGACAGTCGAGACCCACCCGGTTGAAGCGTACGTAGCGTTTTCATTGTGGTCGCGAACGTGTACGTACATACGATCGGTCTATCTGCAGGCTGCAGCGATGAACCGCGGCTGTGTAAGGAAGGGCACGTGTCGTAGTAGAGGCGCACACGTAGCATGTACATGTACGTACAGTGGACAAGGTGCAAGAAAAATACGGCCACGTACGTATATACGGGCGGGTCTCGAACGCCTACTCGCGCATACGTACGGCCAGGGCTCATGTACATGGCTTGGTCGGAACAGAGAAACTACGTCGTCGTCGTTGAGGGAGTCCTGGACTAGGGGGTGTCCGGATAGCCGAACTATCATCTTTGGCCGGACTCCAAGACTATGAAGATACAAGATTGAAGACTTCGTCCCTTGTCCGGATGGGACTTTCCTTGGCGTGGAAGGCAAGCTTGGCGTCTGGATATGTAGATCTCCTACCATTGTAACCGACTCTGTGTAACCCTAACCCTATCCGGTGTCTATATAAACGGAGGGTTTTAGTCCGTGGGGCGAACAACAATCATACCATAGGCTAGCTTCTAGGGTTTAGCCTCTCGATCTCGTGGTAGATCTACTCTTGTACTACCCATATCATCAATATTAATCAAGCAGGAGTAGGGTATTACCTCCATCGAGAGGGCCGAACACTGGGTAAAACATCGTGTCCCTTGCCTCCTCTTACCATCCGCCTAGACGCGATTGGGACCCCCTACCGAGATCCGCGGTTTTGACACCGACATTGGTGCTTTCATTGAGAGTTCCTCGTAGTCGTCACCTATAGGCCCGATGTCTCCTTCAATCATCAGCAATAGCGCGGTCCGGTGATACTTTTCTCCCGGACAGATCTTCGTATTCGGCGGCTTTGCTGCTGGGCCAATTCACTTGGCCATCCGAGCAGATCAGCTTCGCCCAGCCACCAGGTCAGATTTGGAAGCTTGAACTATCGGCCGATGTCGCGGAGACCTGATCTTGACGGATTCGAGCCACAGCCAAGCAGCGCCCGCCTTGTCTCGATGGAGTGCGATCTAGCTCGGCCGCGAGCAGTGCCACGGAGGCCGCACGATGCCGCTCCGACCCTTAATCCGGGCGGTTTACCGATCGAGGGCGGTTGGTTGGACACCGCCTCGGGCTACGATCTCAGCGGCGATTGAGCGAACTCCATCCATGTCCTTTCGAAGACCTTGACTCCGGTGCGGACTCCTCTCGGACTCCGAACCCTCCGCGCCCCGCCAATCGAATCCGATTAGGCGCCGGTCATGGAGTTCACTGCGCGGACATCTTTCAGCATTTTCGCCCTTTGGCGACATCTTGAATTCACTAAAGTCTCTCTCTTTATCGGGAGAGCCTGGCGGACTACGGTCGGGAAGGTTGAGATGCAGACGACGAAGAAATTCAGCGCCCACCCACCACCCACTTTGTAGCCACTGTCGATAATTTAACCGACATGCTCGACTTCGACTCCAAAGACATTGACGGTATGGACGACGATGCCAAAGACAACCAAGACCCAGCGCCTACAGGGCCCTGGAAGGCCACCTCGTCATCGACATATACATGGTGGACATCCCAAAAGATGGGAATGGCGATGGAGCAGCGGAGGATGACCCCTCAAGAAACAACCCAAGCGCCCGGCGTCGGTGGCGCCGTTCTAAATCCGCCATAGCAAAAGCGGTGATTCGGCACGGGAGACAATAATACCCGGACGGTGCGAAGATGACCCCCTCCGGCAGGACTCGGCGCAGGAGGAGGAGAAGCAAGACCGCCTGACGGTCTGGCGAAAAGAGAGGTAGAGGGCGATAATTATCGCCCCCTCCGAACATGAGGCAATCCTCGACGGACGGCAATTTGTCGTGCCGAGGACCCGCCGAACAGGAGCATTTCAAGCGCAGGCTTATGGCCACGGCAAGCAGCCTCAAGAAAAAGCAGCAGCAGCTTAGAGCTGATCAAGACTTGCTAGCTGACAGATGGACTGAAGTCCTCGCAGCTGAAGAGTATGAACTCGAACGCCCCTCCAAGAGATACCCCAAACGCAGGCTGCTACCCCAATTAGAGGAAGCAGCACCCAAACCTACATCATCAGCGCATAATGCGGCCGACCGGTCACCCCCTGGTCGCGACAGAGAGGCCTCTAGACCCTCCATTCAAGCCACACTCCGGCGTCGCTCGAAAAGTACCAAGGCACGGGAAGCGCGCGGACACTGTGAGACATATTGGAGGACAAGGCAAGGCAAACAAGATCGATCTACGGATCGCGTGGGCGCCTACGACGCGTGATGATAACCGTCACGCTGGATACTGACAACTCGGCGGGCGAACACGATGAACAAAGCTCATATGAGCTACGTCGTGATATATTATCTGAGGCGCCGCACACCCACTATGCTTCACAGATGAAGTAATGGATCATCAAATCCCCGAGGGCTTCAAACCCGTAAACATCGAATCATACGATGGTACCACAGATCCTGCGGTCTGGATCGAGGACTATCTCCTCCATATCCACATGGCCCGCGGTGATGATCTACATGCCATCAAATACCTCCCACTCAAGCTTAAAGGACCAGCTCGGCATTGGCTCAACAGCTTGCCAGCAGAATCAATTGGTTGTTGGGAGGACCTGGAAGCCGCATTCCTTGATAACTTCCAGGGCACATACGTGCGACCACCAGACGTCGATGACCTCAGCCACATAATTCAGCAGCCGGAAGAATCGGCCAGACAATTCTGGACACGGTTCCTAACCAAGAAAAATCAAATCGTTGACTGTCCGGATGCAGAGGCCCTTGCAGCCTTCAAACATAACATCCATGACGAGTGGCTAGCCCGGCACCTAGGAAAGGAAAAGCCGAAATCCATGGCAGCCCTCACCACACTCATGACCCGCTTTTGCGCGGGAGAAGACAGCTGGCTAGCTCGTAGTAAAAACTTGACCAAAAACCCTGGTAGTTCGGATACCAAGGACAGCAATGGCAGGTCGCGTCGCAACAAGAACAAGCGCTGCATTGCGAGCGATAATGATGAAGATCGGCAGTCAATGCGGATTTGAGGCTCTAAACCCAGTCAGCGGAAGAAGCCATTCAAAAGAAATACCGGGGCCCGTCCAACTTGGACCGAATACTCGATCGCTTGTGCGGATACATGGCACCCCAAAACCAGCCAATCACACCAACAGAGATTGTTGGGTGTTCAAGCAAGCAGGCAAGCTAAGTGCCGAACTCAATGACAAGGGGCTGCACAGCGATGACGAGGAAGAGCCCCGGCCACCGAACAATAGAGGACAAAAGGGCTTTCCCATACAAGTGCGGACGGTGAACATGATATACGCAACCCACATACCCAAAAGGGAGCGGAAGCGTGCACTAAGGGACGTATATGCGATGGAGCCAGTCGCCCCAAAGTTCAACCCATGGTCTTCCTGCCCGATCACCTTTGATCGAAGGGACCACCCCACTAGCATCTGTCACGGCGGATTCGCCGCATTGGTTCTTGACCCAATTATTGACGGATTTCAACTCACTAGAGTCCTGATGGACGGCGGTAGCATCCTGAACCTGCTTTATCACGATACAGTGCGCAAAATGGGCATAGACCCCTCAAGGATTAAACCCACAAAGACGACCTTTAAAGGCGTCATACCAGGTGTAGAGGCCAATTGTACAGGCTCAGTTACACTCGAAGTGGTCTTCGGATCCCCGGATAACTTTCGAAGCAAAGAGTTAATCTTTGACATAGTCCCGTTCCGCAGCGGCTATCATGCACTGCTTGGACGAACCGCATTTGCAAAGTTCAATGCGGTGCCGCACTACGCATACCTCAAGCTCAAGATGCAGGCCCTCGAGGGTAATCACGGTCAATGGAAACACCGAGCGCTCTCCGAGCGGAGGAGCACACGGCGGCCCTCGCGGCGGAGGTGCAAAGCAGCCTCTCACAGCAATTCACGAGTCCGGCCACTAAGCGGCAGGACCACATCAAAGCGGCGCCAAGTAACCTACAACAAGACCGCTGGCACGATCCAAGCACGCGTAGCAATCCGGCCCTAACCTAGCCCTCGCGAAATTGCGAAGCGATTACGCGTACATAACTACGCTCTGGAGATACCATGGGCATAAGGGGAGGGCACGACCACGGCATGCCCGAATGCGGCTCAACCGCACTGTGGGCTCCCAATTGTGTCATTCTTTTCTTTCTTCTTTTTCTTACTTTCAGGACTCCGTTTCAGAAGTCCTGTCCGCACTAAATTGCCGAACTCACGATGCAACAGCCGGGGAAGCGAAAGCTCGTCGAGTGTTGGTGGTCTCTACTACGAGCATTATACCTGTTTTACATACCATCTCGCAGCTTACCTGGAGGGACATGTTAAATAGTCCCATCCCTTCCTTATCGCACTATTTGTATCGTTCTGCTTTCATTGCAATACCTTTTTTAATAAACAATACATAGCTTTTTCCTATTATTGCACTCCTTTCTTTATCTACATATATGTTCATTTTATGACATGTTGCACCCGTACACTTTGGTACGGCCAATACATCAGGGGCTTAAGTACCCCAAAAATATGGTGTGATAAGTCGAACACTTTCACAAGTCGGCACCCGAACTTATAGCATTATATGCATCGGCTCGAATCATGTCTTGGGTCAATAGTTGGGTTTGCCCGGCTCCTATGTTTTGGTACCTTACGTTCCGTTATATCGGCTAAGGTAGCCTTGGGAGAACCACTGCGATTGTGCCCGGTTGAGCTGGGTTGAGCACCCAGTGGAAAGCTAAAACTGACCGTCATGATAGGGCGAGAGCGATCGCTGTTCGAGAGGTTTTTTGGGTCCCTAAAGACTTATGCGGTTAGAGCGAGGAACCGGCATTGTCCGCCAAAGGCGTGGATAGCGCCCGAACTCGGTCTTCGAATAATAGGGCTTCACGAAATTTAAAATTATAGAATTCTATGGCTAAGTGAGAGTGTTCAAGCACTATAAGTCCGGTTGCCTTGTTACGTTCGTTGGCGCCTCCTCGATGGACCCAAGAATGGGAACAAGAGCACTCAAGTTTATCCGAACACCCCACAGACGTGGCATGGGGGTGAAAATAACGACTTGCCATCTCTCAAATTTGATAAACGGCCGCACATAAGGTAATATTTTAAATTAACAAGCGTTGCTTAGCGCATATGAACAAGTTTTCAGCGTACAAGATAACAAATGTGAGTCTATTCAAAAATTACATCTTTGGAGCACTCATCCGCTATACGGCGGGCACCCTTCAGGACGCCCTCATTACATTTCGGGCTTGCGATGATCCTTGCCCTTCGGTGGCCCGTCCGTCACAAGCTTCTCCGCATCCAGCTTGCCCCAGTGCACTTTAGCACGGGCAAGGGCCCGACGGGCACCTTTAATGCAGACGGAGCGCTTGATGACTTCAATCCATGGACAGGCGTCCACCAGCCGCCGCACTAGCCCAAAGTAGCTCCCAGGCACGGCTTCTAGTGGCCACAGCCGAACTATGAGGCCCTTCATGGCCTGTTCGGCGACCTTGTGGAGCTCGACCAGCTGCTTCAGCTGGTCGCTTAGGGGCACCGGATGTCGGCCTCGACATCGAGACCGAACACCTTTTCCATCGAGCTCCCCTCCTTGGTGCGGTAGAATGCGGCAGCATCAGACACACTACGGGGCAGATCTGCGAATGCTCCTGGAGAGCTCCGAATCCGGGTAAGTAACAGGTAATTCACTTTTACATTCTTGCTCTCCATAAAGAATGCCTTACCCGCCGCGATCTTCTTTATTGCCTCAATCTCCTGGAGGGCTTTTTGGGCCTCGGCCTTAGCAGCTTTGGCACTCTCAAGAGCCAAGGCAAGCTCGGACTCTCGGGTCTTCGAGTCACGCTCCAAACCCTCGTGTTTTTCCACGAGAGCCTGGAGCTCTTGCCGTACCTCCACCAGCTGCGCCTCCCCCTTCTCTCGCTCGGTGCGCTCCTGGCCGCTTTGTTTCGACCCACGGACACCGCCTCCTTGTGGTCGCCACCTCGCTCGTGGCCCCTGCAGTACCCATGTTATTCCTGTTATCTTTTGCAACCGAATCCTTTCTATAAGGTATTTCTTTAATAAGGTATTACTTACCTTCCTTGTCCTCGAGCTGCTTCTTGGCAAGGCCGATCTTGTTCTCGGACCGCTCGAGGCTCTGCTTCAATGCATTGACCTCCATGATCGGTCTTGGCAGAGGTCGTCAGCAGCAGCCTGCATTCCCATATTGACATACTTATGTTAGACTCCTGCGTATATCTTTTAGATCCTTAGTCCGGCTTTTCTTTCCGAACACGAACTAAGCATCGAGGGCTACTGTCTATGCGGTAATATTTTACATATTCTAAACTTACCTCAAAGCCCTGTTAGAAGGCTGGTACAGGCTCAGTCAGCCCGCTCTTGGAGGATCGAACTTTCGGATCACCACACTCATAACAGTGCGGTGCTCCTCCTTGATGGGGCTGTTAGCGCCTCGATGCTATCCGATGCCTCTGGTTGGGCGGAGGACACCGGCGTCTTACCCTTCTCTGAAGGGACCGCTTGCGGACTTTGAACCGCTGAAGGTTCCGGTATGGAGTTCGGACAAGGGTCGGGCTTAGAGCCCCTAGGGGGTCTCGCTCCCCACTGCGCCTGGAGTCCGGGAGGCTGCCTTGCGGCGCCTCCTGCGCCACCTCCTCTTGACTAGGCCCCCATCGGGCCCCACCTCGGCGTCGTCCATGGCGTGGTGAGGAGGCGGCGGAAGTGAAGTACTCTCCACTTCCGACGAATTCAGGGACCCGCTCGACGAAGCGGCGAGCCCGTCCTTGGGCGGGCTGCATGATTGTTCGGCATTAGAGAACACTATGCAATGAAAAAAAAGCCACGGGTATCCGGACACTTACGATCTCGCCGAGGCTTGGCCTTGTTGGCCCTCCTCCTCGTCGTTGTCGGCGTTGGTGGAGAAGTCCGGAGGAAGGTCCTTCCTTCTTGGACCCTCCGGCCTCCCGGTTGGGCGGCCTTCCTTTTCTTCTCTCCCCGGCTGGGGAGAGGCTTTTTCCTCCTCCTCTTCCTCGAGGAGGATTCCGCCTCGAGTTGTTGGGCGGTGAGTCCGACAAGACTGGCGCCGGAGCTCTTCGAGTTCCGTGGCCTCCTTCTTGGCCTTCTTCTCCGGCACCACATGAGGTATCGGAGCCAGCAGCCCCATCAATCGGCGTCCGCTGGGTCCTCCGGCAAAGGGGGACGGTTAATCTGTCCGGACGTCTTCACCGATCTGTTAAAGGTTAGGGAGTTTTAGATCCGCATAGAGTCAAACTATGAGAAAAGAGTCCCATAAAGGGTAAAATAACACCTCGCTGGCTTGACGCTGCGAGCTGAATCCGCGATCTTGATGGCGGATGTAGAGCCTCGGTGCCCTTGAACAGCACCTTCCAGGCATCTTCGTATGTAGTGTCGAAGAGCCTTTTCAGAGTTGGGTGATGTGCCGGATCGAACTCCCACAATTTGAAGGCCCATTGTTGGCATGGGAGAATCCGGTGGATGAGCATCACCTGGATTACGTTGACAAGCCTGAGATTCTTGTCCACCAGGTTTCGGACATAGGTTTGGAGTCCGAATAGCTCGTCCAAATTCCCCCACGTCAGGCCCGTCTCTTTCCATGATGAGAGCCGTGTGGGGAAGCCAGATCGGAATTCGGGGGCCGCCGCCCATTGAGAGTCGCGCGGCTCGGTGATGTAGAACCACCACGATTGCCACCTTTATGGTCTCCACAAAGGAGCCCTCGAGCCATAGGACTTTGGCCATCTTGCCAACCATGGCACCTCCGACTCCGCTTGGCGGCCGCCCACTACCTTCGACTTGACATTGAAGATCTTCAGCCATAAGCGAAGTGGGGCTGGATCTGAGAGGAAGGCCTCGCACACGATGATGAACGCCGAGATGTTGAGGATGAAATTCGGGGCCAGATCGTGGAAGTCCAGGCCGTAGTAGATCATGAGCCCCCGGACAAATGGGTGAAGTGGAAAACCTAGTCCGCGGAGGAAGTGGGGGAGAAATGCCACCCTCTCATGGGGCCTGGGGGTTGGAATGAGCTGCCCCCCATCGGGTAGCTGGTGCGCGATGTTGCTGGACAAGTATCCGGCCTCCCGCAGCTTTTCGATGTGCCCCTCCGTGACGGAGGAGGCCATCCACCTGCCTCCCGCTCCGGACATAGTTGGAGAAGGTTGAGGTGGGATGTGCGGACTTGGGCGCTGGAGCTCGAGTGCGCGGAAATGGATGAGCAAAGGAGGAAGAAGGCGTAGGTGAAAAGGTGGATCCTGATCCCCTTATATGGACGGACGAAGATATGCGTCCCCCACCAGCCTGGTAAAACTCGCTTATCTCCCAAGAGCCGTAATCAATGGCGCGGATGGGTTACCCACGTCCGTATTGATGGGAATCCCGGAATAAGGGGGCACGATCTCCGCTTTGCTAAGACGTGCCAAGGAAACCGCCTCGCTAAACGCGCTAAGGTGGAACAGTTAAAAAACGATTCATATAAAGGCCTGGCCGTGGTGTGATGTCACGCCGCGGAATACGTCAGCAGATCTGTGCAAAAATTATTCTCTCTACGGTGGTATGTGGAACTTGTTTTGCGAGCGGACACTATCCTTGTGTTCAAAACCTTCTATGAAGTATTCGGAAGAGGAACCCGCCTTGCAATGCGAAGACAATATGCACGCCGGACTCGTCGTCATTGAAGCCTGGTTCAGGGGCTCTTGAGGGAGTCTGGACTAGGGGTGTCCGGATAGCGAACTATCATCTTTGGCGGACTCGAGACTATGAAGATACAAGATTGAAGACTTCGTCCCTTGTCCGGATGGGACTTTCCTTAGCGTGGAAGGCAAGCTTGGCGATACGGATATGTAGATCTCCTACCATTGTAACCGACTCTGTGTAACCCTAACCCTATCCGGTGTCTATATAAACCGGAGGGTTTTAGTCCGTAGGACGAACAACAATCATACCGTAGGCTAGCTTCTAGGGTTTAGCCTCTCTGATCTAGTGGTAGATCTACTCTTGTACTACCCATATCATCAATATTAATCAAGCAGGAGTAGGGTATTACCTCCATCGAGAGGGCCCGAACCTGGGTAAAAACATCGTGTCCCTTGTCTCCTATTACCATCCACCTAGACGCACAGTTCGGGACCCCCTACCCGAGATCCGCCGGTTTTGACACCGACAGTCGTGTTCATGGGGAGGCAACGGAATGCGTCGTGTTCATCGGGAGGCAACGAAACGCGTGCTGTTCATCGGGAGCCAACCGGCTTGGACAAAAAAAGCCGATGGAAACGAGGCCTGGCGTACCGCAGAACGGAGGAAACGGCCTTGTGTTCGACCGGCCATGGTCGAAACGGGATCCTGTTCATTGGGAGGGGTCTGGAGTACCACAAAACGGAGGAAACGGTCCTCCTACGGTCGAAATGGGGTCCTGTTGATCGGGAGGGGTGTGGCGTACCGCAAAACAGAGGAAACAGACTCGTGTTGGAGCGCTACGGTCGAAATGGGGGTCCTGTTCATCGGGAGGGGTGTGGCGTACCGCAAAGCGGGACTCCACGAGATATTGTTCATCTCCACCGTCGACTGCCTCCACGGGCTACTGTTCTTCCATCATCGACTGCCTCCACAGGCTCCTGTTCAGCCACCGTCGACCTCCTCCAGCCTCCACCTGCGACTGTTCATCCACAGGCTCCTGTTCATCCAGCCTCCACCGCGCGCTCCTCCACCAGCTATTGTTCAACCAGCCCTCTCCACGGGGCCCTATTCAACCACCCCTCCACGGGCTACTGTTCATCCAGCCCTCCACCGGCTACTGTTCAACCAGTCCTCCATGGGGTCGTCTTGTTCATCCATCCCTCCACAGCGTTCATCCACCCCTCCACCGGCTCGATCGATCGGGGTCCTGTTCATCTAGCGGCAATGGCCTCTACTACCACGGGGTCCTGTTCATCCAACCCTCCACCGGGAACTGTTCATCCAAACCCCCCCCCCAACAACGCTCACTGTTCATCTAGAGGCAGCATCGATCGGCTTGATTAGCAGCGAGCGAAGAATCGATCGGGTTCGATTAACGGCAAGGATCGATCGATCGCTTCGGGTTCGAGAACGCGTAACTGCGGTCAATCGCTCGGGTTCAGTTAGAGCCCAACGCCTCGCTCGGGTTCAATTGGAGTGCAATGCCTCGCACACACGCGCGTACGTACGAGAGAAACGCGCATCGCTCAGCTCCCGACCACCCACCGTAACCAGGAACTCCCCCGATATTTTCCTCGCCCTCACTTCTACCATGGTTTTTTCCGTCATGGACGACCCAAAGAATATCATCCAGCTGCGTCTCCGGACCGCCCAGGACGAAAAGCCCATTTTCTGTCATGATTTTTGTCATAGAAGTAGGAGCCCACCACATCTATGATGATACCAGGTTTTGTCACAATTATCATCATAGAAGTGTCATAAGCATGATAGAAGAAAAAATTGTTCGGCCCAAAATGTCACGGATGTGTCTTTTTTTTGTAGTGAGAGTTGCAACTAGAGGAGGTAAAATGACTCAGGAACCACCTTATCCTGAGGGACACCCAAAAAGAATTGAACAGGATTCACAAAGGAACAACACCACTGCAGGTAGTTCTTCTAAAAAGAAGAAGAAAAAGAAAAATGATAGGACTTTGCATGCCCCTAGTGAACCTGAAATAGAAAAACCTCCTGATAATGATAATGATGTTTCTATCTCTGATGCTGAAACTCAATCTGGTAATGAACATTCACCTAGTGATAATGAAAAAGATAATGCTGATGTTCATGAAGATACTCAACCAAATAATGAAAAAGAACCAGCTAATGATGTTGAGATAGAACCTCCAGTTGATCTTGATAACCCACAACCTAAGAATGCATGATATGACAAAAGGGACTTTATTGCTAGAAAACACGGTAAAGAAAGAGAATCATGGGATCAAAAACCTATGCCTTTTCCACCCAGGTCAACTAAAAAGAAAGATGATGAAGAATTTGAACGCTTTGCTGAAATGCTGAGGCCAGTCTTTTTGCGTACTCGCTTGATTGATATCCTTAAAATGCCTCCTTATGCAAAGTATATGAAAGACATCATCACTAATAAGAGAAAAATATCGGAAGCTGAAATCTCCACTATGATTGCTAATTATACTCTTAAAGATGGAATACCTAAAAAACTTGGAGATCCGGGAATACCAACTATACCTTGCTCTATCAAAAAGAATTATGTGAAAACTACTTTATGTGATTTAGGAGCTGGTGTTAGTGTTATGCCTTTCTATTTATATAAAAGACTTGATTTGAATAAACTCACACCTACTGAAATATCTTTGCAAATGGCTGGCAAATCAACTGCCACACCTATCGGTATTTGTGAGGATGTGCCTGTTGTTGTTGCTAATGTTACTATTTTGAATGACTTTGTTATACTTGAGATGCCCGAGGACGACAACATGTCGATTATCCTTGGTAGACCCTTCTTGAATACTGCAGGGGCTGTTATTGATTGCAATAAAAGCAAGGTCACCTTTCATATCAATGGTAATGAGCACACGGTGCACTTTCCGAAGAAACAATTCCAAGTGAATGGTATTAATGTTATTGAAAAATCTCTAACAATCACTATTGGAAGTTTTCAAATACCTCTACCTACTGTCAAAAAGAAATATGAAATGCTTATTGTTGGGGACATTCATATCCCCATTGAGGTAACTTAGTGATTTACGAAAGTTCTTCGGTTTCACGCTAATCGAAAGTGGTTGTTAATAAGACTTGATCAACCTTATTAATGGATCATTTTTGAGAGGTATGAAGTTGACGAATTTAGTAAACACTACCTTTTGTCCCTACTTTTTGTTTTCTGTTTTTATTAGTTAAATAAAATAAAAGGACATGTTTTGTCTGTTTTTTGAATTTCACGTGCAATAAAAAATGACCCCAAAAAAAGTTCTCAGAATGCTCTGAAAATTTAATACGATTTTTTTTAATATTTAAGAATTTCTGGTGCAAATAATATCACAGGGAGGTGCACTAGGTGGGCACAACCCACCTGGGCGCGCCAGGACCCTAGGCGCGACCTGGTGGGTTGTGGTCCCCACGTGGCCCCCTCACTTATCCCTTCACACCACATCATCACTTACCTCCAAAAAAAATTCTCCATTGCTCTCTCTCCCGTGTTCTTGCTCTCAAACCCGCGGATTTCGATCTCTTTGCTCGAAGCTCCATTTCTGAAACTGTTTCGGGGCATTGTTGCTTGGTATGTGACTCCACCGTTTGTCCAATTAGTTTTTGTTTTAGTGGGTTATATTTTGAATAATTAGCTACTTTTGGTGATGCTGTAGATGAGCTTGCATGTTGAATTGAGTTCTAAGTAGTTTGAATGCTTGTTATGGCCTCTATGTATCCCTATGAGTAGTTGCTATCAATTTAAGAAAGTTTTGTTGACAAATTTTTGTCACCCAAAAATTTTCAGAAAATTGAACGCGAACATGGTGAAACTATTTGGAAGGAGTTCTTCGAGGAGGAGATCCTCGGGGGCATCTTGTAGTGACAGCTCCGCTCGCAAGTGTTATGTTGAATCAAGTGAATGTTCCATTCGAGATGCAGCTACCAAAACATGCTTATGGCCTTGCGATGATTATATGGTGCGTGTGGGCATTAAGGAGGAATTTGAGCAATATGTTCACAATGCCGGTCTCGGTCCCTACATTGTAGATAAGTGCGAACAACACCACACTCTCACTGAATCATTTGTCAAAGGATTTAAATTCCATCCCCGAGAGGCTATGGTGTCATTTAAACTTTATGAAGATTCATTTACCATTTCACTAGAGAGTTTTGCTCACCACTGCAAACTCCCGTTCTGGGGTTCGCTTAATGAAACGCCAAGGACTGAGTACTAATCATTGTTGACTAGTCTTTGCTACGGTGAGACAAGGGGAGTGACACAAGGTGGAATAAAGAGCATTCATTTTCCCTCAATTCAGTACTTTGCATTATTTAACGAGAAATGTATAGTAGGCAAGCAAGACTATAGTACACTTTGTGCTCCAGACTTGAGCCTCATACGCACCGCGCTCACCCGTGAAAGGAGTTATGACCTTGGAGCAATTGCTGCACGCAGACTTCAGCCTAACACTAACAGTGGATATTTCTATGGTGGAATATATGCCACGCGTTTAGCACGAGGGCTGGGTGTTTCACCTTTGCCCTTTGACCCCATCTTACCTACGCAGTATTTAGACTTCGATGCTTTGAAAAGTCATAAGATCCTCACAGGGAAAGTCCATAATTTCACTTAGAATCTGTTGTTTAACCAAAAATCTGTTGTGCACACATATTTGCCTGCGCCTGCTCTTTTTGACTATCACAGCAAAGGAAGATACTTTGTTCTTGAGAGCGAGGCCCGAGCTCACAACGCAGCAGTGGAGGCAGCACGGCAGGCTGAGGCATCTGCACCGAGAGCCTCCATGAGCTACCACGCCAACTACTATCCAGATTACTGATTGTTTACCAAGTTGGGCCAAAGCCTAAGCTTGGGGGAGTACGTGTTTCTCACCGACATTATATTCATGTTCACATACTTCATTCCAGTTGTCGGTGTTCACACTTTTTCATTGTATTATCCATGCTTAGATTTATTTTTTTGCCTCCTTCTTATGTGTTTGAAAAACTTTAGAAAAACCAAAAAAATTAGTTGTAGTTAGTTTACTTTCTATGCATGCTTAGTTGTAATACTAAAAAGAAAACCCAAAAAGATTTCCCTATTCTTCTTTTGCTTTGGGAGCTTTCCCGTGTAAATAGTTTTTCTCATTTTTGCTTTTCCCTTTTATTTGCTTGTTCAAGAAAACAAAAAACTCCAAAAATATTTCAGTGTGTTTCTCTGAATTTCTTTTCTTTTTTATTCAAGTCTTACTGAGGAGAAGGCCACGATGAAAATGTTGAGTGGCTCTCATATGAATAACTGTTGATCTAATAAAGAGCCCATTTTACCTTGTCTTATCCTGTTGAATAAAATGTTTGCAGATTCCAGCTTAGTCCACGACACTCTTGCACTAATTATTATTTTCATATCGTTCGGCCGTGCAAGTGAAAGGCAATAATGACGATATTCGATGAACTGGCTGCGGCAGAGAGAAACGGGTATGAACTCGACTTGTTCTGTTTGTGTAAATATGTTTACCCTAGTATCCATGATTTAGCCCATTATGATTAAACATGTTTGCAATGACAATTAGAGATTATAGTTTCTCATGCCATACATAAGTAGCTGGGAGTGGATAATGATTTATCTTGGATATCAACATTGTGTTAAAATGATTGTGATGTAGTATGATTATATGGTATCCTCCTCTGAATGTTCGAGTGGCTTGACTTGGCACATGTTCATGCATGTAGTTGAACCAAAACCAACATAACCTCTATGATATTTATGTTCATGGTGCTCATATCCTACTCATGCTAGTGTCCAATGTTACTTATGCATAATGCATGTTCATGACCGTTGTTGCTCTCTAGCTGGCCGCTTCTCAATCTACTTGCTAGCCTTTGCCTGTACTAAGTGGGAATTCTGCTTGTACATCAAAAACTTTGAACCCAAAGTTATTCCAGATGAGTCCACCATACCTACCTATATGCGGTATTACCCTGCCATCCTAAGTAAATTTGCATGTGCCACCTATAAAAACTTATAATAAATATCCTTTTGTGTGCCTGGATCATTCATGGAACGACAGGAGGTGGTCGGTATCTTCCATGCTAAGCGGGTTATTCTCAGGTTGAGTGTTTATTCACTCGCCATCGCACGAGAGAAGGGTGGTAATAGGGATGCCCAGTCCCAAACTGCAAACAGAAAAAGCTTACAAATTATCAAACAAAAACTCCCAATGGAGTCAAAACCTTTACTTTTATCGCTTGGGAACCGCCACTAGCGTGCTTAGCATGGAAGATATTGATAACTGATGGTCGTGAAGTAAATGAGAAGGGTGCATGTCTCAAAATATCATTTACCTCTGTTTAAAAAACTTGAGCTCTGGGTCCTTTGCAAATCACTGCTTCCCTCTGCGAAGGGACTTTCTATTTACTTTTATGTTGTGTCATCACCTTCTAAAGTATGCACCAGAACCTGAGAGCATTGTTGTCATGCTTATGCATTGTGTGTAGCTAATGTTGGGTGCATAATGACTGGATCTTTTCTACCATGAATTACAATGTTTAGTCGCTGCTTGAACTTTGGAGGTGCTCTGCATTTATGTTTTGCGGTCTCAGAAAGGGCTAGCGAGATAACACTATTGTCATATTATATGATGGTGTTTTGATAACATGTTGCCGTTTGAGATATCTTATTATTGCTCGCTCGTTGATTATGTCATTGATATGAGTTAATATAATCTTTAAGAGTTATTGTCGGCATGGTTAATTATAATGAGGAAGAAGAAGAGGAAGAAGAAGAGGAAGAAGAAGAGGAAAAAGAAGAAGAGGAAGAAGAGGAGGAGGAGGAGGAGGAGGAGGAAGAAGAAGAAGAAGAAGAAGAAGAAGAAGAAGAAGAAGAAGAAGAAGAAGAAGAAGAAGAAGAAGAAGAAGAGGAAGAAGAAAATACAGCATAAAAACTACTCAGAAATAAATAGAAGAAAAAATAAAGCAGAAAAGAAAAAACTATATAAAAAATTTACTCAAAAATAAATAGAAGAAAATAAATAATGCAGAAAAGAAAACAAGTTATATAAAGCAAAAATATTCACAGAAACTAAATACAGCAAAAAAACTACTCAGAAATAAATAGAAGAAAAAAATAAAGTAGAAAAGAAAAAACTATATAAAAAATTTACTCGAAAAAATGTTGGGGCGCTGCCAAGTGGGCCCGCCAGACCTAGGGTGTGCAAATACAGGCACAGAAGGGCCAGCAAGCTCACAGGGCAGCGCGCCCTAGTTAGGCCCAGAAGCCTGCTATATAGAGGAGTTCGAAAGGGCCGCTGCGGCTGGGTTTATAAACCAGCGCGGCTGCCCTTCGCTCGGTGAGGCGAGATTAAAAGTAGCGCACTGGTGGCAGCGAACGGCCTTTAGTACCGGTTGGTGGCTCCAACCGGTACTAATCCAGCCGCTTGGGCTGGCCAAAATTGGCCTTTAGTACCGGTTGGTGGCTCCAACCGGTACTAAAGTCCCATCCTATATATACTACACTTACGAAAAATCAGTTATCTCCTTCCACTTCTCGCGCGACAGCATCGATCTATCGCGCCGACGACGACGCCGCCGTGCCGCCGTGCTGTCGGCCCCACCGTGCCGTCGCCCCGCCGCCCGTCGTCGCTGCCCTGCCGCCGCGTCGTCGCCGTCCCGCTGCCCTCGCCGCCCGCCCCGTCGTCGTCGTCCCGTCGTCGCCTGCGCCCGCCGCCCGTCGTCGTCGTCGCGCGCCCCGCCGCCCGTCCGCCCTTTCGCCGCCCGTCGTCGCCGCCCCCGCCGCCCGTACGCCCGCTCGATCGTACCACACACACACACACACACACACACACACACACACACACACACACACACACACACACACACACACACACATGTACACTACACACACATGAACTATACACACATACACACACAGACACACATATTTTTTTTTACTTATTTTCTGTTTCCTATTGTTTAGATGAATTAATTAATATAACTAGTTTATTTTTAGAATGTTAGATGAATTAGAACTAGTTTATTTTTAGTAAATGCTTAGTTGAACTATTTGAATTAATATAACTAGTTTATTTTTAGTAAGAAAATTTAGGTATATGAGATTAGTTGAACTAGTTGAATTAATAGAACTAGTTTATTTTTAGTAAATGCTTAGTTGAACTAGTTGAATTAATATAACTAGTTTATTTTAGTAAAAAAATTAGGTATATGAGATTAGTTGAACTAGTTGAATTAATAGAACTAGTTTATTTTTAGTAAATGCTTAGTTGAAATAGTTGAATTAATAGAACTAGTTTATTTTTAGTAAATATAATGCTTAGTTGAACTAGTTGAATTAATAGAACTAGCTAGTTTATTTTTAGCAAGAAAATTTAGGTATATATGAGATTATTTGAACTAATTAAAATTTAGGTATATGAGATTGTTTGAATTAATATAACTAGTTTATTTTTAGTAAATGTTTAGTTGAACTAGTTGAATTAATATAACTAGTTTATTTTAGTAAGAAAATTTAGCTATATGAGATTAGTTGAACTAGTTGAATTAATAGAACTAGTTTATTTTTAGTAAATGCTTAGTTGAACTAGTTGAATTAATAGAACTAGTTTATTTTTAGCAACAAAATTTAGGTATATGAGATTATTTGAACTAATTAAAATTTAGGTATATGAGATTGTTTGAATTAATATAACTAGTTTATTTTTAGTAAATGCTTAGTTGAATTAGTTGAATTAGTTGAATTAGTAAGTGTTTAATGTTTCGCCTATATGAACATAGGAAATGTCGTCTGACGACGGAAAAAATTTCATTATGTGCGAATGCTGTGAAGACCAGCGTGGCCAGTGCGACAGAAATTTCCTTGTTGATGATAGGCGATTCAGCATCAAGCTGGATGAGACCTTCGAATTCGATACAGTAAGTCACAACGACAAGTGTCTGTTTTCGTAATTAAGCATGACTTATATATATATATATATATATATATATATATATATATATATATATATATATATATATATATATATATATATATATATATATATATATATATATATATACTTCATTTGCCTGACTTATAATTTTAAATTTTCACTATTCTACTAGCGCATCCCCTGCCATGCAAGAATTTTTGTCTTGGATAAGATAGGTTTCAATGATATGGAAACTATGGAGGTAAAGAGAGTTTACCTAAAAACTGATCATGGTTATACTTTCAACGTCAAAGTATACAATGCACACACGTACACCTATTTTGAATGCAAAACTTGGCAAGCACTATGCAAGACTTATGCATTTGAGCCTGGTATGGTTATCACCTTTGATATTCGTCCGGAAGATGATATTGAAGGTAATAGAGACATATGGGTCGATGTGCAGACGCCTCCAATTCTACCATTATGTGAGTTCTTCTCAACTATATTTTTGTCTTTGATATTGCTTATTCAAAAATAATTGACAACTATAATTTATATTGACAGCTTATCTCCATTCAACCAAACATGTCCGGCGCTTGGTAGACAGGACTTACTACTGTCCCGGAGCTGAACTAAACTGCGAGGAGATAAGTCATTATGTTTCATGGCTTGAGGATCTTCATACTGTCAAGACAAATTGTCTTCCTGCACTTAGAAATGTTAGTACTCAAAATGTGCGACCAATAGTGATGGTATTGAACTACGGTCACATCTATTTAGGAATGATGGTAAGATTTTACTATTTGTCCTCGATTGCATCTTTTGCATACATAATTTTTTTGCTAAACTTTCATTGCTAAGTATATTAATTAAGTACTATACGATGTTCTTCAACAGGGACTCCCGATGACAGTTGTGCCTCAGGGGATCGAGACTAAAGGTCGCATGTCAATTGTTAGCTTACGGCCAAGATATCCTGCATTGCACATTAATGCATTCAGGATTTCTAGAAGCGACGAATGCTTAATAGTGAAAGATTGGAGGAAAATTGTTAACGATCGCAGAGAAGTACTAGGGGGCAGCAATGAGAAGCGCAGCGCACGATTAGGAGACAGGTTCATCTGCATGCTCCAGTTTGATGAATCAGGAGAGCTATACATGTTCTATGCTATTTTACCAGAGAGAGAGTAGCTAGCAGGAGTGATTTAGCATGCTGCTCTTAGTACTTGTCCTTTCATGTCCGTGTTCTTCGTTCTGAACTTAATCTCAAAGAGTGATTTGCTTTTGTGGTGTTATATATGAACGCTTATAATATCATGACAATCATGTTGAACTCGATGATATTTCAGCTGGATGGATCCTACCTAAGTGATCAAGTATATATATGCCATATCCATATATATTATACTTGATCACCTAATTAGGTGATCAAGTATATAATATCGATATGGCATATATATATACTTGATCACTTAGCTATAGCTAGCTATATATATAGCTAGCTAGATCCTCCAATCGAAACTAATCCACGGTACTTTCACCTAATGATTTAACAACTCATTATAATGTAAAACAATCACTAAATTAAATTGAAAACACAAAACTAAAGCAAAAATAAAAAAATACCCAAACATTTAGTACCGGTTGGTGTTACCAACCGGTACTAAAGCCCTATGCGCACCCGGGCCTGGCTCCTGCCATGTGGTGGCACTTTAGCGCCGGTTCGTGACGAACCGGTACTAAAGGGGGGGACCTTTAGTCCCCACTCTTTAGTGTCGGTTGGAGAACCGGCACTAAAGGCCCTTACGAACCGGCACTAAAGGCCGGTTCTGCACTAGTGCCAGGTGGGTTGTCCCCACCTGGTGGCCCCGCAGACCCTGAAACCTATGCTATAAAATCCTATTTTTCCAGAAAAAATCAAGAAAAAGGAATTATCATGATCCACGAGACAGAGCCGCCGTCACCTCCTGTTCTTCATCGAGAGGCCAGATCTAGAGTCCGTTTGGGGCTCCGGAGAGGGGGATCTTTGTTCTTCATCATCACCAACCCTTCTCGATCGCCAATTCCATGATGCTCCCGACCGGAGTGAGTAATTCCTTCGTAGGCTCGCTGGTCGGTGAGGAGTTGGATGAGATTCATCATGTAATCAAGTTAGTTTTGTTAGGGCTTGATCCCTAGTATCCACTATGTTCTAAGATTGTTGTTGCTATGACTTTGCCATGCTTAATGCTAGTCACTTTGGGCCCGGGTGCCATGAACTCAAGTCTGAACTGTTTATGTTATCATCATTATTATCCATGTTCTTGATCCGATCTTGCAAGTTATAGTCACCTACTACGTGTTATGATCCAGCAACCCTGGAGTGACAATAGTCGGTACCACTCCCGATGATGATCGTAGTTTGAGGAGTTCATGTATTCACTATGTGTTAATGCTTTGTTCCGGTTCTCTATTAAAATGAGGCCTTAATATCCCTTAGTTACCAATATGGACCCTACTGCCATGGGAGGGTAGGACAAAAGATGTCATGAAAGTTCTTTCCATAAGCATGTATGACTATTTACGGAATACATGCCTACATTATATTGATAAACTGGAGCTAGTGCCGTATCGCCCTAGGTTATAACTGTCTCATGATGAATATCATCCAACAAATCACCGATCCAATGCCTACGAATTTATCTTACATTGTTCTTGCTAAGTTACTATTGCTGCTGTCACTGTTGCACTTGTTACAAAATTACTGCTATCACTGTTACCGTTACCGTTGCTAATGTTACTATTATCAAAACTATCAAACTACTTTGCTACTGATCACTTTGCTACAGATAATTAATCTCCAGGTGTGGTTGAATTGACAACTCAGCTGCTAATACCTTCAAATATTCTTTAGCTTGTGTCGAATCTATAAATTTGGGTTGAATACTCTACCCTCGAAAATTGTCGCGGTCCCCTATACTTGTGGGTTATCACCCGCAAGCCGCCCGCATCCGTCCAGACCGCGGGAGTCATCCAACACGGGCATGTATCGGTCCGCGGGGCGGTCCAAACGTGATTTCTCCTGCAAAACAAAGACAGAAGCGGGGGAGCTTTGCGGGAGTCCGTACACATGAAACATAGGAATCCGACACCGCAGGCCCACCCAAAAGCATTCCCGGACCTCGCGACTCCATCCTCCCCATTTCATCTCCTTCCTTCTTTCTCTCTTGCTGTCGCCGCCTCTCCACCATCCCCGCCACCACACCACACAACTGCCAGAAATATGTGTCTCCGTCACCTCCAACACTCCAGCAGGCCTTCATCCCACTTATCCTCCGTCTCAGTTCAACCCCTATCCTCCGACCGCCCCACAAGGTACCATCTGCTACTGCTATTCTCACCATTCCCGGCAACTGTTCGATCAATTGCCGGAGCTGAAAACAGTTGTCCGTTCTTCTTTCTATCAACAAATTCTGATTTGTAGTACATATACGAGAAGTATGTTGAGTCGTCCGACAGCTCGCTGGACAAGGAGGAGTACTCCGATGAGACGACGATGATGCAGGCGGTCCTTGAAGATGCGGGGGGTGCGGAGGAGCATGTTCTCAATTTCAAGGCCTGGACCAAGGGTCATCTAGTGCTCAACCCCAACATGGCGCACGGGCATCTGACACTGATGGCCGACTACTTTACCCCTGATGTACTATTCGCTGACCATTTTCACCGGTGTTTTCTGATGTGCAAGACTGTCTTTGATTGTTTGTACCATGGCGTCAGTCCTACGATGACTACTTCATCCTGAAGAAGGATGCCATGAGAACGATTGTCTTCTCTGGTTACTAGAAGTGTACGGTCACACTCTGGATGCTTGCATATGGCATGGCCGCTGATTCATGGGACGAGTACCTACGGATGCCTAAGAGCACATGCGGAGATGCCATTGTCAGGTTTGCAACTTCCATGGTCGAGGTGTTCGGACCTCAGTACCTGAGAGAACCAACTGTGGCAGACATCGAGAGGCTCCTGGAGATCTCAGAAGCAAGAGGGTGGCCAGATTTGCTTGGATCTCTTGACTGCATGCATTGAAAATGGAAGAACTGACCGAAGGTTTTGTAAGGGCAATATCAGGGTCATGTTAAGAAGCCCACCATCATTTTTGAAGCAGTTGCATCGCACGATCTTTGGATTTGACACGCTTTCTTTGGCATGCCCGAGTCTCACAATGGCATCAATGTGCTGCAACGACCGTCGTTGTTTGCGAGGCTGACTGAAGGAAATGCTCCTCCTTATCACTATACTGTCAATGGACATGAGTACAACATGGCTGCTATTTGGTTGAGGACATCTATCCTTCATGGGTTACCTTTGTCAGCAGCATCTCAAACCTAGTTGACCAGAAAAAGGGCTCACTTTGCCCAAAGACAAGAAGCAGCTAGAAAGGATGTCGGGAGGGCATTTGGAGTTCTGCAGTTGTTCGTGGACCTGCAAAACAATGGGATCCGAAATCTTGTGGGAGGTGATGGCATGTTGTGTGATCATGCACAACATGATCGTCGAGGATGAGGGTGACGCTGCTGTCGCAGCTCTGGAATTTGAGAACATGGGTGATCCTATCCAACTTCCGAACTAGAATATGGCTACATTTGAAGAGTTTATTCGAATGCATCAACAAATTCGGCATCGACCAACTCACGAGCAGCTGAAGAAAGATCTGATTGAGCATCTGTGGGCGGTGAAAGGGGACAACAATGTTGAGATGTAATATTTGAACTTTCTTAAATTTGAACTAGTGATGCATGCGGCTATTTGAATGTTTGTACCCGTTGCATGTGGCTATTTAATCATGCGGACTTGAAAAAAATAAATAAGAAAGGTCGGATGTATGCGGCTATGGTTGGATGGCGCCCTCTCGCATCGTGTCCGCACATGCAGGAGGAAATTTGCGGGTTGCCGTTGAAGATGCCCTAAAGACTAAGTTTTTTAGGGGAAGACTAATCTATATCTATACCTACTAATAAAGCAAGGTCCGTTTCTCCAATTTTTTCATCCGTTCACCACCAAAAAGATTTTTTTTATTTGAGGTCGTACTAAATTTTTGTCTTTCGTCTATTAGAAAAGGAAATACGCCTGAATTTCGTACATGGGTTGCCCACAGTGTGGCCTAGCAAAGTCAGCCCAGTAATTTTCATGCACACACACACACACGTGGGGAAACCCTATTCAACGAGCATCAAATAGTTGCAAATTCGCACAGGGCGCCAAAGCTGGGGCTGAACCTTTTTTTATGTGCTATGATTCAGTTTTTCTTTTTCCATTTCTTTCTCTTTTTCTTTCCTGTCTTAACATATATTATGTTTTAACAAATGTTCAGAACATTAAATCTTTATTCTCATTCAAAAATAGTCATAAATTGGCACAGTGCGTCCAAGCTGGGCTGAAGCATTTTTTTGGTTCTGTGTTATGTTGCTATTTTTCTTTTTCCATTTCTTTCTATTTTCTTTCCTGTTTCTTTTGTCATTTTTCTTTTCAATTTTTTTTATTTCTCCCTTTTTTTGAAAATTCAACCTTTTCAAAAAAAATCATAATATCAGAAAAATTGAATGTTTAAAAAATGTTCAGAATTTTAAATATATTCCGTTCTGGAAAATGTTCTGAAAATTAAATCTTTAATTCCATTCCAAAATTGGTTTAGATTGAAAAACAAATTGTTCCATTTTTTCTTTGTGTTTTCCAAAGTTGTTCGAGATTTTCCAAAAAAAGCATTTTAAAAATGTTCCAAATACAAAAATATTATTCTTTAAGTGAAATGTTCGCAAATTCATAATAATGTCCGAGTTTAAAGAAACACGTTTGCAAAAATTGTTCTGAATGTTCAAAATATGTGTCCTTTTTCAAAAAAAATCATAAATTAAAAAATGTTCAAGTTATTATAAAAGGTTCATGTTTTCAAATAAAATTGTGAATTTCGAATGTTTCAAATTTTGTTGTGTATTTCTGAAAATGTAAAGAATTTGAAAAAATGTCTGGGATTTTCAAAATTATTCATATTCCAAGAATATTCAGCAATTTATATTTTTAAAAAATAATAAAAAAACAAATATTGTTTTCAATCTGACATTAGAGTATGATCTTAAAGGTTTGAGCTGGCCATTGGTTGGTAGGACTCTCTCTTCGAGTGGCTAGCAACATGTGTCAGGTCCTTGAGGGCATGATTTCGATCCTTCAACTCATCGTTTCTTGGATTTTTTTTTCGCACCTTACAAACACAGCTCGTCTTGGAGCCTACCAGTGTGGTGGTCCATACACGAACTGATGTGCGTCCCACGCGCTATTTTACGCAACTAACACCATATAGTAGCTCCCATGCAGTTGGTACAAGAAAAAAATTGCTCCGTCGCACAGGCAGTATTGGGCCTCAGGTGCACTCTCCTACTGGGTCGTCCGAGGGAGTAATTTTTTTCTTGGGCCAATAAAAGAGAATATTTTGGTTTGGCTCGAATAAAAAAATTATGGGCACGTGAGCGTTAAAATAATCAAAGAGAATAAACCCTAATAAAGAAGGGACATTGATGTCTGGTTATGCGCTAAATATGTTAATGAAACAGGATTTATGCGCTAAAACTAGTAATCCATCGGTTATGCCATCGTAAGAGAGAGTGGTCGAAACAACCGTGCCCCGAAGGTCACCGCATATCTACCAAAGGAAAAAAAAGGCACGAGTTGGATTGTTGCCGCTACGCCGACTAACCCACCACTATGAAGATCTCGCAGGACAAACATGACTCGCGAGAAGATCACAACTCCTCTCTCTATCAGACCGCTATGGAGATTGTTTTTGTGGACACATCAATTATCTCTTTCATTGCTTCTCGCAAAGAAATATCTCTCCCGTTGCAACGCACGGGCATATGTGCTAGTTTTATGTAATATATAGATTTTTGCCAATTGCAGGGTTCCGAGTGGACGGACGCGACACAGGAGCACGCACCGACCAGTTGTCTTGCACGCGGAACAGCCTGACCACCACCGACCACCGTCCGCACAGATCACAGTGCATCTCACGTGTATCGCCCGTCCGCACTGTCAGGTCGGTAGCTCCCGCAACAAAGCAAACACTCGATGAGTGTGCAGCCAGCCGTGCCCTCTAGCTAGTCGCTACTCGTGAATCCGTAGCCTGCCCAGCATCAACACGTGCAGACGAGATACCCCTGCCTGCATGCTCTATGTATCTCCCGCAGTCCGCACTACATTCTGAAGACATCCACGACGCATGAACCTCTGAACCAGTGTACAATACTAGTATTCTTTCTGCACGCTTGCAACCGGGTGCCGATGAGATTGTTGGCACCGTTGGCACCACGGTTGAAGACATCGAGGCCGAGGGCGTCGAGGAGCAATGAACCGAATCTTGCACCGTCATGCCTGCACCAGAATATTTTAACCACTGCAAAAGCCGTCCTGCATTTGTGTTTCAGAGTTGAGTCCTTTGTGCTGAATTTGAATTGCGTCCAGGCTTCTGAACCTCCTATATAAACCCCCCATCGTCCCCGTCCCACTCACCTAGCAAATCATATCACTGTAACCTTAAGTTGTACTAGAGCATCCCTTGCGAAACCACCAGCATCATAAGGTAGACATTCTACGAGCAGAGCAAAATGGCGTCGACCTCTCGCCGTATGGTTGCGTCCGTCCTCTTGGTCCTTCTCCTCCTCGTCGCCACAGGTGATCTTCAATAGTCTTCTCAATTTGTTAAGTCCATCGGATGCTCAGATATGCATCCTGTAGTATACTCCATTTGTATCTGATCTGACGGAGAAATAAAATTGCAGAGATGGGGACGACGAGGGTGGCGGAGGCGAGGCACGGGCACAGGCACTGCGAGTCGCAGAGCCACAGGTACCGCGGAGCGTGCTGGAGGGACGACAACTGCGCGCACGTCTGCAACACCGAGGGCTTCCCCTCGGGCAAGTGCAAGTTCCACGGCTTCGAAAGCAAGTGCGTCTGCACGAAACCCTGCCAGTAGCCACCTCATCGACCGATGGATCACATAGCTAGTTAGCCGCGCACCACGACCGCCCTCGTGTCTTCCGAGTTTACCTCCCCTGTTCGCGTACCGCTTTCCTTATTCCGAATCTAGTAAGGTCTACATGCGTTGTGCATGCCATTTCCTTGTTACAAGTGTTTTGCTTCCTACGGTGTAATCTAGCTTGGTGCTAATAAAAGTTGGTCGTCGGTGTGCTTGGGCGTCTTTTATCACTTTGTAACTGTGCAGTGTAGCCCAAATACCGTCACTACGGCAGAATGGGTCTCTGTTGGACCCGCTTCATTGTGGGGTAGAGAAAAACCAGGAAGCACCTATGTGCCGCTCGCTGCGGACTGGTGCGCTGTTTCACACAGGACAAGCTGGAAGAACGCTCCCGTGATAAACTAAAAATCCATCCCGAGGGATGGGCATCTTTTCTTTACCTAGTATTTTCCTTAGGTCTGACGATATAACATATAGATGTGGCATATTATCTCACATCTAAGGCTTCAGCAAAACATCTAGATGTCACACATTATCTCACATCTAAGTTGTGACATCAGCAGAAGTGAGGTCGTTGTTCTCTTTTTCTAAAAAATTTCCCGACTGAAGCGCAACAAAAAAAAATTGTAATTGAGAAAGTGCGCTAGGTAGGAATTGAACACAGGGCCTAATACTAAGGAACCGCAGCGCTACTACTACACCACAAAACTACTGTTGGCAATTAGGAAAAGGTGATAACTTAAGAACATAAAGCAGCGTTAAGATTATAAGACATGTTTTAAATTTTCTGAAAACTTTTTTCAAGATTGTGATTTTTTAACTGTGGAATATTTTTGAAAACACAAAAAAATTTAAAATTACGAAAAAAAATCAAATGTGAATGAACTTTATAATTCCGATTTTTTTTAATAATAAGAACAAAATTTGGTATTCGAACAATTTCTTCTTATTTTTTTTTTAAAACATGGATAATTTTCAAAATTCCCGAACAGACTTTAGAGTCGGATACTTTGGAAAATTCCAAACATTTTTTGAAAAAATGAATACATTTATTCTATTTTACTTTAATAATATATTTTCAGTATTTTTGCAGCATTTAGTAAATATTGAAATTTAAAAATGTTCATGCATTTCAAAAGAATGTTTGCGATGTTTAAAATGTATTATACAACGGAAAAAATCATATCATTCAAAGAAATGTTCATGATTTTTTTAAAGAAACTCACACATTTAAAAAATCAGGATATTTTATTGAATTTCATTTATGCAATGTAAAAAAAAGTTTGCATGCTTTTAAAAAAAGTTCCATACAATTTAGAAAAAATTATCAGTGGGAATTTGAAAAATGTTTACCATGTATTTTTAAAAATGCTCGGGCTTGTATTTGAAAAAAATATTCATCATGTATTTTTAAAAAATGTTCAATGCATGTTTACAAAATGTTCCCATGTATACAGAAAAATATACAGTGTGTATTACAAAAGTGGGCATGTATTTGCAAAAGAAACTATATAGTGGTACTGGGTTGGAAACGAGTTGCATGCTGAGAGTGGACATGCAACTATGTCAAACATGAGTTGCATGTTTAGCTTGGACATGCAACTGGGTCGGGTGAGTTTACATGTTGGGGTTGGACATGGAACTAGATAGGGGTCAGAGCAAGTTCTGTGTTGCAAAACAAAGCACAAGCCTAGTTGCAAGTCAAAGTGTGGGCTTGTAACTGGGAAACTACGAGCTGAGTTGCGAATTGAGGATGGAATTACAAATGGACAACTACAACTATGAGATCAGTTGCGAGACAAGGGTCCACTTGCAACTAGGGTAAAACAAACTACACTTCGAGTGGCGAGTTTAGGATAGACTTGCAACTAGGACGGAAGACAAAAGCACATGCCTAGTTACGAGTAAAGGGCGGGCTTATGACTAGGATAAAACAAATTGCATGCCTAGTTGCAAGTCGAGGGTGGACTTGTAACTGAGACAAGTATATAAAAGAATAATACGAGTTGCGAGTAGAGGTTGGGCTTGCAACTCAGATGAAAAACAAGACACATCTCTGTTGCTAGTCGACAGTGGACTTGCAACTATGACAACAACAAACTATGGGCCCATTTGCGAGTCGAGGATGGACTTGCAACTGGAAGAAAAAAGTCGCGCTCAAGTTGCGAGTCAAGGGTGGACTTGCAACTAGGACAAAAAAAGTATTGAGCCCCAGTTGCAAGTCGAGGGTGGACTTGCAGCTGGGATAACAACAAACTATGGGCCCACTTGCGAGTCAAGGTAGACTTGCAAGTGGGACAAAAAAAGTCAGGACCTAGTTGCGAGTCAATGGTGGACTTGCAACTGGAAGAAAAAAAGTCGCGCTCAAGTTGCGAGTTGATGGTGGACTTGCAACTAGGACAAAAAAGTGTTGGTCCCCAGTTGCATGTCAAGAGTAGACTTGCAATTAGGACAACAACAAACTATGGGCCCATTTGCGAGTCAAGGGTGGACTTGCAAGTGGGTCAAAAAAAGATTGGGGCCCAGTTGCGAGTTAAGCGTGGACTTGCAACTGGAAGAAAAAAAGTTGCGCTCAAGTTACGAGTCGAGGGTAGACTTGCAACTAGGACAAAAAAGGTGGGGGCCCAGTTGCGAGTCGAGGGTGGACTTGCAACTGGGACAACAACAAACTATGGGCCCATTTGCGAGTTGAGGGTGAACTTGCAAGTGGGACAAAAAAGATCGGGGCCCAGTTGCGAGTTAAGGGTGGACTTGCAACTGGAAGAAAAAAAAGTCGTTCTCAAGTTGTGAGTCGAGGGCGGACTTGCAACTAGGACAAAAAATGTTGGGCCCCAGTTGCGAGTCGAGGATAGACTTGCAACTGAGATAAAAAAAAGTCATACCCCAGTTGCGAGTCAAAGGTGGACTTGCAACCGTGACAAAAAAAGGTTGGGCCCAATTGCGGGTCGATGGTATACTTGCAACCGGGACAAAAACAATTAACCTAGTTATGAGTCGAGGTTGGACCATCAACTGGAAAAAAAGTCAGGCCCGAGTTGTGACTCGATGAATGCAACTGGGACAAAAAACTGTCGCTTCCCATTTACGAGTCGAGGGTGGACTTGCAATTGAGACAAAATAGATTAGGCTCTAGTTGCCAGTCGAGGGTGAACTTACTGTTGGGGAACGTAGCATGCAATTTCAAAATTTTCCTACGCTCGTGCAAGATCTATCTAGGTGATGCATAGTAACGAGAGGCGAGAGTGTGTCTGCGTACCCTTGTAGACCGATAAGCGGAAGCGTTTATCAACGCGGTTGGTGTAGTCGTACACCTTCACGATCCGTCCCGATCAAGTACCGAACGTACGGCACCTCCGCGTTCAGCACACGTTCAGCTCGATGACGTCCTTGCCTTCTTAATCCAGCAAGACGGGCGAAATAGTAGATGAGTTCCGGCAGCACGACGGCGTGGTGACGGTGTTGATGAAGAACAATCTCCGCAGGGCTTCGCCAAGCACTACAGAAACTATGAAGGAGGATAAACTAGAGGGGACGGGGTTGCCGGCACACGGCTTGGTGATTCTTGATGTATTTTGGGTGCTAGCCCTGCCCCTCTATTTATATGTTGAGCCCTGGGGTCGAAACTTGGAGTAAAAGCCTCGTCAAAGTCGGTTTTGCCCGAAAGGCAAGAGTCCTACTCAAACTCCAGGGCTAGACGCCAGGGTTCCCGGCGTCTACCCCCTAGACTGGTCTCCGCAAAACTTCTATTTGCACTTTCTAAAAGCCTTGTAGGCTTTTCCCTTTGGCCCAAATAAAGTGTTCTCGTACCCAAACATTTCGGGAGACATCCGGAACCCCTTCCGGTGAATTCGGGAACCCTTCCGGAGATTAAACACTACTATCCCATATATTAAACTTTACCTCCGGACCGTTCCGGAGCTCCTCGTCATCACTATAAAAAAATACACTTCCGTGATGATACGTGTTTGTCACAGTAGGTCACGTTTTCTATCATGCATGTACGTCCATGACAAATTATGAAAAAATCAAGATAGTCATACCTGTGCTGTTGTAGAAGTGTTCCATGACATTACCAAAATTATCATCACGGAAGTGTCCACTTCCATGACGATAAATCGTGCATCATAGAAGTGCTTTCGTCAAGGGTGACCGACATGTGGCATCCACCGTAACGGGACGCCATTAAGCTATCGGGTCGAGTTTTGGATCCGATAACCCGTTAACAGCCCGGACCAATGGGAAATTTCCACGTGTAAAATTCTGATTGGCCGGACGAAACACGTGTCGGCGCCATCCGGGTCGATAGGCGCCTATGATATGTCGACACGTGCGACGGCCCACCACTGGCCCATTTAGCTTACAAAGGCCGGCCCGTTTGACTTGGTCAAAAGATAGCGGGATGGCCCATGAAAAGCCTGTTAACGGTCTCTTCACAAATAGCCCATTTTACGGCCCGGTAACTCACGGCCCATCAGGGCCGGCACGAAATTGGCCCAACAACGTCATGTGGGCCGTCGAATATAACACCAGCCCGTTTCACTTTCGGCCCATGTATGGCCCACGACGTCTTTCAGCCCATATGAGGCCTTCATATCTTTAGGCCGTTTAGAGGCCCACGGTGACTCTAGCCCGTAATGAACAGTAAATTTCTTTCTACCCGTTAACGACCCATGATTCACATGGGCCTTTCCAGCCCTTGTTAGCTTTCGGCCTACTGACGGCCCATACGTTCTTGGCCTCCTTTCCGGCCCTCGATTACTTCCGGCCCATTACTGACATGTTCCCCTAATGGGCCAAATTCGGCTCTGTAAGTGCATCTAGTGCCCCTTAGTGATTTTGGTGTATTGAAGACTTATAGGTTAAGGAACTAATGCGTTTGTGAGTATACACAGGTCTATAAGTCTATGAGGAGTTTGATATTTACAGAGAAAGTCGACCCCTAAAAATGAAGTTCTTCGACTGAAGACTTTGATATTCTGAAGACTTTGAAAGTGAAGAAATTGGTGTGACCTTGAAGACTTGGTATTCATTTGAGGAACGTGAAGCGTGAAGACTTTCGTTTTCGTTGTTTCATTTTCTCTTTCTTGAGTCATAGGAAACACCGTACTGTTAAATGGGGTCGAGGAAATACTAAGGAAAAATTTCCATGTGATGCTCAACTCAAAATCCTACACCTACCAATCCCTTCGAGTGAAGCCTTTGGAAATCTCATACAGTTCAGCCAATTTCTTGATGTGATGAGGCGAAGTTCTTCCAGTGTTGAGAATTTGTTCGACAGAGGAGTTAGGAATTCGCGGTCATGGATTGCCTACGATGAGGAACATGATAGCCACGAGGAATTTGAGATTCAAATTTCCGACCGTTGTTGTCTTCTTGCGCGCCACCTGTCCCAAAATATCTTATCCACCTAACGGTCATATCATTGAAGGGCATTTATGTCTTATCATGTCGGGCTGCTCCCTAGGCTATAAATAGCCGCCCCTACAACCACTAGCTGGTTGGCAGCTCGAGAGAAACTTGACACTTGTCATTTGAGAGCAACCCATCCTCCGAGGACTTTGAGCAAAAATCATCGAGTGGGGAAAACCCAAAACCAAACCCCTACAAACCCAAAGTGATTGAGCATCATGAAGAGATTGATCCTGCGTGGATCCGACGCTTGTTACCTTTGAAGACTGTGCTTCTTCCAGACGGTTAGGCGTCATGGTCTAGAACATCCAAGAGGAATTGTGGATCGCCGAGTGACCAAGTCTGTGAAGGTTTGGAAGTCGCTGAAGACTTATCACGAGTGATTGGGCGAGGTCATGTGACCTTAGTTCAAGGAGAATCTGGTGAGGACTTGGTGTCTGAGCTGCGTGCTCAGCGATGGGTGTCCGGGACTGTGTGTCCTCGAGTTTAAATACTCAGCCGCTCCAACAGACGTATAACTGAGACAACAGTTGAACTGGTCTACCAAATCATTGTCTTCACCAACCTAACTGGTTCTATTTCCTCAACCCTTTCATTTCCTCATTATTGTGTTGAGTGTTTGTTCATATATGTGTTTGAAGACTTTGACTGAAGACTTTCTCAATTTCGTCAGTTCAATTTCTACAGTCTGGTTGTCATCATCTTGAGCTATCTTGTGTTTACGCTTTTCTGTACTCTTTGTTTGTCTTCATTTCATCATGATGACCATGCCCGCATTCTGTTATGCTTACTTCTGAGTACTTATTCCGCTGCAAGTAGTTCTTCGCTAAGGAATTTCCTCACGGAAAATTCCTCGGTGAAGAATTCATAAAATCGCCTATTCACCCCCCTCTAGTCGATATAACGCACTTTCAATTGGTATCGAGCAAGGTACTCCCTTGTTACGTGTGATTTAGTTTAACCACTGGAGTTTTAGTTATGTCGACCGCATGTATGAAGAAAGTGACATGCCCTATCTTTGTGGTCACGATTATCCCAAGTGGAAGGCCATGATGAGGAAGCCTCATGGCAATGGACAATGAGCTATGGACCGTCCTTTGAAATTGGTCTTCTTGATCTATGTAAGAAGGCGGCGCAGATGATATTCGCAAATACACTCGACTTGATATCATGGCGAAGGATATCATCTGTTCACGCCTATCTAGAGATGAATTCAAGCGCATTATGCATCTTTGCAATGCAAAGCTTATCTGGGACCGAATCTCCGACGTCTATGAAGGTCATCGAACCCGTCATGATCCTTGGTTTGAGGACTTCAAGGAATCTCTCAAAACGATGACCTTGAACCAGAATCATCATCTTGACATCATGTCTCATGGCAAAGGGTGTCGAGGTAACGAATGTTCCTCATCTGAATTTAGTATTTGTGAATCGATGATGATGGATCGATGATGATATTGAACCTAGCTATACCAAACTTGTTTGCATTGCCACCAAGCAACAACATGCCTTGGAAAAGGTTCAAAACATGTTAGGTAAGAGTGATGATGTGTTAGGTGAAGAAATGGATCGCACTAAAGCCCTAACTGAAAATCTTCAGAGACTTCAGTCTAGGTTTGACAGCCTTCAAGGTCATCATAACACTCTCTTATCTGATCATGAGAAACTTTCTTATGAATTTCTTCAAAGAAAGCAAGATCTTGAGAAGCTAAGAGAGAATTATGAAGATCTTCTTGAAGGAGCGCGATTCATTACTTGCTCAACAAATCAGCGCTTCTCAAGAAGAATTTGTTCCTCCATGCTTAAAGTGCATTGAGCGTGAATCGCTAATTCTTCACTGAATGTTCAAATGCTTCAAGCTGTTACAAATTCTTCACCTGCCTCTGCTATCACTAACTCCTCATCGAGGACATTGCTAGTATCCTTGACGATGCATGGCTGAAGGAATTGTATATGACAGCATGTACAAAAGCCTCAAAGGGCATCAGACTCTTTGTGATGTGCTTAAAAGCAGATCCTCAATAGGAACCCTAGGAAAGAGGGTATTGCCTTTGAGAGGAAACTCAATCTTGATGGAACATATTGGAAGCCTTTGAGCGGTACCCCAAAACCTCATGGGTTGCTGCAAAGGGACCTCCAGATTGATCCATCTAACTTATCTGACTTTACATGCGAATCTCCTCATTCTTCGATGAGTCATTTGACTCAACTATAAATTGTTCAAAAATCAGAATGGTGAAGTATTTGCTAGATATGTTGGCACTAAGCTGCAGAACGGTTCCCCTATGAAGAAAATCTGGGTTCCCAAGAAGTGCCTTGAAAGTCTTCAGGTGAATGTCCTCATGACACCACCTGTGAAGAATAGGAACCCCAGATCAAATTCTTCATATGGACCAAATTCTTCATATGGATCCAAGTCCTCATACGGACCAAATTCCTCACATAGATCAAAGTCCTCATATGATTATCATCGTGCTAATAACTCTGTTTCGCAGGGTAGAGCTAAGGGCTATGAATATGTGCATTATTCTTCAAACCAATATGTTCATAAGTCCTCGAAGAATTTCTCTGCTTATTCATATGCTTATCCTAACCCCTCTTATGTGAACAAAATGGATTGGCCTCTATGCCACCATTCTCATATGGTGCTCGCAGAGTGATGAACTCTTTGCCACCCCTTCAGATGTGGGTGGTGAAGAAAAAGAACTAACCTCTTCTGCAGGATCAGGTCTCCGGGCGTGCTTTAAGCGTCTAAAGAATTTTTGGGGCCCGACAAAATGCTCGAAGGGACTTGAGCTAATCATGATGAAATGAACTTTCATTTCACACGTCCTCATACTGCTTATCTATTAATACTAACTGATGAAATTCATATGATGAACTTGATATCATATTCTTCACTGATGAAGTATATGAGATCGTAAGTTGTACTAATTCATCTGCAGGATGATCAACCCAAAGCCACTGAGTGGGTTCTCGATAGTGGATGTACAAATCACATGGTGGTGACAAGAATCTATTGATGGATGCTCCTTATCACCGTCACATCTGAAGCATATCATCTTTGCTGACAAAGGAAAAAGTCAGGTATTGGGTCTTGGTAAGGTTGCGATCTCTAAGGACATACACATGGACAAAGTCATGCTTGTTGAGTCCTTAGGATACAACCTCATGTCAGTCTCAATGCTTTGTGATCTTGATATGGTTGTTATCTTTGGCAAGTATCGTTGCGTTGTGATTATGGAAGCTGACAATTCCAAAGTCTTCAAAGGCTTTAGGAGAGGAGACTTGTATATTGTTGATTTCTCTACAGGACCACAACCAGCCGTGTGTCTACTTGCAAAAGCTTCAGAAGGCTGGCTATGGCATCGGCGACTTGGTCACGCAGGCATGAGGAATTTGCACACGCTTGCAAAGAAGAAGCATGTCATTGGCATTGAAAATGTCAAATTCCTCAAGGATCACTTGTGCGGAGCCTGTGAAGTTGGAAAAATGACCAAGGCCAAGCATCCAAAGAAAGACTATCATGACCACTACTCGTCCCTTGAATTGCTTCACATGGACCTCTTTGGTCCCAATCATTACTCAGTGTCGTTAATGATGCATCTCTATATGGCTTTGTTATTGTTGATGATTACTCTCGTTACACATGGGTACACATTGTTACTTACAAAAATCAAGTGCAGGAAGTCTTCAAACGATTTTCCTCGAGGGCTTCAACTAACTTTGGTGTGAAGATCCGACACATCAGGAGTGACAATGGAACTGAGTTCAAGAATTCCGGTCTTGATGACTATCTTGATGAACTTGGTATTACTTATGAGTTATCTGCTCCCTATACTCCTCAGCAGAATGGCGTCGTGGAGCGCAAGAACAGAACTCTTGTTGAGATGGCTCGCACTATGCTTGATGAATACAAAACGCCTAATCGTTTTTGGATTGATGCAATTGATCTGCGTGCCACATCATCAGCAGTATATCTTCACAAATTCTTCAAGAAGACTGCCTATGAACTCCTCACCGACAAGAAACCCAATGTAAGTTATTTCAAAGTCTTGATTGCTAAATGCTGGATTAGAGATCCTCATCACAATTCTAAATTTGCACCGAAAGCACATGAAGGTTTTATGCTTGGTTACGGAAAGGACTCGCACACCTCTGAGTCTTCAACATCGCTCTTCACAAGATTGTTGACCTTTGTAGATGTGCGGTTCGATGAAACTAATGGCTCGCAAAGAGAGCACCTACCTTCTTTGTTAGATGAACCAGCACCAGAGGAATCTATCAAGTTCAAGGCATCTGAGGATGTCATTCCTACTGAAGAATCTGCTGAAGAATTCATTCAGACTGCGAAGAACGCCGAGCTGATGCCCCGAAGATAATCTTTGAAGACAATGGTCTTTGAGGAAAATGATCAAATTCCTCGACGACAACCAGCTCATCCTCGCGTTGCAAAAGAAGTGCAAGTTGACAAGATCATCGATGACATTGAAGCGCCAGGTCCTCTCACACGCTCAAAAGCTTCAAATTTATCTAACTTTTGTGGGCACTATGCTTTTGTCTCTATCACAGAGCCCAGTAAGGTAGATGAAGCATTTCTAGAACCTGAGTGGATTCAGGCCATGCAATAAGAATTACATCAGTTCGAGCTCAACAATGTTTGGGAACTGGTCAAACGTCCAGATCCTCGCAAGCATAATATCATTGGCACAAAGTGGATCTACCGCAACAAGCAAGATGAAAATGGCCTTGTGGTGAGGAATAAGGCACGACTAGTAGCTCAAGGCTACACCTAGGTTGAAGGAATTGATTTCGATGAAACTTTTGCACCTGTTGCTAGACTTGAGTCTATTTGCATATTACTCGCCTATGCTAACCATCACAATATCACTTTATATCAAATGGATGTGAAAAGTGGATTCCTCAATGGTAAGCTTGAGGAAGAAGTATATGTTGCTCAACCCCCAGGTTTTGAAGATCCAAAGAATCCCAACAAAGTCTTCAGACTCAACAAGGCCCTCTATGGTCTCAAACAAGCCCCACGGGCGTGGTATGATACTTTGAAGGAATTCTTCGTGAAGAATGGCTTCACATCCGGTTCACTCGACCCTACTCTCTTTACTAAATCATATGATGGTGAACTGTTTGTGTGCCAAATATATGTTGATGATATTATCTTTGGCTGTACTGACCAACGTTATAGTGATGAATTTGCCTATATGATGAGTGAAGAATATCAAATGTCTATGATGGGAGAGTTGAAATTCTTCTTAGGTCTTCAAATTCGTCAACAACACAATGGCATATTCATATCTCGGAGAAATACCTCAAAGATGTCCGAAGAAATTGGCATGCAAGATTGCAAAGGTGTCAAAATTCCTATGCCCACAAATGGCCATCTATGCATTGATGAAAATGGTATTGACTTCGATCACAAGGTATACAGCTCCATGATTGGTTCTTTATTGTACTTATGTGCATCTAGGCCAGATATAATGCTTAGTGTTTGCATATGTGCCCGATTTCAAGCTACACGAAGGAATCACACCATAAGGCTATGAAGCATATTCTTGATATCTAGCTCACACACCAACACTAGGATTATGGTACCCCAAGGGCTCTACTTTTGATCTCATTGGATATTCGACTCGACTATGCTGGTGATCGTGTGGACCGCAAGTCAACATCTGGTACTTGTCATTTCCTCGGACGATCTTTGGTCTGTTGGTCCTCGAAGAAAGCAGAATCTGCGTATCACCATCTCATCGCGGAAGCTGAATACATTGCTGCTGGCTCGTGTTTTGCTCAATTCTGTGGATGAAGCAGACTCTCAAGGACTACGGCATCAACATGAAGAATGTGCCTCTCTACTGTGACAATGAGAGTGCCATCAAGATTGCTCACAACCCAGTTCAGCACTCGAAGACAAAGCATATTCAAATTCGTCATCATTTTCTTCGTGATCATGTGTTAAAGGCGACATCTCCATCGAGCATGTGAAGGCGAAGAACAGCTAGCCGATATCTTCACTAAGCCCTTGGATGAGAAGAGATTTAGCAAGTTGCGGTGTGAGCTAAATATCTTAGAATCTTCGAACGTTCTTTGAAAAGGACACACATCCTGACAGTTATGCAAAATTGATGACTTATATGTGCAACACATGAAGAAACGTTTTTCTTCAATCAATGAAGAAAACATTCTAAGTGTGAAGAAATTAATGAAGAATTTGATTCTCGTAACCCCACGACAATTGTATGCTGTGTCTGAAATCATTATTCTTATCTGGTGGGTCACGCCACCACCAAAGTTGGAAATCTTCAATTTAAGTTTTTCCTCGGTGTTGAAATTCTTCAGTTTTCAAATTCTTCAACTTTGCAAAATCTTCACTGTTTCCATCGTTTTTCTTCATTGGCATATATATATATATATATATATATATATATATATATATATATATATATATATATATATATATATATATATATATATATATATATATATATATATATGGGTTTATGTCCTCTCAACATTCACTTATGGCTATTTCTTCAAGTCGCTTTTTCGCTAAGTGAATGTGATCGGACCCTTCCCCCTCTATGCTATACTCAACCCAATCTATTCACAAATTCTTCATGTGCGTTCTATTTGAAACTCGTTCAAAATCTTCACTGAGTCCTTGTCAGCTGAAGAAATTACGAACGGAACTTTAAAACTGATCTTATCCAAACTTTCGGTTTTGCCGCTCAAACCGTTCCGCATCCCATGATGCATTATTTTACTCACCCATGATCGTACACGATCTCCACTACACAGTACGTGGGTGACACATGTCGTGAGAAGGAGAATGGTCAGGGGCACGTTCGTCCTAAATCTTCGGGCGAACAGTTTTTCACTGCCTCTATAAATACCCCTCTCTCCATCCTCACTTCTTTTACCCCGCTCGACCTCTCTCTCCTGTTCGAGCTCCTCAAACCCTAGCGCCGCCGCTACTCCATCGTCGCCGGTGAGGAAGAGCTTCACTGCCTCGACCTCGTCGCCGACGTACTCACGCCGACTGCGGAAATCCTCACTCCGCCGCCGCCGTAGCTGTCTTCCTCCGCCAAGTTAGGGCGTGGAAGATCTGAACAGACGAGCTTCACATCTACAACACCCAGTTCGTCGTGTTCTTCATTTAGGGTAAATAAAAGTTACTTTTACTGCCCTCGTTGATCCAAATTTTACACTACAAAATCTTCAAAAGTGTTTTATTCATCAAATCCTCACACACAAACACCTCACTAGTTATATGCTCTTGATTCGTTTCTCTAAGCAATCATTTTCTTCAAGATTCCTCAATTGTGTGGATCCTCGATCTGTACAACTCTGGAACCTAAGACAAAGAACGCTTAGTGAAATTCTTCAAGGCTCATCTGGTCAAAATCCTCAAAACTTGTTCTTTTTGAAAAACCTTCTGAGAACGCATATGACCTCTCCAAATTTCTCGCAACTATACTCTGTTCACAGGTACTCATGTCCGCTGCTGAATCACTAGGTTCTCATCAACTTAACTCATTTGCAGCGTTCCTCGAAGAAAAGTTGCATACTTCTTTAGAGAATTCGTTTTTTCAAATTCCTCAGCTGAAGAATATGGCAGAAGGAAAGAAGCCACAGAAAGGAGGAAAGAGGCCTGAGGTCATGACGGCGTTTGAAATCCCTGAGGAAATTTATGCTGATTATTGCACACCTGATGAAGCCGAGTTCGGCAAAGAGAACAAAAATAAGCGCAAGGTGCGCATCCAAAGGATTGAACGGAGATGGGCACGGGAATGGAGGGAGTATAGATATGTAACTCCAAAGTACATGAAGAAATTCGCACTCAATCCTCCATGCCCAAGAGCTCCATTGGCACCTGGCCAAGAAGCTGACCCCACCAGCATCAAGCGTGGTGAGGACTTTCCTGAAGAATGGGCCAAGCGCCAAGCCAAGTTGGCAAGACAAGCCAGTGAGGCAGTGAGGAAATTCAATGAGGACTCGCCATCGCTGCTGCCCGAGGCCTCTGTCAAGCCAAGAAAATCTATGGCGAAGAAGCCCGCTCACAAGCCAAGTGCTTCACCAACAGTGCCCTCACGGCCAATTCCTCATGCTGCCCCTGCTCCTCCAAAATCCTCAGCTCCTCCCAAATCCTCAGCAGTTCCGACAAAGTCCTCAACACCTGTGCATCTGGCCACGTGCCAAAGGACTGCAGGCTTCTCCATTGCCTCTGGTGTCTCAGCAAGTTCCTCAGCTGCACCAAAGTCTTCATCTGGCCCGACTCTGCTGAAGACTAAGGCCACACTGGACGAGGTCCTCGGCCAAGTCCTGAAGAAGAAACAGGTTGCTTTCCAAGAGCCACTGAAGATGATGAGGCTGATGATGATGAACTTGCGGAAATCATCGAGATCGCCAAGAAAGGGTCGCTAGAGCCAAAGGCACATCTGTGCCTCTGCTGTTGGATCGAGGAAAATCCTCGATTATATTGATCTCTCGCACAAGGATCCAAATACCCTTTGCCTGATTTTCATCGACCCTGGACAAAGTCATATGTTGACCCATTTCATCATCAAGAGAAATGGAAGTTTGAAAAGGCAAGAGAGATCAAGAAAGCTCAATACGTAAAGGAGAAGTTCTCGAAGAAAACGTTGTCAAAATGACACCGAGGAACTTCTCAAGGTCGAGAATGAAATCAAGCCCTCGGCAAAAACTTCAATGCTTATTATGCTGATTGGCAAGGAGCCAAGGTCGATTAAATCAACCTTGACGAAGAAGTTCACAAATGTTGCTGCCCCAACGCAACATGAAATTCCTCTGGCTGGAGCCTCAGCTCAGCCAACTGAAGAACATGCCAAGACCACTGATGAAGTTCAGAGCTGTGAAGAAAATGCCAGTTCCAGGGCTGATGATCCCATCCCAGCCGCTGAAGAGATTGCCAGGGCATCCACTAGTGGTGCGCCTGAAGAAAATGAACAAGACAGGGCAACTGCATCAGTTGCGCCTGAGGAAATTCAACCAGATTCCTCAGCTCCTCCTGCGCCAACACCAACTCCAATTCTTCCATCGCCTCGGATGTGAAGAAAACAAAAGGCTTGAGCGAGCTGCTGTGAAGAAAAAGAAAGCATCAGCTGCATCAAATTCTTCGGCTGCGAAGAAAATGAAGCCAATGACGAGCTCCTTTGAAAATCCAATTGATGTTGTTCCAATTTTCTCAATTCCATCAAAGGACCTTGTTCATTTTGATGAAGATTATGTGATCCCAAGCGGATCGATGAAGAAAATCATTACGCTGCTTCGTCGAGCAGATTGATGAAGAAATCTAAGTGGAAGCAATCCTTCGACCCCAATCATTTCCTCGCCTATGCCTCGGTTCACAGTGAAGAGGCGGTGTTGAGGAACTTGAAGAAGATGTGGATATTGGAAGCATTAACGCCAGAATGAATGATGACTTTTGGGAAAGTCGGCATCCAAATTCTCCACTCTTCACCCCAATCCAACAGATACCTCGGTCCCTGCTCCCACTGCTCAAATGGGCTGTGAAGAAACTCATCCCACTTCATCGCCTCAAGAAATTCCAGCCACTAGCGATGAACTCTGCTGCTGATCCTCGGTCGCACCTATTGAGGAACAAGAAATTCCTCACCAAGAACACGAGATTGCGATTCCAGAGGTCGTGATGCAACTCATCGACACTCCTTGCCAAAGCCCAAGGATCCCTTCTCAACAAAGCAAAAGTTCAAGGCTGAAGACTTCTTCAGCGAGCATATATTCTTCACTGATTACAATCCATATGATTCTGCTCGCATAAGGAAGAGGCGTTTCTGGACTGCCAGCCAAGCCAATTTATATTCCTCGGTGCTTTTCAATAAAGACAAAGTCTTCGATCATGCTCATATTCCTCATGTGGACATGGAGTCTCTGCCAGCTTTGAGCCAGGTCCTCGGTGTTCTTCACGACGCAGACTTCGAATTTCTGCACCGATATCTCGGATTGGAATGAAGAACTCATTCTTCAATTCTATGCAACGCTGCACATCACCGGAGACGCTGAAGACATGAACTCATGGGTGCTAGACTGGATGTCTGAAAACACTCACTACAAGGCACCAGCAACTGAATTGCTTCGTGTTCTACCACTTAGTCCTCCACTTGACGGTGCTCGTTGTATCTACAACGAACCAGAATTTTCAAATCACTATATGCAAGTGCTGGTGAAGCCTTTGAAGCCAAGGCAGGCCCCAAGAACCAGATTCCTCGTCAAGGAATTATTGTATGTGCCTCGGACTGTCTATCGGATTCTGACGAAGACAATGAGTCCTATCAAAGGCCACGACTCGAATGATGAAGAAGTCGTTGGCATCATGAAGAATATGCTTTTCAACATCATCCATGGCGTTCCCGTCAACTTCCATGATTTCTTCATGAGGACTCTGGCAAACATTGCTATGTCACCATTTGAGCTGAAGCCTTATGCGCCTTGGATAATGAGATTCATCAGGACAAGGTCTTCACTCAATTACAAGGCTGATACTCTGAACCACTGCAGCTACTTGCCCCCGATTGAAGTCCTCAAACGGACATTTACCTCAGCTGATGACAAGGGCAAGGTCACTGCTGTGATCGATGAAGGCATTAGTCCATTGGATGGACAGTTTCGCAAAGTTGCATCCTACTCCACCAATGATGACTCTGCCACACATGACTCTACTGCAAATACCTCAGTCAAGCAAAGTCCTCAAGCTCATCGCACCTGTGGTGATGGTCGATCGTGAGTTACTCCTCGGTCTTCATCGGAAGGTTGATCGCAATCATAAATGGGTCAAGCGTCGGTTTGGTTCAATTCTTCACAACATGACCTCAACACACAATGCGGTGAAGAAAACCACTACTACCTCCATGAAACCTTCAAGCGCACTGGGCTGTTCTTTCACATGTCTACAAAGTCGGAAGAATCGACGACAATGGGACTCAAGGAAGAATTTGACTGGTCTGCACCTCCTCCGAAGAAATACAAGAAGGTCAAAGTTCCTTCCTTGGTGGCCAGCTCCTATTCTTCCTCGCGCGACACTGATGAAAATGAAGACTTGGACGACATCGCGGCACGCCCTACTACAACAACCGACCCCAACAACGCTGGCGCTCCTTCTTCAGCTTGAAATTCTTCAGGGGCGTTAGTCCTCAGTTTGGATCCTTTTGGTCATTCGATGACAAAGGGGGAGAAATTTGAGTTAGTCTTCAAGCGGGTCTATTATATGGGCAATTTATTTTTGTTAAGTTACAACTCTTGTTCTTCTGAAACTTTTATTGGATCGAGTTGTAATCTTAAACCCGATGGTGCTTTGATACTTTTGATGCACTGTGCTCTTGCACTATGCTCTGATTCTCTTGAGCTTCTTGAGCTCTAATACTCTTGATGCGTTATTTTGCATGCTTGTTCCTCATTAATGTTATCGCACGCATGCTGAATTACGTCAAGCACCATATCTCATCATGCATTTCAAATTCTTCATGTTATATGTCAAATGCGTGTATGAATTACAAGATATAGGGGGAGATCTCCATGATTCAACTCTTCAAATGTGCATTGCCTCAAAAGCAAATTCCTCACTATGCACATCTTCATGGGGAGTTCTTCTATATCTTGCAATCAAATTCCTCATTATCAGTATTTACACTTCATATGTTTATCCCGTTGAAAACTTAACCTATATTGTCATCAATCACCAAAAGGGGAGATTGTAAGTGCATCTAGTGCCCTTAGTGATTTTGGTGTATTGAAGACTTATAGGTTAAGAAACTAATCGTTTGTGAGTATACACAGGTCTATAAGTCTATGAGGAGTTTGATATTTACTGGAGAAAGTCGACCCTAAAATGAAGTTCTTCGATGAAGACTTTGATATTCGAAGACTTTGAAAGTGAAGAAATTGGTGTGACCTTGAAGACTTGGTATTCATTTGAGGAACATGAAGCGTGAAGACTTTCGTTTTCGTTGTTTCATTTCTCTTTCTTGAGTCATAGGAAACACCGTCATCGTTAAAGGGGTCGAGGAAATACTAAGGAAAAATTTCCATGTGATGCTCAACTCAAAATCCTACACCTATCAATCCCTTGAGTGAAGCCTTTGGAAATCTCATACAGTTCAGCCAATTTCTTGATGTGAGAGGAAGTTCTTCCGTCATTGAGAATTTGTTCTGACCGAGGAGTTAGGAATTCGCCAAGTCGGATTGCCTACGATGAGGAACATGATAGCCACGAGGAATTTGAGATTCAAATTTCCGACCGTTCTTTGTCCGCCACCATGACTGTCCCAAAATATCTTATCCACCTAACGGTCATATCATTGAAGGGCATTTATGTCTTATCATGTCGGGCTGCTCCCTAGGCTATAAATAGCCGCCCCCTACAACCACTAGCTGGTTGGCTGCTTCAAGAGAAACTTGACACTTGTCATTTGAGAGCAACCCAACCTCTGAGGACTTTGGGCGAAAATAATCAAGTGAGGAAAAACCCAAAAACCAAACCCCTACAAACCCAAAGTGATTGAGCATCACTGAAGAGATTGATCCTGCGTGGATCCGACGCTTGTTACCTTTGAAGACTGTGCTTCTTCCAGACGGTTAGGCGTCATGGTCTAGAGCATCCAAGAGGAATTGTGGATCGCCGAGTGACCAAGTCTGTGAAGGTTTGGAAGTCGCTCAAGACTTACCACAGTGATTGGACGAGGTGCATGTGACCTTAGTTCAAGGAGAATACGGTGAGGACTTGGTGTCTGAGCTGCGTGCTCAGCGATGGGTGTCCGGACTGTGTGTCCTCGAGTTTAAATACTCAGCCGCTCAACAGACGTACAACCGAGACAGCAGTTGGAACTGGTCTACCAAATCATTGTCTTCACCAACCTAATGGTTCTATTTCCTCAACCCTTTCATTTCCTCATTATTGTGTTGAGTGTTTGTTCATATATGTGTTTGAAGACTTTGACTGAAGACTTTCTCAATTTCCTCAGTTCAATTTCTTCAGTCTGGTTGTCATCATCTTGAGCTATCATGTGTTTACACTTTTCTGTACTCTTTGTTTGTCTTCATTTCATCATGATGACCATGCCCGCATTCTGTTATGCTTACTTCTGAGTACTTATTCCGCTGCAAGTAGTTCTTCGCTAAGGAATTTCCTCACCGGAAAATTCCTCAGTGAAGAATTCATAAAAACCGCCTATTCACCCCCCCTCTAGTCGATATAACGCAGTTTCAGGCCCGTGGCAAGAGTCAGCCCATTTCTAGCCTGTTAACCCGTTGCGCTGTTTCCAGCCCATTAATGACCCGTTATGCCTGTGACAGAATTAAGCCTCTGCTGTCCTTCGGCCTGTTAACATCCCGTTACCGTGCTGGACCGATACCAATTACGCCCGTTTACGGCCCATGTAGACCCATTTATCCGACGGCCCGAGGCCCACCGATTCTACGACCGTGTTGGAGGCCCATTTAAAGACGGCCCATAGGAGGCCCATGGATCCTAAGGCCCGTAGCAGGGTCAAGGCTACCATGGTCCATATATGGCCCATGGTTGTTGCGCCCACTAGCAAACCAGGGGAAAAGAAGACTAGGAAATAAATAAGCCCGAAACTAATGTTGGGCTATTAAGGCGATTGCACAGATTACATCCACTAGGCATCAAAGATCGCCACCAGTGCAAATATAGGGAACACCCTACACTATACAAAGATGGCTTGTTGTTTTCTTCAGCCAGTTGCTGGACATTAAGAACAAATTTTATATCGCAACATAACAAATTACAACTATAAAAAAAGGAAGGTTGGCATAAAAGTTAACAGTCTGGCAAATAAATGCACCACCAGAAGTTCAGAAGCTCAGTTCATTTGACCTGACTGTTATGTTTTCATGATGTATTGTCCGATGGAGCACCATAACCTTCGCCTTCATTTCTCCTAGGCTCCCGAACAACATAGCAAATGTCTGATAGTCTAGTTTCAAAATCATGCATATCTTGACGACATTGAACAATGTTTGTCCTTGTTTCACAAAGGGTCTCTATTAAGGAACGGACTTGTGTCTGCAGCGCAGATATAACATTGTTTTGAGCTTGCATATCTTGATCATGAGGCATTTTGGATGAGGTTGCCTTAACAACCAACCCAGTATTATGCAGAAATGTGCTTTTGGCACTTTTAGTGGACAGATACTGACCCACTGCAGCAACAGATGACATTGTGGTTATAGTTGCCTTGCCACCTTCAGAAGGTGGCGGTTCCACCATTTTTTCATAGCTTCCTGAAAAGTTGAGTTTTTACATTAGTAGTACCAGAACATAAGATATTAAGGAGGCAGCAAAACCAAACAAAATAGTTTTGGTCTATATACAGAACTTATTCCGGTGAACCCATGTAAAATATTAGTTGTATTTTACTGCAAAGTACATAATAAAACCAGGTTCCAAACATATGACCATGTACCATGGCTAATGTATTGTCTATTTCTTCACATTGTATTGACAGCTAAGGATAAAGAGACAAAGTTTATAATACGGTAAGCATAGTATGACATCATTCATATCACAAAACAACCGAGAATGCATAAACAGCAATTGTAACGTTGTGGGCAAGTCCAAGACGGAACTAGATTACAGGTCAAGATCAAAGGAACATCACCCCTCTCTTTTAAACCTTGTAAGGTGCAATGATACGCTAAGACAATTGTGTATAAAAATGAAAAGAGTAATAGACATTGGTTGCAAACCTTGCAGTTCAAGGCACAAGTCAGAGTAAGTAGTAGTTAAAAGTTATGAGGATTAAGGACTTACAACAGCGGCTTTGACTGGTGTAGTCATGCCCTTCGTCTTGCTGGTGTGACAGTCCTTGAAGATTTCCACAGCATTTGGTTCAGGTACTTTTTGGTCCTTGCGGGCTTTCCTCTGCATTTGGAACAAGTCAATGTAGATATGATAATATGGTACAGCGAAAAGAGTGAAACATCAGCTAATTACAAGAGCCTCACAGTGTGCAATATAGCTATGAGATCTTGTCGTCTGTTGGAATTTTACTTTAGTACGGTTGGCCTTGTTCTTTGAACAGTTCACCTACAAGAAGATAGATATGTGTGGCACATGCGTAAATAGGACTTGAACATGTGATCTGATCACATATATATATAATGTAACTGATACTTTGGATCAGACCAATGTTTAACGAGGCCTCTCCAGTCTTCATCCGATATATTTTCCACTGGAGATGTTTGGGCAAGTTCACTGTTAGCCTTGCCTTCAAAGTGAGTTTTCCTCAAGTTATACCGATACTGTCGTAGAGCAGACTTGAAAACATGGGTGCAAGCTTGTCTGGTTGCATCATCTTGGTTATCCAACTTGAACCTCATCTGTTGAAAATTATGGGAGTCTCATTATCAGCAACCTAGAAAGTATTGGACAGAGCAAGACGATATTACTAGTTTCCATACATAACCATACTTACAGATAAATGGTCGAGGAAGGTGTTGAACTGGGTTTCGTCTTTGTCATTCCTGTACCGAATCCATGTTGGGAGGATACGTACATGACACCTAACGGCAACCGCTGCCTATGATACTAACTTGGCTGACTCTGTAGCATCACGTGGCCTTTTTAAACCTGCCTCAAAACGGATCTCCATTCTTCCTCCTCTAGACTTAGTTAACCTATCGAGCATTATCCCTGATGTTTGTTTCCTCTTGCGCCTAGGTGCTAGTCCAACAACGAAAATAGGAAGTGTTAGTGTACATCAAACTGTGAGACTACATATAAAGAAGCATGCAACTATAACTTGACTCCAGCAACTACCTTCTTGATGTTGAAGCTCACAAAGTTCATCTGATCTTGCCAACTCATCTTGTGTCAAGAGTGCTTCAGAAGTAGTGTTAGGTGGCAAGGGAGCTTGGGAACGTGCTGCTAGCTTGAGTTGACCAATGAGTAAATCGTGCAGCTGGTGGTACTGTGGAAGGTGTTGCAACAACTAGGGTTGTCTCTGTTTGTTTGGTGGCAGCTATTTGTTTCTGTTTGGCTTGTTCTACAGCTCGTGTAGCACGAGATACCTCGTCGGTACAATTTTCCACTGGACTTGGACCTTCTATTGCACCATCAGTACCAGCAGAATCTGCAGGATTGTTCCGCTTCCCTTTCCCTGTCGTTCTGTGTTGCTTCCTCTTTCTCTGTGCCATGTTAAGTCAAGCCGACAAGAAATACGAACAACAATTTAGTTCTTCAGAACAAATGTACTTTGATGTAAGAACATGGTGTGATAGACAGATATTGTATGTTCTAGAAACAGGAACACATGTCTTAGTCACAAGTATAATGTGGGGAGGCTGACGCTGCATTCTTTAAATGAGGATCTTTTATCACAGTAGTCCACTGGCCGGACTGCCTCATCATAAGTGATTGATGAGGGATACACAAGAACATTAGTTTGATGTAAGAACATGGTTAATAGACAGATGTACTAGTATGTACCAAAAATAGGAAGGCGTGTCATATTCAAAGGTATAGTGTGTAAGCTAAGCAGATGCAATTTAACCAAATTGGAAGCAATACAAGCTAGACATTCGGCTGGAGTGGTGAGCATGATCATCTAGGACCTGAGAGCCTGGTGGGAGGCGGGCTGCTTCGCCACCATCATGGCTTTTTAGTTGGCTTCCAGGTGATGCATGTCTGTGCTGGGCTTGTCACTGGCTCAGCCAGTGCCCTGACTAGCTATTTGTCTTCTGGTGCTCCCGAGATGGTGGTTCATGTAAAAAATATCTTTTCTTATCTTGATAAAGACCAACTTCAGCCTTTCGAATACAAGCTAGAAACCATATGCAACATGCAACCACATATGACACCGTGAAGTTAAAGCAAGCATCCGGGATGGTGGTTCACGGCGAGCGAGATCATCAACTCCAGAGCTACGTTCCCCGTCTCCATCCGCTGACACTACACCCTTTAAAGTCTTGAAACGAGTCTCGCCTAGCCACGTACCACGCTGGAGCGACTTCTCTCTTCTCTTTTCTGCTTCTGTCAAGGCAGGGTCTGAAATACCCTTGCATAAAAACACAATAGTGAGAGTATGGGTGAAGTGTGTGCAGAACTAGTGCACTGTAAAAGTAGCACATAGCAGGTGGCTTGAAAATAAATGACTGGAGACATATGATAGCTCTACAACATTGCATGGCAAACAAAATTAGATTCTACTCCGTATGATTTTGTAATATATGAGCACAGGAAATGCAGGTACTCCTCCAGCACACCACCACATGTGGTCCTATCAAGATAACGATCGACTAAAATAAAATAGGTCAGTCGATTTTTTTTATGAAACGTCCGATCTATAAGGAACGGGCAGATGGCCTTCGTCTACCTCCCGCCAGTCACTATTGACGATCTTTCTCGAACCGCCAGCGACCACCGACCAAGACCCCTGCCTCCGCCGCCCCGCCCTCCCCTCGACCTCACACCACCGCCGTGCTTGGCAGCGCCCCCATGCCATCCCTTTAATCCCGGCCGACCTCCAGATCGGGTGCCAGCAGCTCAAGGCCCCACACGCCCCTAATATAAACACTGAGGCGTTGCTTCCCTAGCGTAATAGGTGGACTAGCGCCTGTTACGCCGGGGAATGCTTCCGTTAATTGGGAATCAACTGACCAGGAATTGAAATCCAGGGGGCGACGGACCTCTAGCTTAGGTGAAATAGTATATGAGGAGAAACCTTGTGCATAACGAGTAACTAGGAACATCTAGTATCAAGAAGAAGTGGCCAACTAGTGTCTTCTGTGGGATGAATACTGTGCAAGCAGACATGTAAGATTTGCACGAATAAGGGAAGAGGAGTACCATTTTCGGTTGCCGGTGTGGTTGCCTCCACATGTCGCGCCGATCTTCTTTTTTCCGGGGAAACCGATGTTCTGGAGGAGGGTGCAAGCTTGGATGAACCCATGGCCAAATTGTTGACTTTGTTGTCGTGGCCTTATGTCGGTGGAGGGGAAGCAGATCCGAGGCGGTGAAGAACCGCGTAGCAGGAACAGCTCCGGTGCGGTGGACGGTGGCAAAGTTGGAGCGGCAACGGTGAGGCGCATGACGGCGTGGTTGAATTGGCTCGGGTACGGACGGCTCGTCCTCAGCTTCAACTACTAGCCGTGGAGGGCGTTGCGGTTGAGGTTGCAGTGGACGACGACGTCGCGGTATCGGGTCCGGGGTGATGCAGGAGGGCGGCGGTTGATGGGTGGGATGGGGTGGCGGACGGAGGACGACGGGGTTACGCGGCTGGTGGAGAGGTAGTTTTGGCGCCCACAGAGTACAAATGGGGAATCGGACGGGGGGCGGGGGGCCAGGGGAGCTAAGGGAGAACCATGTTTCGGTATGGGACGCGCTTTTTTTTGGCTTTTTTGACCAGATCCGACGTGCTTGTTTGAAATTTGGGGAAAGTACAAACTTTACCCCCCTCTTAAACTTCGGACCTACTGCGGGTTGGGGTAGGATGGTAATCCCAGGCGTCCCAAATAGTGGGCGGGAGCGATTTCGGTCGCGCGCATGTGTGCTTAGGCGGCCATTGTGTATGAATGTTTTTCGGAGGCGGTTGCGTGGCGTCTAGATGAAGCTACAAACCTACCCCGGCTTAGACCTTTGGACGTCGGGCCGGTAGGTTTCACGGGTCGGAGTTAGAAAAGTAATCTCCTTCTACTACCAAACATTGGTCTCACACGGTTTCAGGCGAGTAGATGCTCTTTTGGCGCTTTGTTCGAAATTTTGAAACATAAGCATTCACGTTTAGAGTACTCTTGAACTTTGAGGAGTGACCTAAATAGACAACGTTAAATTTTACCTTGTATGTTTGAAAACCTCGTTAAATTATCCGCTTCTTTTTGAAATTTTGACACTTGAGAATCCTATAACTATGATTATTTTGGAATGGAGGAGCTAAATTTGAATGCTATTATGTACAAAATCAGAGCAAAGATTGGTGCCCCCATAACTTAGGTATGATTTACAAATGCCATGATATCGAATTCAAATAATTGAATGGACTTCATGTTCGATTTTTAAACCACCTTTTAAGTTGAATTCAAATGTATGCTAGTTCATAGCTAGCTATTTATAGTGTTCATTGTGTAACTTTCATATGTATAATGTGCTTTACACACACAACATGAACTATACTCACGTTTATATTCGATTGCTAAGCGATGCATTGTTTGGAGTTCAAAATACTAACTATGTGGATCAATTATGTCGAATAATAACATAGACATGCTCAAATTCGATAGAATCTAGATGTCTGATGGATCAATGACCGTTCCTTACGCGAATTGCAAATATCATGATCCCATCCTAACATTTGGATACAATTTATATCTTTAATCAATGTGTACATCAGTCTTTTACGTGTAGTTTCACTCTCCATTGGTGGTCTTTCACACATGCTCACAAACTCTCTCCCGAGGTGTCTTCCTCGGAGACATGCTCTCGATATAACCCTCCCTCCCTCTCGTAACCATTTACGACTGTTTTCACTAACCTTTATCACAAGCACTCTTCCTCTCACAAGAATACATACGCACAATCCCCATCGACCCTTTCTATATACATAGACCTGCCTACGTGTCTCCTGTACGCACATTATCTTTAGGCCTATCTCTCACGCATTGTCTCACACCTCTCTTCCTAATCGACGAGTATAATTCTAGCAAAGCATTCTGTAGGATGCCCCTTAAAGTTAGGTTGGATGAATAGAGGGGTTACCTTAGTCCGATAACCCAGGGTTACAAATCCTAGTCGGCTTTCTCGATGGACACAGAGTCCTTCACAATTCTGTTATCATTGTCTTGTATGACAAGTCATCCATGGGTCTCCCTAAATGCGTCACGGGCCGACCAATGTGGCGTTGGATGGAAATGAACCAAGGGCCTCACCTCTGCCCCCAGGTCTCGTTATCTTCTCACACCCACACATACCAACACAGACACCACATAAAAAAATCTCCTCATGCCTCTATACCCTCCTCCCTTGCATATACACACTCAAGGGAATCTCTCGTCGTGAAATTATATATTAGTCTCTCTCTCTCTAGACCTCTCTCATTTCTCGTGCTATCTCTCCCACGCCCCCCTCCCTCCACCGGCCCCTCTATCCATGCCTCTCTCGAATACGTAATACACACACATACCTCTCTAGGCCCTGCCAAATACATCAACTACACATTCACACATGTTACATCACGTACCCCATTGATCTAAAAAGCCATCTCTTCACGTTTATTTCGCATACAACATTCCTTTCGAATAAAGTGTGGCCAAAAAATTATTTTAGAATTTCTACATATATACAACATTACAAAGTTATATGGAGGAGTCTGAACGTTAATTTGCATTGCATGGTGCCCACAATGATATTTATTCTGCACTGTGAATTTTTATATTTTTATACTATATATAAAGTTAGTCATAATAAAGAGAAACGAAGAGCATCTCTCTCCCCATCGCATACACCCCCTCTACGCCCCTTTCACGTATGCACACAAACTATCTCCAGGTCCTCTAAAAGTAAGCCCCCAGCATATTCACGCATGTTTCATCTTTCTCTCGCGATATATACAGTGACGATCATTGTATTTGGAGCAAAAGCACGATACGTACAGTGGACTTCAGAATCCACTCATTACGGTCACCATTTACGTTTTTTGGTTATTATACAGTCACGGGCTCACCGTACAGCTCTGTATTTGCTCAAGACACGACTAGTTGACCAGTTAAACGCTCGACGTTGCACCTCTAGTGTTGCATCACATTATCTCACTACCATTGGGCCCACCTGTCGGCTTGTATCTACTCTTCTACACTCTTATAAAAACAGAGTTGGTGATGATTGTGTGCCTGCCATCCTGCAACATAGGTCGTCCGATTTATATCTGACGGATAGGAACGAAACTATGGCAATTTTGCAAAAAGGTACCCACACACCTCTCCACATTTGCAAATAAGGCCTTCCCTCATTCATCCTTTTCTCTCACAAGATAAACTAGTCATACATATGCATCTAGATGTTACGTGCAACGCACGGGCATCTTGCTAGTAAGAATGAAAACGAACGACAAAAAAAATTGGACGGTGGTTCGAAGTCATGACCGCGGGTACAGCGGACAAGGTGGCCTTGTATTGGCATGCTGAGCCGTCTGTTTTAACACACAGGAGCAGGTGTGATGATTACACACACACACACGCATGCACACGAACTGCATGCACGCAACACTCACACGAACACATGCAGCCACGCACGCACGCAACACTCACACGTACACACGCAGCCACGCACGCACGCAACACTCACACACACACACGCACGCATGCATGCACACACCACACGACCAACACACACTCTCACGCTCAAGTGCTCAACCTACACGTGCACGCGCACACACCAGGCCCTGACAGACACATACACAACCAGGTGATTCCCGCGCACGGGTTGGAGTCTTGTCGCGCCTGGGTAAATTTGTGTTTATCTGACCTTTTTCCTATGTGAACTGACTCTTGGGACCCACAAGGAACATGGTCAGTCTAACTAGTCAACATGGTGCCATGCAGACTATTTGGCCGGTCAACAGAGTGCAATCTGATGCTGAACGGTGAGCAAGTGATCGTATAATCACCGCAAAACGTATATAGTGACCATAATGAGCGTATTCTGAAGTTCGGTCACCGTATTACGTTTTTCTCTCTGTAGGCCCTCCAAAACTACATCTCTACACGTTCTCGCATGTTACAGCTAACAACTATGCAATACAGCACTACTACTACACTCTAACACAATAAATCATATGTGTTTTTAGTTTTACTAGATATCATATTGTTACTTAATTATTCAGTTTGCATACATTAAAATTGCCTTTGAAATGTATGGCCAGTATCATCTACCACACGGGAAAAATACCGCCCTTTCCTGTTTAATCGGGTTTGTATCGATGGATCATGCGAAACAGCAAAACTCTAGTACTATACAGTACAAGTGACAGTTCACGGGGCCGCCGTGTCATGTACTCCTCCGTCGTAAGAGTGGAGCGCTCGCTTTCATAAATGTTCTAGTCCCATTCGCCGACATGTGGGACATCATGCTACCGGGTCCACGTGCCATACCGAAATACAGTGCAGAGCAGCAGGGGTGAAGCACCCCAGTCATGGCGCCGGTGTTGCAATGAGCAATGAGGCGTCAAATCACAAAGCTGCACCTTTCCTACAGTTAATTTGGAGGGACGAAGTAATAACGCTAAAAAAAGAAGTTGGAGGGACGAAGCAACCATCATTTCACTCGTTGCTGAATCCGCTTCTCCCTCGTCTTCTTCAAGTTTTCTTATGATAAGATCTTCTTCAAGTTAACCACGTGTTGCTTCTATCGTTGTTCTGCCTCATGTGCGATGCGGATCAGCTTGGTAAAGCACTGACACGTGGGACCGCATGTTAGCAAACCGCCAGGCCAACGTCCTCTAAAAATAAGAAACCTCCCCCGCCATCCGTGCGGCAAAATTACCTCCTTTTTAGTAATCTTGATTCTATAATTTTTTAGATCAATATAATTGATATTTGTATAGATAGCACACAGGAGCAAAACCAAGTGGTACGGTTAAGGGCATCCATAATGTGTAGCCAAATGTGAAAATAGCTTTTGGCATCGATGGGAACCATTGTGGACGGTGCTACCAAAGCCAAAAAGATGGAACCAAAGATCCCAGATTGATTGATTGAAGGAATAGAAAATGCAACGTCTCTCCTCTTGCTCCCGTGCTTGGACGCATGTACAGTCCAGAGCATAGAGTCTACTCCCATGTCCCTTCTATCAGAAATCACAAAGCATTGAGCCGTCAAATCACAAAGCACGGACGAAGCAACCATCATTTCACTCTTCGCTGACTCCGCTTCTCCATCCTCTTCTTCGAGAAACCACCTCACCGCACTAAGTTGGACGATCGATGCTATTGTGTACTAGTATTACTAGTACATTTACGCGTCCTTTGGTTCAATGGACTTCCTGGATGCAAATAAGGCGGTTGTCTCGGCTTGCAGGCGGCACTTGCGTCCGGTGGTCTCCTTCAACGGTGTTCTCCGTTGAATGCACTTCATCAAACCACAACGTTCGAGATATCGTAGACGTCACCCCAATGGGGAAGGAAGTCAAATAGTTACTACCTCCATTTTTTTGTACACAAGGCCAGTATATCAAAATTAGAATTTGCAAAAGGCCACTAACACTAATCGAGGCAATATTGATGGGGTTTCCCTCGTACTAGCAACAAAGGACATTAATATACCCTTGCATGCATGCAGAAGTGATAAGGTTGGTTTGCATGGCACTGCATTAATCAAGCGATGAGGAGTGAGATGGTTAGCTCTTTGGGCTTTGGAGAAAAATATACACATTAATTGACACATCAAACGAGGATTTGTATCGATTAATCCCGTGAAGGAAAACCCGCCTTTCTTTATTAACACCAGTACTCCTAGTACGTACGTACTTATCCTGTTTGGGTCCAGGCCTTGCATTGCCATACTTCGCCACACATTTTTGCCAAGCTTGCCTCAAGTTTTCAAAATGAAAAGGAGGTACACTTGCGCACGGCTGTCGCGGTCACACCGCACCCTCACATGGTCGCTCCGCACCCTCACACAGTTGCTCCTACACGCCGCAAACCCAACCAAGGGAACGCACCCTCACTGACACGTGCTACCGCATGTGAACAAACCAAACTCAGCCATCCTACCGCTGACACATAATTTTCGTTCATACAGTGTGTTTATCCAATCGCATGTTGGGGAGGATCCGTACGGCCCGTGCGATGGTCTGTTGGGGAAGAAGAAGAGGTGAGGAAGAAGGGTTAGGAGACGTAGGATATTCATCCAACAGCCTGAAATGGTAGACTGACCCAAATGATGAAAGTCAGGCGACTTGCATAACAATATATGTTTTTACACAACAAAAGATCCCTAAAAACAACAACATAAAGAAAAACTATCACTGCTCGCGAAACGAGACGGCCTCGTCGTCTTTGGCTGGCGGCACGAACCAGCCGTAGCTACCGACGTGTGTCTCCGCATCGTGGTTGTCCTCGGCCTCCAACTACTCATTCACGCGGAGTGTGCAGGTGCTCTGCATGGACGAGAGCACCGCCCGGTTCAAGTCAAGGACGTCTGGTTCCGCCTGCAGGAGGGCCTCGATGGCAGCCGCATCCGCGCGCTCCGCGTCGAGTTGAGCCTCCGCCGCCCGGTTCAAGTCAAGGACATCCGGTTCCGCCTGTAGGAGGGCCTCCATGGCAGTAGCATCCGCGCGCTCCACCTCAAGTTGAGCCTCAGCCGTCTGGTTCACATCCACGACATCCGGTTCCGCCTACAGGAGAGCCTCGATGGCAGCGTCATGCGCGCGCTCCGCATCGAGTTGAGCCTCTGCCTCCCAGTCCTCCTTTAGTATCACCAAGTTGAACCGTTGGTCCGCCTGCACCATGGGGGACCCAGACGCCGGCACGAAGTCGACGTCCATTGTCTCATACCCATCGGGGGCCTTCTGCGCCGCGACCTCCTCCATGAACATTGGATCGGCTTCCTCATCCTCGTAGCTTGGCTCTAGAGAACTCAGGGATTGGCCTGCCGCAAAAGCGAGCTTGGGAACGGAGGTCTGTGGCGCCGACCACCGCCGCGATTTCTGCGCGGTGCTCCGTGTCAGCATCTTGTAGTACGTGATCTTGCGGAGCACCATGGCTTTCCGGCGAACTAGGAGATGCTTTATGTGGGATAAGGGATCTAAAGGTGGGGGTGGGCTGGAGAGGAGGTGTGGTTTTGGGGCATTGGCTGGCATATTCCGAGCAGCGAAGGTTCTGGTGTGAATAGTGGTTCTGGTGACGATCGGTCAATCGGTTTTGACTGTACATGGCTCTTGTCACGTTCGCGTTGCACCCCAGCACGCTGGACCCTCCACATAGCTCTCTGAATGGAACGCGCTTTGTCTTGCATTTTCGCTCACTTGTGGGACCATAGTTGAGAGCAAACCGACGTCCCTCCCCCTCCCCCGCCTACGTCATTTATACTACCACTTCCCGTTTCATGCGGAGTAAATAAAAACAGAGGGAGTATACTACGGATGAGGATCCCCTGACGTGGCCGAACCCATTGAGTAACTGACATGCGGGGCCTAGCAAGCATGGTGTCGGTGGGAAACGACACCTATGGGATCACTGGAATCCCTTCTACGGTTGCGGGGCGCAGGGATCATGAGAAGAGCGAGACTAGTAGACAACACAAAGGGATTTACCCAGGTTCGGGCCGCAAAGATGCGTAAAACCCTATGATCCTGCTTTGGTGGATGTATTTAGTGTTCTTGAGCTCTTGAACTAGCTCTAGGTGCTATGAGGTTCCAAAGAGCCGAATCCTTCTCCCATGTGCCATGGGCCTCCTTTTATAGGCGAAAGGGGCTGCCACAGTGGCACACGGGAGGTGGAAAGTGCTACAACGCTGTGAGCTTATCGCTGGTATTACAGGATAAAGCGCATTTAATGCGAGGCTTAGGTGTCCCTTCACTTTATCGGGGACGGGGGCGAGGCCCGTCCCGTCCGTCGCCGCTCCTCCAAGCTTCGACGCGCCCTGGCCAGCGATGCATGCGGTACCATGTAGGCAGGCAGGCAGCTGAGGTGGCGCGGTGGTGGAGATTCCACAAAGGGCTGCATGTTGCCATGCAGGTGCCTGCCTAGCTAGTTGGGTCGGCAGCTGCATGCGAACAACGGCGGAGACTTGGCCGGTGTGGGCTTGACGGTGGCCATGCTGGTGCGCTTGGCGAGGGCCTTGTCGGGTGGCCCGGCAAGGGTCTTGCCGTGGTGCGCAGGCATCCCCGGCAAGGATCTTGCCGGGGGTCTTGTGGGTTTCTTCGGTGAGGATGGCTGCCTTCCTATCCTCATTTGATCTTGACTATTCTTTATCTTCACAAAGATCTGCATGCCACCACAGAGGTGTCTCCCGAGCCTTGTCCCAATGCATTTGTCGAGTGTTGGTGGGCTCGAGGGTGGCTCGCTCGGCTGGCGTGGGCGAGCTGCCCCGGCAAGGGTCCTTGCCGGGGAAACCTGCTTCGTCCATCCGATCTTTGTGGCCTTGGTCCTTGTCATTGCTTTGCTTTGTCCAGTGTCTTCGGCTTCTCTCTGGCTCCCCTTTCCTTGCACTGTTATGCGCGGCCGTGGAGGGAGGCTCTGACTGCCCGTGCACAAGTAAAGGGGTCAAAAGGAAATCCCTTACTTTTGTACACCGACAGGAGCCCCCGGGCCTGGGCCACACATAAGCGCATCATGTTGTTGGGCCAGGCCCAGAATGGTGCGCGGGCAGTTGGGGCGGATTTTACCGTGGTAACTGCTCCTTCCGATGCGCTTCTCCACGGCCCGTGTTGAACGCGCGACGTGGGAGTCGTGCGCGCGCATGACGTGGGAGGCATGCTTGGGACAGCGTTCGCACGCATGTGTCGTATCGCAGTTAATGGGAAAGGAGGCGGCCCGCGCCTTCCCCATAAAAAAGGAATAACCGCACGCGCGTTGCTCACTTTACCCCTCCCTTACGCCTTCCTCCAATCTCAAAACCGCCGCCCCCTTCTTCTTGAGCCTCTCTGCTTTCGTCCATCGCCGTCGTGCTTTCGCCATCCTCTGCTTTTTCACTCCCCGCAGCCGCCATGGCGCCCAAGTCCGCCAAGAGCAAGGGAGCGGCGAAGGATGCCGGTGTGTAGGAGCAGCCGGAGAGCAAGCTGGTGGCGTGGCGAGCGCAGTCCGCCTACTTCCCCTCGACGATTGGCGGGCCCGAGCTTCGAGAGATGTTCAAGGATCTGTGGGGGGTGAAGACCGGGGGAGAGAAAACGGGGCATCTAGCCACGCACATCGTCCCTGCTAGCGCCGGGCCCTCCCGCATCGGTACCCCTTCTTCGTTGATTATTTCTCTTGCGGGCTCTGTCCCCCCTTCTCTGATTTCTTCAAGGACATCATGCACACCTATGGCTTCCGCCTCTTGGATTTCACCCGAATGTCGTGGCGTGCATGGCTCTCTTCGCACACCTCTGCGAGGGCTTCGTCGGGGTGCACCCTAGCACGGCGCTCTTTCACCATTACTTCTCCCCTCGGATCCAAAAAGGGGGAGCCATTGCTGGCTGTGTCGCCTGGATCCCGAGGGCCAAGGGGGCGTACCCGGACGGTGCCACGAAGGAGAGGTGGGAAGAATGGCGGGGACGGTGGTGCTGGATTAAGGAGGAGGACCCGCCAAAGATTCTCGCGCGTTCGTGAGAAACCGCCGTCCATGGGGTGATCAGGCGACGTCGACGCCAACGACGCGAAGCTTACGATCACCACCACCAGGATTCTTCGGCTCACCCAGGTCGGGCTCACCCTCGAGATGATCGGGGCGGACTTCATCCGCCAACGAATCACCCCTCTGCACGACAAGGGGAGGCCGGCCTGGCTCTTCATGAACGCCGCCGACATCATGAGGCTCCGCCCCGGCCTCGACAACAACCTGACGGTGTTGAGGCACGCCCATCTGTGCCAACGGATCTTCCAGCTCGAGGTCGACGACGTGGGCGAGGTCGAGCGGTCCGGCAAGCTTGCCAGGGCCGCCGCGAAGGCCGGCAAAGTCGACAAGGAGCCTGTCTTCAAGCTGACGGCGGGAGTGGTCCCGCTGAGCAACCACTCTCGCCGGAACGAGATCATTGCCATTATGCCGCTCTTCAACGCGCATGGCCTTGACCTAAACTGGGTTGAGCTAGACGGGCTCGTGGTACAGGAGTTCTTCGACACCCTGCACGAGATATATGTCATCGCCGAGCCACGGCTTATCGAGGACACCTCTACTGCGGAGCTGGATTCTATCGCCGCCAGGGTGGAGGAGGCGAGGCGTGTCGAGGAGGAGGCAAAGCTCGTCAAGGAGGCTGGCAGCACCGGCGGTGTGGTGGACAAGGCCGCGGCGGGGGCGGATGAGGGGGAGCTTGCCCGGTGGGCAGCTCCCCCTGGGGAGGCCAGCGGCGTCGACACCGGGGCTCCCCTCGTTGAAGACGTCGGCGATGGGTCGTCGGAGGAGGAGGGTGAGGAGGAGAGGACCGCGACTGTCGATCCTCCGGCCACCGGAAAGAGGCGGGTCCTGCGGCGGGCCACCTCCGGTGAGCCGGTCTACCTCGACCGGGCCCGTGCGCCAGACGAGGGCGGTGGCGATGAAGAAAACAGTGAAAGCCGTGGCATTGAAGAAGAAGACATCCGCTTCTTCGTCGTCCAAATGCGCCCGGACGCCATCTCCCCCCCCCCCCCTCGCCGGCAAACATCGGCGCGGGGATTGCGTTTGACTTCGGGCCCCAAAGCCCGGAGAGAGACCCCGGGCCTCTCAGCCCGGCGAGAAAGAGGAAAGCAACAGAGGAGGAGGAGGAAGAGAACGAAGAGTAAGCTTTCGCTTTCCTCCCTTATTCCTTGCACTTCCCCTGACGGCACTGCCTACTTGTCTTCATCTTGCAGGGATGTGGAGACGCTGGCCCAGAGGATAAAGAGGGCCAGGACTTCGACAAGTGACCAGCCCCTGGCAGGCACCTCCAGTACGCCACTGGTGGTGTCGAGCAGCCCGGACAGCAGCCCCCAGCGCAGCCCCCAGCGTAAGTCCATCACCCATCCCTTGTCAACGTGCGCAATGCACGACGCTTTGGCACTGACCCTACCGTGGATGTAGGAGGGGAGCAACACCAAGGGGAGCCGCAGAGGGCTTCTCCTATCATGCCACCCCCGTCGACCACGCCGCCCCGAGGGGCGTCCCCGGCAAGGGCACCAAGCGCCGAGGCCATGCACACGGAGGAGGAGGGGGAGAACATAGGCGCCGGTGGCTTTGCCTCGACGCCAGACCTTGGCAGAGAAGGGGCTCCCGCCTCACGGCCCGGCACGGGTAAGCCACTTGCTCTCCACTTCTGCTTGCATTCTTTTTTTCCTATATTTTTCCTTTTTGACTTTCGATCTTGGCTCCACCCTGTCTCTTTCTTGGCGTCCAGACCCCTCCTCAGAGGATGTCGACACCACCATCAAGGAGGTCGCCGCGGATGCTGCGGCGCAGGCGGAGAGGATTGTTGCCGAGGAGAGCGCGAGGGGCGCCGCCGAGGATGCCGCCAAGGGGCCTGCCGAAGAGCCCGGCAAGGGGCCTGCCAGGAAAGCTGGCAAGGCCACTACAGAGGAGGTGGCGTTTGATGATATGCCTTCCTCCTTCGCTGCCTCTGGCTCCGGCAGGTACCTGAGGGTAAGCAACGACCTCTTCGTCCATCTCCTTGGCGCGTCGAGCACCAGGGCTCCTTTTGAGGGAGAGCTGTTCGACGAGGAGGCGCTTGGCGCCGCCGGGCTCGAGGTCGTCGATGAACCGGGTGTCGGTAGCGCTGGCTCCCAGGAGGAGCGGCTGCTCCAGGACATGGGCGCCAGCTTCCGGAAGCTTCAGGCGCTCCACCGCGCCCATCTGGACAAGGCCAAGTCCAGGGCGGCGTTGGTGGAGAAAGCGGAGGCGGACTTTGGAGGGCGCGTCGCCGAGGCGCAAGACTGGTTCCGCCAGGCCCAGGATGAACTGAAGGCCGCCCAGGGCGAGCTGGCCAACCGTGAGGTGGAGCTCGCCCTGAAGCTGGCCGACATCGAGAAAGCCCAGGAGATGGTGAAGAAGTTGGCCGACGAAGCCGAAGCTGCCCGGACCCAGCACGAGGTCGCACTGAAGACCCAGGAAGAGGACCTTGCCGAGCGTGAGGAGAAGCTTGCCGCCACACTCCGCGGCAAGGACGAAGAGGTGGACAAGCTCGTCCTGCAGCGGACCCAAGAGCTGGAGTGGAGGCATCAGGAAGCACTCAACGCCCAGGCTCGGGCCTACACCGGCAGGGTAAAGGAACTGGAGGGGCAAGCTCTGAAGCTGGCCCAGGAGGAGGACACGCTCAACAGCGCCCTGACGGTGGCGCAAGGCGAGGTCATCAGCAAGTCTGGGGAGCTCTCCGAAGCCAACATCTCCATCAAAGACCTCAAGCTGAAGCTGGGAGAGATCGAGGAGACGCTGTCGGAGGCCAGAACCCGAGAGGGGATCCTGACCAAGGACCTGGAGATGGAGAAGCAGTTGCTGATGAACGAGAACGCCAACCTCCAGGACCACAAGGCGGGCGAGAAACGCTAGCTCGAGCGCCTTGCCGTCATTGCAAACTTGGCCACCGATCAGCTGGCCATTATGGGGATGCCGGAGATGAGGTACGCCCCGGAAGCGAGCCTGAGCCCCAATGCCAACCTGACCGTATATTTTGAGAAGGTCGTCGGCGCCCTGGGGCGGCTCCACTCCAACCGGGCGGCCTCCTTGGCCGAGGAATCCCGAATACTCTGCCGAGGGACCATGACCAGGGTGCTCACCAAGATTGCGCACTGGCACCCAGACCTTGATTTCGAAGCTGTGCTGAAGAGTTTGCCGGAGGATGCCGACATCGGGGCACTCAACGAGCGTATCCAGCCCATCCTCAGCCGCATCGACAAAATCAAGAGGGTGGAGGGCCAGCGTCGGGACTAGGCACCCCGTTCTCCGTCGCCGCTGCAGGTTCATGACCAAGACAATGCTATCTTTAGTTAGAACCGCGGCGGCAATTTGTGTAATATAACTCTGCAGTGGCCCTGAAACTATGCATGTTATTTTCCTGTTCGATTTTCCTTTGTATGTTCGCCCCACGTCGATCGGGTAAGCTTGCCGGCACGTAAACCCAGGGTGGCGCTTTGAGGATGGATCCCCATTAGCCTGCTGGGTGTGCTTGTTGCCGGGCAAAGCACCTTACCGCCCTTGGCGTGGCCGCTCGATCTGTCGAGCTTGACTCGAGTCAGAACCGAGAGCGTTGCCGATGGCGAAAGGCTACCCTGCCGTTCTCGACGCGGCCGCTTGAACTGTTGAGCAGGCTTGAAACAGAACAAAGGCATTGCCGATCACAGGAGGGCCTCTCTGCATACATGTTCTCCATACATAGGCCGAACCATCTAGGATAATAACTTTATATTTAAGGAGAAAGACTTAAAATTCAGCATGACTTAGCTCTCTCGTCACCGCCTCGGCGTCCTTCGCGCCACGGGCAGCGCCGTCTTCTTGGCCGCCTTCTCCGCAGGAGCCGTGGCGATGAAGAGCAGCTAGGTCGACTGCTAGACCTGATTCTCACAATTGAGCGCCCCCTACCTCTCGCGCCAAAGATGTCGGTGGGAAACCACACCTATGGGATCACTTGAATCCCTTCTACGGTTGCGGGGCGCGGGGATCGTGAGAAGAGCGGGACTAGCAGACAACACAAAGGTATTTACCCAGGTTCGGGCCGCAAAGATGCGTAAAACCCTACGATCCTGCTTTGGTGGATGTATTTAGTGTTCTTGAGCTCTTGAACTAGCTCTAGGTGCTGTGAGGTTCCAAAGAGCCGAATCCTTTTCCCGTGTGCCATGGGCCTCCTTTTATAGGCGAAAGGGGCTGCCACAGTGGCACACAGGAGGTGGAAAGTGCTACAGTGTTGTGAGCTTATTGCTGGTATTACAGGACAAAGCGCATTTAATGCGAGGCTTAGGTGTCCCTTCACTTTATCGGGGACGGGGGCGAGGCCCGTCCCGTCCGTCGCCGCTCCTCCAAGCTTCGACACGCGCCCTGGCCATTGATGCATGCGGTGCCATGTAGGCAGGCAGGCAACTGAGGTGGCGCGGTGGTGGAGCTTCCACGAAGGGCTGCATGTTGCCACGTAGGTGCCTGCCCGGCTGGTTGGGTCGGCAGCTGCATGCGAAGGGCGGCGGAGACTTGGCTGGTGCGGGCCTGACGGTGGCCCTACCGGTGCGCTTGGCGAGGGCCTTGCCGGGTGGCCCGACAAGGGTCTTGCCGTGGCGCGCAGGCGTCCCCGGCAAGGATCTTGCCGGGGGTCTTGTGGGTTTCTTTGGTGAGGATGGCTGCCTTCCTATCCTCATTTGATCTTGACTATTCTTTATCTTCACAAAGATCTGCATGCCACCACAGAGGTGTCTCCCGAGCCCTGTCCCAATGCATTTGTCGAGTGTTGGTGGGCTCGAGGGTGGCTCGCTCGGCTGGCGTGGGCGAGCTGCCCCGGCAAGGGTCTTGCCGGGGCCGCTGAGGCTGCCAGGGCAAGGGTCCTTGCCGGGGAAACCTGCTTCATCCATCCGATCTTTGTGGCCTTGGTCCTTGTCGTTGCTTTGCTTTGTCCAGTGTCTTCGGCTTCTCTCCGGCCCCCCTTTCCATGCCCTGTTATGCGCGGCCGTGGCGGGAGGCTCTGACTGCCCGTGCACAAGTAAAGGGGTCAAAAGGAGAGCCCCTACTTTTGTACACCGACACATGGGGACCGCCAGTAAGTGAACGAAAGGGAGGGTAATGCAGGGATACCTACGTCAGAGGATCCACTTCCACTACTACTCCCTCCTTCCATATACAGGGCCTAATACATTTTTCGAGGCTAACTTTGACCAAATGTTAGAGTAATAATATATGACATGCAACTTACACAAAGCATACGGTCAAATTCGTATTTGAAAGGAGCTTCCAATGATATAATTTTCACATTATACATCTCATGTACTATTAATCTTGTCAATAGTCAAAGGCGGTTTTGAAAAATGCATTAAAGCATGGTTAATAATATAGCCAGCCGATGGCTATAAGGAACTGCCATGTCATCTATAGCCATCATCTATATGCACTCATACAGTAGTGTGGGCTGTTTCCCGCAAAAAATATATAAGGTTGGCTATTGTATTAGTACCTTTTTCCATCTCCTCTCTATCTCTTTCTTCATATTTATTGTATTTAACTAGGAACGCGTATATAGCTAGGCTCTTGCATGAGAGCTCACTCCCTTTACTTTTTCACATCTCTCTCCTCCACATAGGTCCTATATAAATGGAAGGAGGGAGTACTATGAGCACTACATACTCTACTACAGATGTTGTCAGTACTCCACTTGTACTATTGTTTAAACAACTTTAGTTGATTGATCTACGAATGGAGGGATTCAAGATTATTTTTGTTAACCGAGATGCAATAGCTAGCTGCCCAACGGCCAATGCCACAGGTAAATCTCCATTTTTCCAACTTATACAACTCTTTGGGGTCCAAAGATACTCGCCAGACAGGGAATTTAAAAAAGTTACTTTTGGACTGGCTATACGTGGCGAAATCCTAGTAGGAAGAGCATGCGCGAGAACAAGCACATTCACGTGGTTGAAAACAAATTGGAAACCATGTATGTTTGAATACAAATCTAGGAGTACGTACGAATCTAACAATATTGATTGGGTGTTGTTGAATGTTGATACTTTTTTCTGTAAGTTTGATCAAAGTAGAGATACTTTGACTACACATAAAACTTATATGTAAACTACTAGAAAGGATCAGAGGGAGTATAGTGTACATTCAAGATCGAAACAAACATTGAATACCCTTTATATATGATTTGGGGATGCTATGATCACCAGTTCAAAATTTTGAATCCGCCTTCATATCACACATGCACCCACTCGTTCTCTCTCTATTTCATCTCGGGGTCCGGAGATCGATTGAGAGAGGACTAGGGTGGGTACAATACGTTCATTTCGCTTATGAACGTACAATATACTCCCTCTGATCCCCACTGACACCCCCCGCCGGTCATTTCTATCATAGAAACAGACCAAACCTTTATCTCCTTGCACGACACGCAAATTGATCTCTCAACATCAATCGATCTCGTCAAGATGTGTCGGGGCATGAACCGAATGGGATGTCAAAACTAAGACAGGAAGCAACACGTAGTGGAGGCAAAGCGAAACTTTAAACGAACCATTTGTTTGTATGCATGTCAGACAAATTACAACATTGGAAATACAAGCATGGTCTAGGCCCACATGCGAATGATACTCGGCGGAATGTTCAAATGAGGCATGCGGGAGCGACACGCTCATCGTCGCTTTACATGGTGGGTTTCAGTGTGCCGAGGGTGGCGTTTGCGCTGTGGCACGACCAGCAGGTCAACACCCGGCTCGTCGAGGATGCACGGGGCGCTGAAGTGCGCACGCGCTGCGATGCGTCCATGGAGTGGTGTAGCATGGCCAACTGCATCCCCAGGACCTGAGACCATGCCGGGTCGTCTTGCTTTTTCGATGACATGTGGGGTCGCATGTGAGCAAAGGGCATCTCCAACGTTGCCATGACCGTAGTTGACTACCCTGGCACACCAAATACCCTTGTCCCTCGCGCCGTCGCGCGGTGGGTTCCCAGCCAGCGCCAGTTGCCCGCATTTATGCCGTCCGTCCGTATGCCGTCGTTAAGAGGCTCGGTGCCCGAGGAACCAACTCCGGCGACTTAACGACGCACCCGGACGCTTGGCCTCACCGGAATGCGCTACTTAAAGCGGCAACGACCAGCTAACCTCCACACCATAGCGCATCATCCTGCTACCTGGCACCACATTCGCCATGACCGCGAGCACGAACGCTCTGCGGGAGAGCTTGTCTTCGGGGATGAAGCTCGAGGTCGCCGCCCTCGCTCAAGTCGCCGTACAAGCGGTGGCCACGCTGGCGGCCGATGATGGAAGCACCATCAGCCACGCGTCCTACTTGCCGCCGTCCAACGTCCGGCACCGCCGAGGTCGGGGACTCCTCCGAGGATGAGTAGGGCATGGGAGGCGGCAGGGCATGGTGTTCCAACTGGCCGGTCCGTCACCCATGTTCTACTCTTCCTCGCCGGAGACCGCACCTTCACTTCACGGGTCTTGAACCCCGCCCCCGTACATGGAGATTGCAGATGGAGGACGTCGGTCGCCGCCATAGAATAGGTTTAGGGTCGGGTTTCTTTTATTTTTCTGTCCTGTAAAAGTTCGAAATGTAATGAAAATCTGCCGTGTTTGCATTAATCTCGGCAGGTGTATATAAACTTTCACAATAATATAGTATATTGTAGGAGTACTAGCAAGATGCACGAGCGTTGCATGGAGCATCAAGATCTTGTGGGAGAAAAGGATGAACGAGGGAAGGCCTTATCTTCAAATGTGGAGAGGAAAGCGGGTAAATTGTCATAGTTTCCTTCCTATCCATTAGATATAGATCGGACGACCTATGTTGTAGGATGGCAAGCACACCATCATCACCAACTCTGCTTTTTATTGAACCGAGACAAAGCTAACATGCGAAGTAAAATAAACATATAGTCTACATACACAATTTATCTTAGGCACTCCAATAGTACGTCCACTATACATTCACGCATTTCACATCTTTCTACATCTACAGGAACCTACAAAAGGGTTGACATAAATTTCCTCTCTCTCTCCTCCTTGATTTTCATGGTGGTGGGCCCCTCCCTCCCCCCAATCTACAATCCACAGCTCACACGTTTCACATTACATTAATTACATAACTGGGATTACATAGGTGTAGCATTGCTCGTCCTAAAAAACCCAACTAAGCCAACCCCCCAGCATATCGCGTAGGAAAAGACCTGGCCGCGCCGTTTTAGTCGGGATTACCGGATTACTAGTAGTAATATCGATGGATCACGTGAAGAACCAAGTTTTTTTATTTAGGGGGCGAAGCACCTAGTTTATTAAAAGTAAAAAAGGCGGTACACTAACAACACCCCTGTCGCGGTCGCATTGCACCCCACACACGTTCGGTCCTGCACACGGCTCACGCAAACGGAACGTGCTTCGGCTTGCCTCTTCACTGACACGTGGGACTGCACTTTGAGAACTCGACCATGCGCCAAACTCCCCCCGCCCACCGCGCGAAAATCCCCCAAAAAAAAATTCCCCCAAATCCCAAATTCAACCGCCCTTCGGCCAACTAGCCAATAATATTCCCCAAACCCCCATCCCCCTCCACTCCATTCGCTCCGCCAAAGCTGCCCTCCCCGCCGCGCCGATACGTCGGTGCCGCGGTTCGTTGAGGGGATGCACGGCGATCCTCTCGCTCCCACAGTACGCTCTCGTAGACTGCCGTCCTCTAGCAGTGCCGCCACCGGTGGCGACGTTCTTGTGGAGGCGCACGGCGGTCCGCGCCACCACCGCTGGCGATGTTCATGTGGAGACGCATGGCAGTCAGCTTCTCCCACGGTACGCGCATTCTAGACTGAGGCCCCGTGCATGTCGGTGTAGCGCTGAATGTTAGCTGATAGACACTGTTAATCTCACTATTTGCCGAAGTAGTTTACAGTCAATATGCTCTGCTTAAGAAGCTTCCTTGCCCTGTTCTGCACTTAATCTGCTTAGCTGAGATGGCATGCCAAGCCCGATTAGTTGCTAAAATATCCTGCCATATATTTATTGTGACGTAGATTGCCATGGTCTAGTAGCCAATCTGTTAGGTGAAATAGCTGTACACCGTTTTATACTCGATCTTTGTTGCTGCGATGGCCTTTGATAGTTTGATGGCTGTGTGCTCGGCCTCATTGATTGCTGAAACAGCCTGCCATAATTTAGCACTCAAATCTGTTTGCTGAATTAGCTTTACATATATCTCGTTACTTAGATCTGCTCGTCCAAATATCTTGACATAGCTTTAGACATTGACCTAGGTATTTTTTTTCTGGACTTCATAAAAAAAGCATATATGTTTTTCCTGTAATATCTTGTATAAGAACTAATTTGTATGTCTAACAGATGGACAAGACTTGGATAACTTCTGCTCGAAGATTCTCCGTTGCATATGTCGAGGGGGTTGAAAACTTCATGAACTTTATGAGAGCTGAGTACGGTGGTCCGAAATCAGATGTGCTCTGCCCGTGTAGCAGTTGTATGAATTCAGTTACAAGACCCCAGTCAACTGTGCAAAATCATCTACACTTGTATGGGATGTCGGTCACATATACTAGGTGGGTTCATCATGGTGAAGCTGTGAACGTCAATGTTACCGACTACGTGGAAGCAGCAGATCACCATCTTGATCTGCCTGATGCTCAGGTGGAATAGGAGGAGGAGGAGGTGGTGGCGGAGCCAGTGAGTTTGACCAACATTGAAACAATGCTACGAAATGCTCGTGCATTCCGTGAACTTTCACCTGCAGAAGAAAAATGGTGGGCCCGCATGTTGGAACAATGCAACGTGGCTGTCACCCCAGGAAATAAGCTGTTAGTATTCTCAGCTATGGTCACCTTTCTTCAGGTGAAGACATCTGAGCGGATGACCAACAAACCATTCGATGCGATGTTGGCTGCTTTCCGCAAATCTTTCCCAGATGCGTCTGAGCTGCCACACACCTATAGTAAAATGAAGAATTTCCTTCGTGCAGTTGGAATTGGATATGATATGATCCATGTTTGTAAGAATAATTGTGTTCTGTTTCGGAAGGATTATGCCAACTTAAGTGAATGCCCGAAATGCAAATCATCAAGATGGAAAGATGGCGATGCTGTGAAGAGGGTTCCTCATAATGTTCTGAGACATTTTCCAGTTACACCAAGATTGCAGAGGTTGTTTCATGATGCTGAAACAAGAGAGGATGTACTGTGGCATTCTAGGAACTAGGATTACAGAGATCAGAATGTAATGAGCCATCCATCTCATGGTAGTGAGTGGCAAAGCTTCAATCAGAAACACAAATTTTGTTGTTGACCCGAGAAACATTAGAATTGGCTTAGCTTCAAATGGATTTAACCCATTTGGCCACCAGAGCGTCACATATAGCATGTGGCCTGTGCTTGTTATCCCTTACAACATGCCTCCAAATGTCTGCACCAAAGAATCAAACTACATGATGGCCTTGCTCATCCCAGGTCCAAAAAGTCCTAGAAAGGATTTTGATTTATTCATGGAGCCTCTTGTGGAGGAACTTCAACAACTATGGAAGGGTGTTCTCACTCGAGACCTATACAGTAGCCCACTAGCTGATTTCTTTCTGTATGTTGTTATAATTTGGTGCATCCATGATTATCTGGCTTTGGGCACTATGTCAGGGCGAACGATACATGGATATAATGCATGTGTTTATTTGTGACAGAATCATCATCACACGCGATACTTAGCAAGATCTGTTACATTGGACACCGCCGTTTCCTTGCCAAGGACAAGCCGCGCCCTACAAAATAACGAAGACATGTGTTCAATGCAAATCATTAAAACCGTGATGTGCCAAAGAGGCTCACCGCCGATGAGTTGCAAGTGGAATTAGAGAAGGTCAGGCATATTACACCAGGAAACCATCCTGGTAATGGTAGCGGGAAAAGGAAGCATGGCAAGGTAGAAGAGAGATTATTGTTTACCCGCAAGTCCACTTTGTGGGACTTGGAGTATTGGAAAGATTTGGATCTACGGCATAATCTTGATGTGATGCACATCGAGAAAAATATATGTGACAGCATTGTCATCACACTTCTTAATATTGAAGGCAAGACGAAAGATACCTTAAAATCTAGGATTGATTTGACACATCTGGGTATCAGAAAGGATTTTCAGGTGTAAGATGAAGGTAAACCACAGGATATGGCACCAACTGTGTACGTCTTAGACAAGGTAAAAAGAAAAGAATTCTGCGAGGTCCAGTCACGTGTGAGATTCCCACATGGATTTGCCTCCAACCCTGAAAGGAGAGTCAGTGCAGATGGAAACAAGGTACAAGGGTTGAAAACTCATGACTGCCACGTCCTACTTCAAAGGGTTTTACCTGTTATCCTTAGAGGATTGGGACGCCCTGACTTATACAGAGCAGTTGTAGAGTTGGGACAATTCTTCAGGGAACTAAGCAGTAGAAATATCAGGATAGATGCTTTGGAGCGTCTTAGAGACAAGATACCAACTATCCTATGCGACCTTGAGAAGATATATCCTCCAGCCTTCTTTGATGTGATGGTGCATTTGGCTGTTCATCTACCTGATGAGGCACTACTTAGAGGTCCAGTACAGTATGGCTGGATGTAACCTATTGAAAGGTGGCTAGGCACTTTCAAGGGCTATGTCAAGAACAGAGATAGACCTGAGGGTTCCATTGCAGAGGCCTACATTGCTACAGAAGCGTTGACATTCTGCTCAAAATACATTGAAACAACTGATCAGCTTAGCAAAGAGGTGGGTGAAGACAATCCCGGGCTCAATGTTTTCGATTATTCTGTTCGAGTTACAGGGAAGAGTCGACAAGAGGACAAACCTAAAGATTTGGACAAAATGGTTTGGTATGTGTTGAATAACTGTCCTGAGATACTACCTTATATCAAGTAAGTGCTAAGTACTGCAGCTTATACATCGTAATCTACTAAACTTGCAGCAAATTCTTATATATTTAGATGTTTGACGCGATCACTATGTTGTGCAGCATTTACAAAAACGATTTACTGCCGCAAAATCCAAGAAACATTGACAAACTGGTTATGGCAGGATTTGCGAAATGGTTCAATAGCCATGTAAGCCATTGAATTGCACTGTCAGGTTTTTAAATATATTGAGTACATAAGATGATCAGCTTGTCTATTTTCTAAACATAGGTTAAGAAGATGCGGGAGGATGGACAGGTAGTTGATGATGCACTTTACGCACTAGCAATGGGTCCTAGTACTCGGGTAAGACATTATGAATCTTGCGTTGTTGGAGATGTGCGCTACAACACCCTTGCACGTGATGAAGGGAGGTAGACACAAAACAGTGCCATCAAGAGCATGGATACGTATGGCAAAGAGACAACTGAAATGTATGCTAACATAACAGACATTGTTCAGTTGCAGTATATCTCCAGTTTCGAGGATCATCGGTGTGTGGTTCTTGTCTTTGTCGTTGGTATAACCTGTTTTCCAGGATCACAAAACCCAGAGCTGATGATTATTTCAAATCCATCAATGTCAAGGTGGCGTACCAGACCAACGAGCCTTTTATTTTGGCAAATCAAGCAACACATATTTTTTTCTTAGAAGACACATTTGCACATAGCGATGACTGGAGAGTATTACAAAGGTTTGAGCATAGGAATTCGTTTAATTAAGTTGCACAACAAGATGATGCTTACACCGCTCCTGATGTACAAGATTCCACAGATGTTCCTAATATCTTTGAGAACCATCACGTCAATGACGCTGGCGAAAAGATTGCCTGTTGTGCTGTGGACATACAAGAGTTGATCAAGAAGAAGCCAACGTTCGAGGACATTGAGGATGAAGAAGAAGATGACACTCTGGGGAATTACGATTCAAACTGATACACATGGCGAAGATGTTGACGCTGCTGCTGCGGATGATGATTAGATTGCTTTTGTCGTATTTGCCTGTCAGAAGACGTGTTTTTATCTACTATGTGACATTGTGCTTGCTATGACAACTGAAACCTGATGAACATGTTGTTTAGTATTTTGCTGTGAGAACATCACTTGTTATGTATGTTGACTTGTGTTTGGTGATTGTATGACGAGTAAAACATGATGGCATTGTTATCTAGTTGTACTCATATTTGGCTGTGAAACTTGAATTTGATGACATAGTTTGCTGTTGGACTGCAATTTGCTCGACGTCTTCGAATGGGAACAAAGCTGACCCGACAGGGCCTCCGCTAATTCATTTCTTTATTACCAAAAGGGCCTCTGCTATTTATTTATTTATGAGCAAAAGGGGATACCCCCGATTTCCGTTAATAGAAATCATTAGATGTTCACAACACTACGCCAGCCTGCTACACAGGTTTCATTCATTACTAGTTTCAGCAAAGTGCTCATGTCATAGCCATTGAATACATCACGAGTGATACATACACTGCAAATAAAGAGACAATCATCCTACATAGCACATCGATTTTGCCCATTATCTTCACAAGCTCTTTCACCTCCTCATTGCTGTCAAGGCTGTTCAGCAGCTGTTGCTTGGCCATGATTAGAGGAACTGCATCTTTAACCTTCTTCTCTGCATCTTCCTCTTCTACCGTTCCTTCAGTTACTTGTCCAACACCCCAACCTGCTGGTATTGGTATTCCTCGGCTAACCAAATAATCAGCGTAGTTGCATTCCCCCACATCAACAACTTCCCGTAAATACAAATCGATTTAATCTTCCCTTTTCTGCACAAATCAAATTGGAAGATCATCAACCAAACTATTAAAAAAATCAGCAACTGAAAGCAGCAGAACAACACTTAAACATATTATTACCCCATGATTCGGGCATTTGTAGAAGACTCGGCCAGGGTTGAGGATTGTGGTTGAGACGCGATGGATGACTCTGGGTGATTTGCAGCAGTCGCACCAAACCAACGACAGCGAGTTGCAATGAGCAACCGGCTACGGTGCGTGTGCCGGCAGGGGTGTGATGATACCCACAGGCGATGGTACGGGTGGCGACTTGGCGCATATCTGGTTATTGCTTGCTAAAGAGCAGGTGGACGAGCAGCCAACAGACATGGTTGCTGCGGCCAGAGCTTCTGATGCTAGGCAAAGTAAGTAGAGAAGAGGAGAAGCGAACGTTACATATGTCAGTTTCATTACTTGCAGAGTAGCATATCACCATATATAGTCATAGTCTAGGTTTGGATTCGAACCAGCTACAGGAGCACGTCTCTCTTTTTTCTAGAACTCAGCAACGTCTCTTTACTGGTACACTAGCTTGTTCTGTATGCCTTCTCAAGTCTTTGATTTTCTTTCTTTTTTGTTGCAAGGAAGGAAGGAGGACAAAATTGAGAGTTCCTAGGACTCGAACCCAAGGCCTCTCGGTTGAATACCAAGGGTGCTAGCCACTTATGTGGTGAACATTCCCTGGGAGGAGGACGGCAGACGAACGCATTTTCCTAGCAGTTTTAGTTGCGACGCAAGATCGAATGGTCGCTGTTTCGGGAATGTTACCAGGTGAATGAGCCTAGTTTTTCTTTTCTTCCTATATATAAAAAGTATGCTACTTGGTGTCGGCTTAGTCAACAAACGATTGTGCCAACTTTGACCGTTGGATTGACATTCAACGTCTGTCGTGTTTCTTCAGCCTCTTCTTCCTCCAGCCGCCAAAGCCAAACCAGCGCCGGCGGGACGCCTGCTCCCGCCTCCCACGGCTGGCTGTGCTGCCGCGTACGCATCGTGGCCACATCGCACCCTAAAACTATGCGCATCTTCCCCGGCTCCTGTTCATTCCCGTCCGAGGCCTCACCATCGTCCTCCACCTTGGTTTGCTCGCCGCGGCGCCACCGTGCAGTGTTGTCAACATGGTCAACAACCAAGAGGAATAAGGATACTGTGCATGGTGAGGATGATAGCAGGGACCCAGCAGCGTGCGCAGTAATTTTGTTTTTCGGGACGGATAAGGGAACTGGGTTGTGCGGGAGCTGTGTCCCGTCTAGCCCAGGCTTTTATTTCATATGTTTAGCACATGACCAGCCCAGTTTGTTTTTTTCCTTTCTGAAAATGGCTAGCCCAGCTATTTTGTTTTTTGCAGAATAACCAACGTAGGCCTACTTGCTTTTCTACGCCCTGCTGGGCTTGAAATCCTTCAAGACGAGGAGGGATGCATTTTTCCCAGAAAATGGGCTATAAATAATAAGAAATGGGCTATAAGTAATAATAAATGGGCTATAAAATGAAAAAAATACGACAAACATGCAATTAGTTCCAAAATACTTTTTTCTGTCGGATTTTGATATTTTAAATTTCATTATTTTTGTGCGGGTAAAATTTCATTGGATTTAAATTAAGGTATATTTAGTTTTTAAATTAATTTGAATCTGGCTAGAAATTTCGGGCTGTATGCTGTTTGGGACAGATTTGGAGGCTGACTTGTGGGTCTACTAGGTTGACGTGTACGAAAGGCTTTGTCAACTTAGTCCACAAATGATTCTAGCAGCAGTGACCATTGGATGTTAATCCAACGGCTGTGCTGCTTCTTCAATATCTGATCTTCTTGCTCCAGGTGCCCAAACCAGCGCCGGTAGGACTGCCTGCTCCCGCCTCCCGTGGCCGGCTGTGCTGCCGCATAGGCCGCACCGCCCCACCCTACTCCATTGTTGGCAAGGCCATTCCTCTACTCACCCACACCTCCTGTTATTTTCCGACGATGGCAGCCGGACCGGTAAACCCTCGTACTCCCCACCGCGTGGGCAACCACTGTCGAGTCTTCCCCGGCTCCGTGTCGTTCCCTTCCTAGGCCTCACCATCGTCCACCGCCCTGTTACTGTCGGCGCGGCGTGGTCAACGTGGTCAATGAACGACATCCATCGGAAGTGGACTGTACGTGGAGAGGCTGACAGCTGGGTCCACGGCCGCACACAAGGAAATATCTCCTTATTACGCGCAAAATAATGATTCCTCCACCTGACATCTGGGACCCACCGGAAGGGCCTCTGTATTGCACAAAAAATGTTCCCCCGCTGACAGGACGGACCCACCAGCTATATCTTCGCACACAAGGAAGTGCCTCCTTATTACGCATAAAAAATGAATACTCCCCTGCTAGCTGGGACCCAGCATAGTGGGAGGCTGACTTGGGCCTACTAAGTTGACGTGGATGGAGGGCTTCGTCAACTTAGTCAATATGAACGATTCTAGCTCCAGTGACCGTACGATGTCCATCCAACGACCGTAGGGCTTCTTCAACCTCTAGTCTTCTCGCTCCAGCCGCCCAAAGCAGCGCCGGTCGTGCTGCCTGCTCCTGCCTCCCGTGGCTGGATGTGCTGTCGCGGAGGCCTCACCGCCCCTACTACTCCCACCGTTGGCCAGGCCATCCCTGCACTCACCCACACCCCATGTTATTCTGTGGCGACGACAGCCTCACACTGAAGCCGAACCATTGAACCCTCGTACTACTCTCCGCGGCATCCATCGCGCGTCTTCCCCGCTCCGTCGCCCCTTCCTAGGCCTCGCCGTCGTCCACCGCCCTGGTGCTCTCGGCGCGGCTTGGTCAACGTGGTCAAGGAACGACTTCCATCGGAAGAGTACTGTATGTGGAGAGGCTGACAGCTGGGTCCACGGCCGTAGCAAGGAAGTGCCTCCTTATTACGCGGAAAATAATGATTCCTCCACCTGACATCGGAGACCCACCGGGCGCGCCACCGTATTTCATGAAAAAAATGTTTCCCCCCTGACCGCTGGGACCTACCAGCTACATCTTCGCACGCAAGGAAGTGCGTCCATATTACGGAAAAAAATGATTCGCCCCCTGACTGCTAGGACCCACCAGCTACATCTTCGCAAGTAAGGAAGTGCGTCCATATTACTGGCAAAAAAACGATTCGCCCCCTGACTGCTGGGACCCACCAGCTACATCTTCGCAAGCAAGGAAGTGCATCCATATTGCGAGCAAAAAAACGATTCGCCCCCTGACTGCTGGGACCCACTAGCTACATCTTCGCACGCAAGGAAGTGCCTAACAGTCGGGACCCGCCCGGTCGAAGCGTACGTAGCGTTGTCATTTTGATGACGAACGTGTACGTACATACTGGTCGATCGGTCTGTCTGCAGGCTGCAGCGATGAACCATGTCCGTGCAAGGAAGGGCACGTGTCCTAGTAGAGGCGCCGTAGTAGAGGCGCGCACGTAGCATGTACACGTACGTACAACGGCCAGGGTGCAAGAAAGAAAATACGGCCATGTACGCATATACGGGCGGGGTCTCGAACGCCTACTCGCGCATACGTACGGCCAGGGCTCATGTACATGGCTGGGTCAGAACGGAGAAACTGCGCCGTCGTGGAGAGGCAACGGAATGCGTCGTGTTCATCGGGAGGCAACAGAACACGTGCTATTCATCGGGAGCCAACCGGCTTGGACGGAACAGGTGATGGAAACGAGTCCTGGCGTACCGCAGAATAGAGGAAACGGCCTTGTGTTCGACCGGCCACGGTGGAAACGGGATCATGTTCATCAGGAGGGGTCTGGCATACCGCATGGAGGAAACGGACCTCCTACGGTCGAAACGGGGTCCTGTTGATCGGGAGGGGTGTGGCGTACCGCAAAACGGAGGAAACAGACTTGTGTTGGAGCGCTACGGTCGAAACGGGGGTCCTGTTCAACGGGAGGGGTGTGGCGTACCGCAAAACGGGACTCCACGGGATACTATTCATCTCCATCGTCGACCTCCTCCAGCCTCCACGGGCTCCTGTTCATCCACCGTCGACCTCCTCCAGCCTCCACCTGGGACTGTTCATCCACGGGCTCCTGTTCATCCAGCCTCCACCGCACGCTCCTCCACCGGCTACTGTTCAACAAGCCCTCTCCACGGGGTCCTGTTCAACCACCCCTCCACGGGCTACTGTTCATCCAGCCCTCCACCGGCTACTGTTCAACCAGCCCTCCACCGGCTATTGTTCAACCAGCCCTCCATGGGGTCCTGTTCATCCAGCCCTCCATGGGGTCATGTTCATCCACCGGCTCGATCAGTCGGGGTACTGTTCATCCAGCGGCAACGGCCTCTACTACCACGGGGTCCCGTTCATCCAACCCCCACCGGGAACTATTCATCCAAACCCCCCAACAACGCTCACTGTTCATCAAGGGAAGGCGGCAGTTGTGTTCGATCGGCTTCAGTCAGCAGCAGTAGTGAAGGAATCACTCGGGTTCAGTTAACAGCAAGGGATCGATCGATCACTCGGGTTCAGTAACGCGTAGCCTACAGTGCAATCGCTTGGGTTCAGTTAGAGCCCAACGCCTTGCTCGGGTTCAGTTGGAGTGCAACGCCTCGCACACATGCGCGTATGTACAAGAGAAACACGCATCGCTCGGCCCCCAACCACCCACCGTAACCGGGAACTCCCCCGATATTTTCCTCGCCCTTGCTTCTACCATGGTTTTCTCCGTCATGGACGGCCCAAAGAATGTCATGCAGCTGCGTCTCCGGCCCGCCCAGGAAGAAAATCCCAATTTCTGTCATGATTTTTTGTTATAGAAGTAGGAGCCCACCACATCTATGATGATACCGAGTTTTGTCACAATTATCATCATAGAAGTGTCATAAGTATGACAGAAAAAAAATTCGTTTGGCACAAAATGTCATGGATGTGTCTTTTTTTGCAGTGCATGTCCATGATCTCATCAGGGACTCCGAAGAACATTCGGTTACCAACATACATAACTCATATAATACTATATCGTCGACGAACGTTAAGCATGTGAAATAGCAAATCTGTTTTCCTTATATACCTGTTGACATAGCATTATATATTGCACTATCACTCTTTCTACCATAACAATCAATCTGTCTTCTTCCTCCGATTCCCCTACATATATGGGATGGTCGAACTCTGCTATGGATTTGTGACCACATTCTTCTTAGGTCTCTATTAGATCTTCTTTCTACAATCTTGGATTGGTGAAGGAGGAGATATTCGCGACTATGCTGGCTTCATTATGGGGCGGTTGCTTTCAATGCGATTTCCGTTGCTTTCTTTGATTACGTGCATTTAAAGTCGATCCTTTGATATTGGCCGTTCTGAATCATCCAGCAAGGATTGAAAATCCGATCTCCCTTCCCCACCCAATCAAGAAAGAGAATTGAACGAATCGACATCTTGAGCATGGGAAAGGGGTGCATGCTGAGCTTTTGAATGGCCCCATGATATCCACGTAAAACCAATGCTCTTATTTACTATACCTAGTAGCTAATATCTTCGGACTGTTTGATCCATCAGTAGACCGAGAGGTCGAGAGTAGAAGTTCCCCAACCATTGAGATCTTCCTTTTTTAGGCTAATCTCTAACCATTGAAATATGACTTGATGCTCCCACAGGTGCAGAAGGAGTCAAAAACAACATTTATAGTGGACAACCCATCATCTCAGTATAACAAGCTTCAATTGCTTTAGCTTGTGCTCTTCTTGAGCAATGTGTGAGAATAAACCTTAAGTGATTTTTAGCTTTCCGCCAAACCAGAACGAGAGACAATTGGGGCCAATTACTTACTTTCCCTCAATATAAGTAGTTTGGATTGGATAAACAATCCTAATTTCATTCCAATCATAAAACAAGGGAAAAGATCAAGGGAGAAAACATTCAAAGAAAATTAGTAACTAAACCCTAACAAACTTGAATTTGTTGAGCGAAAAGAAGAATTCAAAAGTAAGAACGGATGAATACATTGAGATGTTTGGATCTTGGCTAAATTTATAATTGAAGAATGCACGTGAATAAGGTTTTGGGACAATATGAGTTGACTCGGGTGGCTTGGTTGTGCTGCGGCCCAAGCGAGCCTGTTGTATCGGGTGGTTGCTTTGTAATATAAAGCGGGGACCCTTTATTGTCAATATGAGTTGACTTGTCAAAGAAGAATTCAAATTATTTAATAATTTAGATTTTCTTTGAATGTACTTCTATGTGTCGAATTACTCGGCGTAATATTCTTAGAACAAACCCACCTCTCAGATACACAATAAAAACCATCCTCAATGAGTGAAAGATTCATGTTTGAATTGTCTAAACTCTAGCAAGAGGCAGCTGTTATATCAATCTGGTTGTCAGCTAACTCTGAATTGATGGCCTGTTTCACGAAACCACGCAAGCAATCTTTGCAGGTATTGAATATCACTGACCGTTTGGAAGGTTCGGTTTTGCAGCTGTGCTTGCATACCGGTTTAGGGAGTGCCCAAGGTTCATTCTTTAATCGCTACCGGGGGCGTTCTACTTCTAACTAGGCCAGTCCATTTGCCCGCATTGTATCAAGCCAGCTATCGTAACAATCTGACAACTTTAGAGATTGATCTTTTTTCTAGGGTTTTTTAGTTAGCCTTTATATTCGGCTTTATGACAAACATGAAAACATATTTTTCCAAGTGAACATTTTTGGAAATTTTAGAACATTCTTTTTTAATTTTCATGAACATTTTAGGAAAAAGGTGACATTGTTTGAAAACCATAAACATTATTCAAAACTTCGGTGATGATTTTTGAAAATTTAAATTTGTTTTGGAAATTTCAAAAAATTGTGAAATTGCTAATTTTTTTAAACACTAACAACTTTATATTTCTTTGAACATTTTGTGAAATTGCAAAAAATTTACGACAAGTTTGCTTTCTTAGAAAAAGGTGAATATTGTTTGATTTTTTAAAAATAAAAATGTGAAGTCAAAGAAAAATGGAAAAACACTAAATAAAAAACAGGAAATTCAAAAACAAATGACCGACACCTCCTAGAAGGTCACCAAAACAGAGAAGAAATGATACAGAAATTTTATGGAAGGTTCGCGAGACTGCAGCCAATACTGCCTAAGCTGGCTAAATGGCCCAGCGCACCGAAGCGCTTGCTTTGCTTCTCATGTGCGAAATGCTGCCTATTTTATGCAAAATGCATCAAATAGGATTTCTTCGAGAACCTGTCGGTGTAGCAATGATTTTTTTTAGCACTGATGGACGCTAGATACTCGTTAGTGCAATGTCCGGGGGGTCCATTAACGGGCCAAATCTGAAGCCCATGACTTTTGTTCTACACTACACTGATGTGCCAATTTTCTAACCCTCATGCACTGGCTTAGGGCAGTCCAATGAGAAGGTACAACCACAACAACAATAGCCCTAAAATCTTATCTTTCGAATCTGCATGTCAGTTGTGGTCTCTCTACCGTCATCCTTCATGGTACTCTCCAATACCTAGGATGGCACTATGGCGAGCTCCTCCACCTAATTGAGCAACACACCGTCATACTGTTCGTGTCAACACCATACACGAAGGGCAACGACTATGTCTTTTTGCACGGATGACGGTGGCGGGGGCTTTGTGGCCATCTTTGCGGGCTACCGGGCCAAGATTCTCTCACCTCTTATGTTAAATTTCTTTCTTTGTCCATGTTATCATTGACGGGCCGGACACCTGTTAGTACCAATGATATGTCTATACCATTATATAATGTACGAACAACTTTGAATGTTGGTCGCATGATAAAACCGACCCAACGGTTGAGAGGTGTCAATTTGAAGACTAGCCACAGTGAAAGTAACTTCGACTAGTAACATGTATGTTACTAGTCGATGTTACTACCTTTATAGTGAAGAGTAACATATATATGGTATGATGCAACATTTCATTTTTTAGATTGTAGACTCATCTTGTCTTGATATGTGTGATGTTACTCATACTATTAGTAACTACCTATGTTACCACATGACTCTTTTTCTTCATTAATTACTTGCTACGTCATCTATTTTGCCTAGATATGTGTGATGTTACCATCTATATTACTCCTACTGTGGTTAGTCTAAGACTACCCACAGCGGGAGTAACATACTCCCTCCGTCATTAAAAAAGTGTACTTCAACTTTTTTGGAAAGTCAATATTTTTTTATGTTTGACCGTATTTATACAATAATAGACTAACATTTATGCCATCAAATTAGTAGCTGTAAATTCATAATAAAATATATTTTTGTCATATATCTATTTGGTTTCACAAGCATTGATATATTTTTGCATAAATTCGATCAAGCATTGAGATAGTTTGATCCTCCAACAAAGTTAAAAGTACACTCTTTTATCACACATATCTAGATAAAATAGATGATGTGGCAAGCAATAAATGAAGAAAGAGAGGAAAGTGGTAACATAGCTAGTTACTATGAGGGTGCTTGGATCCAAGGGACTTATTTTAGTATGACTAAAAATAGTCTCTTTTAGAGGCTAAAGTTCCAAACACCCCTGACTAAAGAGGGGCTAAAACTAGTCTTGAGACTAAAATTTTTTAGACAGGGGTACCCCTACTAAACTATGGATTAGTCCTCTCTCTCTCTTCCCATTTAACTCCTCTCCTTTAACACATGCGAGTTCTAGATTGGAGAGTTTGGAGGATAATAAATGTTCATTAACTTGATTTTAGTCTCTTTAGTATTTGGATCCAAGCATGGGTGAGGCTAGCAAGTTTTAGTCCCACTATTTTTATTCATGAGACTAAAACGTATCCAAGCACCCTCTATAGCAGCAGTATGAGTAACATCACACATATCAAGGCAAGATGAGTCTATAGCCTAATAAATGAAGTGTTGCATGTGTACCACACATATGTTACTCCCCGCTATAGAGGCAGTAACATAGACTAATAACATGTGCATGTTCTATATTACCCATTGTGGCTAGTTTAAGGCTGGTTATAGTGGGAAGTAACTTATACTTCCTTCGTCCGGAAAAACTTGTCCTCTAAATGGATGTATCTAGCACCAAGTTAGTGCTAGATACATCCATTTGAGGAACAAGCTTGGGACAAGTTTTTTCGGACGAAGGAAGTACTAGTAGTGTTGGTTGTTGGATATTCTCTTCATTACATTGAATGTTACCACGTGTATGTACTATCCAGAAGATTCCACTCTCCGGCTTAAACACAATGCATAATAATATGCAAAAAAAGACACTTCTTCTTGGTTCTAGTACTTTCCATAATTTATTTGTCTAATAACATTACGAAAACTTCAGCAGGGCTGAAGGTGTTTCGGGAAGTCTGGATCCACTGGTAATGTACATAGAAGTGAACAGGCATAAAAGCCTGTCGATGGATAGGTTTTGGACTCATTTGTAGGTAATTCTGCACTTGTGGATGGTGAAGACGTGAAAGTAGAGAGGACAGCGCCTGGCCAAGCAACATACATGGGATAACTATCCAACGACCACTTAGAGTCTGAAAAAAAATTTAAAAAATGGGCTAAAATAAAGGATCGGAAAACTTAAATCAGTTTTGATAATTAACATATTCACAGAGGGTTTGTTTTCTGAATTAAAAATGTGTCCAAAAAATTACATATATAGGAGAGGAGAATAAGAATCAAGTTGCGGGGATTAGAGCATCTCTAGTAGATACCGGATAAACTGAAACTAAAAAACGCGTTTCCAGTACCCCGAGAACAATTTTACGGTATCGCGAAGGTCCATGCAGAATGGATCTCGTAAAACCATACTATAAAATTGTTCTTTTTTTTTCTTCATCTTCCTCAACGAGTCTATATTTTACGTACGAATTGAGCACCACTAAAGAAGTGCTCCGGCTCCCATCGCCGCTCCCACCCGGCTCCGTCTCCTCAACGAGTCTATATTTTACGTACGAATTGAGCGCCACTAAAGAAGCGCTCCGGCTCCCATCGCCGCCCCCACCCGCCTCCTCCCGTGGAGGTGCTTCCATGGGCCGCGAGCATGGCCACCCTCGCCCGGCTCTCCTAGAACTGGCCTGCCCCGCATCGATCCGCCTCCTCCAGTGGAGGTGCTCCCATGCAGGTACTCGAATGTGCCACAATTTCGCGAGAAATCGGTCAGTAACAAACTTTCTTGCCATGAATCAAAGATTGAAGCTGGAATCGAGACTGCTGGTCGTGGAATCGAGCTTGGGAGTCGCCGGTGTCGGCACCGAAGGGGTTGTTGACTCATTCCTGTTCACCTTAAAAACCGACTCCAGAATTGTAAGTGTGGGGTATGTAGGTGATAATATCCAGGGGTGGAAAATATTTTTTGATTTACCCCGTTTTATGGATCTATTCGATGCGTCTTTTTTGATAAAAAAAATGTAAATTTACGGATTTGACCACTTTTTCAGGATCTGCTAGAGTACTCTCCTGGTTCGTCTAGTCTAACGTAACTTCGTCTTGTGCATGGGTGTGCATCCATGGAGCCTCACTCCCTTCTGTGCTCCTCGAGTAGTCTACGTACTACTAGTTCGACGGTCCAATTACGAGAAGATCGTCCAAGCACAGCACACTCGTAGAGGGCAGCCCAGCCGGAGACGGTCGCGCGTCGTGGACGTGGGCTGGTCCACCACAAGAGCTTCAAACACATGTCGTGGTCGTCTCCCCCTCCACACAACGCGGCCGATACGTAGACAAGAAAGAAGTTGGACAATTCAACAAGATTCCGAAGGCACTATCCGAGGTTGATACGAGCGTTCGACCGGTCCGATTCAAGGGCACATGCTGAACGCGGCCGGTGCACGGGTCATGTGGCAACACGTCGATGGTTCACGTGGGGGGTGCATCCTGTAAAAGCTCTACTATTTGATTCCGTGTCCTTTAGTAGCCTGATGAAGGCGTCGATCATGGCACATACTTTTTCCGTCTGAAAATATTTGTCATTAAAATGGATAAAAAGAGACGTGTCTAGAACTAAAATACATCTAGATATATATATTTTTTTTGATGACAAGTATTTTTGGACGGAAGGAATACGAGGGAAGAGTGTCGCATCGCCCTCGCGTCCATATCAGGTACCTGTGGGCTATGGCGCGTTGCTCCTAATATGCACCAATGGCAGAGTCCTTTTTATGGTTATTATTCCCACGTCATACATCAATAGAACCGTCGACATATTCGGAAAACAAAGGCAGCAGCACTGACATTTTTCATCATCATCAAAGAAAGATGGCGGCAACGACTTGTGTGATCCCACCCTAGCTTTCACGTGGCATGCGAGCCCACAACTCTCCATCCCATTCGACGCGCCTCTGTTTCGGCCGTCGCCACGGTCCACGAATGCATCCCACAGAGATCGTGAGACGCGAAGAGACGCGTCGGAGTCTGCCGCACACATCGATCGGCGGCACCATAAAGCGTGCCCTCGTTCCCTTCAGTGAGCTCCGAGTGAGTTCCGATGCCTCAAACGCGATGTCAGCGTCAGGGCCCCTGCCTTTGCACGTGAAGCCCATCTTTCTGATCGCTGCAGCTCCGGGTGCTCTCCGTCCAGCGAAGCGCGGGGAGAGCGAGGGGCTCGAATTTCGGACAGTCGCTGCCGGCCGTGGGCAGCGCCTCTGACCTGTGACGTGGAACCGTTGCCGCAGGGTTCGGCAATGTGTTGCATGTGACTGCACACGGTAGGCTTTGAACCGGTGGCTGATCACGGACGGCATATGGGCATATCCCCGTACTATTGCGTGACCGCACGTACGAGCTTATGGGAATGTATCCCGTTCAAATCTTAGAGCATGTCCAACACCTAGCCTAAAATTTGGATTGCCAAGACAAGCAGGAAAGGCTTTGACACGGTGGTTATGTTAATATGCTGGTATCTGTGGAAGCAGAGGAATGCAAGAGCCTTTGGTAGGAGCGGCACGTTAGATGTGTTCGGCGTGACGGAGGCCATATTCCACGAATTGGTCACCTGGAAGCAGGCCGGAGCGACCGGAGTGGAGCATGTAGTTGAGTAGCACATAGGGCGTTGAGTATGGAGTGGAGGCGATGTCCTGATCGACTTGTGACCACATGACTAGCTACAAATCTCTCTTGTACATATTTTCCCCCTTCTATAAAGCTATGGTACGCTTTTGGTGTACCCTCAAAAAAAAATTGGATGCCCAAAAACAGTTTTAGGTGTGGAGAGATACTGTTTTAGGTAGCCACAAAATGACCTAAAACCGATACATCAATTTTCAAAAACAAATGAAACATGATGATCCAATGGCAGGGAGGCCGGGAAGTGGATCCGACTGTAACCCGGTGTCGAGCTCAATTTCGGCCCGCAGAGGTCGCCGAGGGCCGAGAATAGGCAACAGAGGCGGGGTTCGTATCGCGATTGGAGGTGGTGGACCCACTGCTAATGTACCTCGCCGATGTGACACTAGGAGATAAACCCTTATATGTGTAAATAATTAGTGGCGCGTGCACCAAACAAGACGCCACTTATACCAGTGACACTACTACACCGGTACTAGTGGCGTCGAATTTTGACAGCACGCCCCTAGTTTTATGCTAAGTACCTGAGGCATGCTATTTTTCCCTAACGCCACAGAAATGGCCAGTGCCAATGGTTTCCCACGCTAGGCATCACACATAAATTATTGGTGAGGTTCATTTTTTTGCGGTTCGACGCCACTGTTGTGTGACACATCTAATTCGGCAAAAAATCCCATGATTATTAATACATCACGATAAATACGACATTTGACTCGTTTACGAGATCATGAGGCAAGGATGACGGGGCTCGGCCCCTAGAGCTGTGAGTGGCCTTTCTCTGGGATGGATGCCCCCCTCCAGGATACAGAGGACACCTGGGTCACCCCTCCTGGAAAGAACTGAGATGATGCTACCCGAATAGTCGACCCTAGGCCCATCCCAGGGACCGTAATGCAACCATAGGCCGGTATATGTGGCAGAGCTAGGGACTAGTGAAAAGGATGAGCCTTCTTCCACAAGAAGCACCCTCGCAATCAAGCGAAAGGCAACTTATCGGAATAGAAATAAAAATACCAAAAGCAGGAGTAGGGCATTACCTCCCCAAGAAGGGCCCAAAACTGGGTAAATCCTCCTTCCATTCCATCTACCATTACGTCCATGGCATTGGTCACCGGCACTGCCACTCCTCTTCCTCGGCCAAATCCCACCGCAGCGCCTGTGTAGGGGCCAACCGACGAGCTATCGGTGACGGCTTTCGAGGCAGTGTCCGCCCTGCGCCACCGGGAGGAGAAGAAGGCCTGAACCAACCGTGTACTTACATCGGCGTAGAGAAATTCTTTGCAGATCATCAAGGAGCAAGCATACGCCATGACTGTGGCGTCAAAGATATGATGGATATCTTCGCGGTCGACATGGAGGTAAGCTATTGTCATGTTTTTAATTCGTACATGATACTACAGCCACAGCCCGAGGGTGTGTACCGGCCCAAATTCGGAATGCACTAGAGTCTTGTAGAAAAATTACTTAGTCCAACCACGCTCTGCCATTACTGAGGTGCAGCTTGGTAGGGATGATGTGCTGGAGGTCGGGAAGAATATATACTATTCAGCAGATGAAAAATGTTATGTGCAGTAGCCCCTGAGACTTAGGTCGGGCACTACCGGACGACTTGAGGATTGAAATCGTTCTCACTAGAAGATGATCATATAGAAAAAAACGTTGATCCTAGTACCCCTCGAGACGGTCAATTAGCAAAATTTGTTTGAGGATCAAAACCATGTTTAGGAGATATACTTATAAAAATGTGGTGTGCAGTAGCCCCCGAGATTCAGGTCGGGCGCCAGTGGCAGACCTGACGATGGAAATCTCGTCGGGAACCGAATAACACATATGATTTGAAAAGAAACACGGACGCAGTAGCCCCCGAAACTGAGATCGGCTAGAGCCTGGAAGTGGAGACCTCAGGATGAATCTCCTCGGTTTACTTACACTCATTCGTCTTTTTTGCTCTCCATTGTCATGTACAGAAAGCATGCTTGGAGATCAAACTCCTCATCAAGGATTTGGTGATGGTGAAGGAGTGATATCTACTATGTAGATTTATTCTCGTAGACTTTGTTGGACCTCCAAGCCCAGAGTTTTATAGGACAACAACAAATTTCCATCAAGTGAATGACATAAGGTTTATCAATCTGTGAGAGGTGTAGGATGAAGGTGGTCTATCTGAAACAATCCGGCAATCAAATACAAGTGGTCTCATGTGTTCCCGACACACATAATACAATTGTAAGTTGTATAGGTGCACTAGTTCGCCGAAGAGATGATGATTGATATGTAATATGGATGGTGAAACTAGATTTCGGTAATCTGAACAGACAAAAACAAAAAGGTAGTTGATTGCTTGTATCTGCGTTGGTATTTCCCCGACGAGGAGAGGATGATGTAGCACAATAAAGGTAAGTATTACCCTCAGTTATGAAACCAAGGTTATCAATCCAGTAGAAGAACCAAGCAACACTATGCAAACAACACTTGCACACAAACAACAAAAACTTACAACCCAACGCGTAAGGGGGGTTGTCAATCCCTCAATGGTATTGAGATAGATTAAATTATATAGGTTTTGATAAATAGATCTAACTAAAACAGAAAATAAAATAAATAAAGAAAAATTGCAGCAAGGTATTTTGTATTTAATATATGATAGGAAATAGATCCGGGGGCCGTAGTTTTCATTAGAGGCTTATCTCAAGAAAATAGCATACGGTGGGTAAACAAATTACTGTTGGGCAATTGATAGAAAAATGTATAATCATGATGATATCCAAGGCAATGATCATGTATATAGGCATCACGTCCAAGATTAGTAGACCAACTCCTACCTGCATCTACTACTATTACTCCACACATCGACCGTTTTCCAGCATGCATCTACTGTATTAAGTTAATGGAAGAACGGAGTAATGCAATAAGAACGATGACATGATGTAGACAAGATAAACCCACGTATGAATAAATCCCATCTTGTTACCCTTAATAGCAATGATACATGCGTGTCATGTCTATTTCTGTCACTGAGATTGAGCACTGCAAGATTGAACCCATCACAAAGCACCTCTTCCCATGGCAAGTTAAATCAATCTAGTTGGCCAAACCAAACCAATAAATACGAGGCTTTAACAATCATGCATAAATGATTTCACCAAAGACTCAAAATAATATTCATAGATGGAACTGATCATAAACTCACAATTCATCGGATCCCAACAAACACACCGCAAAAAAGAGTTACATCAAATAGAACTCCAAGAACATCGAGGAGAACATTGCATTGAAGATCAAAAGGAGAGAATAAGCCATCTAGCTACTAACTACGGACCTGTAGGTCTGTGGTAAACTACTCACGCATCATCAGAGGGGCAGCAAGGATGATGAAGAACTCCTCCGTCATTTTTGCCCCCTCTGGCAGAGTGCCGGAAAAGGCCTCTAGATTGGATCTCGTGGTTCTGGAACTTGCGGTGGCGGAAAAAGTGTTTCTTTGACTCCCCTATGGTTTTTGAGATTTTAGAGTATTTATAGAGGCGGTGGTAGGTCAAGGGGGTGCCCTTGGGCCCCACTACCCACCAGGGCGCGCCAGAGGCCCCTGGCGCGCCTTGGTCCCTAGTGGGTGTCGGTGTCAAAACCGGCGGATCTCGGGTAGGGGGTCCCAAACTGTGCGTCTAGGATCGATGGTAACATAAGACGTGGGACACGATGTTTACCCAGGTTCGGGCCCTCTCTATGGAGGTAATACCCTACTTCCTGCTTGATTGATCTTGATGAATATGAGTGTTATAAGAGTTGATCTATCACGAGATCGTAATGGCTAAACCCTAAAAGCCTAGCCTATGAATATGGTAATGAATCTGTCCTTTCCGGACTAACCCCTCCGGTTTATATAGACACCGGGGGGATCTAGGGTTTACATGGAGTCGGTTACATAAGAAGGAATCTTCATAATCGGTCGCCAAGCTTGCCCTCCACGCCAAGTAGAGTCCAATCCGGACACTGTGCAGTCTTCGACCTTCATGTCTTCACAGCCCATCAGTCCGGCCCATGGATAACAGGCCGGACGCCTGAGGACCCCTTAGTCCAGGATTCCCTCAGTAGCCCCCGAACCAGTCTTCAATAGCGAGGTGCTCGACACTCATATTGTCTTTGGCATTGCAAGGCATGTTCCTTCTCCAAGTAGCATATTCGGCCATTGATCCAATATCACTCCCCTCGGCTTCTGTGTGCTAATAACTTCGTCTTCCACGTGTCGAGCGAATGCGGGGAGTCAGGGTATTTTTGCGAATTACACCCCGTCCACGCAAGGCAGAGCGCCTATTTAAAGATACCGGATCTTAGATCCAGGCTACACTACGCCGAGAAAATCCCCAGAGACTGCCAGGGGAAACCATTCCATCATGGCTAGCATTCCCAGCTCCTCCTCCCGCTCCAATCCTAAGAGAAGCGAGTGGGAGAAGTGCTCTGTGACTCATAGTCAACTAGCAAAGTTGCAAATGCAGGGATTTCTTCCTCCCGTGGATCTGGTCCCTGTTCGAGCAGGGTCGGCCTCCTTCAATGGCGTGACTCAAGCAGAGGACTTCCCCAATCCCTCCGGGGGGAGCGAGTGTGCTTCGTCCCCTATCTGCTAAGAGGCGTCAGATTTCCAGTCCATCCATTCCTCCGAGGGCTTCTGGAATATTATGGCCTCCAGCTGCACAACCTCACTCCCGCCTCTGTCCTGCACATTGCAGGTTACGTCGCTCTATGCGAGTTATTTCTGGGTGTTGAAGCCCACTTTGAACTGTGGAGAAAATTGTTCTGTCTCGTCCCGCGCAATCATGAAGGGTCAATATTTGAAGTGGGCGGAGCCGAAGTATGGCGCGTCGCCGATACCGGATATCCATCCGGCACACCAAGGAAGGCACCTGATGAATGGCCCTCTGAATGGTTTTATATAGAGGACGCCGCGCTTCCCGACCCGGTTCGAAAGGATCTTCCTGAATTTGCGCGCGTCCCGCTGAAGAAACGCCACAGTTGGCGTCCCCGGAGTCTTGAAGAGGAAGATGTTGCGGAGGTTCGTCAGCTGATGAGCAAGATAAAAGAGCTCACTCAGTCCGGACTCATAGTAATCGAGGTTATGGCGATATCCATAATGCGAGGGGTTCAGGTGCTCCAATACAGAGGGCTTCCAATGTGGCACTACAATGGGGACGACGATGCCTCTCGCTGCGGCCGGAAAGGTCCGGATACCCCTGCCGCTTTGGCTAAGATATTAGCCGAACTGTTCAAAGGGGAGGAAAAGGAATTTCTTCGCATCAAACTCAGAGACGGGTACTCTATGTATAACCCTCCCAGTTGGGTAAGGTCCGACCCCTATGTTTTTACTCCTTCCATCTCCGAATTGCCTTTGAAAATTTCTAGTTTGTTTGCTTATGACAGCACTGGCGAAAGTTCACCGAGGGATTTTATAGTCCCGCCCCACAGCCGGAGGACCAAAATTAGGAGCTTGCTCCCGGGTTTGAAGAGGATCCGGATATATTTGTGGTGCTCATGGAGGGGGTGTTTTACCAGACGAGCTATGATGGCACAGAAGTGGCCATTATCACCGACTACCCCGGTCTTCTTCCTTCTTCACAAGTAAGTAATCAAGAAACACCTCCTTTGAAAGGGTGCTCGTACTCTGCCTCACACACCGCATTGTCGCGCGTTCTACAGGGGAGACGTTTGATGATACTGAGGAAATCAGTTCCTGCGCCGGGTAGGCCTTCGAAGAGGAGGGCCGGTGAAGGCACCGCCGGGTCCTTGTCGAGGAGGTACGGATAAATATATTTTTTTAGTGGCCGTGTCCAACTGTGACCTATGCGCCTGTTTGATTATAGGAAAAAGGTTCGCCGAACTGTGTCCGGGGGTTCTGATACGTCTCCAACGTATCTATAATTTATGAAGTATTCATGCTATTATACTATCCTTCTAGGATGTTTTATATGCATTTATATGATATTTTTTTATGATTTTTGGAACTAACCTATTAACCTAGAGCCCAGTGCCAGTTTCTGTTTTCTCCTTGTTTTAGAGTATTGCAGAAAAGGAAAACCAAACGAAGTCCAATTGACGTGCCACTTGAAGGAGATCATTTTTGGACCAGAAGAAGCCCACGGAGTACCAGAAGTAGGCCATAAGAGTCCCGGGCTGCCCACGAGGGTGGGGGCGCGCCCACCCCCTTGGGGCGCGCCCCCCTGCCTCGTGGACAGCCCGAAGACCCCCCTGACGTGAAATCAATGCAAAACTCTTCAATATATACCCAAACTCCAGAAAGAAACCTAGATCGGGAGTTCCGCCGCCAGAAGCCTCTGTAGCCACGAGAAATCAATATCTAGGCCCTTTCCAGCAACCTGCCAGAGGGGGCCATCATCACCGGTGGCCATGGAGGAGAATCCCGGAGAGGCCATCATCGCCATGAAGGCCAAGGATCAGAGGGAGAACCTCTCCCCATCCAGGGGGAAGGCCATGGAGGAGGAAGCACAAGGGGGAGAACCTCTCCTCCTCTCTCTCGGTGGCGCCGGAGTGCCATCGGGAGGGGAATCATCGCCGCGGTGATCATCTTCATCAACATCACCACCACCATCACCATCCTCATCTCTTTTACGCGGTCCACTCTCCCGCACCCTGCTGTAATCCCTACTTGAACATGGTGCTTTATGACACATATTATGATCCAATGATGTGTTGCCATCCTATGATGTTTTGAGTAGATACCTTTTGTCTTTGGGTTGATTGATGATCTAGATTGGTATGAGTTGTATGTTTTACTTTGGTGTTGTCCTATGGTGCCCTCCGTGTCGCGCAAGCATGAGGGATTCCCGCTGTAGGGTGTTGCAATATGTTCATGATTCGTTTATAGTGGGTTGGTGAGTGACTGAAACACAAACCCGAGTAAGGGGTTGTTGCGTATGTGAATAAAGAGGACTTGATGATTTAATGCTATGGTTGGGTTTTACCTTAATGATCTTTAGTAGATGCGGATGCTTGCTAGAGTTCCAATCATAAGTGCATATGATCCAATTAGAGAAAGTATGTTATCTTATGCCTCTCCCTCATATGAAACTGCAATAGTGATTACCGGTCTTGTTAACAATTGCCTAGGACAATTCCGCACACCGATCCTCCATTATTCCACACTCGCTATTTATAATATTTAGTAATATATTCTAACTTTATGACAACAACACCTACTTTTATATTTTAGCTCTCCGATATCATACAAAGTTATCCTCTTCGTACCCACAACATAGTTCTATTTCTCGTTATTTGTTGTAAGCAAACGTTCGGTGTACGTAGAGTCGTATCAGTGGCAGATAGGGCTTGAGAGAATATTGATCTTACCTTTAGCTCCTTTTGGGTTCGACATTCCATACTTATCGCTTCCACCTTTGGAATCACTTGGGGATTATCAAGCTCTTTTCTGGCGCCGTTGCCAGGGAGCAATGGCGTGGGGTTGATATTTCGTGTGTGCTTGTTTGCTTTCTTCACTAAGTAGATTTTGTTTTTCCTTTTTGTTTATGTTCAGTTGTGGGTGAAACATACAAAAAAAATTAAAGAATGAAAATACCAAAAAAAATTACTTGCCTTTCATGCCTAAAAAGTTTTTCAAAAAGACAAGTGATTGGAAAGTTATGCATTGAAGAAGTGAGGGTCAACCTTGAGCACTTGTGTTCATGCTCACTGAAACAATGTAGAATTTTTCATGGAAGTTTCTCTGTAAATTATTATCCCCTTGTGTATATCCATTGTATTATAAAAATAATGTGCCAAGCTTTGGCTTTAGGATGATTAGATTGCTTGTTTACTTTGTGCAGAACAAAAACAGAAACTTTGGCTGTAGTGCGTGAATTTACATTTTTTATTGGAAAGCCAAATGGGTCTGAAACTTTTTGGACATTACTTATGTACAAATTGTTCAAATTTTCATATTTATTTCATAATTTTAGGAGTTACAGAAGTTTGCTAAACTTCCAGATTACTACAGACTGTCTTGTTTAAGACAGATTCTGTTTTTGATGCATTGCTTGCTTGTTTGTTGAAACTATTGATTTCTATCAGTGGATTAAGCCATGGAAAAGTTATATTACAGTAGCTACAATGCAAAACAAAATATGAATTGGTTTTCAACAGTACTTATAGTAGTGATTTGCTTTGTTATACTAAGGGATCTCACAAAGTTTTTGTTAAAGTTTTGTGTGGATGAAGAGTTCGAAGAACGAGGAGTTACCGATGTGAGAAGAATAAAAAGAGGCAAGAGTTCAAGATTGGGGATGCCCAAGGAACCCCAAGTAAATATTACAAGGATACTCAAGCATATAAGCTTGGGGATGCCCCGGTTGGCATCCCATCTTTCTTCTTCAACAATTATCGGTATACCTCGGTTTTTGTTTTGTTCACAAGATTTGTGTCCTTTGTGTTTTTATTTTTCTTTAAGAACCATGCTAGCATGAGATATCCCTTCATTGATCTATAGAATAATTCATGAGCTTCACTTATATCATTTAAGTATGATTTTATAGAATTGCTCTTTGTGCTTCACTTAAATCTTTTGAGTATGGTTTTATAGAATGCTTCGTGTGCTTCACTTATATATTTTGAGCTTGGATATTGGTTAGTCTATGTTAATCGTAGAATGATCCCTGAACTTCACTTATATCTTTTGGAGTATGAATAATACTATCATTTGAAGTGGGTTTGGAAGAGTGTCAACCTTAGGAATTAGCGAGCCCACTATTTTGGAGGATGTTGAATCTTAGTGTGATATTTATGAAAGTGGGTTTGGAAGAGTGTCAACTTTAGCTAGTAATGATTCCACTATTTCGGAAGAGGTTCCAATTGAGTATGAGAACAAAGTTGCTATCCATGATGCTACTGAAAATTATTATGAGGGAGGAATACATTCTTGAAGGAGTTGCAATAATATCAAGTTTCCTCTCTAAGTGCTTAAAGTTTTGAAGTTTTATTTGTTTTGCCTTCCTATGCTAGTTGATTCTTGTTCCCATAAGTTGTGTGCTCACAAATTACCTAGGCATAGGAAGTGGGTTATATTTAAATGTGCTAGTCATATTATTCAAGATGTTCTCTTTATGTTTCAACTCTTTTCTTTTACTACCTCCGTTTGAGTTTACAAGTCCTGCGCGTATACCTAGGTTGCCAATTTTATCACCCTAATATAAACTATATAACACAAGAATTATACCTTTTGAAAGTAGAAACTCCGAAGTTTATGTTGGTATTTTTTTTTTGTAATATATGACTTGTATTAGGTTGGTCAAATTGACGACCTAAGGGTACGCGCACGCCCTGTAAATTGAGAGAGAGGTAGTATGTGAGCATCATTGAAATCATCATGCCTAGCTAAAAGGCATTAAAGAAAAGCGCTTGTTGGGAGACAACCCAATATTTACCCTTACTGTTTTTGTGTGTTTACATGACTAAGCTACTGTATTAATCATGTTTTATAGCTTTTGTTTCAATAAAGTGCCAAGTAAAACCTTTGGGAAGACTTGGGTGGAAGTTAATGTGATCTTGCTGTAAGAAACATAAACTTTGCGCTCACGAGATTAGCTATCATTTTTTACAGAAAAGTGATTGTGAGTTGATTATTTTTGCAGAAGATTAATATACAAATTCCTCACGTGCACCAATTTATTTCATAATTTTTGGAGTAGCAGAAGTATGGTTTATGTTCAGATCATTACAGACTGTTCTGTTTCTGACAGATTCTGTTTTCATTGCATAGTTTGCTTGTTTTCTAGTTTCTATGGCTTATATTTCTCAATATAAATTGTAGAGATGATATTGTACAGTAGATATTGTGTGGAAACAATTATTAACCTTGTCTTTCACAGTATCAAAGTGAATGGTTTACTCTTTATCATACTAACCTATCTCACGAAGTTTCGCTAAGTTTTGTGTGATTGAAGTTTTCAAGCTTTGGGTGAGATATTGATATAAGGAGAATAAGGAGTGGAAAGACCCTAAGTTTGGGGATCCCCAAGGCACCCCAAGGTAATATTCAAGGAAGACTCAAGCGCCTAAGCTTGGGGATGCCCCGGAAGGCATCCCCTCTTTCGTCTTCAAAACTATCGGTATACCTTACTCGGAGCTATATTTTATTCGTCACATGATATGTGTTTTGCTTGGAGCTTATTTTCAATTTTACTTGCTGTTTGAATAAAATCATTGGATCTGAAATATTGAATGAAAAATAATCCTCCCATGGCTAGTTAATTATTTGACTACTCAGTGTTCTTCATTCATATATTTTGGAGTAGTTTGTCATTTACTCGTGTGCTTCTCGTATATCCTATGAGTAAATGGTTGAATAAATTGAATGTCATAAACCTGAATTTATATATGTTTCATATGCTTATAACATGGGGAGTAATGACTTCACACATAATAAGTATAGGTTGTAAACTTATTGAAAGTTAGCAAACTTAGAATTGGTCACTTGAACGATTCATGAAAGAATATTGAAGGAAGAGAGGTTTCACATATAAATATACTATCTTGGACATCTTTTATGATTGGGAGCACTCATTAAAATATGACATGCTAAAGAGTTGATGTTGGGCAAGGAAGACAACGTAATGGGTTATGTTTTCTTATATCTGAAATAAAGTATATTGTCATGGATCATCCAACATGTTGAGCTTGCCTTTCCCCCTCATGCTAGCCAAATTCTGCCAAATTCTTTGCACCAAGTACAGATACTACTTTTGCTTCCAAATACCCTTAAAACCAGTTTTGCCATGAGAGTCCACCATATCTACCTATGGATTGAGTAAGATCCTTCAAGTAAGTTGTCATTGGTGCAAGCAATAAAAATTGCTCTTTAAATATGTATGATTGATTGGTGTGGAGGAAATAAGCTTTATACGATCTTGTGATGTGGAAGAAATAAAAGCGACGGACTGCATAATAAAGGTCCATATCACAAGTGGCAATACAAAGTGACGTTCTTTCGCATTAAGATTTTGTGCATCCAACCCTGAAAGTGCATGGCAACCTCTGCTTCCCTCTGCGAAGGGCCTATCTTTTACTTTTATCTTCTACCTTATGCAAGAGTCTTGGTGATCTTCACCTTTCCTTTTTACATTTTATCCTTTGGCAAGCACAGGATGTTGGAAGGATCCTGATATATATATCTAACTGGATGTAAGTTAGCATGAGCTATTATTGTTGACATTAACCTTGAGGTAAAAGGTTGGGAGGCGAAACTATAAGCCCCTATCTTTCTCTGTGTCCGATTAAAACTCCATAACCACAAGTATTGTGTGAGTGTTAGCAATTGTGAAAGATTAAATGATAGTTGAGTATTTGGAGTTTGCTAAATCAAAGCTCTGACATAGACCCTTCCTGAAAATAAGATGAATTGCAATTGTTTGATGACTGAGAATATAGTTTGTTAGTTTCAAGAAAGTTTATGATCTATACTTTGACATGTGAATAGCTTGTTACTTGATCATGAAAAGTTTTATGAGATGAGCTATTGTTATGACATATAATGATGCTAGAAAAACTGATTAGAATTATCATTGATCAAACTTAAGCACTTGCTAGCATTCACACTTCATAAATTATTTCTTTTATCATTTACCTACTCGAGGACGAGCAGGAATTAAGCTTGGGGATGCTGATACGTCTCCAATGTATCTATAATTTATGAAGTATTCATGCTATTATACTATCCTTCTAGGATATTTTATATGCATTTATATGATATTTTTTATGATTTTAGGGACTAACCTATCAACCTAGAGCCCAGTGCCAGTTTCTGTTTTCTCCTTGTTTTAGAGTATCGTAGAAAAGGAAAACCAAACGGAGTCCAATTGACGTGCCACTTGACGGAGGTCATTTTTGGACCAGAAGAAGCCCACGGAGTACTAGAAGCAGGCCAGAAGAGTCACGGGCTGCACACGAGGGTGGGGGGCGTGCCCCCTGCCTCGTGGACAGCTCGGAGACCCCCTTACGTGAAATCAACGCAAAACTCTTCTATATATACCCAAACTTCCAGGAAAAAAAACCTAGATCAGGAGTTCCGCCGCCAGAAGCCTCTGTAGCCAAAAGAAATCAATCTAGGCCCTCTCCGGCACCCTGCCGGAGGGGGCCATCATCACCGCTGGCCATGGAGGAGAATCCCGGAGAGGCCATCATCGCCATGAAGGCCAAGGATCCGAGGGAGAACCTATCCCCATCCAGGGGGAGGCCATGGAGGAGGAAGCACAAGGGGGAGAACCTCTCCTCCTCTCTCTCGGTGGCGCCGGAGTGCCATCGGGAGGGGAATCGTTGCCGCGGTGATCGTCTTCATCAACATCACCACCACCATCACCATCCTCATCTCTTTTACGCGGTCCACTCTCCCGCACCCCGCTGTAATCCCTACTTGAACATGGTGCTTTATGCCACATATTATGATCCAATGATGTGTTGCCATCCTATGATGTTTTGAGTAGATATCTTTTGTCTTTGGGTTGAGTGATGATTTAGATTGGTATGAGTTGTATGTTTTACTTTGGTGTTGTCCTATGGTGCCCTCCATGTCGCGCAAGCGTGAGGGATTCCCGCTGTAGGGTGTTGCAATATGTTCATCATTCGCTTATAGTGGGTTGGTGAGTGACCGAAACACAAACCCAAGTAAGGGGGTTGTTGCGTATGGGAATAAAGAGGACTTGATGCTTTAATGCTATGGTTGGGTTTTACCTTAATGATCTTTAGTAGTTGCGGATGCTTGCTAGAGTTCCAATTATAAGTGCATATGATCCAAGTAGAGAAAGTATGTTAGCTTATGCCTCTCCCTCATATGAAACTGCAATAGTGATTACCGGTCTTGTTAACAATTGCCTAGGACAATTCCGCACACCGATCCACCATTATTCCACAATCGCTATTTATAATATTTAGTAATATATTCTAACTTTATGATAACATCACCTACTTTTATATTTTAGCTCTCCGATATCATACAAAGTTATCCTCTTCGTACCCACAACATAGTTCTATTTCTCGTTGTTAGTTGGAAGCAAATGTTTGGTGTATTTAGAGTCGTATCAGTGGCAGATAGGGCTTGAGAGAATATTGATCTTAACTTTAGCTCCTTGTGGGTTCGACACTCCATACTTATCACTTCCACCTTTGGAAATTGCTACGATGATTCCTTCCACTTGGGTATTATCAAGCTCTTTTCTGGCGTCGTTGCCGGGGAGCAATAGCGTGGGGTTGAGATTCTCGTGTGTGCTTGTTTGCTTTCTTCACTAAGTAGATTTTGTTTTTCCTTTTTGTTTCTGTTTAGTTGTGGGTAAAACATACAAAAAAAATTAAAGAATGAAAATACCAAAAAAATACTTGCCTTTCATGCCTAAAAAGTTTTTCAAAAAGAGAAGTGATTGGAAAGTTATGCATTGAAGAAGTGAGGGTCGACCTTGAGCACTTGTGTTCATGCTCACGGAAACAATGTAGAATTTTTCATGGAAGTTTCTCTGTAAAATATTATCCCCTTGTGTATATCCATTTTATTATAAAAATAATGTGCCAAGCTTTGGTTTTAGGATGATTAGATTGCTTGTTCACTTTGTGCAGAACAAAAACAGAAACTTTGGCTGTAGTGCGTGAATTTACATTTTTTATTGGAAAGTCAAATGGGTCTGGAAATTTTTTCACATTACTTATGAATTTTTTTTTCAAATTTTCATATTTATTTCATGATTTTAGGAGTTACATAAGTTTTCTAAACTTCCAGATTACTACAGACTGTCCTGTTTAAGACAGATTCTGTTTTTGATGCATTGCTTGCTTGTTTTGATGAAACTATTGATTTCTATCAGTGGGTTAAGCCATGGAGAAGTTATATTACAGTAGCTATAATTCAAAATAAAATATGAATTGGTTTTCAACAGTACTTATATTAGTGATTTGCTTTGTTATACTAACGGATCTCAGAAAGTTTTTGTCAAAGTTTTGTGTGGATGAAGTGTTCGAAGAACGAGGAGTTACCGATGTGAGAAGAATAAAGAGAGGCAAGAGTTCAATCTTGGGAATGCCCAAGGCACCCCAAGTAAATATTCCAAGGATACTCAAGCATCTAAGCTTGGGGATGCCCCGGTTGGCATCCCATCTTTCTTCTTCAACAATTATCGGTATACCTCGGTTTTTGTTTTGTTCACATGATTTGTGTCCTTTGTGTTTTTCTTTTTCTTTAAGAACCATGCTAGCATGAGATAGCCATTCATTGATTTATAAAATAATTCATGAGCTTCACTTATATCTTTTAAGTATGATTTTATAGAATTGCTCCTTGTGCTTCACTTAAATCTTTTGAGTGTGGTTTTATAGAATGCTTTGTGTGCTTCACTTATATATTTTGAGCTTGGATATTGGTTAGTCTATGTTAATTGTAGAATGCTCCATGAACTTCACTTATATCTTTTGGAGTATGAATAATACTATCATTCAAAGTGGGTTTGGAAGAGTGTCAACTTTAGGAATTAGTGATCACACTATTTTGGAGGATGTTGAATCTTAGTGTGATATTTATGAATGTGGATTTGGAAGAGTGTCAACTTTAGCTAGTAATGATTCCACTATTTCGGAAGAGGTTCCAATTGAGTATGAGAACAAAGTTTCTATCCATGATGCTACTGAAAATTATTATGAGGGAGGAATACATGCTTGAAGGAGTTGCAATAATATCAAGTTTCCTCTCTAAGTGCTTAAAGTTTTGAAGTTTTATTTGTTTTGCCTTCCTATGCTAGTTGATTCTTGTCCCCATAAGTTGTATGCTCACAAAATCCCTAGGCATAGGAAGTGGGTTATATTTAAATGTGCTAGTCATATTCTTCAAGATGTTCTCTTTATGTTTCAACTCTTTTCTTTTACTACCTCCGTTTCAGTTTACAAGTCCTCGCGTATACCTAGGTTGCCAATTTTATCACCCTAATATAAACTATATAACACAAAAATTATACCTTTTGAAAGTAGAAACTCCGAAGTATATGTTAGTATATTTTTGTAATATATGACTTGTATTAGGTTGGTCAAATTGACGACCTAAGGGTACGCGCACGCCATGTAAACTGAGAGAGAGGTAGTATGTGAGCATCATTGAAATCATCATGCCTAGCTAAAAGGCATTAAAGAAAAGCGCTTGTTGGGAGACAATCCAATATTTACCCTTACTATTTTTGTGTGTTTACATGACTAAGCTACTGTATTAATCATGTTTTATAGCTTTTGTTTCAATAAAGTGCCAAGTGAGACCTTTGGGAAGACTTGGGTGGAAGTTAATGTGATCTTGCTGTAAAAAACAGAAACTTTGCGCTCACGATATTAGCTATCATGTTTTACAGAAGAGTTATTTTGAGTTGATTCTTTTTGCAGAAGATTAATAGACAAATTCCTCATGTCCACCAATTTATTTCATAATTTTTGGAGTAGCATAAGTATGGTTTATGTTCAGATCATTACAGACTGTTCTGTTTCTGACAGATTCTGTTTTCATTGCATAGTTTGCTTGTTTTCTAGTTTCTATGGCTTATATTTCTCAATATAAATTGTAGAGATGATATGGTACAATAGACATTGTGTGGAAAAAATTATGAACCTTGTCTTTGACAGTACCAAAGTGAATGGTTTACTCTTTATCATACTAACCTATCTCACGAAGTTTCGCTAAGTTTTGTGTGATTGAAGTTTTCAAGCTTTGGGTGAGATATCGATATAAGGAGAATAAGGAGTGGAAAGACCCTAAGTTCGGGGATGCCCAAGGCATCCCAAGGTAATATTCAAGGAAGACTCAAGCGCCTAAGCTTGGGGATGCCCCGGAAGGCATCCCCTCTTTCGTCTTCAAAACTATCGGTATACCTTACTCGGAGCTATATTTTTATTCGTCACATGATATGTGTTTTGCTTGGAGCGTATTTTCAATTTTACTTGCTGTTTTAATAAAATCATTGGATCTGAAATATTGAATGAAAAAGAATCCTCCCATGGCTAGTTAATTATTTGACTACTCAGTGTTCTTCATTCATATCTTTTGGAGTAGTTTGTCATTTACTCATGTGCTTCACGTATATCCTATGAATAAATGGTTGAATAAATTGAATGTCATAAACCTGAATTTATATATGTTTCATATGCTTATAACATGGGGAGTAATGACTTCACACATAATAAGTATAGGTAGCAAACTTATTGACTATGGCAGACCTTTTCGCTTCAACCTCCAAACTCGATGGTGTGGAGTGTTTCCGTATACCCTCACGGCCGAATAGACCGAGGTATGCTGGGAAAACTAGGCGTAGGGGTCATAGTTGCTTGAACAAACAAGTTGTATCCAGCTAGTTATATTATATTACATTGAGATTGTAAGAAACATCTTCCGGGGAGAATAGTTCCGTTAAGGGTTCCTTTCCCTGGGTGTGCATGCATTAGTAGACATGTCTGAATTGTGATGTAAAAATCATAGTGTGTATAGCTTCTGGGGGTTCACAATAGAGTGAGTGCAAAGAGTATTTTTCATCCACTGACCGAATATTCCCTTAAGAACGCTAGCTTTTGTCGGGGAAGCTGATCGTGACCCACGAACACCTATGGGACCTGGCGGACCGAGTCCCTTTCGGTTCGGAGGGGGGCGGAGATTGCACAAAGAGCAGATCGAGGCGATGCACACGAGCAGTTTTACCCAGCTTCGGAGCTCTCCGGAGAGATAATACTCCTACTGTTGCTTCGTTGATTGTATTGTGTTCTTGCTAGGGAGCAATGGGAGCTACAAAACCTAGCTTGAGTGAGTGTGGTCTCGAATGAGTCGAATGAACCGAACGGAGCCGAACCGAACCCCTTCTACGTTGCACACGGGCCTCCTTTTATAGGCTCAAGGGGTCACCACAGGTGGCAACGTAGATGGGTGTACAAATGGAAATACAGTAGTTGGTACACCGACTTGTACAGTGTACAGTGCTCTATACCTAACTCTGACGGCAAGGGACAAGATCAATAAATGCCCGTCCCTCGCCGCCTAAACAAAGGCAATAGGGATCGCTGGCGCACCACCGCTTGCCACGATGGTAAGCTTGTCAGCGCCGCTTATTGCTGCTCCCCGCTGGCTGCACAGCCCTTCGACATGCGTGCCTGGAGTAGCCCCACGGCGACACATTGGCGGTTGAGCTGGAGCGGAGATGAAGAGAGGTTGCCTGCCGCGGCAAGCACCTTGCCGCGGCTGAATCCTTGTCGCGCTCGGGAGCTTGTCGCCATCAGCCTTCCCGCAAGCTCCTCTTGCCGGGTCTTGTTTCCTTCGTGCCTTGAGTGGCCTTCCCGGCAAGCTCGTCTTGCCGGGGTCTTGAATACTTTGTTCTAGAATGGCTCCAAAGGAGCCGCGGAGGACCTTGGCGGTCACTATGCAAACCCTGCCGCGGGGTGCTGCAACTGCCCGTGCACGAGTTCGGGATACTAGGGTCCCCCTACTCTAGTACACCGACAGGAGCCCCCGGGCCTGGGCCACACACGGCGCCGAGCTCTGTTGGGCCAGGCCCAAAACAGTGCACGGGCACGCTGCCCAGATCGTGCGATTACTCGCCGACCCACCACGCCCCCACGAACGGCACGCCCGGACGTGGCGCCGTGGGAGAGATCGGGGTTTTTTTAATTGAAAAGCGAACGTCCCCCTCGCCCCTTATAAGCAGGGAAACAGGGCACGACGCCCACCTTGCCATTGCTGTCACATCAAAACCACCGCCGCTCCCCCTTCTCCTCAAGTCCAAAGAGAGCGACGCCGCCTTCATCGCCACCAACGCCATCACGCCGAGGCCTCCTCCACCACTTCCACCATGGCCCAAAGCCGATAAGGGAAGGGCGTGAAGTCGGCCGAGGCGCAGCTGCTCGCGGGCGCCACGGAAGGAGCGGGCCACCTTCGACCTCGCCGACGCGCAGGAGCTGCGGAGGGTACTACTCTTCTGTCGACGGAGACGCGGCGCACTCCGCCGCACGAGGGTGATCTCCGCCGCCGATCCGAGAAGGTTTCCGCGGGCACCCTTCTTCGCGCTTTTTCATCTGCGGGCTCTGCCCCCCCTTTTCCGAATTCTTTTGCGACATCATGAACACATACGGCCTCCGCCTCCTTGACTTCACCCCCAACGCCGTCCTCACCATGGCAGTTTTCGCACACCTTTGCGAGAACTTTGTCGGAGTCCACCCAAATGTAGCCCTCTTCCGCCACTACTTCATGCCTCGCGTTGAGAGAGGAGAGCCGCTTGCCGGAGGGATTGCATGGATCTCCAGGATCGGAAAGAAAGAAGCATATCTGGAAGGAGAGCTCCGTAGCAAGTGGGAGGAGTGGAGAGCCGATTGGTGTTGGATCATAGAGGAGAACCCACAGCCATTCACTGCCCAGCACCAAACTCCCATAGTGCGCGGCAACGATTGGAGCAACTTGGCTCCGGAGGATGCGAGGTTGAAGATTGCCGTGACCCCGGATCTTGCGCCTCAGGCATGCCGGACTCACTGTAGGTGCTGTTGGCGCGGATTTCCTTCGCCGCCAGACGCTTCCCCGCAGAAAGGAGGAGACCTGCTTGGGAGTTCCAAAATGCGGCGGACATCATGAGGCTGCGCCGGGCCTCAATCGAACTTCACCGTTTTGGAGCTGGATGCAATGCTGCTTTGGAGTTGTTCAAGCCCGACCCAGATCGCCCGAGTGGTTCATGTTGCCGAGGGGGTCGCCTTTGTGCAACAACTCTTCGCTTGACCGCATCCGCTGCGATGATGCCGCCAGCGATTTCCATGGGATCGCTCCAACTTGGCAAGAGCCCGCCGACGACATCGTCGCAGCAGTTCTTCGACAGCTTGGAAGAAGTGCCGATCCGCGCCGACGAAAGCGTAAGTGGCTCACCGCGACACCACCGACGCCGAAGCTGCAGCGACGCCACCAGCCGGAGGAGGCGGCGGAAGCCGCTGCCGCTGGTGAGTTTGGGTTCACTGTGGAGGAGGCCGAGGCAGCCGAGGCGGCAAGCCTTGCCGACCGAGAGGAGCTTGCCGGCGCGGAGGAGCAGGCCGAGCCCAAGCTGAACCGAATGAGCCTGCCGGGCGCCTCCCTCCGCCTTCAGTAGCTTGCCACGGAGGAGCCCGCAGCCCGCCAAGAAGGCGCCCCAAGACCGGGAAGTGGCGGGCGGCAGACGGGCCAACAGCCTGCTCGCCAGGCTGACGCGCTTCCACCATGACAAGCTCTGTTGCTGGAGCGCCTCACGCTGCCACAACAACCGGAGCGGGCCTTCGGGACCACGGCTCCCGCACCCGCCAAGCGCCCGAGGGAGCCCACTCTTCCAGCTCGCCGCACCGGAGGTGGATCGAATCGACTTCTCCGCCTCAGCCCGAGGAGGAGGAAGAAGAGTAAGATCTTGTCGCTGACTTGTAATTCTTCAATTTGCTGCTTTGTCTTGTATCTGATTTTCTTCATTCTGAACCCTTTCCTTTTTCAGACGCTGGCTCGAGAGAGCATCAAGAGGGCCAAGACTCGTGGTTGTCATCGAAGACGATCCTCCAGGGCGACGGAGGCGCGCCTGAGACCCCCTTGTCGGATCCGCAACCCTTCGCAGAACAGCCCCAAAGACAGCCCCCAGCAGTAAGTAATTGGTTTATTTCTTACGGTTAGGTGTGCATGGGTGCTCCTTCTTCGATATCTGACTTGTTGATTTGTGTAGGAGCAGAGCAGCCTCATCAGAGGCCCCGGAGGTCACTCCCAAGTTCTGCTCGCTTCAACCACGCCGCCAAGGAGAATTCTCCGGCAAGGAGCGCCTCCGCAAGGGAGGCCTCCGACAAGGGATGCTTCTCCGACAAGGCAGCGCCAACGATCCTCCGTGGTGGAAACCGCGCCACAGATCCCATCGCAGTAATCTCCTTGCGTGAAAATTTCCCTTGGGTTCTTTTTCTTCCGTTCTTCTTTTCAAACATTTGCTTGATCGTTTTTTTTTTTTTCGATCATCGATCCATCTGCCGGAGAGCCGATGGAGACCGAGGTTGCCGGGCGAGGAGGACGCACAGGCAACAATGACGACGCCGCCAACATGGAGGAGGAGGCCGGCACCGATGGGTCCACCAGCGAGGAGGCCGCCAAAGCTGCCGGGCGCAAAGGCCGGGAGGGGTCTGTGATCGATCGACGACCCCGAGGTCAGCAGGAGCGCCAGGCCCTACGCCGACCGCCGATCCCTCCGCCACCGATGCAGCGCCAGCTCGAAGAGCCCCAACCCGCGCCTACCGATGGCCGGCGACGTGTCTTCATCAAGCTTCCATGGGCGCCGAGCCTGTGGCGCCGGCCGAGGGAGAGACCTTCGACGAGGAGCTGCTCGCCTCGCTGGGCTGTCACCGTTGACGCGCCAAGTAGCAGCAAGGTGTCGAGTCCGAGGAGGAGCAGCTGCTGAAAAAGCTGATGTCGCTTACCGCGCCCGGACAAGCTAAGCCGGAGTCGCGGAAGCACTTGTCGCGAGGGCGGAGCTGACATGGAGAAGGGCGCAGAAGAGCTCCGCGCCGCCAACAAGGAAACTCTTCGGGACGAAAGGTAAGCGCGAGAGCAACTTGTCGAGGAGCGCACGCCTTCATCCCGGAGAAGTCCGAGGTCGAGGAGCAGCAAAGGCTTGCCGGCGAAGCTATCTGCGCAAGAAGGCGAAGGCTGGCGAGCGGAAGATCAACCTCGACAGCTATGAGGAAGATCTTATCGCGAGAAATCAATTGGCGGAGCACTCAAGGAGGCAAAGGACGCCGCTGCTGCCGAGGCCGCCAAGAAGGAGTTAGAGACGAGGGTGACGCAGCCGAGGCCACCTCCGTAAGAGCGGCGAGGAGGTCACCGCGCTGAAGCACGAGCGCGAGAAGGACGCCTACACTCTTGGCGAGTTGCAGGGTCGTCTCGCTGAGAAGATCAAAGAGCTCGACGCCGCCAAGGACTCAAAGGCAGATCTTGAGCTGAAGCTGTCCACCCTGACGGAGACGCTGGACGGCGCCAAGGAGCGGGAAGTGGGTTTGTTGGAGAAGATCAAGGCCAATGAGGAGCTGCTGGCGAATGCCACGAACGCCCATACTACCTTAAAGGAGAACGTGATGCACTGGACGGAGGGCCTTGTGGATACTGCCGCCGCCATTGACAAAGAGCTGATGGAGATGGGGATGGTGGATCTCGGATACTCCACCGACGAGCATCTCCAGCCCAGCGCCAAGCTCAGCCTGTTCTTCAAGAGCATGTTGACGGCTCTCCAGTGGCTCTGGGAGGAGGTCCCAAAGCAGCTGGCCGACGAGTCGCGCCAAATCTGTGCAGGGGCTCTTCAGAAGGTGTTGATGAAGGTGGCCTTCCGCAATCCAGGCGTCAGCTTCGCCAACATCCTCAAGTCCCCGCGCCGATCGCCGACGTTGAAGCGCCAAGGCCCTTGTCGCACCCATTGTGGACAGGGTGAGCGGAGTCAAGAGGGTTGATGGCGACCGCGTAGATTAGGCCGCCAAGCTTATCTTTCCCTTGTCGCTGTTGATCATGTTTAGGAGAACAATTTATTAGATCTGCGACAAGTTATTTTTGTAATATACTCTATCTTAGGCAACGATTGCAATGTTATTTCCTTTACTTGATTCTTTCCTTTGTATGTTTGTGCCCTACGCTTTTAGGGAACTTGTCGCTGCTGGCACCTTTGCCATGAAAGTGCCGAAAAGTGGACGTCAAGAGACTCGTTGGCGATGCCACCTCCGACAAGCAACCTTGTCGCAACTGGTTGCAGCTCACTTAAGTTGTTGAGCGGACTCGAAACAAAGTAAGGCGCAAACCAGCCGCGAGTTGGTTCCTTCGCACATGGTTTTCCATACAAAGTACTATCGCTCGAGGAAGATAACTTAAAATTTAAAACTGATTGCTCGAACTTTGGCAACTTAGCTTTTCGCTGCTTGCTTCCGGCAAGGCGATACTTCCTCGAGCGACACTTGGTGGCCCACACCATTATCTTCTCCTTCCCCCCCGGCTAACTTGTGGGCGAAGGAACCTTCCTTTCTTTTGAGAAGAAAGAAGAGAAAATAAAGTTATGGAGCCTAGTGGCTCGTTATTGCTTACCGAGTGTGGATGCTGCACAAAATGTTAGATAACACATGCATAAAGGATTATGAAAGCATGCATTTGATAAGTTGTGCGCAACACATGAGCTTTACTGATGCACGGGGTCTGCGCCCGGCTTTGTACAAAGGATTACATGCAACATCGGCAAGACTTGTAAAAAGGGTGGTTGCCGGAACGGGTTCCGGCAACCGCGCCCTATGGGTAAAACTTACGAAGATGCTCTATATTCTAGGAGTTGCTCACCGAACGCCATCTTCGGTCTCAAAGCATGACAGCGCCAGCCTAGTGACTCGTTTCACCCGATAAGGGCCTTCCCACTTCAAGGCCAACTTGTTGGAATTCTTGGCGGATTGAACTCGCCAAGAACAAGGTCGCCTTCCTCGAAACTTCCGCACTAACTTTTGCGGTTATGGTAGCGGCGCAAAGCTTGCTGGTAACGAGCAGCTCATACAGCAGCCTGAAGACGATCCTCCTCAAGGAGCAGCGCGTCATCTTGTCGCAGCTGCTCTTGCTCAAGCTCATCATAAGCGAGCACTCGAGGTGACCCGTATACAAGTTCCGTGGGGAGAACTGCCTCTGCTCCATAGACTAGAGCGAAAGGTGTCTGACCAGTGGCTCGATTTGGCGTCGTCCTGATCGACCAAAGAACCACCGGCAGCTCCTTAATCCAGTTTCTTCCGCACTTGTGTAGCCTGTCGAAAGTTCTGGTCTTGAGTCCTCGCAGCACTTCAGCGCTTGCCCTCTCGCTTGACCGCTGCTCCTTGGGTGAGCAATGTATAAAGCAGACCTTGGCGCCAAGATCTTGGACGATCGCATGAAGGTGCGACTCGTGAATTGCGTGCCGTTGTCGGTGATGATCCGTTAGGTATCCCAAATGGCAAACAATTGACCAAGAACTTGATCGCCGATCGGCTGTCACCTTCCCCATCGCTTCCACTTCCGCCACTTTGTGAACTTGTCGATTCATGACGCATAAGTACTCAAAGCCCCGACAGCTCGGGAAAGGGGCCGAGGATGTCGAGCCCCTGCATCGAAAATGGCCAGGATAAAGGGATTGTCCGAGAGCTTGAGCTGGCTGGTGTATCTGTTTGGAATGGAACCGCACGCTTCACACTTGGTTACTTGTGCGTTGTAACTGGAGGGCTTCCGCCAGAAGAAACCTTGCCGGAAAGCTTTGCCGGCAAGTGCTCTCGCGCCAATGTGGTGACCACATATGCCTCCATGTATCTCTGCCAACAGCTTCTATCCATCTTCCCGGCAAATACACTTCAATTTCACACCGTTGAGTCTTCTTCGCACAGTGTGTTGTCAACAAACTGGTACATACTTATTTGTCGGGCTACTCTCCGCTTCTTCTTGTTCTTCGGAAGTTCTCCGTTCAAGGAAATGGACGATCTGCTGTGCCCATCATGCCGGAGCTTGCGGCTCGACAACAAGGACTAAAGGCACATCTGCTGCTGCGAGAACATCAGCTTCGACGGCAAGAACCTGCGGCTCGGCCGGAGCTTGATGTTCCCCGACAAGATTGCCGGAGCAAAACTTGTCGGGAGCGTCTGCTTCAACGAGTGCTTGTCAGCACTCTTTGTGTTGATCTTGGGGATCTTCGCGGCGGCGGCTTCGGGGAGCTCATCCGGGAAGTAGTCACCGGAAATCAACTTCCTCTTCTTGCTCTGTCTGGTTGATGGCGTTACAGTTGGTTGAGTCAGCTTGAGCACAAAAATTCCTGGTTCCATGTGTAATTTGAGTCAGCGCACTTTGACAAAGCCATCAGCAATATCATTCTCGAGCTCTTGGAACATGTTCCATTTGCAGGCCGTCAAAGTGTTCTTCTAGCTTTCTCACTTCATCAACAAAGGCTTCCATCAACGGACTCTGATAATCTTTGTTTACTTGGCAGACGACAAGCTGCGAGTCACCCACGACAATGAGCTTCTCGATCCCAAGGTCCACTGCAATCTCGAGACCGCAAGCAAACCTTCATACTCTGCAGATTATTTGTTGCTTGCTACTTGGGAAAGTGCATCTGGACTATGTACTTGAGGTGCTCTCCGGTGGGTGCGATAAGCAAGACGCCGCACCGGCGCCTTGCAGCGAGAAGGCACCATCAAAGTACATCAGCCACTCTTTACTTGCTTCCTTGACGGGATGCTCGTCTCTCGAATTTCTTCATCTTGCGTCAAGGCCCATTCTGCTATAAATTCTACCAAGTGCTCGCTTTGGATGGTTGAAGTGCTTTCAAACTTGAGGCCAAAGCTTGACAGTTCTAGTGCCCACTCGACAATCCTGCTGTTGCTTCGGATTTTGCAATATCCTCTTCAGCCGAAAGCGAGTGACGATCGTTATCTCATGTGCTTGGAAGTAATGGCGCAGCTTTCTCGAGGCCATGAGGAGGCCGAAAAGCAATTTTGCACACCGAGTACCTTGAACTTGCCCCCGCAGAAGGGAATCGACAAAGTAGATCGGGCGCTGCACCATCCTTTTCTCAGATCTTCTCGCAATCCTGTGCAGATCCGTCCTTGTTGGGACCAGAGCTTGACGGCGAAGCCCCCGCTTGTCGCTGGATGCATCCGCCGTTGCCGGCTCATCATCCGCCTCCTTTCCGCTACTAACGCAGCACTAACCACTTGATTGGTTGACGCTATGTATAGCAGCAACTTCTCTTGTGGCCTAGGTGCGATAAGTATTGGAGTGGAGGACAGGTACCTCTTCAAGTCTGCAGCGCAGCCTCCGCTTCGAGTCCATTTCATTGACCTGCCTTTTCAAAACCTTGAAAATGGCAGGGCGCCGCCAGCAGACCTAGAGATAAACCTGCCGAGAGCAGCAATGCAACCGCAAGTCTTCGAACATCCTTGACGCGCTTTGGTGCTTCAATCTGCTCAATGGCCTTGATCTTGTCGGGATTGGCTTCAATTCCCCGCTGAGACACGAAGAACCCGAGAAGCTTGCCGGAGGGAACTCCAAACACGCACTTCTCGGGATTGAGCTTGAGGTTGATCTTGTGCAGATTTGCAAAGGTCTCATCCAAATCTTGAACCAGAGTTGCTTTGTCCTTGCTCTTGACCACTATGTCATCCATGTATGCTTCTACATTTCTATGCATTTGGGGCTCAAAAGCGCCATGGACCACTCTTGCAAACGTTGAACCAGCATTCTTCAAACCGAAAGGCATCCGTATGAAACAAAGATGTGCCACATGGTGTAATGAATGCGGTTTTCTTCATCCTCTTCGCCATGAAGATCTGATGATATCTCGAGTATGCATCAAGAAATGAAAGCAAATTCATCCAGCCGTGGAGTCAACAATCTGGTCAATACGTGGCAAGGGAAATGGGTCTTTGGGACAAGCTTTATTAACATCCGTGAAGTCAATACAAAGTCTCCATTTCCCATTTGCCTTATGCATAACTACCAGATTGGCCAACCACGGGATGGAGCACTCCTCTAACAAGGCCTGCTGCTTCAGTTTTGATCTCTTCGCAATGAACTCTTGGCGCCCACCGCTTACTTTCGACTTTTTGCTTGACGGGCCGCGATGAGGACAGACAGCTAAGTGGTGCTCAATTACTTTCCTGGGAACACCGGGGATGTCAGACGGTTGCCATGCAAACACATCAACATTCGCCCGCAGGAAAGCAACGAGCTCGCCTTCCTATTTAGGATCGAGAGTGGCACTGATGGTGAAGGTACCACCATTGCCGTCCTCCTTGGCGGACACCCTCTTGGTCTTCGGCGGAGCTGCCATCATCTTCTTGCTCTTGCCGGTGGAGCTCGATGGTGCGTCCTCGACGGTAGTGCAGCACTCCGAAGAGGTGCGCTTGCCGGAGTGTGGGCATCAGAGCTCTTGCCGGACAAAGTGGTCTTCTTCTTCCCCCCCGGGAGCTTCAGCGGCAAGTGATTTGCTTTCTGCTGCAACTGCTGCTTCCCGATAAATCTTGTCGGCGCAGATAAGAGCATCTTTCTTGTCGCCATGAACAGAAATGACACTTATCGGGCCGGGCATCTTGAGCAAATTGTATGCATAATGAGAGGCTGCCATGAACTTGGCGAGTGCTGGACGGCCAAGTATTCCATTGTAGGGCAATGGGAAATCAGCAACGTCAAATGTAACCCTCTCAGTCCTGAAATTCAGTTCGCTGCCAAATGTTACCGGCAACGTGATCTTCCCTTTCGGCTTGCTCCTTCCTAGGTTGATTCCTTGGAAAGTGCCAGTCTCTTCGAGCTCGCTGTCAGGGATTTGAAGCTTTTGGAGCACTGCGGAGGAGATCAGGTTTAAGCCGGCCCCGCCGTCAACTAACATCTTTGTGAGACCAACATCGGCAAGCACCCGACCGCAGTTATGTGATCAGGGTGGTCCTCAATGTCAAAGATGATAGGTGTGCTGGACCACTTCAGAGGCCTGCGTGACTCCATGGATGGTTCTGCTGCATTAACCTCCCGCATCCATTGCTTGAGTTGGCGGTGCGAGGTATGCAGAGAAGCACCACCGTCAACGCAGAGGACCTCCGTGGCTTTCTGAAACTCTTGCTCATCAGCTTCATCATCTTCTATATCTTCATCGTCATCTTCGTCTTCATCCTTGTCGCGGCCGCGGGGAGGTCTGTCTCCTTGCCGCTGCTTGGCCTTGCCACGGCGTCCTCCCCGGCCGGGTCTCTTCTTGCTAGCTGCCCCTGCACCTTCCTGGGCCTTCTCCTTGTCTCGCCGTCAGACTCAGCCTTCAGCAGTTCTACAAGCTGCTCGACTTTCTTGCAGCTCTGGAGGTCATGGCCCTTGGTGCGGTGAATCTTGCAAGATCGTTTGTTGAGCTGTCATGCTTGTCGCGGCCGCCACAGCTTGGCGGTCGGTGTCGCCGACAACCTCCTTGCCGGAGCCACCAACCTTGGCCTTCTTGGCGCCACCTCCATTGCCGGACTGCTCGACAACTAGTACTTCTTTGCCCTTCTTCTTCCTGTTATTCCGCCGCCGGCTCTTCTTATTTGGGCGGTTTCTCACCGCCGATCCTGCTTCTGCATTCTCTCCTAGGAGTCTTCTTCCTTCTTCAGCGCGTGCACACTTGTCGGCCAGGGCATATAGCTCACTGACGTCCTTGACATTGCACATCACCATCTCCTCCCTCATCCTGCGGTTCCGCACGTTGTGATGAAACGCGCTGATCACCGCGGCAGGGTGGACATCCGGGATGTTGTAGTGCACACGATCGAATCTCCGGATGAACTTGCGCAGGACTCTCCTTCCTTCGGGCGAGCGGTGAAGGTCACTCTCTTTATGTGGTTTGTGGTCGCTGTGAAGGCGCCAACAAACTGATGGCACAAATCTGCCCAAGAGGATATGGAACTGTCCGGCAAGTGCATGAGCCAAGATCTGACATTGGGCTTGAGTACCAGCCGGAAGTGGTTGGCGAGGATCTTGTCGTCTCGTCCCCCTGCAGCCTGCACTGCAATGGTGTAGATGTTGAGGAACTCCGATGGATGCGTCCTGCCATCATACTTCTCGGGCACATCTGGCTTTAAGTTTTTCTTGTCGGGCCACTGGACTTGCCGCAGCTCACGGGTGAACGCAGGGCAACCTACCGCGTACGGTAAGTCACCTGGTTCCCCTGGCGCTTACATGTCTACAGCGGGCCCAATGCGCTGGTCGGATTGACGCCGCGCTTCTCTTCGGCGCTCGATGCGAGTTCGAGCGTCTTCTTGTTGCCGTTCTTGAAGAACTTGGCGCTGATCACGGCGAGCTCGTGGATCCGGCGACGCGTGGAGTCGCTGCCGAGGTGGATTCGAGGAGCTGGTGATCTTGGCCTTCTGGATGGGGAGTGCATGGTGGTTGCACCCCATAGGTTTCGCCGCCACCGCTCGTGCGTTTTGTCGCCTCACCGCGCAAGGATGCAGTTGGTTGCCGCGGAGTATCGCCGTTGGCAAAGCCGATGAGGCTTTGAATGGTGGCCCTCCATTCGTTGACCTTGTCAGCCGTTGGAGGGTAGTCTAGAAGCAGTTGAGCTCGCGCCAAAGCTTCCGCTTGAGTGGTGGGTGGCAATGGCGAGCGGTGCGAGGAGCGGGATGTGCTCGGACTTCTAAATATGTTAGAAGGAGCAGCATCCCGTCCAGGCGACCGTGCCCCACTCGCACCAGCCTGCTGGCGCGCAAGCTATTCTTGAGCATCTCTGGATCCACCAGCTCGATCTTGGCCCAACGAACGTATGGCGCTGCGAGCACCATGACGTTGTCGGTCTCGCGCCTCTTGGGATGGACGCGGTACGTATCCGGACGCCGAGGTCTGCGCCGCCTTGTCCTTGGACTTGGCAGCGTCATGGGCTCCCTCGACGATGCCGGTTCCTCCGCCAGCGTCTTCCCCACCACTCGTCAGCTCCGGTGGTGGTGGGTTTGACGCGGACGGCTCTGCTGCCGCCGAAGCCTTCTTCTTTGGTGGCATGTTGAGGAAGATGATGAAGAAGTTGCTCGTGTGAACGCCGGATCAGGTTCACACAGCCTCGACGCCCCCTACCTGGCGCGCCAAAGATGTCGGGGAAGCTGATCATGACCCACGAACACCTATGGGACCTGGCGGACCGAGTCCCTTTCGGTTCAGAGGGGGGCGGAGATTGCACAAAGAGCAGATCGAGGCGATGCACACGAGCAGTTTTACCCAGCCGGAGCTCTCCGAGAGATAATACTCCTACTGTTGCTTCGTTGATTGTATTGTGTTCTTGCTAGGGAGCAATGGGAGCTACAAAACCTAGCTTGAGGAGTGTGGTCTCGAATGAGTCGAATGAACCGAACGGAGCGAACCGAACCCCTTCTACGCTGCACACGGGCCTCCTTTATAGGCTCAAGGGGTCACCACAGTGTGGCAACGTAGATGGGTGTACAAATGGAAATCTGAGAGTTGGTACACCGACTTGTACAGTGTACTGATGCTCTATACCTAACTCGACGGCAAGGGACAAGATCAATAAATGCCCGCCCCGTCGCCTAAACAAAGGCAACAGGACCGTCAAGTGCACCACCGCTTGCCACAATGGTAAGCTTGTCGCCGCTTATTGCTGCTCCTCGCTGGCTGCACAGCCCTTCGACATGCGTGCTCGAGTAGCCCCACGGCGACATCGGCGGATGAGCTGGAGCGGAGATGAAGAGAGGTTGCTGCGCGGCAAGCACCTTGCCGCTGCTGAAACCTTGTCGCGCTCGGAGCTTGTCTCTCACCAGCCTTCCGGCAAGCTCCTCTTGCCGGGTCTTGTTTCCTTCGTGCCTGAGTGGCCTTCCGGCAAGCTCCTCTTGCCGGGTCTTGAATACTTTGTTCTTGAATGGCTCCAAAGGAGCAGCGGAGGACCTTGGCGGTCACTAGGCAAACCCTCGCTGGGTGCTGAATCGCCTGCACGAGTTCGGGATACTAGGGTCCCCCTACTCTAGTACACCGACAGCTTTCGACTTCACCCAGTCTGAGGTACACATCCGGATAACCCGCAGTAACAATTGCAGAGGTGCTCCCTTTACCACCTAGCCAAACAATCGGGAAAGTAGGGTAAACACAGGAGCCGGGCAACCTAGCTTGGCCAAACCTTAAGTCATATCGATGCATATAATGGTGAAGAAAAGACATACGGGAAGAACGCGTATGTATGGTGAGCTTGATGCTCGGAAAATAGTATTAACAAGCTTATGTTAAAGAAGCCCCCAGGTATGATGGGCGTACATATGTAAAAATGTGTATGTCAACAGTGTTCGGTCAAGCCGAATGAGAGCTTTAAAGCGAAAAAAGGAATTGTGTAAAAGAGAGAAAAAGTAATGGAAACTATAGGGGAGAAGGAGACTAACAAAGACTTCAACGCTAGGCATAGAACCTTCAAGTCTGGCCGCGTTCCAGGGGTTCGGCTCTAGGCGATTGTTTGATGCGTCACGAAGACGGTACGCTCCTTCGGTAAGAACTTCGTCAATTATGAAGGGACCCTCCCATTTGGGCTTGAATTTGTCCTTTTTGTTCTCCGGCAAGCATAGAACAAGTTCGCCAACATTATAAGTCTTGGCCCGTACTTCTTTGCTTTGATATCTTCGAGCCTACTACTGATAAAATGCTGAATGGGCTTTGGTGACGTCGCGCTCCTCCTCCAGGGCGTCTAGGCTGTCCTGCCGATCCAACTCGGCCTCTTTCTCTTCATACATACGCACTCGAGGTGAGTCATGTATAATATCGCAAGGCAATACAGCCTCTACATCGTACACCATGAAGAAATGTGTGTATCCGGTAGTACGGTTGGGCGTGGTCCGCAGCCCCCAGAGTTCGGAGTCAAGCTCCTCGACCCAGTGTTTGTCTGATTATTTCAAAGACCGCACTAGCCTGGGTTTGATGCCGCTCATAATAGGACCATTAGCTCGCTAGACTTGTCCGTTTGTTTGTGGGTGATAGACAGAGGCGTAATCAAGCTTAATGCCCAGATTAGCGCACTAGGTTTTCACCTCATCAGCTGTGAAATTGGAACCGTTATCAGTGATGATGCTGTGCGGTACACCATAATGGTGCACCACATCGGATATAAATGCGATCACCGGTCCGGACTCGGCCATTTTAACTGGTCTAACCTCTATCCACTTGGTGAATTTGTCCAGCATGACCAGCAAATATTTTTTCTTACGGCTTCCCCCTTTAAGGGGTCCAACCATGTCCAAGCCTGAGACCACAAAGGGCCATGTAATGGGGATTGTTTGTAAGGCGGTTGGGGGCATATGGCTTTGGTTGGCGAAGAGTTGGCATCCAACGTAGCGCTGGACGAGGTCCGGTGCGTCTGCCCGGGCCGCAGGCCAATAGAATCCTGTCCGGAAGGCCTTGCTGACAAGTGCCCGGGCTGCGGCGTGGTGCCCACCGAGACCGGCATGAATTTCTGCCAAGAGTTGCCGCCCCTCCTCCTCGGAGATACACATTTGATGGACTCCGGTAGTGCTTTTCTTGTAGAGCTCTCCCTCGTGAACTTTATAGGCCTTCGAACGCCGGACTATGCGGCGAGCCTCGTTCTGATCTTCTGGGAGCTCCTTCCTATTAAAGTAGGCCAATAATGGTTCGGTCCACGGGGCAATTACTGCCATGATGAGGTGGGCCGATGGTCTTATTTCGGTGGCTGAGCCTCCGATGATATCGGTGTGTTCGCTATCTGTGTTTGTGTTCGGAACGGGACTGTCATTGCTATCTGACCCTTGCCACGCCACGGATGGCTTGAAGAGCCTTTCGAGGAAGATGTTAGGTGGGACAGGGTCGCGCTTAGCGTCGATGCGAGCAAGGACGTCTGCTGCCTGATTACTTTCACGGGCAACGTGATGAAATTCGAGCCCCTCGAACCGAGCCGACATTTTCAAGACGACATTAAAATAAGCTGCCATCTTTGGATCTTTGGCATCAAAGTCTCCATTAATTTGGGATATTGCAAGGTTTGAGTCCCCACGCACCTCCAGGCGTTGTATTCCCATTGATATGGCCATCCGAAGGCCATGTAGCAAGGCCTCGTATTCAGCTGCGTTGTTGGAGTCTGTGTATAATATTTGGAGTATGTACTGGACGATATCTCCTGTGGGGAACGTTAATACGACGCCTGCCCCTAGCCCTGCCAACATTTTGGAGCCGTCAAAATGCATGACCCAGTTAGAATATGCGCCGTACTCTTTAGGGAGTTCGGCCTTTGTCCATTCGGCGATGAAGTCAGCCAGTACCTGGGATTTGATGGCTCGCCGTGGTTTGTACGTGATGTTGAATGGCAGGAGCTCAATGGCCCATTTGGCAATCCGGCCTGTTGCATCCCGGTTGTTGATTATATCATTGAAGGGAACTTCAGAAGCCACCGTGATCGAACACTCCTGAAAGTAGTGTCTCAATTTTCGAGATGCCATGAAGACTGCATATGCTATCTTCTGATAGTGAGGGTACCTGGATTTGCATGGTGTGAGCACGGTGGATACGTAGTATACCGGCTTCTAGAGCGGAAATTTGTGTCCGTCCTATTCTCGTTCGACGACGAGTACGGCGCTCATCACCTGGTATGTTGCCGATATATATAGGAGCATTGGTTCGCCAATGTTTGGCGCGGCCAGGATTGGGTTGCTTGCCAAAAGGGCTTTTATTTCGTCCAGTCTGGTTGTCGTTGTGTCTATCCATTCGAAGTTATCGGTGCGCCGCAGAAGGCGATAAAGGGGTAGTGCCTTTTCCCCGAACTTGGAGATAAAGCGGCTTAAAGCTGCCACACACCCGGCGAGTTTTTGGACCTGTTTGAGTTCAGTTGGTGTGGCCAACTGCGACAGAGCTCGAATTTTGGCTGGATTTGCTTCAATTCCTCTGTTGGAAACGATGAAGCCTAGTAGTTTACCGGCGAGGACGCCGAAGACGCACTTTTTCGAGTTAAGATTGATGTCGTATGTGCGAAGGTTGTCGAATCTAAGACGCAAGTCATCAATTAGTGTTTCAACGTGTCTAGATTTGATGACGACGCCGTCTACGTAGGCCTCCACTGTTTTGCCGATCTGTTTCTCGAGGCATGTTTGGATCATGCGCTGGTAGGTGGCGCCGGCGTTCTTGAGCCCGAAGGGCATGGTGTTGAATGATACGTCTCCGTCGTATCTACTTTTTCAAACACTTTTGCCCTTGTTTTGGACTCTAACTTGTATGATTTGAATGGAACTAACCCAGGCTGACGCTGTTTTCAGCAGAATTGCCATGATGTTGTTTTATGTGCAGAAAACAAAAGTTTTCGAAATGACCTGAAACTCCACGGAACATCTTAGAAAAAATAATAATAAATCCTCGCCCTGTCCACGAGGGTGGAGGGCGCCCCCCCTCCTGGGCGCGCCCCCTACCTCGTGGGCCCCCTGGAGACCTTCCGACGCCAACTCCAACTCTATATATTGGCTTTCGGAGAGAAACAAATCAGAGAGAAGAAATCATCGCGTTTTACTATACGAAACCGCCGCCAAGCCCTAAAACCTCTCGGGAGGGCTGATCTGGAGTCCGTTCGGGGCTCCGAAGAGGGGGATTCATCGCCGTCGTCATCATCAACCATCCTCCATCACCAATTTCATGATGCTCACCGCCGTGCGTGAGTAATTCCATCATAGGCTTGCTGGACGGTGATGGGTTGGATGAGATCTATCATGTAATCGAGTTAGTTTTGTTAGGGTTTGATCCCTAGTATCCACTATGTTCTGAGATTGATGTTGCTATGACTTTGCTATGCTTAATGCTTGTCACTAGGGCCCGAGTGCCATGATTTCAGATCTGAACCTATTATGTTTTCATGAATATATGTGTGTTCTTGATCCTAACTTGCAAGTCTATAGTCACCTATTATGAGTTATGATCCGACAACCCCGAAGTGACAATAATCGGGATACTTCTCAGTGATGACCATAGTTTGAGTAGTTCATGTATTCACTAAGTGCTAATGCTTTGTTCCGGTTCTCTATTAAAAGGAGGCCTTAATATCCCTTAGTTTCTATTAGGACCCCGCTGCCACGGGAGGGTAGGACAAAAGATGTCATGCAAGTTCTTTTCCATAAGCACGTATGACTATATTCGGAATACATGCCTACATTACATTGATGAATTGGAGCTAGTTCTGTGTCACCCTATGTTATGACTGTTACATGATGAACCGCATCCGGCATAATTATCCATCACCGGTCCAATGTCTACGAGCTTTCCATATACTGGTCTTCGCTTATTTACTTTCCCGTTGCTATTGTTACAATCACTACAAAATACCCAAAATATTACTATTGCTTTCATTACTCTTTTGTTACCATTACCACCACTATCATACTACTTTGCTACTAAACACTTTGCTGCAGATATTAAGTTTCCAGGTGTGGCTGAATTCACAACTCAGGTGCTAATACTTGAGAATATTATTTGGCTCCCCTTGTGTCGAATCAATAAATTTGGGTTGAATACTCTACCCTCGAAAGCTGTTGCAATCCCCTACACTTGTGGGTTATCAAGAACAATTTCTGGCGCCGTTTCCGGGGAGCATAGCTCTATTCTTTGAGTTACTTGGGATTTATATCTGCTGGACACTATGAAGAACTTGAAAGACGCCAAGACAAAAATTTATCCCTCAACTACGAGGGGAGGTAAGGAACTGCCATCTAGCTCTGCACTTGATTCACCTTTTTTATGAGTAAGCTTATACACCTAAGCCTCGCTTCGCTATTCGCTCGATATGTCTCATGTTATTGATGATGCCACTTCTGCTATGCATGATACTTATGATGAAACTACTTCTATGCTTGATACTACTGTGCCCCTTGGTGAATTTCTTGATGAACAAATTTCTAGGTCTAGAGAGAGAGAAACTATTGAAACTGAGTATGTTGATGAAAGTGATGATGAAGATATGCCTGCTATTCCTGAGGGTTATCTTTTCGATATGGAATCTTCTGCAACTATTTTTGCTTGCCAGGATAGATACGAACTTAAGAGGCTGTTAGTTAAATGGAGTAAAGAATCTCTTAGAGATAGAATGAAACCTGACCCTGCTTTTGCTACTTCACCTATTTGTGTTCCCGATAAGGATTATGAATTCTCTGTTGATCCTGATATAATTACTTTGGTTGAATCTGATCCTTTTCATGGTTATGAATCTGAAACTGCTGTGGCACATCTTACTAAATTAAATGATATAGCCACCCTGTTCACTAATGATGAGAGATCTCGCTACTTTTATATCCTTAAAATATTTCCGTTCTCATTGACGGGTGATGCTAAGATATGGTTCAATTCTCTTGATCCCGGTTGTGTGCGTAGTCCCGTGATATGATTTATTACTTCTCGCTAAATATTTCCCTGCTCATAAGAAACAAGCTGCATTAAAGGAAATATACAACTTTGTGCAAATTGAAGAAGAGAGTCTCCCACAAGCTTGGGGGAGGCTTATCAAGTTACTTAATGCTTTGCCTGATCATCCTCTTAAGAAAAATGAAATACTTGATATCTTTTATAATGGACTAACCGATGCTTCCAGAGATTACCTGGATAGTTGTGCTGGTTCTGTTTTCAGGGAAAGAACACCGGATGAAGCTGAAATTCTATTGAATAATATGTTGAAAAATGAAAATAATTGGGCACCTCATGAGCCAGCTCTAGAGCCAATTACCGAGTCTATTCCTAAACCAACTCCGAAGAAGAGAGGTGTTCTATTTCTCAGTCCTGAAGATATGCAAGAGGCAAAGAAATCTATGAAAGAAAAAGGTATTAAAGCTGAAGATGTTAAGAATTTACCTCCTATTGAAGAAATACATGGTCTTAATTTACCGCCTCTTGAAGAAACTTATGATCTTGATCCATTACCTATTGAAGAACCTCCTGATCCAGATAACCCGACACAGGTAGTAAAGGTAAATTCTCTCTATAGATTTGATGAAGGTGATATTCCTCACTATAAGTCTGCTAGACAATGCTTGGATGAGTTTGATAATTTTATTGTCAAACAAGAAAATTTTAGTGCTTATTTTGGTAGATAGTTAATATATGATTCCGATATGATTAAACACTTGGGTGATTATATGGCTGATGTTAGATGTGAACTTAAACTTGTTAGGAAACATGCTTCTATGGTTACCACTCAAGTAGAACAAGTACTTAAGGCTCAAAATGATTTGCTCAATGAAATGAATAGTAAGAAAAATGATTATGCTGTTAGAGTGGCTACTAGAACTGGTAGAATGACTCAGGAACCTTTGTATCCTGAAGGCCACCCTAAGAGAATTAAGCAAGATTCTCAGAGAAATAATACTGATGTGCCTAGTTCTTTTAAAAGGAAGAAAAAGAAAAATGATAGGACGTTACAAACTTCTAGTGAACCTATTGCTGAACCACCTGATAATCCAAATGATATATCTATGTCTGATGCTGAAACACAATCTGGTAATGAACATGAACCTAGTGAAAATGTTAATGATGATGTTCATGATGATGCTCAAGCTAGTAATGATGTAGAAGTTGAACCTGCTGTTAATCTTGATAACCCACAATCAAAGAATCAACGTTATGATAAGAGAGACTTTGTTGCTAGGAAACATGATAAAGAAAGAGAACCATGGGTTCAAAAACCCATGCCTTTTCCTCCCAAACCATCCAAGAAAAAGGATGATGAGGATTTTGAGCGCTCTGCTGAAATGATTAGACCTATCTTTTTGCGTATGCGATTAACTGATGTGCTCAAAACAAATCCTTATGCTAAGTATATGAAGGATATCATTACCAATAAGAGAAAGATACTGGAAGCTGAAATTTCCACCATGCTTGCTAATTATACTTTTAAGGGTGGAGTACCAAAGAAACTTGGAGATCCAGGAGTACTCACTATACCATGCTCCATTAAAAGAAATTATGTTAAAACTGCTTTATGTGATCTTGGAGCCGGTGTTAGTGTTATGCCTCTCTCTTTATACCGTAGACTTGATTTGAATAAGTTGACACCTACTGAAATATCTTTGCAAATGGCTGATAAATCAACTGCTGTACCTGTCGGTATTTGTGAGGATGTGCCTGTTGTGGTTGCAAACGTTACTATTTTAACAGACTTTGTTATTCTTGATATTCCCGAGGACGATAGTATGTCTATTATTCTTGGAAGACCTTTTTCTGAATACTGCAGGGGCTGTTATTGATTGCAAAAAGGGCAATGTCACTTTTCATGTTAATGGTAATGAGCATACGGTACACTTTCCGAGGAAACAACCTCAAGTTTATAGCATCAACTCTATTGGAAAAGTTCCATCGATTATTTTTGGAGGTTTTGAATTTCCTCTTCCTACTGTCAAGAAGAAATATGATATTCTTATTATAGGGGATGTGCATATCCCCGTTGAGGTAACTTAGTGTTATTCGAAATTTCTCCGGTTCCATGTTATTCGGAATGAGTTTGTTAACAAGACTTGATCAACCTTGTTAGTGGATTCCTTTTGATGAGCATGAGACAGATGAAACTAGAAGCACAACTTTCTGTACCCTCTTTATACTTTCTGTTATTTAGTTGAAATAAAGTAAAAATAGTATTTTTTTCCATCTGTTTCCTGATTTATCTGTGCAATATAAAAATATCCCAAAAATAAAAGTCCTCAGAATGCCATTCCAATTTAATATGATTTTTTCGGGAATATTTGAGGATTTTTAGTGCAAAAATTACCGCGGGGGGAGCTTCCACCTGGCCACGAGGGTGGAGGGCGCGCCCTACCCCCCTGGGCGAGCCCCCTGCCTCGTGGGCCCACGGTGGCCCTCCTCCACTTATTCTTGCACTCATCCTCTTCTTCTTCCTCCCACAAACACGAATAACCAGCTCAAACACGCCCCCGTTGCTGTGATTTTTGATCTCCTTGCTCAAAGCACCTCTCACAATACTGCTTGGGGAGATTGCTCCTTGGTATGTGACTCCTCCATTGGTCCAATTAGTTTTTGTTCTAGTGCTTTATTCATTGCAAATTTATGCTGCATAGGTGACCATGTTCTTGAGCTTTCATGTCAAATTTATATGGTTCCAAGTAGTTCTAATGCTTGATATAGGCTCTAGGCACTTGTAGGAGTAGTTGCTATCAATTTTATTGAAGTTGGTTCACTTTTGTTTGAAGTTACTAAAATTTCAGATTATTTCAGAAAATAATGAAGAGACTTTTGAGGGGCTCTGTCGAGTCAAGCTCGGAGGAAAACAAAAGGAAGAAGCATGAAGCCCAAATATAATTTGCCTCGCATCATGGAGGTCCCGCCGTGTGAATGGCCTTCCGATGACTTCTTGAGGAGAGCCGGAATTTATGAGGATTTTTATTTATTGATTGAGAATGCTGGCCTCGCCAACTTCCTCCGCAACCAACGTCATCAGTATCTCTTACTCACAAATACTTTTGTGCAAAACTTCTACTATTTTCCTAAGGAATCACCTCCATCAGTAGAGTTTCATTTATATGACGTTGTTAAGAAGATGCCATTAGCTGAATTTTGCGAGGTTTGCAAAATACCCTTTGAGGGCACCTTAGATGAACCACACCGTAATGAAGTAGAAGCTTTTATTAACACTATCACTGTGGGAGAAACCAGGAAGGTTTCTGATGCAAGAATTACTGGCATACATTTTCCTGTTTTACGCTACTTTGCCTTATTTGCTAGTTGTTGCTTGATTGGTCGCGGAAACCGTGGAAACCTTAGTGTTCCTGATATTATCATTCTGTTCCATGGTTTGTACCGCAATAACTCTGTTAGTATGGGTGGAATTGTTGCTAGAAGGTTAAGTCTGAACCGTACTAAGGGCCCCATCTTTGGAGGCATTTATGCTTCACGCCTAGCTGAATATTTTGGCATACCTATTAGGCATTTTGAGAAAGAAGAAAAATTGCTGCCTAGTGCTTATCTAGATTATAAGAGTATGCTAGCACATGATTTTATTGTTAAGAGTCATGAAGGGGAGCTCAAATATAAATTGTACTTTGATAAACATCACCCTGAGACTATTACTGTGCCTGCTCCTTCTTTGTTTAACTTGTCTGCAGGTCCTTACCTTGTTCCATGGGCGGCCGTTCAAGCCTATCGGAATCTTGCACCAGCCCTAGAGCCGGAACCACAATATGAGCCTCCACGCCAGTCTATTTATTCTTGGGATCCGGAGGTGGCTGTCATCGATGGCGCCGTGAGTCCTCTTCATCGCAAAGACGACCCCAGCTACACCTACGGGTATCCGCCAGCTATCCTCGGCAATGAACCAACTTAGGCCAAAAGCCTAAGCTTGGGGAGTACGATTTCACCGACATTACATTTATGTTCACACACACTCATTGCTAGATGTCGGTGCTCATACTCTTTCACTGTAATATCCATGCTAGTTTATTTTCTTTTTCCTGCTTTCTTCTTGTGTGTTTAATAAACTTTAAGAAAAAAATTAGTAGTAGTTTACTTTTTCCTGCTGTAGTAGTAATAATTTAAAAGAAAACCCAAAAATAGTTCATGTTCTTCTTTTGCTTGTTGGGAGATTTCCCGTGTAAATAGTTTTATTTCTTTTCTTTTCTTTGGGGGTCGATAGGAGAAGACCATGATTAAATTGTTGAAGTGGCTCTTATATGCATCATTGTTGATTTAACCAAGATCCCATATTGCCTTGTCTTCTCCTGTTTGTTGAATGCTCGCAGATTCCAGCTTAGTCCAATGCACATGCACTCTTATTATTCACATCCTTCGGTCGTGCAAGTGAAAGGCAATAATGACGATATATGATGAATTGATTGGAATAAGCAAAGCTGGTATGAACTCGACCTCTCTTGTTTTTGTAAATATGATGAGTTCATCGTTCTTGATTCAGCCTATTATGAATAAACATGTTTGCAATGACAATTAGAGATCATAGTTGCTTATGCCATGCTTGATTAGCTATGAGTTATAATGGTTTACCTTGCGTGCCAACATGCTATTAAAATGGTTGTGATGTGGTATGATGAGATGGTATCCTCCTTTGAATGATTTAAGTGACTTGACTTGGCACATGTTCACACATGTAGTTGAAACAAAATCAACATAGCCTTCACGATATTTATGTTCATGGTGGATTATATCCTACTCATGCTTGCATCCAATGTTTATTAATTTTAGTGCATGTTCATGACTGTTGTCGCCTCTAGTTGGTCGCTTCCAGATTTTGCTAGCCTTCACTTGTACTAAGCGGGAATACTGCTTGTGCATCCAATCCCTTAAACCCCAAAGTTATTCCAGATGAGTCCACTATACCTTCCTATATGCGGTATCTACCTGCCGTTCCATGTAAATTTGTATGTGCCAAACTCTAAACCTTCAAATAAACATTCTGTTTTGTATGCTCGAATAGCTCATGTATCAACTATGGCTGTCCTTATCTTCCATGTTAGGCGGGTTATTGTCAAGAGGAGTGGACTCCGCTCCTCACTCACGAGAACATGGCTGGTCACTGGGATGCCCATTCCCATGCTTTATGCAAACTAAATCAAAACTAATTGCAAACAAAACTCCCCCTGGGACCAGATGTATGTTGGAGGCACTCGTTGTTTCGAGCAAGCCGTGGATTGATGCTTGTTGGTGGAGGGGGAGTATAAACTTTACCATTCTGTTTGGGAACCGCCTATAATGTGTGTGACATGGAAGATATCGCCATATCTTAGTTGTTATGTTGACAATCAAAGTATACCGCTCAAAATTTTATTCAATCTCTATTTCAAAATCGAGCTCTGGCACCTCTACAAATCCCTGCTTCCCTCTGCGAAGGGCCTATCTATTTACTTTTATGTTGAGTCATCACCCTCTTATTAAAAGCACTAGCTGGAGAGCGCAGCTGTCATTTGCATTCATTACTATTAATTTATATTGGGTATGACTATGACTGGATCTCTTTTACCATGAATTACAATGTCTAGTCAGTCCTTGGTCTTTAAAGGTGCTCTGCATTTATGTTTTGCGGTCTCAGAAAGGCCTAGCAAGATACCATCTTGTTATATCATATTATGATTTTTTGAGAAAGTGTTGTCATCCGAGATTTATTATTATGAATCGCTGGTTGATTATGCCATTTATATGAGTAAACATGAGACCTGAGAATTATTGCAAGTGTGGTTAGTTATAATCTTTGCTGAAAACTTGAATGCTGGCTTGACATATTTATAACAACAAGAGCAAACAGAGTTTGTAAAAGTTTTTCTTTTTCTCTTTCAGTTTGTCAACTGAATTGCTTGAGGACAAGCAAGGGTTTAAGCTTGGGGGAGTTGATACGTCTCCGTCATATCTACTTTTCCAAACACTTTTGCCCTTGTTTTGGACTCTAACTTGTATGATTTGAATGGAACTAACCCGGACTGACGTTGTTTTCAGCAGAATTCCATGATGTTGTTTTATGTGCAGAAAACAAAAGTTCTCAGAATGACCTGAAAATCCATGGAACATCTTAGAAATTTTTTAAAAAAATCCTTGCCAAAGATGAAGACCAGGGGGCCCACGCCCTGTCCACGAGGGTGGGGGGCGTGCCCCCCCTCCTGGGCGCGCCCCCTACCTCGTGGGCCCCCTGGAGACCTTCCGACGCCAACTATATATTGGCTTTTGGAGAGAGAAAAATCAGAGAGAAGAAATCATCGCGTTTTACGATACGGAGCCGCCGCCAAGCCCTAAAACCTCTCGGGAGGGCTGATCTGGAGTCTGTTCGGGGCTCCGGAGAGGGGGATTCGTCGCCGTCGTCATCATCAACCATCCTCCATCACCAATTTCATGATGCTCACCGCCGTGCGCGAGTAATTCCATCGTAGGCTTGCTGGACGGTGATGGGTTGGATGAGATCTATCATGTAATCGAGTTAGTTTTGTTAGGGTTTGATCCCTAGTATCCACTATGTTCTGAGATTGATGTTGCTATGACTTTGCTATGCTTAATGCTTGTCACTAGTGCCCGAGTGCCATTATTTCAGATCTGAACCTATTATGTTTTCATGAATATATGTGTGTTCTTGATCCTATCTTGCAAGTCTATAGTCACCTATTATGAGTTATGATCCGACAGCCCCGAAGTGACAATAATCGGAATACTTCTCGGTGATGACCATAGTTTGAGGAGTTCATGTATTCACTAAGTGCTAATGCTTTGTTCCGGTTCTCTATTAAAAGGAGGCCTTAATATCCCTTAGTTTCTATTAGGACCCCTCTGCCACGGGAGGGTAGGACAAAAGATGTCATGCAAGTTCTTTTCCATAAGCATGTATGACTATATTCGGAATACATGCCTACATTACATTGATGAATTGGAGCTAGTTCTGTGTCACCCTATGTTATGACTGTTAAATGATCAACCGCATCCGGCATAATTATGCATCACCGGTCCAATGCCTATGAGCTTTCCATATACTGGTCTTCACTTATTTACTTTCTCGTTGCTATTGTTACAATCACTACAAAATACCAAAAATATTACTATTGCTTTCATTACTCTTTTGTTACCATTACCACCAATATCATACTACTTTGCTACTAAACACTTTGCTGCAGATATTAAGTTTCCAGGTGTGGCTGAATTGACAACTCAGTTGCGAATACTTGAGAATATTCTTTGGCTCCCCTTGTGTCGAATCAATAAATTTGGGTTGAATACTCTACCCTCGAAAGCTGTTGCGATCCCCTACACTTGTGGGTTATCATTGAAGCAAAATGGCCCGTATGGCGTAATGAATGCTGTTGCGGCTTGATCGAACTCCTTCATTTTTATTTGATGGTATCCGGAATATGCATCAAGGAAGAACAGTGAGTCGTGTCCTGCGGTACCGTCAATGATTTGATCAATGCATGGAAGAGGGAAGGGATCCTTAGGGAAAGCCTTGTTAAGGTCTTTGAAGTCGACGCATAGGCGCCAGGATTTATCCTTCTTTGGTACCATTACCAAGTTTGCCAGCCAGTCCGGATGTTTAATATCTTTGATGAATTCGGCCTTGATGAGTTTGGCTAGCTCCTCACCCATAGCTTGTCGTTTGGGTTCGGAAAAGCGCCGCAGTGTTTGCTTGACCGGTTTATATCCCTTTAGTATGTTGAGGCTGTGTGCGGCCAACTCGCGCGGGATTCCTGGCATATCTGAGGGGTGCCAGGAGAATATATCCCAGTTTTCGCGCAAGAAGTCTCGTAGTGCAGCGTCTACTGTGGGGCTGAGTTGCGCTCCGATGGAAGCTGTCTTCTTCGGGGCTATTGGATGGACCTGAAATTTGACTGTTTCTTCTGCTGGCTTGAAGGAAGTAGATTTGGGTCGTTTGTCCAGTATGACATCATCTCTATCCACAGTGGAGCATAGTGCGGTTAGTTCTTCAGCCGTAAGGGCCTCAGACAATGCCTCGAGGGCCAAGGATGCGGTTTTGTTCTCAGCGCAGAGTGCTATATCTGGATCGTTGATGAGGGTGATTATTCCATTAGGCCCGGGCATTTTTAGCTTCATATACCCATAATGAGGTATGGCTTGAAAGCGCATGAAGGCCTCTCGCCCTAACAGGGCGTGGTATCCACTCTTGAAAGGGGCCACCTGGAAAGTTATTTCTCTGGACCGATAATTCTCCGGCGTTACGAATACCACATCTAGTGTAATTTTTCCCGCACACCGTGCTTCCCGGCTGGGAATGATACCTCGAAAGGTTGTGCTGCTTTTCTCGATGTAGCTCCTGTCTATTTCCATCTTGTGGAGCGTGTCCTCGTAAATGAGGTTTAGTCCGCTGCCGCCGTCCATGAGGCCTTTTGTTAGTCGAAAACCGTCCACAATGGGACTGAGGACTAATGCAGCTGGCGCTCGGACTGTTCTGTATTTAGGTTCATCACTGGCGTTAAAGGTTATGGCCGTGTCGTTCCAGGGGTTAATTGCGGCGACCTGGCAAACTTCGGCGAGATCGCGCAGTGCCCTTTTACACTTATTGTTTGAAGCAAATGTCTCGAAGACTGTCAATACTCTATTGTCGTCGTTTGCTAGAGGGTGTTGTTCTGGGGTGTCCTTGATAAGGATGTCCTCGTCGCTCTTGGCTACCTGCCGAAGTATCTAACATGCTCTGAGGCTGTGGGTTGCCACGGTATCTGGCGTCGTGTGTATTTTACATGGGCCATTGAGCCATCCCTCCAGAACGGTGCCGTGCAGCGTAATGGGTTTATGTTTTTTGACTGTTCGGCTGGGCGTGCCACGGGGGTGCGTCCTTTTCGCCTGTAGGATGAGTTGGGTTGGGACCGACGGTTCCCAGCGAGCTGCCTGAGTTTTCCAGGCGCTTTCAATCGCGCTGTACTTTTGTACGATAGTTGCTAAGTCAGCAAACTTTACTATGCGGCGGCGATTGATGGCGTTGAGGATACCTTCTTCCGCGCAGTTGTTGCAGAATGCCGCTATCACGTCTTCGTCGCGGCAATCTTTTACCTTATTTTTGACAAGGAGGAATCTGGCCCAGAAGTGGTGGACCGTTTCCTGAGACTTTTGTTCGATGCTCATGAGAGCGTATATGTCCGGGTGGGTGGGTGGAGCAAAATCCAAACCCTCACCCGATTTTGGATCCGGAGTTTGAAGATCTATCGGACCCGGCAGTTCGGGCTCCGGGATATCGACTGATTTTTTAGGCTCACGACTCCATGTTCGGGGGACGGGACATGTCTTTCTACCGGAGAATATCTGGCCCTTCAAGATCGGAGATCCGAACATAGTTCGTCTTCAATATAGTAGAAGAGTTGCTCCGCTCCTCGACTACCGCTATCTGATGGGTGATCGGTGGAGTTCTGATTTCTTTCTGGTCGGGTTTAAGCCCAACCTTATCGTAGTCTATAGCGACCCCCAAGGCGGCCATGCGATCCAGGAGTTCGTTTAACAATGACAACTCCATTGGATCCATGCGGGCGGAGTATTCGGGATCAACGCGGAGGCGATTTTCGATGACTTGAGAGGTCATCGTCGGCTTAAGGGCCTACCCGGCGGTCATGACGAATCTGCCCAGCCGGAGAGTTTGGCATGGGGCCAGGACTCCTGCGGAGATGATATTATCCTTGAAAACAAGGCGAGCCATCAATCCTCTTGGCGATGGCACAGCGGAACTCTCAATGAAAGCACCAATGTCGGTGTCAAAACCGGCGAATCTCGGGTAGTGATACGTCTCCAACGTATCTATAGTTTTTGATTGCTCCATGCTATATTATCTTCTGTTTTGGACATTATTGGGCTTTATTATTCACTTTATTATTATTTTTGGAACTAGCCTATTAACCGGAGGCCCAGCCCAGAATTACTGTTTTTTGCCTATTTCAGAGTTTCGCAGAAAAAGAATATCAAACGGAGTCCAAACGGAATGAAACCTTCGGGAACGTGATTTTCGGAACGAACATGATCTAGAGGACTTGGACCCTATGTCAAGAAAGCTACCAGGAATCCACGAGGTAGGGGGCGTGCCTACCCCCCCTGGGCGTGCCCTGCACCCATGTGGGCCCCATGTTGCTCCACCGACGTACTCCTTCCTCCTATATAAACCTACGTAACCCCAAACTACCAGATACGGAGCCAAAAACCTAATTCCACCGCCGCAACCTTCTGTACCCGTGACATCCCATCTTGGGGCCTGTTCCGGAGCTCCGCCGGAGGGGGCAACGATCACGGAGGGCTTCTACATCAACACCATGGCCTCTCCGATGAAGTGTGAGTAGTTTACCTTAGACCTTCGGGTCCATCGTTATTAGCTAGATGGCTTCTTCTCTCTTTTTGGATCTCAATACAATGTTCCCCCCCTCTCTTGTGGAGATCTATTTGATGTAATCTTCTTTTGCGGTGTGTTTGTTGAGATCGATGAATTGTGGGTTTATGATCAAGTTTATCTATGAACTATATTTGAATCTTCTGGATTCTTTTATGTATGATTGTTTATCTTTGCAAGTCTCTTCAAATTATCATTTTGGTTTGGCCTACTAGATTGATATTTCTTGCAATGGGAGAAGTGCTTAGCTTTGGGTTCAATCTTATGTGTCCTTTCCGGTGTGATGAGGGGCAGCAAGGCACGATAGTATTGTTGCCATCGAGGATAACAAGATGGGTTTTATATCATATTGCATGAGTTTATCCTCTACATCATGTCATCTTGCTTAAGGCGTTACTCGTTCTTATGAACTTAATACTCTAGATGCATTTGGATAGCGGTCGATGTGTGGAGTAATAGTAGTAGATGCAGCACGAGTCGGTCTACTTGTCTCGGACGTGATGCTTATATACATGATCATACCTAGATATTCTCATAACTATGCTCGATTCATCAATTGCTCAACAGTAATTTGTTCACCCACCGTAAAATACTTATGCTCTTGAGAGAAGCCACTAGTGAAACCTATGGCCCCCGGGTCTATTTTCCATCATATTAATCTTCCAACAACAAGCTATTTCCTTTTCTGTTTTTGCTTTTATTTTACTTTGCGTCTTTATCACAAAAATACCAAAAATATTATCCTATCATATCTATCAGATCTCACTCTCGTAAGTGACCGTGTAGGGATTGACAACCCCTTATCGCGTTGGTTGCGAGGATTTATTTGTTTGTGTAGGTGCGAGGGACTTGAGCGTAGCCTCCTACTGGATTGATACCTTGGTTCTCAAAAACCGAGGGAAATTCTTACGCTACTGTGCTGCATCACCCTTTCCTCTTCAAGGGAAAACCAACGCAGTGCTCAAGAGGTAGCAAGAAGGATTTCTGGCGCCGTTGCTGGGGAGGTCTACACAAAAGTCAACATACCAAGTACCCATCACAAACCCTTATCTCCCACATTACATTATTTGCCATTTGTCCCTTGTTTTCCTCTCCCCCACTTCACCCTTGCCGTTTTATTCGCCCTCTCTTTTCCGTTCGTCTTTTCGTTTGCTTTGATGTCTTACTTGGCTCGTTTGCTCATTTGATTAAAATAGTTGAGTATTTATTCCTAAACAGAGAAGCTAATATCTATGGATCCTCATCCACTTCCCAATCTTTTTAAGAGATCCAATTATGATGAACCAATTCCTAGTGATTTGGATGCACTAGATTATCTTTATAAGGTTTTGCTTGAAATATGTGAATCTGAAAATTGTGATGAAGTGCTTTATGAAGTGATTCACGGTAGACCTTTGAATAAAAACATGATTGAAATGATTTTATTATAAATTCTATTGATGTAAATTATGCTAATAATATGCAAAACCCTAAGCTTGGGGATGCTAGTTTTGCTATGTCCACTACCAGTTTCAATAATCATGATTGGGAAGATTCTTCTTATGATCTTGAAAATTTATTTAAGCCCCATGATGAATATAAGATTGATAATAGTGTTTGCAATAATATTGAAAGTGGGTTTGGAAGAGTCTCAACTTTAGATCCCACATATTTGGATAATATTCAATCTTATGAAATTTTTGATAAAAGTGGGCTTGGAGAAATCATGACTTTAGTTAATGATAATCCCACTATTTTGGAAGAGTGTCAACTTCGCATGCATGTGGATCATGTTGAGAATATGTTATGTGATAGCTATATTGTTGAATTTTCTTATGATCCTACATGTAATTATTATGAGAGAGGAAAATATGGTTATAGAAATTTTCATGTTACTAAATTACCTCTCGTTATGTTGAGATTGCTATTGTTCCTTTCCGCTTCCTTGCATATGCTAGTTTTTGCTTCCTATGATAATTTGTTTTTCTATAAGATGCCTATACATAGGAAGTATGTTAGACTTAGATGTGGTTGTCACGTGTTTTATGATGCTCTCTTTGTGCTTCAATTCTTGTCTTTCATGTGAGCATCATTAAAATTACCAATGCCTAGCTAAAAGGCTTTAAAGAAAAGCGCTTGTTGGGAGACAACCCAATATTTTTACTTGCTATTATTCAATAAATATTTGTCCTAGCCTCTGGTTAGATGTGTTTTTATGTTTTAATTAGTGTTTGTGCCATGTTAAACCTATAGGATTTTCTTGGATGATAGTTATTTGATCTTGCAGAAAATTCCAGAAACTTTCTGTTCACGAAAATAATTGTTAAAAATCACCAGAACGTGATAAAATATTGATTCCAATTGCTGATGATCAATAAACAAATTTTCTAGATCGTCCTATTTTGGCTGATAATTTTTGAGTTCCAGAAGTTCGCATTAGTTACAGATTACTACAGACTGTTCTGTTTTTGACAGATTCTATTTTTTCGTGTGTTGTTTGCTTATTTTGATGAATCTATGGCTAGTAAAATAGTTTATAAACCATGGAGAAGTTGGAATACAGTAGGTTTAATACCAATAGAAATAAATAATGAGTTCATTACAGTACCTTGAAGTGGTCTTTTGTTTTCTTTCGCTAACGGAGCTCACGAGATTTTCTGCTGAGTTTTGTGTTGTGAAGTTTTCAAGTTTTGGGTGAAAGATTTGATGGATTATGGAACAAGGAGTGGCAAGAGTTTAAGATTGGGGATGCCTATGGCACCCCAAGATAATCTAAGGACACCTAAAGTTAAATCTTGGGGATGCCCGGAAGGCATCCCTCTTTAAATCTACTTCCATCGGTAACTTTACTTGGAGCTATATGTTTATTCACCACATGATATGTGTTTTGCTTGGAGCGTCTTGTATGATTTGAGTCTTTGATTTTTAGTTTACCGCAATCATGTTTGCTGTACACACCCTTTTGAGAGAGACACACATGATTCGGAAATTATTAGAATACTCTATGCGCTTCACTTATATCTTTTGAGTTATATAGTTTTTGCTCTAGTACTTCACTTATATCTTTTAGAGCACGGTGGTGGATTTGTTTTATAGAAACTATTGATCTCTCATGCTTCACTTAGATTATTTTGAGAGTCTTAAATAGCATGGTAATTTGCTTAAATAATCCTAATATGCTAGGTATTCAAGAATAGTAAAAACTTTCTTATGAGTGTTTTGAATACTAAGAGAAGTTTGATGCTTGATGATTGTTTTGAGACATGGAGGTATTGATATTAAAGTTGTGCTAGTTAAGTAGTTTTGAATTTGAGAAATACTTGTGTTGAAGTTTGCAAGTCTCGTAGCATGCATGTATGGTAAACGTTATGTAACAAATTTGAAACATGAGGTGTTCTTTGATTGTCCTCCTTATGAGTGGCGGTCGGGGACGAGCGATGGTCTTTTCCTACCAATCTATCCCCCTAGGAGCATGCACGTAGTGCTTGGTTTTTGATGACTTGTAGATTTTTGCAATAAGTATGTGAGTTCTTTATGACTAATGTTGAGTCCATGGATTATACGCACTCTCACCTTTCCACCATTGCTAGCCTCTTCGGTGCCGTGCATTGCCCTTTCCCACATTGAGAGTTGGTGCAAACTTCGCTGGTGCATCCAAACCCCGTGATATGATACGCTCTTTCACACATAAACCTCCTTATATCTTCCTCAAAACAGCCACCGTACCTACCTATTATGGCATTTCCATAGCCATTCCGAGATATATTGCCATGAAACTTTCCATCATTCAGTTTACCATGACTGAGGGAGTTCCGGACTAGGGGGTGTCCGGATAGCCGAACTATCATCATCGGCCGGACTCCAAGACTATGAAGATAGAAGATTGAAGACTTCGTCCCATGTCTGGATGGGACTCTCCTTGGCGTGGAAGGCAAGCTTGGCGATACGGATATTTAGATCTCCTACCTTTGTAACCGACTCTGTGTAACCCTAACCCTATCCGGTGTCTATATAAACCGGAGGGTTTTAGTCCATAGGACGAACAACAATCATACCATAGGCTAGCTTCTAGGGTTTAGCCTCTTTGATGTCGTGGTAGATCCACTCTTGTAACACACATCATCAATATTAATCAAGCAGGACGTAGGGTTTTACCTCCGTCAAGAGGGCCCGAACCTGGGTAAAACATCGTGTCCCTTGTCTCCTGTTACCGTCCGCCTAGACGCACAGTTCGGGACCCCCTACCCGAGATCCGCCGGTTTTGACACTGACATTGGTGCTTTCATTGAGAGTTCCTCTGTGCCATCACCATCAGGAAGGATGCCTTTTCCCGTCTTTAAGGATGGCGCCGTCGTCAAGGGAGCTTTGGCCACCGGCCAGACTATCCGGCTAGGCGGTTTTCTCATGACCGCCTGTTCGGCCACCGCCCCGACAATGACCTCTCAAGTCATTAAAAGCGATCTTCACGTCAGCTCGGAATTCGCCGAGCAGCTAGATCCGATTGAGCTCTCCTCCGTAAACGAGCTCTTGGATCGCATCGCCGCCCTGGGAGTCGCTACCGACTATGATTAGATTGGGCTTAAAACCGATCTGAGAGAAATTAACTCTCCCCAGGTTACCCACCATGTTGTCGTGGTAGAGGAACAATGCGGCGACTCTTCTTCTATGTTAAAATCCAACTATGTCCGGATTCCGGATCCCTCCATGCCGGATTCCCGCGGAGGGACGGACGCCAATCAAATACTGAACCTAAAGTCAGGCATCGGACCAGATTTGTTGGAAAGCGCTCAGCAAACCAAGCTTCCGAATCCGGAAGCTTCTTGGCCTTTGAGCCTCAGACCGGGCGAGGTTCCGAAATTAATTCCACCCGCCCACCCAAACATAAGCGATCTATCACAAATATGGCAAGAGCCCGATGAAACAGAACATCATTACTGGGCCAGATTCCTCCTGGTTATGAACAGGATAAAGGACTGCCGTGAAGAAAGCGCGATTTCAATCTTCTGCAACAATTGCACGGACAAGGGAATCATAAACGCCATCAGTCGTCGCGAAGTTTCACGCCTCGCCGACCTAGCGACCATCGTACAAAAATACTGCGCGATGGAGAGTGCCTGGAAAACCGAAACTAGGTTTTGGGACAATCCGGCCCTGAATACAAACCCAGTCCGAAATAAAAGGGTGCTTCATACTCAAGCACCTGGGTTAAAAACCAAAAAGCAAAAACCCCTAAAGTGCGGAACGTCTTGGAGGGATGGCTCAACGGACCTGCAAAATCCACAAGACGGAGGGCGCCACTCCAACACACAGCCTTCGGCGTGTTGGATACTACGCAGGTGGCCAAAAGTGGCGAGGCTTTTAGCCCCGGCAACCAACCCAGCAGTACCAAGACGGTATTAATAGTCTTGAGACTTTCGATCAAATAACATGCGGAAGCGAACAATCCGCAGCCTCGCCGAAGTTTACCAAGTAGCAACTACAAATCCATGGAGCGACACGGCTATCACCTTCAACGCCAGCAGCGAACCTAAATTCGAACAGCTAGAGCACCAGCCGCATTGGTCCTCACCGATAGTGGGCGGTTTCCGTCTTACTAAGGTACTCATGGATGGCGGCAGCGGATTAAACCTCATCTATGAGGAAACCCTTCAAAAATGGAAATTGATGGAGCGCATTGAGGGCAGCAGCACAACCTTCAGAGGATAATCCCTAGTCGAGAAATACGCTGACAGGAAAATCACACTAGATGTAGTGTTCGCTCACCGGACAATTACAGGTCCGAGGAGGTCACGTTCCAAGTGGCCCCATTCGGAAGCGGATATCACGCTTTGTTAGGGCGAGAGGCATTCACAATCTTCCAAGCTATACCCCACTACGGGTACATGAAGCTCAAAATGCCCGGACCCAATGGGATAATCACTCTCGCCAGTGATCCAGATATAGCACTCCGCGCTGAAAATAACATAGCCGCACTGCCCTAGAGGCATTGTCCGAAGCCCTAGCGGCAGAGGAACTAACTACGTTGCGCTCCACGGTGGATAGGGACGATGTGATACTCGATAAGAGGTCCAAGTCCACCTCTTTTAAACCAGCAGACGAAATAGTCAAATTTCAGGTCCATCCAACGGACCCCACAAAGACGGCCTCCATTGGGGCACAATTAAGTCGTGATGTCGAAGCCGCACTACGAGCATTCCTTCGGGAAAATTGGGACATTTTTGCCTGGCACCCTTCAGACATGCCGGGAATCCCACGCAGGCTGGCAGAGCACAGCCTAAATATCCTAAAAGGATTCAAGCTAGTCAAACAAGCTCTTCGGTGATTTTCCGAACCCAAAAGACAGGCAATGGGAGAGGAGCTAGCCAAACTCTTAGAAGTCGGATTCATCAGAGATATAAAACATCCGGACTGGCTAGCCAATCTAGTAATGGTACCAAAAAAGGAAAAATCCTGGCGCCTCTGCGTCGATTTTAAAGACCTTAACAAAGCATGTCCAAAGGACCCTTTCCCCCTCCCTCGCATTGACCAAATCATCGATGCTACCGCAGGGCACAATTCATTGTGCTTCCTCGACGCATACTCCGGATACCATCAAATCAAGATGGCGGAGAAAGATCAGGACGCAACGGCATTCATTACTCCATATGGGCCATTCTGCTTCAACACAATGCCCTTCGGACTCAAAAACTCCGGCGCAACATATCAGCGCATGATTCAAACATGTCTGGCTACCCAGATAGGCAAAACAGTAGAGACATACGTAGACGATGTGGTCATCAAGACCAAACATGTCGGAACTCTAGTAGAAGACTTGAGGGTGACATTCGACAACCTCTGAGCATATGACATTAAGCTCAATCCGGAAAATCGTCTTGGCGTATCAGCCGGAAAGCTCTTGGGCTTCATCGTATCCGGTAGAGGAATTGAAGCAAACCCGCCAAAATCCGAGCTCTGTCACAATTGGATATTCCAAAAGACCTCAAGCAGATACAAAACTAACCGGATGCGTGGCGGCCTTAAGTCGCTTCATCTCCGTTTGGGAGAAAAGGCTCGCCCTCTACCGCCTCCTCCGGCGATCGAACATTTTGAATGGACGGATGCTGCCACACCGGACTCGAAGAAATAAAGGCCATATCGGCAACAAATCCGGTTGGCCGCTACCAACCTGGGCAAACCTGTGTTATTATATATCGCAGCAACACATCAAGTTGTCAGAGCGGTACTCGTCGTTGAACGAGAAACAGAAGGGCACAAATTCCCTCTTCAAAAACCAGTGTACTACGTATCCACTGTTCTAACTCCATGCAAATCCCGGTACCCACATTATCAAAAGATAGCCTATGCGGTGTTCATGGCATCCCGGAAGCTACGATCCTACTTTCAAGAGTGTTCAATAACGGTGGCCTCCGAAGTACCTCTAAACGATATTATAAACAATCGCGACGCAACGGGCAGGATTGCAAAATGGGCTATCGAGCTCTTACCATTTGACATAACCTACAAAACACGGCGAGCTATAAAGTCGCGAGGTTCGCTGACTTAAATGCGCGAATGGACCGGCGAACTCCCTAAAAGTGCAGCGCGTACTCAAGCGGATCATGCATTTCGACGGATCCAAAATGTTGGCTGGCTTGGGGGCTGGCGTCGTCTGGCGTCCCCAACTGGAGACACAATCCAATCGTACTTCAAATAATGTACACGGACTCCAACAACGCGGCGAATCGAGGCCCTTCTACATGGCCTCCGGATGGCAATCTCCATGGGCATTCAACGCCTAGAGGTGCGCGAGGATACAAACCTCGCAATATCCCAAGTAAACGGAGACTTTGACGCCAAAGATCCAAAATGGCAGCTTACATAGCGCCGTCCTAAAATGTCAGCTCGGTTGAAGGACTCGAATTCCACCATGTAGCCCGGGATAATAACCAGCAGCAGACGTGTTAGCACGCATCGGCGCTGAACGAGATGCCGTCCCTCCAAACATCTTCTGGAACGGCTCTTTAAGCCATCCGTATTATGAGAAGAGGAGTCCGGAAATAACAACTGGAGCCAATTGCATCACCTAATTCAGACCATTACGACACAATCGGTGGCTCACCAATGAAATAACACCTTCACTCACGAAATAATGGCAGTAATTGCCCGTGGACAGAACCATTCCTAGCCTACTTAATGCGGCAGGAACTTCCCGAAGACCAAAATGAGGCCCGCTGCATAGTTCGGCGATCTAAAGCCTACAAGGTCCATGAGGGAGAACTTTATAAGAAAAGCACAACCGGAGTCCTTCAAAGGTGTATCTCCAAAGAGGAAGGGCGAAATCTCCTGGCTAAAATTCACGCCGGACTCGGCGGGCACCACGTTGCAGCCCGGTCCCTTGTAGGCAAGGCCTTCCGTACAGGATTTTATTGGCCGACAGCCCGGGCAGATGCTCAGGACTTAGTCCAACGATGCATCGGTTGCCAGCTCTTTGCTAATCAGAGCCACATGCCACCCACCGCCCTCAAAACTATACCCATTACCTGGCCGTTCGTGGTCTGGGGGCTTGACATGGTTGGACCCCTTAAAGGGGGAACCCACAAGCACAAATACTTATTGGTCATGGTGGACAAATTCACCAAATGGATTGAGGCCAAGCCGGTTAAAACGACAGAATCCGAACCGCTGATAGACTTCATATCCGGGGTAGTACACCGTTTTGGCGTCCCCCACAACATCATCACTTATAACGGCACGAACTTCACGGCCGACGAGGTTAAACTCTGGTGCAAAAACATGGGCATGAAGCTCGATTACGCTTCAGTCTATCACCCCCAAACTAACGGTCAAGTTGAGCGAGCAAATGGTCTAATCATGAGCGGCATCAAACCCAGACTAGTGCGGTCCCTCAAGGAATCTAACACGCACTGGGTAGAGGAGCTCGACTCCGTACTCTGGGGGCTGCGGACCACGCCAAACCGAACTACTGGATTCACACCATTTTTCATGGTATACGGCGCAGAGGCAGTTCTGCCCTGCGATATAATTCATGACTCACCTCGTGTGCGCATGTACGAAGAAAGAGAAGCCGAGTTGGATTGGCAGGACAGTTTGGACGCCTTAGAGGAGGAGCGAGACGTGGCAAAGGCTCGTTCCGCATTTTATCAGCAGCAGGCTCGAAGATATCAAAGCAGAGAAGTACGGGCCAAAACTTACAATGTTGGCCAACTCGTTCTACGCCTGCCGGACAAGAAAAAGGACAAACTTAAGCCCAAGTGAGAAGGTCCCTTCATCATCGACCAAGTCCTGACCGGCGGAGCATACCGTCTACGTAACGCATCTGACAACCGACTCGAGCCAAACCCATGGAACGCAGCCCGTCTCCGAAGATTCTACGCCTAACGCCGGACTCCGGGTTCGTCTCACTCCCCCGTCCACCCTTTTTATATTTTTTACTGTCTCTTGTCCCCCTCCTTCTTCCCACTTTCTTTTTTGGATACCTTTCATAGGCTGATTTGCGCTTTGTTTGCACACACTTGATGTGCTCATGGCACTCATTATACCTGGGGGCTTCTTTAACAGAAGCTTATTCATACGGGCTTCATGACCAATACATGTGTCATACTTCCGCATGTACCTTTTATTCACCATTGTATGCATCGATATGACTTAAGTTTTGGCCAAGCTGGGTTGCCTGGCTCCTGTGCTTACCCCTACGTTCCCGATTGTTCGGCTAGGAGGTAAAGGAGCACCTCTGCGATTACTCTTGCGGGTCAGCCGGATGTGTACCTCGAATGGGTGAAGCGAAAGCTAAGCGTTCTTAAGGGAATATTCGGTCGGTGACTTGAAAGATGATTTATTACTTACTTACTTATCTGCCCCGGATGCTTTTTCTCGCTATTTTCGCGATCCGACATTGCACTTTAGGGCATGCCTCCTAGGGAAAGGAACCCTTAACGGAACTATTCTCCCTGGAAGATGTTTCTTACTAACCATGTAATATAACAAAACTAGTTGGGCACTTGTCTGATAAAGCAATTATGACCCCGACGCCTTGTCTCCACGCATGCCCCGGTTCTTTTATAACCGTAAGGGTATTCGAACACACTCCGGACTGTTGGGTCCCGAGGTTGAAGCGAAACGGTCTGCAAAGACAAACGATCTACAATCCGGCTAGAAGGCATTTTACATGTCATTTCAAATTACATCGTCAAACCGATTGATTGTACTCCTCCTCAATCCCATCTAACAGGCTGTCTAATTTCTGATCTTGTTGGGAATATTTTGCGGCCAGTTCTACTTGGCCGTACATCAAGCTCACAGGGATCTCCTTCCCATCAGGCCCCGCAGGTCCGACCTTGGCCATGTGGTTTGGGTCAGCCTTCGGGTAACGTGTCTTCACCATGGCCCAGGCCTCCCTGGCGCCCTGACGGCAGGCCGATATCTTCCACAAATGGAGGCGTCGCCGCGCTCCCTGAAGCTTCTCAGCAAGCTCACCAAGGCCCTCGGGTAGGGAGACGCATGGCCATAAAGCATGAACGACGCCACTCATTGCCTGCCGAACACGTTCGAGCAATTGCACCTGCTCGGGAAGTTGGTCACCCGTTGACTCAGGCATTTCCTCCGCAGGGCGACCTGTGAGCACACCTAAAGACATATTTCTGTCAATCGACTTCCTCGCTGAATTCTTCTTTTCAAAGGAATTTGTTCAAGCACTTACTATAAATGCCGCGACGAAGCTGCTGATTCTCCTTCACGGAGCCAGACAGCTGGGCCCGAACACCTTTCAGCTCTTCTCCTCGCTGGGTGTGGGCATCTTGGAGCTTGTTTCTCTCCTGCTGCACCTTCATAACCACCCTCTCGCCGGCCTTTAGCTGACGTAGTAGCTGTTGCTTGTCCGGATCTAGTCCGGCGCCCTCTGCAATATTATTGTCAGATTCACGCCGCACTTTGTTAAATAATTATCTTTTCAAAGTACGTCTTACCAGCGGGGGTCTCTGTGGCTCACCCTGTGGCGGCCAGTGCGGCCTCAAGTTGGGCCTTGCACTCTTGGAGCTCCTGGGACAGATGGGTATTCTTCTCCGTAAGATCCTGCATCACAATTGATCCTTAAATCAGTTATTTCAACTATTTTAAGTCTCGGGGGCTACTGGCATATATAACTATTAAAATTACTTACCCATATGTCTTTCACATACTGCTCCGTGGCTCTGGTTAACCCATCTTGAGCGGCACGGAGGTGCGCTGCTTCCGCATCAAAGGCATTTAACGCCTCGGGAGAAACACGCGTCACGAAGAACTGTCCGGCGACGCTTTGTGATTCATGGCGCTCTCCACCTCGGACGGGTGGCGGACAGCTGTCGGCATCCTCCGTCGGAGGGCGTCCGCTCATGCCTTGTATTCGCCTCCCCTCCCGGACCATGCGTTGGAGCATGGCTGGCGGAGGCTTGATTAGCATCCTCTCCGGACTTTGTCCGCGAGCGCTCGTTCGAAAAGTTATGAGCATTAATATACCTCCGGGATCCTTCCCTTAAAAATAGCGGTGCTCCGCACCGTTGCGGGCGACGTTCGGTTCGCGCCGCACTCCTCTTCCGCCTGCTGGGCCGGACTGACCCTTGTTGGTCGGCCGCCGCGGGTTCGGCTTCCCGCCTTAAAGCACCTCCTGCGATGCACCATCAGTATGGGATGGTCAGAATTGAGCATGGATCAAATGATGGTGTCCAGACCTCGGTCGTAGTCACCTGGGAGGCCGGAAACAAACCGGGGTAGTCAGCCGTAATGGCGACTAGGGCATTGTCTATGCTACGTTGGTGGAACACCCCGTCAATCAGCTCCACCTTTATGTCCGGATCCTCTTCGGAGGTCGGATCAAGAGATCATTCCGGATCCTCGGGCTGTGGAGTTAGGCTTCGTATGCCCTCCACGTCCGGCGCAGCTCTGCGTCGAAATCACGAGTAAGATACTTGACTTTAAAAGTATGGATCGGGTAGATGAACATCCGCTACCCAGCTCCGAGGGTTATTCATAGAAAATCCATTCAGCGGATTCTTGCGGAGGAAGTCCTCCTCCTCTCCCTTGTACAAGCGGACAGGATCTTTGCGGATCGGCTGCCGAGCTGGCCCTTTGCGGCCATGACGGGTGGCGTCATCTTCCCGTTGAAATCCCACATAGGGTGGCCCCTATATTGGAGTGGCTGCACCCTCACATAATGCACGTGGCCATGACTCCAATCATGGTCAATCCGGAGTGGGCGATAACCTAATCCGGCCCATCGGATAATGGGCGCTCTTATCATCTTCCGTTGAGGGCTCATGGCGCCAACTCAGGCGTTTCTTCAAGGGAGCATTGTTGAACTCCGGGAGGCCAATCCGAACTGGATCCGGCAGAGGGGCGTCCTCCATGTAGAACCATTCCGAAGGCCAGTCTTCGGATGCCTTCTTCGGGGTGCCGGATAGATATCCGGTCCCGGCGATGCGCCATATTTCGGCTCCGCCCACTTGATATATCAACCCCTCATGAGAACGGGGTACGAGAAAAAACAATCTCTTCCACAGCGCAAAATGGGGCTCGATGCCCAAGAACAGCTCGCAAAAAGCTACGAAGCCCGCGATGTGCAAAATGGAGGCGGGCGTGAGGTGGTGAAGTTGGAGTCCGTAGAACTCTAGGAGCCCCCGGAGAAACGGATGTATGGGAAATCTGAGTCCCCTTATTAGATAGGGGATAAAGCATACCCGCTCCTCTTTGGAAGGGTTGGGGACGCTCTCCGCCTGCTTTCCGCCCTTGTAGGTGGCTAGTCCGGCTCGAACCGGAACCATGAAAGCTGGGGGAAGATATCCCTCGGTTTGGAGTGCCACTAGCTCGCTGTGTGGAACTGAGCATCTCCCGCAATCTCCTGGCTTAGGGCTGGGAGCACGAGAGGAGGAGCCGCGTCGGCTATCCATGATGGAATGTATTTTTGTCAGAGGCGCTTCGATGAGAACTTGCGGATGGAGGATGGTGTGAGCTGGATCTAGATCCTCGCCTCTCTTATAGGCAGCTCGTTCACACGGCTAGGGGGTAAAATGTAAAAATACCCCAACCTTTCGCATTAAATGCGACACGTGGAAGAAGGCCATTATTGGGCGTAGAAGCCAAGGGCGCAACATTTATAAGGAAGCGGACACTATTCGGCGGGAACATGAAGTTTGAAGGAGAACCCGCCTTGCAACGCAGAAGACAATATCTGGCGCCGGACTCGTCGTCGCTGAAGCCCGGTTCGGGGCTCTTGAGGAGTTCGGACTAGGGGTGTCCGGATAGCCGAACTATCATCATCGGCCGGACTCCAAGACTATGAAGATAGAAGATTGAAGACTTCGTCCCGTGTCCGGATGGGACTCTCCTTGGCGTGGAAGGCAAGCTTGGCGATACGGATATTTAGATCTCCTACCTTTGTAACCGACTCTGTTTAGCCCTAACCCTATCCCGTGTCTATATAAACCCGAGGGTTTTAGTCCATAGGACGAACAATAATCATACCATAGGCTAGCTTCTAGGGTTTAGCCTCTTTGATCTCATGGTAGATCCACTCTTGTAACACACATCATCAATATTAATCAAGCAGGACGTAGGGTTTTACCTCCATCAAGAGGGCCCGAACCTGGGTAAAACATCGTGTCCCTTGTCTCCTGTTACCATCCGCCTAGACGCACAGTTCGGGACCCCCAACCCGAGATCCGCCGGTTTTGACACCGACAATGACACATTCATCATTGCCATATTGCTTTGCATGATCATGTAGTTGACATAGTATTCGTGGCAAAGCCACTATTCATAATTCTTTCATAAATATCACTCTTGGTTCGTTGCATATCCCGGTACACCTCCGGAGGCATTCATATAGAGTCATACGTTGTTCTAGTATCGAGTTGTAATCGTTGAGTTGTAAATAAATATAAGTGTGATGATCATCATTTTCTAGAGCATTGTCCCAAGTGAGGAATAAAAAAAAGAGAAAGGCCATAAAAAAGAGAAGGCCCAAAAAATGAGAGAAAAAGAGAGAAGGGACAATGTTACTATCCTTTTACCACACTTGTGCTTCAAAGTAGCACCATGATCTTCATAATAGAGAGTCTCTTGTTTTGTCACTTCCATATACTAGTGGGAATTTTTCATTATAGAACTTGGCTTGTATATTCCAACAATAGGCCTCCTCAAGTGCCCTAGGTCTTCGTGAACAAGCAAGTTGGATGCACACCCACTTAGTTTCTTTTGTTGAGCTTTCATATATTTATAGCTCTAGTGCATCCGTTGCATGGCAATCCCTACTCCTTGCATTAACATCAATCAATGGGCATCTCCATAGCTCATTGATTAGCCTCGTTGATGTGAGACTTTCTCCTTTTTTGTCTTCTCCACATAACCCCCATCATCATATTCTTTTCCACCCAAAGTGCTAGTCCATGGCTCACGCTCATGTATTGCGTGAAGGTTGAAAAAGTTTGATATTACTAAAGTATGAAACAATTGCTTGGCTTGTTATCGGGGTTGTGCATGATGAGAGCATTCTTGTGTGACAAAAATGGAGCATGACTAAACTATATGATTTTGTAGGGATGAACTTTCTTTGGCCATGTTATTTTGAGAGGACATAATTGCTTAGTTAGTATGCTTGAAGTATTACTATTTTTATGTCAATATGAAATTTTATCTTGAATCTTTCGGATCTGAATATTCATACCACAATTAAGAAGAATTACATTGAAATTATGCCAAGTAGCATTCCACATCAAAAATTCTGTTTTTATCATTTACCTACTCGAGGACGAGCAGGAATTAATCTTGGGGATGCTTGATACGTCTCCAACGTATCTATAATTTTTGACTGCTCCATGCTATATTATCTTCTATTTTGGACATTATTGGGCTTTATTATTCACTTTATTATTATTTTTGGGACTAACCTATTAACCGGAGGCCCAGCCCAGAATTGCTGTTTTTTTGCCTATTTCAGAGTTTCGCAGAAAAAGAATATCAAACGGAGTCCAAATGGAATGTAACCTTCGGGAACGTGATTTTCGGAACGAACGTGATCTAGAGGACTTGGAACCTACGTCAAGAAAGCTACCAGGAAGCCACGAGGTAGGGGGGCGCGCCCTCCACCCTCATGGGCCCCATGTTGCTCCACCGACGTACTCCTTCCTCCTATATAAACCTACGTACCCCCAAACTACCAGATACGGAGCCAAAAACCTAATTCCACCGCCGCAACCTTCTGTACCCGTGAGATCCCATCTTGGGGCCTGTTACGGAGCTCCGCCGGAGGGGGCATCGATCACGGAGGGCTTCTACATCAACACCATAGCCTCTCCGATGAAGTGTGAGTAGTTTACCTTAGACCTTCGGGTCCATAGTTATTAGCTAGATGGCTTCTTCTCTCTTCTTGGATCTCAATACAATGTTCTCCCCCTCTCTTGTGGAGATCTATTCGATGTAATCTTCTTTTGCGGTGTGTTGATTGAGACTGATGAATTGTGGGTTTATGATCAAGTTTATCTATGAACAATATTTGAATCTTCTCTGAATTCTTTTATGTATGATTGGTTATCTTTGCAAGTCTCTTCGAATTATCAGTTTGGTTTGGCCTACTAGATTGATCTTTCTTGCAATGGGAGAAGTGCTTAGCTTTGGGTTCAATCTTGCGGTGTCCTTTCCCAGTAGGGGCAGCAAGGCACGTATAGTATTGTTGACATCGAGGATAACAAGATGGGGTTTATATCATATTGCATGAGTTTATCCCTCTACATCATGTCATCTTGCTTAAGGCGTTACTCTGTTCTTATGAACTTAATACTCTAGATGCATGCTGGATAGCGGTCGATGTGTGGAGTAATAGTAGTAGATGCAGGCAGGAGTCGGTCTACTTGTCTCGGACGTGATGCCTATATACATGATCATACCTAGATATTCTCATAACTATGCTCAGTTCTGTCAATTCCTCAACAGTAATTTGTTCAACCACCGTAAAATACTTATGCTCTTGAGAGAAGCCACTAGTGAAACCTATGGCCCCCGGGTCTATTTTCCATCATATTAATCTTCCAACAACAAGCTATTTCCTTTGCCGTTTTTGCTTTTATTTTACTTTGCATCTTTATCACAAAAATACCAAAAATATTATCCTATCATATCTATCAGATCTCACTCTCGTAAGTGACCGTGTAGGGATTGACAACCCCTTATCGCGTTGGTTGCGAGGATTTATTTGTTTGTGTAGGTGTGAGGGACTCGCGCGTAGCCTCCTACTGGATTGATACCTTGGTTCTCAAAAAATGAGGGAAATACTTACGCTACTGTGCTGCATCACTCTTTCCTCTTCAAGGGAAAACCAACGCAATGCTCAAGAGGTAGCAGGTAGGGGGTCCCGAACTGTGCGTCTAGGATCAATGGTAACAGGAGACTGGGGACTCGATGTTTACCCAGGTTCGTGCCCTCTCTATGGAGGTAATACCCTACTTCCTGCTTGATTGATCTTGATGAATATGAGTGTTACAAGAGTTGATCTACCACGAGATCGTAATGGCTAAACCCTAAAAGCCCAGCCTATGAATATGGTAATGAATCTGTCCTTTCCGGACTAACCCCTCCGATTTATATAGACACCGGGGGGATCTAGGGTTTACATGGAGTCGGTTACATAAGAAGGAATCTTCATAGTCGGTTGCCAAGCTTGTCCTCCACGCCAAGTAGAGTCCAATCCGGACACGGTGCAGTCTTCGGCCTTCATGTCTTCACAGCCCATCAGTCCGGCCCATGGATAACAGGCCGGACGCCTGAGGACCCCTTAGTACAGGACTCCCTCAATGGGCCCCATGAGCGTCCCCTCGTGCCCTCCAGAAGCTTCCTGGGTGTCTTCCTGCCAAAAAAATATCCAAAAAGTTTCGTGGCATTTGGACTTCATTTGGTATTGATATTCTGCAAAGTAAAAAACAAGCAAAAAACAGCAACTCGCACTAGGCACTATGTCAATAGGCTAGTCCCAAAAAATGATATAAAGTTGCTAGTAAATGTATATAAAACATCCAAAATTGATAATATAACAACATGGAACAATAAAAAATTATAGATACTTTGGAAGCGTATTAGCATCCCAAGCTTAATTCCTGCTTGTCCTTGAGTAGGTAAATGATAAAAATAGATTTTTTTTATGTGGAATGATGCCTATCATATTCATCACATATTCTTTTCTTTTGTAGCATGGACATTTGGACTTTTAGATGATTCAAAGAAATAGTCTATAATTTGACATGAGGATATCAATACTCAAGCATATCAACAAGCAACCATGTATTTCAAGATATCTATGCTAAAGAAAGCTACCCCTAGCTCATTATGCTCAATCATTGATCCATTCATGAAACACACTCAAATATTAGCTATATCCAATGCACAAGTATGACAATAGTGTTCCCTAGTTGTTGCTTTATAAGATAAGATGGAGGCTCAAGATTAAAAATAAAAATTACATAAAAGTAAATAGATAGGCTTCGCAGAGGGAAGCAGAGATTTGTAGAGGTGCCAGAGCTCAAAGCTTAAATTGACAGATAAAATTGTTTTGAGAGGCATGTTTTTCCTGTAAACGAAACGACCGACATTTCCCAATATTTTCCATGCTAGATAAATCATAGGTGGTTCCCGAACAAAAATAAAGTTTATTTCCTTTCCGCCATTCTTTCACAATCCATGGCTAGCCGTATCCACGGGTGCCTTACATACCAACACTTTCCAAGGAATTTATTATCATAGTATTTTTTTCATTTCGGGATTGGGCATCCCTATTAACTGCCACGCTCTCATGCAATCACAAGTGAATAAACACTCATCTTGAGAATAACATATCTTGCATGGAAAATATTGGCCACCCCCTGCCGCTTAATGAGCGGTACGGCCACACAAAAATGAAATTCATTTTGAAAATTAGAGTTGGCACATACAAATTTACTTGAAACGACATGGAAATACCGCACATAGGTAGGTATGGTGGACTCATTTGGCACAACTTTGGGTTTAAGGAGTTGGATGCACAAGCAGTATTCCCGCTTATTACAAATAAAGGCTAGCAAATAGATTGTGATCTTCATGAAAGTTTTTATTATATCCCTCTTGAATATCTATCACTTTGGGACTAATTTCATATCTTAAGCAAATTACCATTGCTAATAACAAGCTCTCAAATAAATTTAATTGAAGTACGAGAGCATAAATATTTCTTCAAAATTTTCATCTCTCAAAAATAATATAAGTGAAGCATGAGAGGATTTCTTCAAAAACAATCTAGCTCTCAAAATGATCTAAGTGAAGCATGAGAGTATTTCTTCAAAATTTTACTAACTCGAAAAATGATGTAAGTGAAGCATGAGAGTATATCTTCAAAAGTTAAACCACCACCATGCTCAAAAGGATGTAAGTGAAGTACTAGAGCAATTCCATACCTGAAAAAAATTAAGTGAAGCACATATAGCAATTCTAACAAATCATAGCATTATTATGGCTCTCTCAAATAAGTGTGTCCAGCAAGGATGATTGTGGAAAACTAAAAAGAAAAAAAATAAAAGACTCATATAATACAAGACGCTCCAAGCAAAACTCTTCATATCTGACGAATAAAAATATAGCTCCAAGTAAAATTATCGATGGTCCTTAGAAGAAAGAGGGGATTCCTTCCGGGGCATCCCCAAGCTTAGTTGCTTGGTACTCCTTGAATATTACCTTGGGGTGCCATGGGCATCCCCAAGCTTAGGATCTTTTCACTCCTTATTCTTTCATCCATCGTGATCTCACCCACAACTTGAAAACTTGAATCACACAAAACATAACAAAACCTTCATGAGATCCGTTACTATAAGAAAACAATTCACCACTTTAAGTACTATTGCAAACCAATTCATATTTTATTATTGAATTATACCTAGTGTATTCTAACTTTGCCATGGCTTATACCCCCCGATACAATCCATATATTCATCAAAATAAGCACACAATGCAACAAAAATAGAATGTGTAGAAAACAGAACAGTCTATAGGGATCTGAATTTTTCTCATACTTATGTAACTCTAAAAATTCTTAAAAATTAGGATGATGTGGGAAATTTGTATATCAATCATGTTTTAATAACACATAGCAAAAATACTTTTCTGTGAATTTTCTAAGTTCCAGAACTGGGCGCAAAAGTTTCTGTTTTTCAACAGGATCAAGTCAAATATCACCCAACATGATCCTAAAGGCTTTACTTGGCACAAACACTAATAAAAACATAAAAACACAATCATAACAGTAGCATAATTATGTGAACACAAGAAAATAGTAAAAGATAAGCATTGGGCTGTCTCCAACAAGCTCTTTCTGTATAGCCATTAAGATAGGCTTGAGATTTTATTGATGCTCACATGAAAGTTAATAATTTAAACACAGAGAGAGCACCATAAAACATGTGACCAACATATTTAAGCCTAACACACTTCCCATGCATAGGCATTTTATAGGAAAACAAATTATCAGAACAAGCAAAGACTAGCATATGAAAGGAACAAGAATAGAACATAGGCAATCTCAACATGAAGAGAGGTAATTTAGTAACATGAAAATTTCTACAACCATATTTCCATCTCTCATAATAATTACATGTGGGATCATATTAAAATTCAACAATATAGCTATCACATAACATATTCTCTACATGACCCACTGATACGTCTCCAACGTATCTATAATTTATGAAGTATTCATGCTACTATATTATCCATCTTGGATGTTTTATGGGCTTTACTATGCACTTTTATATTACTTTTGGGACTAACCTATTGACCCGAGCCAGTGCGATTCTGTTTTCCCCTTTTTTCAGTGTTTCGAAGAAAAGGATTATCAAACGGAGTCGAAACGGAATGAAACCTTCTGGAGAAGTTATTTTTGGAAAGAAAGTAACTCGGGAGACTTGGAGTCCACGCCAAGAAAGCAACGAGGAAGGCACGAGGCAGGGGGGCGCGCCCACCCCCCCTGGGCGCGCCCTCCACCCTCATGGGCCCCTCGTGGCTCCCTTGACGTATTTCTTCCGCCTATATATATCCTTATACCCTAAAACGATCGGGGAACCGAATAGATCGGGAGTTCCGTCTCCGCAAGCCTCTGTAGCCACCAAAAACCAATCGGGACCCTGTTCCGGCACCCTGCCGGAGGGGGGAACCCTCACCGGTGGCCATCCTCATCATCCCGGCGCTCTCCATGACGAGGAGGGAGTAGTTCACCCTCGGGGCTGAGGGTATGTACCAGTAGCTATGTGTTTGATCTCTCTCTCTCTCTCTCTCTCTCTCTCTCTCTCTCGTGTTCTTGAGGTGGTACGATCTTGATGTATCGCGAGCTTTGCTATTGTAGTTGGATCTTATGATGTTTCTCCCCCTCTACTCTCTTGTAATGGATTGAGTTTTCCCTTTGAAGTTATCTTATCGGATTGAGTCTTTAATGATTTGAGAACACTTGATGTATGTCTTGCGTGGGATAACCGTGGTGACAATGGGTTATTCTATTGATTCACTTGATGTATGTTTTGGTGATCAACTTGCGGGTTCCGCCCATGAACCTATGCATAGGGGTTGGCACACATTTTCGTATTGACTCTCCGCTAGAAACTTTGGGGCACTCTTTGAGGTCCTATGTGTTGGTTGAATAGATGAATCTGAGATTATGTGATGCATATCGTATAATCATACCCACGGATACCTGAGGTGACATTGGAGTATCTAGGTGACATTAGTGTTTTGATTGATGTGTGTCTTAAGGTGTTATTTTACTACGAACTCTAGGGCTGTTTGTGACACTTATAGGAATAGCCCAATGGATTGATTGGAAAGTATAACTTTGAGGTGGTTTCGTACCCTACAATAATCTTTTCGTTTGTTCATCACTATTAGTGACTTTGGAGTGTCTCTTTGTTGCATGTTGAGGGATTATTATATGATCCAATTATGTTATTATTGTTGAGAGAACTTGCACCAGTGAAAGTATGAACCCTAGGCCTTGTTTCCATGCATTGCAATACCGTTTGTGCTCACTTTTATCATTAGTTACCTTGCTGTTTTTATATTTTCAGATTACAAAAACCAATATCTACCATCCATATTGCACTTGTATCACCATCTCTTCGCCGAACTAGTGCACCTATAAAATTTACCATTGTATTGGGTGTGTTGGGGACACAAGAGACTCTTTGTTATTTGGTTGCAGGGTTGTTTGAGAGAGACCATCTTCGTCCTACACCTCCCACGGATTGATAAACCTTAGGTCATCTACTTGAGGGAAATTTGCTACTGTCCTACAAACCTCTGCATTTGGAGGCCCAACAACGTCTACAAGAAGAAGGTTGAGTAGTAGACATCACCCACATGCATGCAAAGTTGACACTTGATAACCCACAAGTATAGGGGATCGCAACATTTTTGGAGGGTAGAGTATTCAACTCAAATTTATTGATTCGACACAAGGGGAGCCAAAGAATATTTGCAAGTATTAGCAGCTGATTTTCCAATTCAATCACACTTGGAGATTAATTATCTGCAGCAATATGATCAGTAGCACAATAATATGATAGTTTTGATAGCAGTGGTAACAGTAACAGTAACAGTAACAGTGATAGCAATGATTTTGTAGCAGTAGTGACACTAGCAATAGCAATAGTAAGTTAGCTAGAACAATATGTGAAAAACTCGTAGGCATTGGATCGGTGAATTCGTTGGATGATATTCATCATATAACAGTCATAACTTAGGGCGATGCAAAACTAGCTCCAGTTCATAAATATAATGTAGGCATGTATTCCGTAAATAGTCATACATCCTTATGGAAAGAACTTGCATGACATATTTTGTCCTACCCTCCCGTGGCAGCGGGGTCCATAAGGAAACTAAGGGATATCAAGGCCTCATTTTAATAGAGAACTGGAACAAAGCATTAACACATAGTGAATACATGAACTCCTCAAACTACGGTCATCACCGGAAAGCATCCCGAATACTGTCACTCCGGGGTTTGCGGATCATAACACATAGCGGGTGGATATAAATTGCAAGATCGGATCTAGAACATAGATATAATGATGATAACATAAATGTTTTAGATATGAAATCAAGGCACCCAGGACGAAAGTGACAAGCATTAAGCATGGCAAAGTCATAGCAACATCAATCTCAGAACATAATGGATACTAGGGATCAAGCCCTAACAAAACTAACTCGCTCGATTACATGATGAATCTCATCCAACTCCCTCACCGACCAGCGAGCCTACGAAGGAATTACTAACTCCCGGTGGGGAGCATCATGGAATTGGCGATGGACAAGGGTTGGTGATAATGAAGATCGAAGATCCCCCTCTCCAGAGCCCCAAACAGACTCCAGATATGGCCTCCCGATGAAGAACAGGAGGTGGCGGCGGCTCCGTCCCGTGAAACGCGATAATTCTTCCTCCCTGGTTTTTTTCTCTGAAAATAGGATTTTATAGCGTTGAAGATAGGGTCAGCGGGGCCACCAGGTGGGCATAACCCACCTGGGCACGCCAGGAGGGGGACGCGCCCTGGTGGGTTGTTCTCCCCCAGGGACCCCCTCTGGTGGTTCTTGGCTCCAGTATTTTTCTTTTATTGTATAAAAATTCTCCAAAAAGTTTTGTTCCAATCCGAGAAATTTTATTTCCGCACAAAAACAACACCATGGTAGTTCTGCTGAAAACAGCGTCAGTCCGGGTTAGTTTCATTTAGATCATGCAATTAGAGTCCAAAACAAGAGGAAAAACATTAGGAAAGTAGATACGACGGAGACGTATCAACGCTCTTCCAAAATAGTGGGATTATCATCAAATAAAGGCATGACCTCTCCAAGCCCACTTTTATCAAAAAATTCATAAGATTGATCATTCTCCAAAGTAGTGGGGTCATTATTGCCTAAAGTTGGGAATCTTCCAAACCCACTTTCAATATTGTTGCAAATACTATTATCAATATCATATTCATCATGAGGCTTAAATAGATTTTCAAGATCATAAGAAGAACTACCCCAATCATGATCGTTGCAATAACTAGTGGACATAGCAAAATTAGCATCCGCAAGCTTAGGGTTTTGCATATTATTAACACAATTGACATTAATAGAACTTATAATAATATCATTGAAATCATGCTTTTTATTCATAGAGCTATCATGAATTACTTCATAAATTTCTTCTTCTAACACTTCATCACAATTTTCAGATTCATGATTTTTAAGCAAAACTCATAGAGATAATCAAGTGCGCTCAACTCACTACCAATTGGTTCATCATAATTGGATATTTTGAAAAGATTATCAAGTGGATGAGGATCCATAAATATTTACCAAGCGAAGATGCAAGCAAATAGAAGGCACATGGCACACAAACAAAGGTAGCAAACAAGATAAAAGGCAAACGAAAATATTTTTGTATTTTTGTAAAAACTTTTTAGAAGTGGGGGAGATGAAAATGAGAGGCAAATGGAAAATAAAGTAATTGCAAGGAGATGAGAGTTATGAGTAGGTACTTGATAGATGTTGATGATGCCTCCTCAGCAACGGCGCCAGAAATTCTTCCTGGTTGCTTGTATATGCGTTGGTATTTCCCTGAAGAGGAGAGGATGATGCAGCACAACAAAGCTAAGTATTTCCCCCAGTTATGAAACCGAGGTTATCAATACAGTAGGATAACCAAGCAACACTTGTAAACAACACATGCACACAAACAACAAAAACTTGCAACCCAACGCGTAAGGGGGGTTGTCAATCCCTCAATGGTGTGTAGATAGATTAAATTGCATAGGTATTGGTAAATAGATCTAACTAAAAAAATAAACAAATAAAAATTGCAGCAAGGTATTTTGGATTTAATATATGATAGGAAATAGACCCGGGGGCCGTAGTTTTCACTAAAGGCTTCTCTCAAGAAAATAACATACGGTGGGTAAACAAATTACTATTGGCCATGGCAAGATAAATCAATCTAGTTGGCCAAACCAAACCAATAAATCAGAGAAGAAATATGGGGCTATAACAATCATGCATAAAATAGTTCACCAAAAACTCAAATAATATTCATGGATAGAACTGATCATAAACTCACAATTCATCGAATCCCAACAAACACACCGCAAAAAAGAGTTACATCAAATAGATCTCCAAGAACTTCAAGGAGAACATTATATTGAAGATCAAAAAGAGACAAGAAGCCATCTAGCTACTAACTACGAACCCATAGGTCTATAGTAAACTACTCACGCATCATTGGTGGGGCAGCAAGGATGATGAAGAACCCCTTCGTGATCTTTGCCCCCTCCGGCAGAGTGCGGGAAAAGACCTCTAGATTGGATCTCGTGGTTCTGGAACTTGCGGCGGAAAAAGTGTTTCTTTGACTCCCCTAGGGTTTTTTGGATTTTAGAGTATTTATAGAGGCGGAGGTAGGTCAAGGGGGTGCTCGTGGGCCCCAGTACCCACCAAGGCACGCTGGAGGCCCCTAGCGTGCCCTGGTGCCTAGTGGGCCCCACGAGCGTCCCCTCATGCCCTCCAGAAGCTTCCTGGGTGTCTTCCTGCCAGAAAAAATCTCCAATTTTTTTGTGGATTTGGACTTTGTTTTGGTATTGATATTCTGCAAAGTATAAAAGAAGCAAAAAACAGCAACTAGCACTAGGCACTAGTCACTATGTAAATAGGTTAGTCCCAAAAAATGATATAAAGTTGCTAGTAAATGTATATAAAACATGCAAGATTGATAATATAACATCATGGAACAATCAAAAATTATAGATACGTTGGAGGCTTATCAGCATCCCCAAGCTTAATTCCTGCTTGTCCTCGAGTAGGTAAATGATAAAAACAGAATTTTTTATGTGGAATGATGCCTATCATATTCATCACATATTCTTTTCTTTTGTAGCATGGACATTTGGACTTTTAGATGATTCAAAGAAATAGTCTATAATTTGACATGAGGATATCAATACTCAAGCATATCAACAAGCAACCATGTCTTTCAAGATATCAATGCTAAAGAAAGCTATCCCTAGCTCATTATGCTCAATCATTGATCCATTCATGAAACACACTCAAATATTAGCTATATCTAATGCACAAGTATGACAATAGTGTTCCCTAGTTGGTGCTTTATAAGATAAGATGGAGGCTCATGATTAAAAATAAAAATTACATAAAAGTAAATAGATAGGCCCTTCGCAGAGGGAAGCAGAGATTTGTAGAGGTGCCAGAGCTCAAAGCTTAAATTGACAGATAAAATTGTTTTGAGAGGCATGTTTTTCCTGTAAACGAAAACGACCGACATTTCCCAATATTTTCCATGCTAGATAAATTGTAGGCGGTTCCCGAACAAAAATAAAGTTTATTTCCTTTCAACCATTCTTTCACAATCCATGGCTAGCCGTATCCACGGGTGCCTTCCATACCAACACTTTCCAAGGAATTTATTATCACAGTAGGATGAAATCGATGTCTTAATAAAAAGGTGAGTAAAAACGATGTCTTAATGCTTGAAACCAAGGCCTGGCATTCATACTTTCGCTAGTGCCAACTCTCAAGATCATTAACATAATTAAACCACATGATAATCCCTCACATTGAAACGAAGAGTCACTCCAAAGTTTATATCCTATCAAAGAAAGTAGGATGAAATAGTGTATCGTCTTTCCAATCTTGATTTAGTGAACCACCCATTGTCCAAGAAATTGTACTACGACAACACAATATGATACTTATCGTTCAACTTTTAGGCGAAGAGTACCCCAACCTCACTATGGGTATCCGCAAGTTAGTTACTAGACATGCATCATGTAATATCAAATGCAAAGTATTTAATCCAACATAAAGAAACTCCAAGAGCGATCATCAATTCACCACAAAAAGAATAGAGGGAGGGAAATGAACATAATAATTAAGATCCAACTTTTTTAATAAAGCTCATGATACATCAAGAACATGAGAGGGAGAGGTCGAACACATAGCTACTAGTACATACCATCAGCCTTGAGGATGAGCTACCCACACATCACCATGAGAACGGAGAAGTTGATGATGATGATGGAGGAGATATCTGATACGTCTTCAATGTATCTATAATTTTTGATTGTTCCATGCTATATTATATTTTGTTTTGGACATTATTGGGCTTTATTATACACTTTTATATTTTTTTGGGACTAATGTATTAACCAGAGGACCAGCCCAGAATTGCTGTTTTTTGCCTATTTCAGAGTTTCACAGAAAAAGAATACCAAACGGAGTCCAAACGGAATGAAACCTTCGGGAACGTGATTTTCAGAATGAACGTGATCCAGAGGACTTGGAACCTACGTCAAGACATCAACCAGGAGGGCACGAGGTAGGGGGCGCGCCTACCCCCCTAGGCGCGCCCTCCACCCTCATGGGCCCCTTGTTGCTCCACCCACGTACTCCTTCCTCCTATATATACCTACGTACCCCCACACTACCAGATACGGAGCCAAAAACCTAATTCCACCGCCGCAACCTTCTGTACCCGTGAGATCCCATCTTGGGGCCTGTTTCGGAGCTCCTTCGGAGGGGGCATTGATCACGGAGGGCTTCTACATCAACATCATAGCCTCTCCGATGATGTGTGAGTAGTTTACCTCAGACCTTTGGGTCCATAGTTATTAGCTAGATGGCTTCTTCTCTTTTTTTGGATCTCAATAAAATGTTCTCCGCCTCTCTTGTGGAGATCTATTCGATGTAATCTTCTTTTGCGGTGTGTTTGTTGAGACCGATGAATTGTGGGTTTATGACCAAGTTTATCTATGAACAATATTTGAATCTTCTCTGAATTCTTTTATGTATGATTGGTTATCTTTGAAAGTCTCTTCGAGTTATCAATTTGGTTTGGCCTACTACATTGATCTTTCTTGCAATGGGAGAAGTGCTTAGCTTTGGGTTCAATCTTGCGCTGTCCTTTCCTAGTGACAGTAGGGGCAGCAAGGCACGTATTGTATTGTTGCCATCTAGGATAACAAGATGGGGTTTATATAATATTGCATGAGTTTATCCCTCTACATCATGTCATCTTACTTAAAGCGTTACTCTGTTCTTATGAACTTAATACTCTAGATGCATGCTGGATAGCGGTCGATGTGTAGAGTAATAGTAGTAGATGCAGGCATGAGTCGGTCTACCTGTCTCGGACGTGATGCATATATACATGATCATACCTAGATATTCTCATAACTATGCTCAATTCTGTCAATTGCTCAACAGTAATTTGTTCACCCACCGTATTACTTATGCTCTCGAGAGAAGCCACAAGTGAAACCTATGGCCCTCCGGTCTATTTTCCATCATATTTAATCTCCCGACAACAAGCTATTTTTGGCACAGTTTTTATTTTTCTTTCTTTACTTTGCATCTTTATCATAAAAATCCTGAAAATATTATATTATCATATCTATCATATCTCACTCTCGTAAGTGACCGTGAAGGGATTGACAACCCCTTTATTGCGTTGGTTGCGAGGATTTATTTGTTTGTGTAGGTGCGAGGGACTCATGCGTGGCCTCCTACTGGATTGATACCTTGGTTCTCAAAAAATGAGGGAAATACTTACGTTACTTTGCTGCATCACCCTTTCCTCTTCAAGGGAAAACCAACGCAGTGCTCAAGAGGTAGCAAGAAGGATTTTTGGCGCCGTTGCCGTGGAGTCTATGCAAAAGTCAGCATACCAAGTACCCATCACAAACCCTTAACTCCCGCATTACTTTATTTGCCATTTTCCTCTCGTGTTCTTCTCCCCCACTTCACCCTTGCCGTTTTATTCACACTCTCTCTTTTCCGTTTGCTTTTTTTGCTTGCTTCTTCTTTGCTAGTGTGTTGGATTTCTTGCTTGTCACAATGTCTCAAGATAATACCAAATTGTGTGACTTTACCAATACCAACAATAATGATTTCCTTAGCACTCCTATTGCTCCTCTTACCGACACTGAATCTTGTGAAATTAATGCTGCTTTGTTGAATCTTGTCATGAAAGATCAATTCGCCGGCCTTCCTAGTGAAAATGCCGCTACCCATCTAAATAGCTCCATTGATTTATGTGATGATCAAAAGAAGAAAGATGTCGATAATGATATTGTTAAATTGAAGCTATTTCCTTTTTCGCTTAGAGATCGTGCTAAAGCTTGGTTTTCATCTTTGCCTAAAAATAGTATTGATTGTTGGAATAAGTGCAAAGATGCTTTTATCTCTAAGTATTTTCCTCCCGCTAAGATCATCTCTCTTAGAAATGATATTATGAATTTTAAGCAACTTGATCATGAACATGTTGCACAAGCTTGGGATATGATGAAATTAATGATACGTAATTGCCCTACACATGGTTTGAATTTGTGGATGATTATACAAAAAAATTATGCCGGATTGAATTTTGCTTCTAGAAATCTTTTAGATTCAGCCGCGGAAGGCACTTTTATGGAAATCACTTTAGGAGAAGCTACTAAACTCCTAGATAATATTATGGTTAATTATTCTCAATGGCACACTGAAATATCTACTAAAATAAAAGTGCATGCGATAGAAGAAATTAATGTTTTGAGTGGAAATATGGATGAACTTATGAAATTATTTGCTACTAGGAGTGTTTCTTCTGATCCTAATGATATGCCTTTGTCTACTTTGATTGAGCATAATAATGAATCTATGGATGTGAATTTTGTTGGTAGGAATAATTTTGGTAACAACGCGTATAAAGGAAACTTTAATCCTAGGCCTTATCCTAGTAATTCCTCTAATAATTATTGTAATTTCGACAACAATTCTTATGGAAATTTTAATTAGATGCCCTCTTAATTTGAGACTAGTGTTAAGGAGTTTATGAATTCGCCAAAAAAATCAATGCTTTGCTTGAAGAAAAATTGCTTAAAGTTGATGAATTGGCTAGGAACGTCGATAGAATTTCTCTTGATGTTGATTCTTTAAAACTTAGATCTATTCCTCCTAAGCATGATATCAATGAGTCTCTCAAATCCATGAGAATTTCCATTGATGAGTGCAAAGAAAGAACCGCTAGGATGCGTGCTAAGAAAGATTGCTTTGTGAAAGCGTGTTCTTCAAATTTCAATGAAAATAAAGATGAAGATCTAAAATTATTGATGTGTCCCCTATTAAATCTTTGCTTTGCAATATTAATCTTGATAATGATGGGACTGAATATGATCCACCTTTACCTAGAATGCGTTCTAAAAATTTGGAGTTTTTAGATCTTGATGCTAAAATTGATAAAAGTGGGATTGAAGAGATCAAAAAATTAGATATTAATGAACCCACTATTTTGGATTTCAAGGAATTTAATTATTATAATTGTTCTTTAATAGATTGTATTTCCTTTTTGCAATCCGTGCTAAATTCTCCTCATGCTTATAGTCAAAATAAAGCCTTTATCAAACATATCGTTGATGCTTTGGTGCAATCTTATGAAGAAAAACTTGAGTTGGAAGTTTCTATCCCTGGAAAACTTTATGATGAGTGGGAACCTACTATTAAAATTAAAATTAAAGATCATGAATGCTATGCTTTGTGTGATTTGGGTGCTAGTGTTTCCACGATTCCAAAAACTTTATGTGATTTATTAGGTTTCCGTCATTTTGATGATAGCTCTCTAAACTTGCACCTTGCGGATTCCACTATTAAGAAACCTATGGGAAGAATTAATGATGTTCTTATTGTTGCAAATAGGAATTATGTGCCCATAGATTTTATTGTTCTTGATATATATTGCAATCCTTCATGTCCTATTATTCTTGGTAGACCTTTCCTTAGAACGATTGGTGCAATTATTGATGTGAAGGAAGGGAATATTAGATTCCAATTTCCGTTAAGGAAAGGAATGGAACACTTCCCTAGAAATAAAATAAAATTATCTTATGAATCTATTATGAGAGCCACTTATGGATTGCCTACCAAAGATGGCAATACCTAGATCTATCCTTGCTTTTATGCCTAGCTAGGGGAGTTAAACGATAGCGCTTGTTGGGAGGCAACCCAAATTTATTTTAATTTTTTTTTCTTTTTTTATTCTGTTTAGGAATAAATATTTTATCTAACCTCTGGTTAGATGTGTTTTATGTTTTAATTAGTGTTTGTGCCAAGTTAAACCTATAGGATCTTCTTGATGATAGTTATTTGATCTTGCTGTAAATTCCAGAAACTTTATGTTCACGAAAATAATTTTTAAAAATCATTAGAATACGATAAAATATTGATTCCAATTGCTTCTGATCAATAATCAAATTTTCTAGGACTTCCTATTTTGGCTGAATTTTTGGAGTTCCATAAGTTTGCGTTAGTTACAGATTACTACAGACTGTTCTGTTTTTGACAGATTCTGTTTTTCTTGTGTTGTTTGCTTATTTTGATGAATCTATGGCTAGTAAAATAGTTTATAAACCATAGAGAAGTTGGAATACAGTAGGTTTAACACCAATATAAATAAATAATGAGTTCATTACAGTACCTTGAAGTGGTCTTTTGTTTTCTTTCGCTAACGGAGCTTACGAGATTTTCTGTTAAGTTTTGTGTTGTGAAGTTTTCAAGTTTTGGGTAAAAGATTTGATGGATTATGGAACAAGGATTGGCAAGATCCTAAGCTTGGGGATGCCCATGGCATCCCAATATAATCTAAGGACACCTAAAGCCAAATCTTGGGGATGCCCCGGAAGTCATCCCCTCTTTCGTCTACTTCCATCGGTAACTTTACTTGGAGCTATATTTTTATTCACCACATGATATGTGTTTTGCTTGGAGCATCTTGTATTATTTGAATCTTTGCTTTCTATTTTACCACAATAATCCTTTCTGTACACACCTTTTTAGAGAGACACACTTGATTCGGAAATTATTAGAATACTCTATGTGCTTCACTTATATCTTTTGAGTTATATAGTTTTTGCTCTAGTGCTTCACTTATATATTTTAGAGCACGATGGTGGATTTGTTTTATAGAAACTATTGTTCTCTCATGCTTCACTTATATTATTTTGAGAGACCTTCAAAACAGCATGGTAGTTTGCTTTAACAATAATAGGCATTCAAGATTAGTAAAGAAAAAAGAAAATTCTTATGAGTGTGTTTAATACTATGAGAAGTTTGATGCTTGATAATTGTTTTGAGATATGAAGATGGTGATATTAGAGTCATGATAGTTGAGTAGTTTTGAATTTGAGAAATACTTGTGTTAAAGTTTGTGATTCCCGTAGCATGCACGTATGGTGAACCGTTATGTGATGAAGTCGGAGCATGATTTATTTATTGATTGTCCTCCTTACGAGTGGCGGTCGGGGACGAGCGATGGTCTTTTCCTACCAATCTATCCTCCTGGGAGCATGCACGTAATACTTTGCTTTGATAACTTGTAGATTTTTGCAATAAGTATATGAGTTCTTTATGACTAATGTTGAGTCCATGGATTATACGCACTTTTCCTCCTTCCACCATTGCTAGCCTCTCTAATACCACGCACTTTTCGCCGGTATCATACACCCACCATATACCTTCCTCAAAACAGCCACCATATCTACCTATCATGGCATTTCCATAGCCATTCCAAGATATATTGCCATGCAACTTACCACCATTCCGTTTACTATGACACGCTCCATCATTGTCATATTGCTTCGCATGATCATGTAGTTGACATTGTATTTGTGGCAAAGCCACCGTTCATAATTCTTTCATACATGTCACTCTTGATTCATTGCATATCCCGGTACACCTCCGGAGGCATTCACATAGAGTCATATTTTGTTCTAAGTATTGAGTTGTAATTGTTGAGTTGTAAGAAAATAGAAGTGTGATGATCATAATTTTTAGAGCATTGTCCCAAGTGAGGAAAGGATGATGGAGACTATGATTCCCCCACAAGTCAGGATGAGACTCCGGACTAAAAAAAAGAAAAGGCCCAAATAAAAAAATGAATGAGAGAAAAAGAGAGAAGGGACAATGCTACTATCCTTTTACCACACTTTTGCTTCAAAGTATCACCATGATCTTCATGATAAAGAGTCTCCTATGATATCACTTTCATATACTAGTGGGAATTTTTCATTGTAGAACTTGGCTTGTATATTCCAATGATGGGCTTCCTCAAAATGCCCTAGGTCTTCGTGAGCAAGCGAGTTGGATGCACACCCACTTAGTTTCTTTTGTTGAGCTTTCATATACTTATAGCTCTAGTGCATCCGTTGCATAGCAATCCCTACTCACTCACATTGATATCTATTGATGGGCATCTCCATAGCCCGTTGATATGCATAGTTGATGTGAGACTATCTTCTCCTTTTTGTCTTCTCCACAACCGCCATTCTACTCCACATATAGTGCTATGTCCATGGCTCACGCTCATGTATTGCGTGAAGATTGAAAAAGTTTGAGAACGTCAAAAGTATGAAACAATTGCTTGGCTTGTCATCGGGGTTGTGCATGATTTAAATATTTTGTGTGGTGAAGATAGAGCATAGCCAGACTATATGATTTTGTAGGGATAACTTTCTTTGGCCATATTATTTTGAGAATACATAATTGCTTAGTTAGTATGCTTGAAGTATTATTATTTTTATGTCAATATTAAACTTTTGTCTTGAATCTTTCGGATCTGAATATTCATACATAATTAAGAATAATTACATTGAAATTATGCCAAATAGCATTCCACATCAAAAATTCTGTTTTTATCATTTACCTACTCGAGGACGAGAAGGAATTAAGCTAGGCGATGCTTGATACGTCTCCAACGTATCTATAATTTTTTACTGTTCCATGCTATATTATATTCTATTTTGGACATTACTGGGCTTTATTATACACTTCTATATTATTTTTGGGACTAACCTATTAACCGGAGGCCCAGCCCAGAATTGTTGTTTTTTGCCTATTTCAGAGTTTCGCAGAAAAAGAATATCAAACGGAGTCCAAACGGAATGAAACCTTCGGGAACGTGATTTTCATAACGAACGTGACCTAGAGGACTTGGACCCTACGTCAAGACATCAACAAGGAGGGCACGAGGTAGGGGGGCGCGCCTACCCCCCCTAGGCGCTCCCTCCACCCTCGTGGGCCCCCTGTTGCTCCATCGACGTACTCCTTCCTCCTATATATACCTACGTACCCCCAAACTACCAGATACGGAGCCAAAAACCTAATTCCACCACCGCAACCTTCTGTACCCGTGAGATCCCATCTTGGGGCCTATTCCAGAGCTCCACCGGAGGGGCATCGATCATGGAGGGCTTCTACATCAACATCATAGCCTCTCTGATGATGTGTGAGTAGTTTACCTCAGACCTTCGGGTCCATAGTTATTAGCTAGATGGCTTCTTCTCTCTTTTTGGATCTCAATACAATGTTCTCCCCCTCTCTTGTGGAGATCTATTCGATGTAATCTTTGCGGTGTGTTTGTTGAGACCGATGAATTGTGGGTTTATGACCAAGTTTATCTATGAACAATATTTGAATCTTCTCTGAATTCTTTTATGTATGGTTGGTTATCTTTGCAAGTCTCTTCGAATTATCAGTTTGGTTTGGCCTACTAGATTGATCTTTCTTGCAATGGGAGAAGTGCTTAGCTTTGGGTTCAATCTTGCGGTGTCCTTTCCCGGTGTGATGAGGGGCAGCAAGGCACATATTGTATTGTTGCCATCGAGGATAACAAGATGGGGTTCATATCATATTGCATGAGTTTATCCTCTACATCATGTCATCTTACTTAAAACGTTACTCTGTTCTTATGAACTTAATACTCTAGATGCATCTTTGGATAGCGGTCGATGTGTGGAGTAATAGTAGTAGATGCAGGTGAGTCGGTCTACTTGTCTCGGACGTGATGCCTATATACATGATCATACCTAGATATTCTCATAACTATGCTCAATTCTGTCAATTCCTCAACAGTAATTTGTTCACCCCCCGTAATACTTATGCTCTCAAGAGAAGCCTCTAGTGAAACCTATGGCCCTCGGGTCTATTTTCCATCATATTTAATCTCCCGACAACAAGCTATTTCTGGCGCCATTTTTATTTTTCTTTCTTTACTTTGCATCTTTATCATAAAAATACCAAAAATATTATCTTATCATATCTATCAGATCTCACTCCCGTAAGTGACCATGAAGGGATTGACAACCACTTTATTGCGTTGGTTGCGAGGATTTATTTGTTTGTGTAGGTGCGAGGGACTCGTGCGTGGCCTCTTACTAGATTGATACCTTGGTTCTCAAAAACTGAGGGAAATACTTACGCTACTTTGCTACATCACCCTTTCCTCTTCAAGGGAAGACCAACACAGTGCTCAAGAGGTAGAAATATTGTCGGTGGTGTCCCGGTTCCATCGGATGTAACATCCCAATTTTCAATTTGGATGTTATACATAGGTCATCATATGCATATCATATTTTATTTGCATTTCAGTTGAGGTCCTATAAATCTTAAGCAACTCAAGGGGCCAAGGAGAGATTTGGGGATTTCATTTATTTTCATATGTGGATTTTTTTCTCAAACTTGAAAAGAGGATCAATTTGGTTTTAATATTTTCCTCTCCAATTATTCCCAAGATTAAAAATAAAAAGAGAAGATAATATGTCTTCTTCAAAAGAGAGGAATATTGGAGAAGAAAGTTTAAAATCAAAATTTATATTTTATTTGGATTTTAATTGCTATTTTATTTGAATTGGAAAAATATGCATTTTTTAAAATTGCATTTTGAGGCCAGAAAAATGTTCACCTTGTTCTAAATATTAGGTTTAGACGGTGAAAATTGTTTCTGGTATTTTTAGAATTTTTTGTTTTATTAGGATTTTATTCGGGTGGAATTTATTTAAAAAAATCTTCTTCCCGCCCAACTGGGCCGAAGGCCCAGTCGAGGAGGCCGGCCCACCAGCCACCGCTGCCTCCCCCTCCGACTCGGGACAGAGTCCCGAGCCTCGCCGCCGCCGTGTCCCGCTCGGATATGCGCCGCCGTACCCCCTCCCGCAAGGTAGCCGCCCCCTGGCCTTTATATACCGCCCCACCCCGCCGCCTCCTCTCCTCACCTCGAGCTGCCGCCGCACCACCGGCATCGAGCTGCCTGTCGGTGTCAAAACCGGCGGATCTCGGGTAAGGGGTCCCGAACTGTGCGTCTAAGGCGGATGGTAACAGGAGGCGGGGGACACAATGTTTACCCAGGTTCGGGCCCTCTCTATGGAGGTAATACCCTACTTCCTGCTTGATTGATCTTGATGATATGAGTATTACAAGAGTTGATCTACCACGAGACGGTAGAGGCTAAACCCTAGAAGCTAGCCTATGATTATGATTGTTGTTATCTCTATCGACTAGCCTGGCCTCGTTTTATATAATGCACCAGAGGCCTAGGATAACAAGAGTCCCAGCCGAATACGCCGGTGGGGAGGAGTCCTTGTCTTGATCACCAAGTCTTGTGGAATCTTCCTTGTATGCGGCAGCTGTCCGAACTGGCCCATGAGTATACGGCCATGGGGTTCCTCGGCCCAATCTAACAGATCGGGAGATGACGTGGTGAGTACCCCCTAGTGCAGGACACCGTCAGTAGCCCCCTGAACCGGTCTTCAAGTTAGGGACGCTCCTCGATTCTTACGAACTGTTCTTCATCTTTGGTCATCGGTCTTGAAAACTGGTTCAACAAAATTTCCCATCATCTGTCTTGAGGATTGCCGAGCTAAATCTGACGAGTTTATACGTCGGGTATCCGAGGAGTCCTTTAAGTCTTCAGCCTTTATCAATGCCTTGTTATTTTTATGCCACACCTCGGGTTTGAAGTTGTTCCCGTGCGGTGGTGTCCTCTTGCATCTGAGCCCCAACTCCGGACTGCATTCGAGGTATCCTTTGCAGCCAAGCACCAATGCCGGGCTGTGTCCAAGCTCCCACGTCGGACTGTATCTCCGAGGTGTCATAGATCACCTTGGTTCGAAAAAGTCAAAGGAGTTTGGCCGAGCTTAATGCCGGAAATACCCTTTATGGAGCTAGCCGCTGGCGCCCAAGCTTTATGCCGGACTGCTTCCGAGGTGGTGCACCACCCGACAGCGGGCTGATTTTTTGTGAATATTTTTGACTAGTGCAGTTTATTCTCTGTCGAGGTATATAGCCAGTATATGTATATCCAGTAGCCCTCAAGGTGTGTATCAGTCTAAAACCCGAGATGCACCTGAAGGAAAACATGAAACCGCTGCTCCCAGTAGCCCCTCAGACTCAGGCCGATGCGCGAAATCGGCCTGAGGATCAACTCCTAGCTCGGCAGCATACATAGGAATAAAAATGTAGTGTAATATATTAGAGATAATAGTGATCGGCGAACGGGCCCTTGAGAGAGGGTCTTGAAAAGTTGCCATAATATATTTAGCTTGACGCCGGATAGGTCCAAATGGTTCTTATTGTTGTCCGAAGACGCGCTTTCCCATAGTTCGATCAAGCCGAACACTGAGCCCTTTGAATTTTCTACATTGAATAGGCAATGCATTAGCCCCCGAGACACTGGTCGGGTGGCAACACCAGATCATGGGATCGATGTGCCCCTTTAATATTTGTAAATAATGAGCGCAAATCCCAGTAGCCCCCGAGCCTTAATATGGGCACGGGTGGCCGAATTAAGGATCGATATCCAGAGTAAAATTATAGATTATGTGTAATGATTCTATGTATCCAAGTACTTTACATCATTGTTTTGACTCCATTGCGACCGTTTATCAGTTGAAAGTGGCCCATCGTCGGCTTCTACCCCTTTGTAGATACTACGCAGGGTGTTTCCGCAATAACAAGAGAACCTTTAGCCGACGTCTCGGTGCCCGAAGGCGGTTGTGTTAGCGGAAACGAGGCAATCAGATATGCGGGCTTTATAACTTTCGCTTAGTCATAGGAGCTTTAATCTGGGGAAGCTAGCTATGAGCCCCCGGTTAGTGTTCGGCGACATCCGAGGTCAAGCCGTAAACACTTCGGCCAATGTTATGAACAGCCCGCCATTTAACATAGTCATCAGATCGCTGACCAGTTTACACTTATTGTGACAGTCATTTTTTGGCTTTCTCCACTGAGGTGCTTAACCATACGAGCTGGAAGCACAATCGCAGTGGTTCTCCCTTTGCACACCTTGCCGAACAAAGCGGAACGTAGGAGGCAAGCACAGGAGCCAGGCAAACCAACTATTGACCAAAGACACAATTCGAAACCAATGCATATATAGTAGTGTCCGAGAATGTTTTTGCCAAATCTCCAAAGGTGTCCGGCGTTGCACTGCGAGACTTATGCTGGAAACACACAAATAGTTTAAAATTGCCATAGGCTTGGAAAACCAAAAAACGTTAGTGAAAACCTGACGTCCGAACAAGATCAAGTGTTCTGTGCCAATCTGAAAATTGGACTTTAGAAAAAAAGTGCTTCTGTCGTGCTTTAACATGACACATCCTATCTAAAGACTTCAAGTGGGTCAGCCTACGGCTTCAACCTCATATCCCAAAGGCGTAGTACTTCTCATTAGGCCATTTTAGCAAACTAATCTCTAGCGGCTTTGAGAGGGAAATTAGGCTCCCCGGCTAGTGACCACACACTCGTGTCGAAAAAAGGAGTGATAAATTATAATAATAATAAAAAACTTTGCAACTACTAAGAAGAAGAACACTTATTATAAAACGGCTCATATAAATTTAAGAGCCCCCAAGTGACTTGGGTAAAAGAATTTTATGTATAATGATTCTATGTACCGAAGTACTTATATCATATCTGTGTTCACCTGAACTTTAAACGCGTCTTAACCGACCGTCAGCTTCTCCCTCTTCGGTCAAGAGCAAAAAAGTGTTATGTACTCCACCTGTCGAGAATATCGACGGTGTTTCTGATAACCAGGCAATCAGGCCATAAGGCTATAACAGACAAAGCGCGCTCAAGGAACTTATTCTATATTACTGACGACATGTAAGAAGCATCTTCGAAGAAAATAGTACCCCCACCGATACCTTTCTTCGGTTGCTCATTGCTACTATGAGACGTGTGCAATAGATTTTTTGTACTCATGAGTTCCGTTGTGTGCCGACCATAATTGAGAACAATAAGAGCGCTAGCTTTCGGCTTCACCAGTCGAGGTCCGCTCGGATGACCCGATCGTGACAATCGCAGAGGTGCTCCTTTACTCCCTAGCCGAACAATCGGGAACGTAGGGGTAAACACAGGAGCGAGGCAACCCAGCTTGCAAATCGCTTAAGTCAACATGGTGCATATTGTGGCGTAATACACGAACAAGGAACGAAGCCGTACAAGTGTAATCATTTGCAAGAGGAAAGGCTTCATAAAGGAAGCCCCCAAGTAATGGGGTATTTGAATTTGTGTGTCACAAATAAAGTTTTGACAAGGAGATTTTTTAAAAGCAACTTTTTTGCCAAAAAAGTATAATGCTTGGTTGAACCGAACACAAGTTAAAAATTTAAAGCTTTGAGCATGAAAGCGACTTAGCTGGTTAACGTGTTCGGCATTGATGACGCGGTCCGAGCTTGATGCGGGACAAGGTTCCATCCCCCAAGCCGGTCCTGAGGTGGCGGAGCGAAGAGCTCGGCACTCCGAAGTGGTGTCATAGCACGACCAATGCAGGACGGTAGAGTGACACCGAAGTCCCCATCATGGGTTAATGAGGTGTTGACGAAGCCCCCCGTCCAGCCGAGGTGACGTGGTATGTCGATCGCCGAGTTGGCGATCTCGCCCGACCGGATCATTTTCCTGTGCACAAAAAATAGTGCAAACCGGAGATAATAGTAACAATAATAAAAAAAGGTTGCATAATAAATAATTTATGCAAAGTGAGTAATAAAAGAAAATATGACCTGTGCGTCGAACACTCGATGAAGTAGAGCTTTCTCGGCGATGCTGAAGTCCCCGAGGCAACCGAACACGTCGGTATGGCAACACGACCAACAAGGTGATCACGCGAGCCGATTTATGCTGATTGGGACGACGGCGTCGGCTTGCCGAAGAGTCCACGTGACGCAGTCGAAGTCCATTACTTCACTGGTCGTTCCGAGTTCTGGATGCGGCGTTCGCCGGACTATGTACTGAAACTAACCGAACCACCATGCAACCATCGTTAGTGCGGCCACCATTCGATAGACCTGTGTAAAAATGATGGAACAAGTCAGAGTAATAATTTCTTGGGAAAAATAAACCCAAACAAACAAAAATTACAAGGATTAATAGCACCTGGTTTATTTGTTGTAGCAATCCAAAGAAAGGTGACTCCCAAAATTGGGACTCGATCCGCACACCCATTGCCTGACGGGTGATAAAGAGACGGCATGGCGACGCTGGCAAAGGTCGGATTGCCGAGGCAAAGCCCTCGGTCCAGCCAATGTGACAAGACGGGTCGGCTAGTGACGTCGAAGTCTCCGGAGTAGGTTGATGAAGAGGTGGCGGAGCCCCCGGTCCAGCCGAGATGTCGAAGCCTCGATGTCAGCCGATGAGTCGAAGTAGGCCGACGTGATGGACATCGGCTTGAAAAAGCAATAGTGTAGCCCTGCTGATGCAGGTCGTGACGTGGTCAATGCCGGATTGATGAAGTGACCGTGCGGCGATGCCAGTGTGCCACTCCGTGTAATCCGTGGGGCGTTGATGTTGGTGATGATTTATCCTTCGCGATGCCAAACTCTTGTTCGGCTTGCCGAGATGATGATCGAAGGAGTTGAGCTCGGCTCAATAAAGCGGCGATGTGTCTAGCGTAGGTCGGTAGCCGTGGAGCAATACTGCCGGTCTGGTTTGACACCAGCGTGATGGTGAAGATTACCTCGGAGGAAGCTTAAAATTTTATGGGTACGTGTTTAAAAACAACGTGCAATACGCTAGAAAAAAATTCCTTCAAACGGGGTGTCCAATATCCCATTCATGAAGAAACATGAACTCGGGCCGGATTCGTATTTGTGCAGAAAACAAATCCAAAAAGTGATGCACTAATCGGAAGGTTCCCGAAGTTTGAACGGTCGGATCGATCTGAAATTTTGAGGGCTGGTAGATATAGGAATTCCGCAGCCGATCAATGGTTGGATCTTCCAAAGGACGTCCGAGGTAGAAGCTGTACACCACGCCCTAAACTCGTTCAGATTCCCGTCCAGATTTGACAGGGCTCCGGTATATCGCGGATTTCTAGAGATTCCTCGATCGGAACTCGACAAAATTTTCCAGGGTTTTTGTAGACTCAATTCCGCACAATTTCACCGAAGCAATCGTTAAAACGACACTTGAGGAGGTGGTGGCGGCGGATACAAGTTCGCTGTCCAGAAAAACAGCATGGTCGCCCGAGGGCAATGTTAACGTTAAGCCCCCGGGCCCCCCGGATGATTCCTCCATGATCTCGATAGAGATCGGAGTTGATGTTGATGAATGGCCTCATCCGAACATGACGACCGGAGGTAGGGCACTGTCCTCGATCCTGCCAATGTGACCAGCCGAGCCGGTGATGAAGAAGCCGACGCGCAGTTGATCTGCAGTCGAGCCATTGATCCTTTTGCCGATCGCACATCAGAACTCTCAATGAAAGCACCAATGTCGGTGTCAAAACCGGCGGATCTCGGGTAGGGGGTCCTGAACTGTGCGTCTAAGGCGGATGGTAATAGGAGGCGGGGGACACAATGTTTACCCAGGTTCAGGCCCTCTCTATGGAGGTAATACCCTACTTCCTGCTTGATTGATCTTGATGATATGAGTATTACAAGAGTTGATCTACCACGAGATCGTAGAGGCTAAACCCTAGAAGCTAGCCTATGATTATGATTGTTGTTATGTCTATCGACTAGCCTGGCCTCGGTTTATATAATGCACCAGAGGCCTAGGATAACAAGAGTCCTAGCCGAATACGCCGGTGGGGAGGAGTCCTTGTCTTGATCACCAAGTCTTGTGGAATCTTCCTTGTATGCGGCAGCTGTCCGAACTTCGCCCATGAGTATACGGCCATGGGGTCCTCGCCCAATCTAACAGATCGGAGATGACGTGGTGAGTACCCCTAGTCCAGACACCGTCACATTGCCATTGCTTTGCGTCGCCGCCGTTTGCCGCGCGACACGTCGCTTCGCCGCCAGCGCCGCCACTTGCCGCCGACGCCGCCGCCCGCAGCGCCGCCGCCGCCGCCTAAGCCGCCGTCGCCGAACCGCCGCTCGCCGGAAGAACCGCCGCCGCCTGCCGGTTTTTTTCCATCGATTTTAGGTATAAAACCTAGATTGTTTTTTAGGTTATGTCGATTTTCTTTTCGGTTCGACGGTTTAGATCAGTTTTATATTTTAGGGTTTCTAATTAGCGAACGTTTTCTGTTTTGTTCATTTAATCGAACACGTTCGTTCGGTTAGTTCTGTTAGCGAACGTTCGTTCGTTAGGTTTTTTTCTTTTTATTTTATTTTTCGGCTAGGGACCTTTCCGCGATTATTTTTATCGCAGATTAGCCCCTGATTTTCAAACCCTCGTAACTTTTTGCTCATTAATCCAAATCCAGTGAAACCAACGCCAAAATCTTCGTCTCAAACCCCTCCTTCCAGATAACGAACTTGAACATGATTTTAACAATTTAAAATTTGGTTTCAAGAAGATTTGAATTCGAACTTCTTTTGATCGTAGTTTAAATTTCGTAGCTCCGATTCGATTGATTCTTTTTGCAAATCGAAGCTCTTCAGTTGAACTTTCAGTTTGGATCTTCTCATTTGAGTTTTAGCATTGCATCTATTGCTTGTATGCTTATGTATGTTATTGTTTGTTTACGATAGAGTTCCCGGAGTGCGAAGCGTGCTACTACGAGTCACTAGGGTTTTCAGATCGTCGGCAAGGCAAGTAACACTTTGATCATACCCCTTTATTACCTGGTTTTTATGCATTAGTTCCAATCCTCAAACACTGCATGGTTAGGACTTGATAACATGTGGGTTTTTGGGAAGTAGTGTTGAGGTAGTACCTATTGCCCTTTCATTCAAACCTCGAGAGTTGCTACGTTACGCTTATTATTCTTTGATATGCTATGCTCATAGACGTGGTTTGGATTGAGTGATTCATGACAGCTGTGAGAATTATTACGAACTAAGGGTTTATTTAAGGTGGCTACTTTAACACACATCTGGGAGGATTGGTTTGTGGGCACTTGCGGAATCCAGTGTTGTCCTAGGAGATCTCGGGGTATTCGCGTGATTTTCCTATGGTTTGCCACCCAGGCTCAAAGGGACCATAAGATTATTCATGCTAGAAACTTCCGTGTGCAGCCACAAGCCATTATGGGCTCTGGCATAGTTGAGTAAGTCGTGGGAAACCTTTCCATGATGGGCTAGCATATGTAGGGGATTGTAGGTGTACCGGCCTATCTATCGGTTAAGCGGACCTCTTCGGAAAGACTGTATCTCGGTCATCCGTTTCTCAAACACCATGCAGTGCGAGAAATACAACGGAGGAGATCTAGTCTTGTGGGGAAAAGCGCGCAAACCTCTGTAGAGTGTACAAACTAATCATGGTTAGCCGTGTCCCCTGTTATGGACAGCTTGAGTATCTGGTGCTTGAATTATTATGATGATCTCATCACTCTATCTAATTAATTTGTTTGGTTAATGATTACTTTAATTTGGGATTTAGATGGGGTTACCATTCTCAATGTTTTCAACAAACTTTGGTAGTTAAATAAAATATATTCCTTTGTTGTAGGGATAAACTAGCTTTCTGCAAATGATAATCATAGAGCCTCCACCAGCCATATATGCATATAGTTATAGTTGTTACTTGTTCATTGCTCTATAGTGTTATCTTGCCAGCATATTCCATGTGCTGACCTACACAGGCTGCAACATATTATGTTGCGAAGTTTTCATACGAAGAGTAAGGTGCGCTAGGTCTTTGTCGTGCACTCAACTATGCCATTGGGGTTGATGGACTCATTTACCTTCGAAGCTTCCGCTGTTATCCTATTTAGATGGCCTTGAGCCATATTTATTGTAATAAGTTCTCTTTTGAGACATTCGATGTAATAAGTGTGTGATTGAACTCTATTATAAATTCTTCAAGTACTGTGTGTGTCAGCATTACCGATCCAGGGATGACACTTATGCACAGAGATTTGACCGTCTGAGGTCGGATCGCTACAAGATGGTATCAGAGCATACGCTGACTGTAGGATGCGGTCACTAAGATGAGCCATAGGAACCTCTTCTCTACTCATTTGTGACTCTTGTCCATTTTCTGTTCTATAGATGGCGGACCCAAGGAACAAGTTTGCTCAACCGGATGAAGATACACCTTTTGGACGACACTTGAAGGAAGCCACTAGGTACCTGAACATCGGAATACCAAGCTTCACCGGGACCTACATTGCCACTTTACCAAAAGAGAAGCGTTGGATGATTCGAGTTCATGTTCCAGGAAGGACATCCGCGCCAGTTACTGAGCCCATAGACTTTTCCTTTGATGAACCAACCCGGAGTCTAGGAAAGAGCATGGCAGCCCACATCGCCATGGGACGCATCGGCGAAGTTTACCACCATGATCTTAAGAACACAATCTACCAGATATGTGGGTACCGAGATGAGCAATGGGAGATAATTTCCACCAGGTGGGACAAGTCCATTGCAGCCTACATCCAGGAGTTAAACCAACACATTCGTCGTCAGGAGAACCAGATGTGCGCCAGCATGATAGACATGAAGAAGTCGATGACCAGGAACATGGAACTAGAAGAGGAACTCAAGTCTACACGCGATGGATATGAAGAAGAAATTGCAGCATTACTGGAGAAGAATGAAGACCTAAATAAGAAGCTAGGAGTATTCATGGGAGATCCCGCACCTGGAGAGGACAACCATCCCAAAGACTACATCATCATCGACGACACCGACTCCGACCCCGACAATGATGATGATTATGAAGACGAAGCTGGAGCAGATATCATGGAGTCTTCCACCGATCAAAATTTCTAGTCGACCATCATATTATTAGTAGTATTCCCCCATGTATAAAGAAATAGTCCGAGTATTTGTAACGATAGTTAGATCGATTGTATGCCCTCGTTTTGAATTGAGTGGTGTGTTTATGATTGTGTGTTTGTCTCATGTGCATACGGGTAGTGATTTCTCTTTAGACCTCACTCTATTCTAATCTCTCCCCTCTAGACCCATCAGATGCCTCCGAGACGTGACCCCGGATTTGTCTTCCCACCGGAGCTCACTCAGTTGATCCAGCAGCAGAATGCTTTGATGCAGCTACTAGTCCAGAACCAAGGCAACAACAACAACAACAACAACAACAACAACAACAACAACAACAACAACAAAAACAACAACAACAACAACCCACCGCCACCACCTCCAGTTGAAAACTCAGCCCGTTTTCTAAGGTTGAATCCGCCGGTGTTTTCCAGTTGCACCGAGCCGATTGTTGCTGATGACTGGCTCCGCAGGATTGGAAGGGAGCTGACCAGCGCAGGTTGCACATATGTTGAGAAGGTGCGCTTTGCCGCACACCAACTGGATGGACCCGCAACCTCATGGTGGAAGAATTACACAATCACTTTACCCATAGCCAATGTTACTTGGGATCAGTTTCAGCAAGCTTTTCGCATCGCACATGTCTCAGCTGGAGCAATGAGTATGAAGAAGTGTGAGTTTTGCAACTTACACCAGGGAAATCATACTGTGGGGCGGTATGTGGATGAGTTCAGCAAGTTAGCTCGCTATGCCCCTGATGATGTGGCCACAGATGCCACAAAGAAGGAGAAGTTTATGGAAGGGCTGAATGATGAGCTGAGCATGCAGTTGATGGTGGCAACATTCACTAACTACCAGGAGTTGGTAGATACGACCCTTATGATAGAAGGCAAGCAGCAACAGAGAGAGAGCCGCAAAAGGAAGTATGGACAGGGGAAGTATAATTCTGGAGCTCAGCAGAAGCCTCGCTTCACCCCTAACTCAGGAGGTTACACCCATAACCATGGAGGCCATACTCACAATGGAGGAAGCACGCATAATCACAGTGGCCCCAAGAATGGAAATGGGAATGGAGCAAGCATCAGCCAGAATCATTCCAATCCAGCAACACTCGCTAAGAAGGACCTGAGCCATGTTACCTGCTACAAGTGCGGGAAGACTGGACACTATGCCAATGATTGTTCAGAATTGAAGAATGGAAATAGAAATGGGAACTCTGGGAAGAAGCCCAGCCCTTTCACCAGAGGACAAGTGAACCACGTTAACGTGGAGGAGGTTGAAGATCAGCCAGATGCAGTTATAGGTAAATTTTTGATTAAGTCATTTATTGCTACTGTTCTTTTTGATACTGGTGCATCGCATTCATACATATCAAGGGGACTTGTGGATAAGTATAAGTTGCCAACCAAAGCCCTTAAGACACCTATGTTAGTAAGCTCACCAGGAGCAGAGTATATGGCAAGCAGCGGATGTTTTCAGATGCCATTAGCCATAGGTAGGCACGTTTTCCCCTCAGACCTAATAATCCTGGAGTCACAAGGATTGGATGTGATACTAGGCATGGATTGGATATCCCTGTATGGAGGAAATATCGATTGTGCTAGTAGGACAATTCTACTCACCACCCCGGAGGGAAAGAGGATCAAGTATGTATCATGACATGCATCAAGGAGGACCCAAGTAAATTCACTCTCAGGAGTTGTTCAGGAAGAAGTGCTTGTTGTGAAGGATTACCTGGATGTATTTCCAGAAGAATTACAAGGCATGCCACCAGATCGAGACATACAATTTTTGATAGAGCTATTTCCAGGCACCAGACCAATATCGAAGAGACCATATCGGATGCCCGCAAATGATCTGGAGGAAATTAAAAATCAGATTAATGACTTACTGGAGAAAGGTTATATCCGACCAAGTTCATCACCTTGGGGTGCCCCAGTGCTCCTAGTTGAGAAGAAGGATGGATCTTTGATAATGGTTGTTGATTATCGGGCCTTGAATGAAGTGACGATCAAGAAAAAGCACCCATTACCGATGATTAATGATTTGTTTGACCAGCTGCAGGGAGCTAAAGTATTCTCCAAGATCGATCTATGATCAGGATATCACCAGTTGAAGATTTGGGAATAGGATATACCTAAGACATCTTTTACCACAAGGTATGGGTTATATGAGTACACGGTCATGTCTTTTGGATTTACTAATGCCCCTGCCTATTTTATGAGTATGATGAACAAGGTGTTCATGGAGTTTTTGGATAAGTTTGTGGTGGTGTTCATTGATGATATTTTGGTTTACTCGAAGAATGAGGAGGAACACAAGGAACACTTGCGCTTAGTTCTCGAGAATCTCAGGGAACATCAGTTGTATGCCTAGTTTAGCAGGTCTGAGTTTTGGTTGAAGGAAGTTGGTTTCTTGGACATGTTATATCAGGAGAAGGTATAGCAGTAGACCCCACCAAGGTTCAGTCTGTCACTAAGTGGTTGGCACCCACCTCAGTTGTAGAGATCCGCAGTTTTTTGGGACTCGCAGGATATTATAGGAGGTTCATTGAGAATTTTTCCAAGATTGTGAAACCCATGACAGAGTTGTTGAAGAAAGACACCAAGTTCAAATGGACCGAGGAATGTGAAGCCAGTTTTCAGGAGTTGAAGAAAATGTTTGGCCACAGCCCCAGTGCTGATTCTTCCGGATATACGCAAGGATTTCCAAGTGTATTGCGACGCTTCTCGCTTGGGACTTGGAGGTGTACTTATGCAGGACCGAAGAGTTGTTTCATATGCTTCACGTCAGCTTCAACCGCATGAGTTGAATTATGCCACGCATGATTTGGAGTTGGCAGCCGTAGTGCATGCGCTCAAGACCTGGAGATATTTTCTTATTGGAAACCGTTGTGATGTATACATGGATCATAAGAGTTTGAAGTATATCTTCACACAGAAGGAGCTGAATCTCAGGTAGAGGAGATGGTTGGAGCTAATAAAGGATTATGACATGAAGCTGCACTATCCTCCAGGAAAGGCCAATGTCGTAGCAGACGCTTTGAGCCGCAAGAGTTAGGTTAATACCCTCATAAGCGGAGGATTACCGTAGGAGTTAGCCGATGATCTCAAGGAACTTCGTTTGGAGATAGTTCCAAGAGGTTTTGTTGCAGCAATGGAAGTTCAGTCTACATTATTGGGAAAGATTTGAGAAGCCTAGAAAGATGATAAGGAAATTGCTGAGATAAAGGAGAAGTTGATCAAAGGAAAAGCCAAGGGTTTTCGTGAGGATGGGCACAAGACTTTCTGGTTTGGGGATCGTGTATATGTTCCCAATAATGCAGAGATCAGGAAGTTAATACTACAGGAAGCTCATGACTCGCCATACTCGATTCACCCCAGAAACACCAAGATGTATTTGGATTTGAAGGAGTGTTTCTGGTGGACAGGTATGAAGAAGGATATTGCCGAGTATGTAGCAGTATGTGATGTATGTCAGAGAGTGAAGGCAAAACATCAGAAGCCAGCAGGATTGCTTCAGCCTATGTCGATACCCGAATGGAAGTGGGACAAACTTGACATGGATTTCATCACCGGATTACCCAGGACCCGATCTAGATATGATTCTATCTGGGTAGTAGTTGATCGTTTGACCAAGGTAGCTCACTTTATCCTCGTGAAAACCACTTATACGAGCGCGAAGTTGGACGAGATATATATGACCAGGATCGTATGCCTGCATGGAGTTCCGAGGACCATTGTGTCAGATAGAGGAACGCAGTTTACCTCAAAGTTTTGGAATCAGCTGCACCAGACTTTGGGAACTAGGCTAGAGTTCAGTACAACCTTTCATCCCAAGATAGATGGACAGACCGAGAGAGTCAATCAGATTCTAGAGGACATGTTGAGAGCTTGTGCGGTAGATTACGGATCTAGTTGGGATGATAATTTGCCTTACGCAGAGTTCTCGTACAACAACAGTTATCAGGCTAGTTTGAAGATGGCACCTTTCGAAGCTTTGTATGGAAGGAGGTGCAGAACACCGTTAATGTGGGATGAAGTTGGAGACCGTCAGTTGTTTCGACTAGATTTAATCAAGGAATCTGAAGAGAAGGTTAAGTTGATTTGAGATAGACTTAAGATAGCTCAGTCCACGCAGAAGAGTTATGCCGATACCAAATGCAAAGAGGTAGTCTATGAAATCGGAGACCGAGCGTATCTTCATGCGTCACCACTCCAAGGAGTTAAACGATTTGGAGTTAAGGGAAAGTTAGCCCCCAGATTTGGAGGACCATACCGAGTTTTGGAACATATGGGAGAGGTGGCCTACAAGTTGGAGTTACCCGAAGGACTGTCAGGAGTTCACGATGTGTTTCACATTTCCTAGTAGAAGAAGTGTCACGCAGAGATGGCCGATATTCCTCTGAGAGATACAGTGCCCCTGGAAGCAATTCAATTGGATAATGACCTTACCTACGAGGAGAAACCCGTCAAGATTCTCGAGTTTGCCAGCCGAGTTACACACAACAAGGTTATCAAGTTTTGCAAAGTTCAGTGGAGCCACGATACCGAGGAGGAAGCCACCTGGGAGCGAGAAGAAGACCTACGGAAAGACCACCCACACCTATTTTCTAGCCAACCCGAATCTCGAGGGCGAGATTCATCTTAAGTGGGGTAGGTTTGTAACATCCCAATTTTCAATTTGGATGTTATACATAGGTCATCATATGCATATCATATTTTATTTGCAGGTCGAGATCCTAGAAATCTTAAGCAACTCAAGGACCCAAGGAGAGAGTTGGAGATTTCATTTATTTTCATATTTGAATTTTTCTCAAATTTGAGAAGAGGATCAATTTGGTTTTAATATTTTCCTCTCCAATTATTTCCAATATTAAAATAAAAGAGAGAAGATAACATGACTTCTTCAAAAGAGAGGAATATTGGAGAAGAAATTTTAAAATCAAAATTTACATTTTATATGGATTTTAATTGCTATTTTATTTGAATTAGAAAAATATGTATTTTAGAAAATTGCATTTTCAGGCCAGAAAAATGTTCACCTTGTTCAAAATATTAGGTTTAGACAGTGAAAATTGTTTCTGGTATTTTTAGAATATTTTATTTTATTAGGATTTTATTCGGGCGGAATTTTATTTTAAAAAAATCTTCTTCCCGCCAAACTGGGCTGAAGGCCCAGCCGAGCAGGCCGGCCCACCAGCAACCGCCGCCTCCTCCTCCGACTCGGGACAGAGTCCCAAGCCTCGCTGCCTCCGTTGCCGTGTCCCGCTCGGACACGCGCCGTCGCGCCCCCTCCCGCAAGGCAGCCGCCCCCCTCGCCTTTATATACCGCCCCACCGCCGCTTTGCTCTCCTCTCCCGAGCATTTCTTTGCACCACCGCCGCCGAAGTTGTCATTGCCAAGACGTCGCCCGCCTGCTTGCCTTTGCTCGTCGCAGCCGTCGCTCATGACGTCGCTTACCGCCGACGCCGCTTCCCCCCAGCGCCGCCGCCGCCCAAGCCGCCGTTCGCCGAAGCCGCTGCTCGTCGGAAAAACCGCCGCCGCCCGCCGGTTTTAGGTAGAAAACCTAGATCAGTTTTTTTAGGTTTTGTCGGTTTTCTTTTCGGTTCGATGATTTAGATCAGTTTTTTAGGGTTTCTAATTAGCGAATGTTTTCTGTTTTGTTCGTTTAACCGAAGGCGTTCGTTCGGTTAGTTCTGTTAGCGAATGTTAGTTCGTTAGGTTTTTTCTTTTCATTTTATTTTTCAGCCAGGGACCTATTCGCGATTATTTTTATCGCAGATTAGCCCCTCTTTTCAAATCCTCGTAACTTTTTTCTCGTTTATCCAAATCCAGTGAAACCAACGCCAAAATCTTCGTATGAAACCCCTCTTTCCGGATAACCAACTTGAACATGATTTTGACAATTTAAAATTTGGTTTCAAGCAGATTTGAATTCGAACTTCTTTTGATCGTAGTTCAAATTTCGTAGCTCCGATTCGATTGATTCTTTTTGCAAATCGAAGCTCTTCAGTTGAAATTTCAGTTTGGATCTTCACATTTGAGTTTTACCCTTGCATCTATTGATTGTATTCTTATGTATGTTACTGTATGTTTACGATAGATTTCCCGGAGTGCGAAGCATGCTACTACGAGTCACTAGGGTTTTCAGATCGTCAGCAAGACAAGTAACACTTTGGTCATCCCCTTCATTACCCAGTTTTTATGCATTAGTTCCAATCCTCACACACTGCATGGTTAGGACTTGATAACATGTGGGTTTTTGGGAAGTAGTGTTGAGGTATTACCTATTGCCCTTTCATTCAAACCTCGGGAGTTGCTACGTTACGCATATTATTCTTTGCTATGCTATGCTCGTAGACGTGGTTTGGATTGAGTGATTCATGACAGTTGTGAGAATTATTATGAACTAAGGGTTTATTTAAGGTGGCTACCTTAACACACATCTGGGTGGATGGGTTTGTGGGCACCTGGGGAATCCAGTGTTGTCCTAGGAGATCCCGGGGTATCCGTGTGATTTTCCTATGGTTTGCTACCCAGGCTCAAAGGGATCATAAGATTATTCATGCTAGAAACTTCCGTGTGCAGCCACAAGCCATTATGGGCTCTGGCATAGTTGAGTAAGTCGTGGGAAACCTTTCCATGATGGGCTAGCAGATGTAGGGGATTGTAGGTGTACCGGCCTATCTATCGGTTAAGGGGACCTCTTCGGAAAGACTGTGTCTCAGTCATCCGTTTATCAAACACCATGCAGTGAGAGAAATACAACGGAGGAGATCGAGTCTTGTGGGGAAAAGTGCGCAAACCTCTGCGGAGTGTACAAAATAATCATGGTTAGCCGTGTCCCCGGTTATGGACATCTTGAGTATCTGGTGCTTGAATTATTATAATGATCTCATCACTCTATCTAATTAATTTTTGGGTTATGATTACTTTAATTTGGGATTGAGATGGGGTTACCATTCTCAATGTTTTCAACAAACTTTGGTAGTTAAATAAAATATATTCCTTTGTTGTAGGAAAAAACTAGCTTTCTGCAAATGAAAAACATAGAGCCTCCACCAGCCATATATGCATACAGTTATAGCTGTTACTTGTTCATTGCTCTATAGTGTTATCTTGCCAGCATATTTCATGTGCTGACCTACACAGGCTATAGCGTATTATGTTGCAGAGTTTTCAGACGAAGAGTAAGGTGCGCTAGGTCGCTTTCGTGCACTCAGCTATGCCGTTGGAGTTGATGGACTCATTTACCTTCGAAGCTTCCGCTGTTATCCTATTTAGATGGCCTTCATCCATATTTATTGTAATAAGTTCTCTTTTGAGACATTTGATGTAATAAGTGTGTGATTGAACTCTGTTATAAATCCTTCAAGTATTGTGTGTGTCAGCATTACCGATCCAGGGATGGCACTTATACACAGAGGTTTGACCGTCTGAGGTCGGATCGCTACATCGGAGGAGAGGGGGAAGGGCCCCCCCACTTCTTATTCTTCCATGGCCCTCCATGGAGAGAAGGAGCTCTCCCCTATATTGGATCAATCTTCTGTCTTCCGTTTTTGGCGACTGTTTCTGAGGCCGAGCGCCGTTTCTTTTATAATTGGAGATCCGTAACTCTGATCGGGCTGAAATTTTGAGGGGATTGCTTCCATACATTATATTTCTTGCGGTCGAAGGAGAGCTCCAAGTAACTTAAGGGATGCCCACAAGGGCCCACAATGCGTTCAGGCGGTGGCCGCGCCACCTGGTTGTGTGGGGCCCTCACGCATCGTTTTGCGTTGATTCCTTCACCCAAAAATCATAGATATTCTAGAAAAATCATATTAAATCACCGGGGTATTTGACCTTTTCCTAGATTTTGATTTTCTGTGAAACCAAAAAGCATGCAGAAAATGACAAATCGCACCGGGCACTATATTGATAAGTTAGTCCATCAAAAATAATATTAAAGTGCACCAAAAGAACTCCGCCTATGTTGTCTCAACATAGCCGGTCCCAAGCTCGGGTAAAGGAGGAGGGTTGTGATAGGCTTGGCGAGCCAACGTAAAAACTCAGCCACTCTTATGGAGATGAAACCCAAAAGATTTTGTTGGGGCGTAACCCTCTCCATGACGCGCCACATCGGAACCCGGGTGTGGTGGCAAATAGGCAAGGGCTGGGCCGTCACCCCCTGGTGGCGCGCCGTTTCTTGATCTGGATACGGTGGCAAGTGAGCAAGGATCGGGTCATCGCATCCTTATTGGCGCACTACATCGGCACCCAAATGTAGTGGAAAATGAGCAAGGGTATCGCATTTTACTTGACAAGTGCGAAGGGTAAGGAAGCTAGCCCAGCCTAGGAGGATTCACTTAGGTAGTTGGAACGTAGGGTCTCTGACAAGGAAGCTTCGGGAGCTAGTTGATGCAACTATGAGAAGAGGGGTTGATATCCTTTGTGTCCAAGAAACCAAATGGAGGGGACAGAAGGCGAAGTAGGTGGAGGATACCGGCTTCAAGTTGTGGTACACGGGGACGGCTGCAAACAGAAATGGCGTATGCCTCTTGATCAACAAGAGCCTCAAGTATGGAGTGGTAGACGTCAGATGTGGGGACCGGATTATCCTAGTCAAGCAGGTAGTTGGGGACTTAGTTCTCAATGTTATCAGCGTGTATGCCCCGCAAGTAGGCCACAATGAGAACACCAAGAGGGAGTTCTGGGAAGGCTTGGAAGACATGGTTAGGAGTGTATCGATTGGCCAAAATCTCTTCATAGGAGGAGACCTCAATGGCCACGTGGGTACATCTAACACAGGTTTTGAAGGGGCGCATGGGGGCTTTGGCTATGGCATCAGGAATCAAGAAGGAGAAGATTTCTTAAGCTTTGTTGTAGCCTACGACATGATTGTAGCTAACACCCTCTTTAGAAAGAGAGAATAACATCTGGTGACTTTTAGTAGTGGCCAATACTCTAGCCAGATTGATTTCATCCTCTCGATAAGAGAAGATAGGCGCGCGTGCCTAGACTGTAAGGTGATACCTTGAGAGATTGTTATACCTCAGCATAAGCTGGTGGTTTCTGACTTCCGCATTCAGATTCGTGTCTAGTACGATAAGCGTGCCAAAGTTGCTAGAACAAAGTGCTAGAAGCTCAAGGGGGAGGTAGCTCAGGCGTTCAAGGAGAGGGTCATTAAGGAGGGCCCTTGGGAGGAAGGAGGGGATCCGGACAATGTGTGGATGAAGATGGCGACTTGCATTCGTAAGGTGGCCTTAGAGGATTTTGGAGTGTCCAGGGGAAGGAGAAACGAATATAAGGATACGTGGTGGTGGCATGATGATGTTCATAAGGCAATTAAAGAGAAGAAAGATTGCTTCAGACGCCTATACCTGGATAGGAGTGCAGTGACATGTCTCCATCATATCAACTTTTACAAACTCTTTGGCCCTTGTTTTGGACTCTAATTTGCATGATTTAAATGGAACTAACCCGGACTGACGCTGTTTTCAGCAGAATTTCCATGGTGTTATGTTTGTGGAGAAATAAAAGTTCTCGGATTGACCTAAAAATTCACGAAGAATACTTTTGGAATATATAATTTTTTTGGCTAAACAATCAACCAGAGGGGACCCATCAGCTGTACACAAGGGTGGAGGGCGCGCCCCCTGCTTTGTGGGTCCCCTGGAGGCCCCCAGACCTCAACTCCAACTCCATATAACCCTATTCGTGGAAAAAAATCAGAGAGAAGCATTCATCGCGTTTTACGATACGGAGCCGCCGCCTGTTCTTCCTCAGGAGGGCAGATCTGGAGTCTATTTTGGGCTCAGAAGAGGCGAAATCGACGCCATCGTCATCATCATCCACCCCCCATCATCAGTTTCATGATGCTCACCGCTGTGCGTGAGTAATTCCATCATAGGCTTGCTGGACGGTGATGGGTTGGATGAGATTTATCATGTAATCGAGTTAGTTTTGTTAGGGTTTGATCCCTAGTATCCACTATGTTCTGAGATTGATGTTGCTATGACTTTGCTATGCTTAATGCTTGTCACTAGGGCCCGAGTGCCATGATTTCACATCTGAACCTATTATGTTTTCATGAATATATTTGTGTCCTTGATACGATTTTGCAAGTTGTAGACACCTATTACGAGTTATGGTCCGCACACCCCACGGTGACAATAATTGGGATTCTTTCCGGTGATTACCGTAGTTTGAGGAGTTCATGTATTCACCAAGTGCTAATGCTTTGTTCCGGTTCTCTATTAAAAGGAGGCCTTAATATCCCTTATTTTCCATTAGGACCCCACTGCCACAGGGGGGTAGGTTAAAAGATGTCATGCAAGTTCTTTTCGATAAGCACGTATGACTATATACGGAATACATGCCTACATTATATTGATGAATTGGAGCTAGTTCTGCGTCACCCTAGGTTAAAGTGTTGCATGATGAATGCCATCCGACATAATCATCCATCATTGATCCATTGCCTACGAGCTTTTCACATATTGATCTTTGCTAAGTTACTTTGTCGTTGCCCCTGTTACAATTACTACAAAACTGCTACTGGTACTTTTGCCACAGTTACTGTTACTTCCATAGTGCTTTGCTACTAAATACTTTGCTGCAGATATTAAGTCTTACAAGTGTGGTTGAATTGACAACTCAGCTGCTAATACTTGAGAATATTCTTTGGCTCCCCTTGTGTCGAATCAATAAATTTGGGTTGAATACTCTACCCTCGAAAACTTTTGCGATACCCTATACTTGTGGGTCATCAAGACCTTTTCTGGCGCCATTGCCGGGGAGCATAGCTCTATTCTCTGAGTCACTTGGGATTTATATCTGTTGATCACTATGAAGAATTTGAAAGATCCAAAAACCAAGATTAATCCCTCTACTACGAGGGGAGGTAAGGAGCTGCCATCTAGCTTTGCACTTGATTCACATTCTGTTTTGAGTAAGCTTGCGACACCGCCACCTGCTAGTAATTCTGATATGTCGCAAGTTATTGATGATGCTACTTCTGCTATGCATGATTCTTATGATGATACAACTACTTTGCTCGATATACTGTGCCACTAGGTGAATTCGTTGATGAACAACTTGCTAGGGTTAGAGAGAATGAAATTAATAAAACTGAAGATTATGATTCTCCCCCTAGATATGAATTTCCTAAGGTACATGAGAGTTATATTATGGATGAAGAAACTACTAGAGACTTTTTTGCTTGCAATGATAGAGATGATCTTAAGAAATTGTTAGCTAAGCTGAAAGAAAAATCTTTGAATGCTAGAATGCAATATGACCCCAAGTTTGCTACTTCAACTATTTTTGCTACTGATAAGGATTATGAATTCTCTGTCGATCCTGAGTTAATTATTTTGGTTGAATCTGATCCTTTCCATGGTTATGAATCTGAAATTGTTGTGGCACATCTTACTAAATTGAATGGTATAGCCACCCTATTTGCTCATGAGGAGAAAATTCGCTACTACTAAATTCTTAAGTTGTTTCCTTTCTCATTAAAGGGTGATGCTAAGATATGGTTTAATTCTCTTGATCCTGGTTGTGTGTGTAGTCCCCAGGATATGATTTATTACTTCCCTGAAAAACATTTTCCTGCTCATAAGAAACAAGCTGCCTTACAGGAAATATTTCATTTTGTGCAATCTGAACAAGAGAGTCTCCCACAAGCTTGAGGGAGGCTTCTCTAATTACTTAATGCTTTGTCTGATCATCCTCTCAAGAAAATAAAATACTTGATATCTTTTATAAGAAGCTAAAGTGCTATTGAATAATATCTTGAGTAATGATAATGATTGGACTCTTTCCGAACAACCTCCTAAGGCAACACCGAAGAAAAGGGGTACTCTGTTTCTCGGTCCTGAAGATATGCAAGAGGCAAAGAAATCTATGAAAGAAAAAGGTATTAAAATTGAAGATGTTAAGAATTTACCACCTATTGAAGAAATACATGGTCTTGATAACCTGACACAGGTAGTAGAGGTAAATTCTCTCTATATATTTGATGAAGTTCATATTCCTTACAATAAGTCTGCTACTCAATGCTTGGATGAATTTGATAACTTTATTGTTAAACAAGAAAATTTCAATGCTTATGTTAGTAGATAATTGAAGCGAAATCCTTACATGCTTGAATGCTGGGGTGACTATATGAGTAGAACTATCGATGATCTTAAGCTTATCAGTAAACATGCTTCTATGGTAAAAACTCAAGTAGAACAAGTACTTAAGGCACAGAATGATTTGCTTAATGAGATGAACAATAAAAACAACGATCATGCTGTTAGAGTTATGACTAGAGGTGGTAAAATGAATCAGGAACCTTTGTATCCTGAGGGCCATCCTAAGAGAGTTGAGCAAGATTCTCAGAGAATTAATACTGATTCACCTAGTCCTAGTAATAAAAAGAAGAAAAAGAAAACTGATAGGATTTAGCATGCTTCTAGTGAACCTACTATCGACACACCTCAAAATCCAAATGATATTTCTGTTTCTGATGTTGAAACACAATCTAGTGATTAACATGAACCTAGTGATAATGTTAATGATGATGTTCATGCTGATGATCAACCTAGTAATGATAATGATGTGGAGATTGAACCTGCTGTTGATCTTGATAACCCACATTCCAAGAAACATCCTTATGATAAGAGAGACTTTGTTGCTAGGAGACATGGTAAAGAAATAGAACCATGGGTTCAGAAACCCATGCCCTTTCCTCCTAAACCATCCATGAAAAAGGATGATGAGGATTTTGAGCGCTTTGTTGAAATGCTTAGACCTGTCTTTTTGCGTATGTGTTTGACAGGTATTCTGAAAATTTCTCCTTATGCTAAGTATATGAAAGATATTGTCACAAATAAAAGAAAGATACTAGAAGCTGAAATTTCTACCATGCTTGCTAATTATACATTTCAGGGTGGAATACCAAAGAAACTAGGAGATCCAGGAATACCGTCTATACCATGCTCCATTAAAAGAAACTATGTTAAAACAACTTTATGTGATCTTGGAGCCGGTGTTAGTGTTATGCCTTTCTCTTTGTATCGTAGACTTGATTTGAATAAGTTGACACCTACTGAAATCTCTTTACAAATGGCTGATAAATCAACTGCTATACCCATCGGTATTTGTGAGGATGTGCCTGTTGTGGTTGCAAAGGTTATTATTTTAACAGACTTTGTTATTCTTGATATTCCCGAGGACGATAGTATGTCGATCATCCTTGGTAGACCCTTTTTGCATACTGTAGGGGCTTTTATTGAGTGCAACGAAGGCAATGTCACTTTTCATATTCATGGTAATGAGCATACTGTACACTTTCCGAAGAAACAACCTCAAGTTCATAGCATCAATTCTATTGAAAATATTTCAACTATTGCTATTGGAGGTTTTAAATTCCCTCTCCCTACTGTCAAGAAGAAATATGATATTCTCATTGTTGGGGACATGCATATCCACGTTGAGGTAACCTAGTGTTATTCGAAAATTCTCCGGTTTCATGTCATTTGGAAGAAGTTTGTTAATAAGACTTGATCAACCTTGTTAATGGATTCCTATTGATGGGTATGAGATGGATGAATTCAGAAGGCACAGCTTTCTGTACCCACCTTTTACTTTCTGTTATTTAGATTAAATAAAGAAAAAATATTGTTATTCGTCTGTTTTCTGAATTATCCATGCAATCAAAAATGTCCTGAAAATAAAAGTTCTCCAAATGCCCTGAAAATTCAGTATGATTTTTTTATAGAATATTTGAGAATTCCTGGCACTGAGAACACACCAGGGGGCTGCACCTGTGGACCACAAGGGTGGAGGGCGCGCCCCCTGCCTTATGGGTCCCACGTGGGCCCCCCTCACTTATTCCAGCACCCATCCACTTCGTCTTCCTCCAGAAAAATCGCCCCGTTGCTCAAATCCGTGTTCTAGCTCATCTTGCTGCAATTTTCAATCTCCTTGTGCAAAGCTCCATTTTAAAAACTGTTTTGGGGGATTGTTCCTCGGTATGTGACTCCTCTAATGGTCTAATTAGTTTTTGTTATAGTGCTTTATATATTGCAAATTTTTGCTACTGTGGTGACCCTGTTCTTGAGCTTGCATGTCAAATTTATATGGTCCAAAGTAGTTTTGATGCATTATATAGACTCTAGACACTTGCAGGAGTAGTTGTTATCAATCTTGATTGAGTTTGGTTCACTCTTATTTTGAGTCACTAAAAATTTCAGAAATTTTCAGAGAAAAAAAATGATGAAGAGATGGTTGAGAGGCTCTTCAAGCCGGGGTTCAAGAGAAAATGAAAATGAAGAGAAGAAGAAGCCCAACTACAACCTTCCTCGCACTGTGGAGGTTCGGCCGTGTGAATGGCTAAATGATGCATTCTTGAGGGCGGCCGGAGTTTATGAGGATTTCTATTATTTGGTTGGGAATGCAGGCATCACCGACTTCCTCCACGATAAGTGTGATTAATACCTCATACTCACTAATACCTTCATGCAAATTTATTTACTTTCATGCTAGGAAATCACCACCCACGGTAGAGTTTTATTCATATGATTAGCATAAGGAGTTGATGTTTTATGATTTCAGTGAGGTTTGCAAATTACCTTATGAGGGGTGTCAATGAACCACGTCCTAGAGATGTGGAGGATTTTATTGATGAAGTTACTGTCGTGGTTCTAAGCCTGACAGTAGAATGGGGGGTAGGTATGGAGAGGCAAGATCCTAGCTATGGAGTAGTTGTATACGCAAGATGTTTACGAGTTCAGGCCCTTCTCGGAGGAAGTAACAGCCCTACGTCTTGGAGCCCGGAGGCGGTCGATGTATTATGTGTGTACGAGTTCTGAGGTGCGAACCCTTGACCTTTGAGGAGGGTGGCTTATATAGAGTTCGCTGACCCCTCGGCCCTCGATTATCTGAGGTTAAAGGTACATTAAGATAGGGGGTTACAGGTAACGCCCACATAAAGTGCTATGATGACCATAAAAGCTACTTAATGATCGACCGTTTGTGTGTAGAATGACTTTAGATCTCCTGGCGGTCGAGTGGTTGGCTTCATGGTCGAGTGTCTTCCAGTTGGTCGAGTGGAACCCTTCCAGGTCGACTGAAAGGTAATTTCTTCTAGAGATGTCCTTGGGGAGGGTGTCTTAGACAGGTCCATGACCCTACCCTAGGTACATGACTTCATCATTAGCCCCCGAATGGATCGAGGTTTGAGTGGGGAAGGAGTTGAACATACTCCCGACTCATTCTTGTGCTGCAATAGTGTCTTGTCTTGGATCAAATGGACTTAAGTGACGGCATCAACTTCTTTTTCAGTCGCCTTGATCCATTCTTTGTATCCGTCGAGTGCGTTTTCTGTACTTGGCGATTTCCGAATGGCAAGACGGAGGAAATCTTTTGTCTGACGATTTGCTCTGCGGCGCGCGGATTTAGCTGGATTTGAATCTTCGGGAAACGATCGGGACGGAGAGAGAGCCGCAGTAATCGGACGGGATAAGGCAAGGACGCCTCGATCTCCGTGCCACCTTTTTCGCCACGTATCGCGCGGGCGACTGTTGCGGGATTTGACAGGATCGCCTGGGCCTACCGGTCAGTCACTCGGAAGCAACCTCATATAAGGCCCAGGACTGGGGTTTTTTGAACAGTGCGTTCCCCTTTCCTCCTTTCTTCCTCAGATTCATCCGCCGGGCCTGCCTCCACCTCCGAACCGCTGCTCCACGCACGTTCTGCCGGCGACAATGGTGAAATAAAAGACGGCGGCTTAGGGCGGGCGAAGGCGGCGGCGGCGAAGGGGGAGGCGACCAGTCAGGCGGATCCTCGTCGCGGGCGGTTTGCCGCGAGGCTGGATCGAGGCGATCTGGATTTGCTCGACCATCCGCCAAAAGATCTTGACGACCTGGCCAATGAGGGACTGATCCCTCATGGATCAGTGAGCTTCGGGATGGAGTGGCAGCCGCAGCCTCAGGAGGGTGAGTGCGTCCTCTTAGCCACTCACATCGACTGCGGGTTTTCTTTGCCGCCCCACCCTTTCTTTTGAGGATTTCTGAACTTTTTTGGGGCACAGCTCCACCACTTCACACCCAACTCTATCGTGTATCTCGCCACTTTCGTGTCTTTCTGTGAGAATTTTTTGGGTTGTCGGCCGCATTGGGGCCTCTTCAAACACATTTTCACCTCTCGCTCCCAGACGGTGAAAAAGGCCAATCCGAGTGACGAGAGAACCCAAGTGATTCAGATGTGTGGGGGTCTTGGAGTCCAAATGAGAGGTAAGAGCTCTTTTCCAGCCATGATCCTTCCTGAGTAGGTTCGAGGGTGGCTGTCGACCTGGTTCTACTGCCAAGACCAGGTGGCCTTGAGGCGTCATTGGACTCCCTCCTTTCTCCATGGATCGAGTGAGCAAGCTGTCCTCTCTGAAGGTGGTCCTGGAGGAGAAGGCTCAGGTCAAGATTTTGGTCGAGCGTGTAGTCCAGCTCATCCGTGACGGGGTGACTGGTATGGATCTTCTAGAGGTTTTTCTTCGACGGTGCATCCAGCCACTTCAGTATTGAGACCATCTGATGTGGATGTATTCTGGCACTGATGACACCACTCGGGTCCACCCGGAGGAGGTCGAGGATGCCACACTAGAGAGATGGATGATCGCCATCACTCGGAACAAAGATAACCCCCGAGGAGCCAGGAGGATCCCTCCACTCGACCAATCGTACGAGCCAGACAAGGTTCCATCCCGTATCTTTGACCCTGACTCTGCTTACTCCATCTTGTTTGCTTAAATCGGTCGACTGACTTTCATCTTGTTTGTCTTCTTCCAGGTCACCACTGAGATGTACTCGATGCCCAACGGGGCGCAAGAACCAGTTGAGGAGGAGGAAGGGACCGGAGGTGAAAGCCAGGAGGAATGGCAGTCTGACGGGGAGACGAAGATGACGACAGTTCCGATGAAGAGGAGGAGGAGGAAGAAGTCAACCCTCCTCGCATGGAAAGGTGGTCCAAGCTCACTCATGACCCCGCGGTCGAGCGCGGCAAGGCTATCGCGCCTGTCGGGCAGTTGATGAAACATCCTCGGACGACCTCTCTGGCGCCGACTGAAAAAGCGCCGAAGCAACCCCGAGCGACGCCGTCGAAGCCGACAAAGGTTTTGCCCAAGATGAAGATGGTTATCCCCACTATTTCCGGGTACAGCAGAACTTGAGCCTTTTTTTTAGCGCGAACATACTTTTGGTCGACTTGTTGACTGATCAACTGATTTCTGAAATCTGCAGCGCTGCCACCTCCGAGACCTCAGTCAGGAACGAAGACCAGGAGTTGCAATTTTGCTTTTGGTCGATTGGAGTTCCATTTTTAACTTTGAATTTTTCCTGTAGTCCCTCCTCATGTCATTGATCTCCCTGATGATGATGATGAGGCGCCGTTGAGGTGGAGGAGCACTAAGAAGGCACCTGCCGCAAGGCGCTCAAGTTGCATCGATGCTCGAGGCGCTGGTTCATGAGGGTGGCAACACCACTCGGACTTGTGTCTTTCAACATGCACCGACAGTATCCAGCCTTCAACGTCGATTGCTGATCTGCCTTCCCTTTTCGCCATGCACCACGCCCCGGAGGACCAAGTGGGTGCTGCTAAGGAGGCTATCCAAGCGGGGCTCATGATGGAAGCGAGATGAAGGTGGTCGGGAAGCCAGCCAAGCGGCCTATGATGCCGTTCAGCTCTTGAGCAACGTCCATGTTAGTTGATCACCACTTGTTACGTTAGGATATGCTACGAAAAACTCTTCTTTCGAAGATCTTTGTATCTGTACACCCTTTGGGTGTGTCGAGTGAATTTTCGGACTGGTGGGGCACGCTGAGTGCACCCACCAGGTGTAGTCCCGAGACTATGGTGGACTGCTGGCGATCGACCGTAGTCTTTATACTTCATATCTCTTTGATAACTTCTTCACTCGGTCAGGTGGGACCATGTCGAGTGGAATCTTGAAACCGGTGGGGGCACGCTGAGTGCACCCACCGGTGTAGTCCCGAGACTATGGTGGATGTTAGCGATCGACCGTAGTCTGAAGAACTCCTTTCTCTTTTTTGTCTCTTTGGTCGTTGATCGAACCGAGTTAGTAGTATCGGTGGGGGCACGCTAAGCACCCACTTTGGGTGTAATCCCGAGACTCTTGTCGAATATTTTGATTCGGCTGTAGTCTTAGAAACGCAATGATTTTTCTTGGTCACTCGGAAGTAACCCATCTATGACGTCTGTCGACTAATTCTTTGCAGAAATCTTGCGAGCTTGTGGCTCGATACACTGAATTGGAGAACAAACAGATCCAACTCAATCTTGACTTGAAGCTTGCACAGGAGAGCTTGCAGAAGGCGAGAGACGAAGCAAAAGGTATGGCTGGTGAGATCTTGACGACTGTTTTTGTTTTTCTGTCCCTTCCTAATTCTGACCTCACTGTTATTTTGCAGACAAAATGGAGGAGGCTCTGAAGAAGGATCATGACCTTGCCAAGGCGCAACAAACGGCTTTGAACAAGACCAAGCTTGCGGAAGAGAAGCTGTCTTCAGTCGAAAAACTTGAAGAAGAGAACACCAATCTAAAAGCTACTCTTGATGCGGCCAACAAGGAGGTTAGCCGACTGAAGAACGACAAGATAGCTCGAGGACAAAAATTTGGCGAATCAAGGGAAGAGGAATGATCTAGAGGCTTATCCGGGAGGGCTCGCCAAGAAGCTATTCCTCATGCTTGAAGGTAATTCCTCTTATCCGTGACTTGTTATCATCGACTCATCATAGAACCATTAGCTTGAACTCGAGTCGTGTTTGCAGAATTCGTCGAACTTGAGGAGGAGACTAGTCGAGTGGAGACAAGTCTGGACCCCATTAACTCCCCGTGAAGGATGAAGCTGCCATGAGCGTGCTCATTGGAGTCTCGTGTTCTTCGCTGTGGTGGACTACCTCGCTCGATTGAAGGTTGCGGTGTCGCGGATCAACTTAACACTGGCGGCGAAACACTTCAAAATGACTGGAGTCTTTAATGACTCGGTGAATAGCGTTCAAGTCGAGTGCAGGAATGGAAGAAGTCTTCGCGGATGTGGTGCTGATGTCGCTCTGTCCCTGCTCCGCGTTCATTGCAAGGAGGCGCGAGAGGAAAGGCTGGCGTCCATCAAAGTTGCCAATACCAAGAAGTACGACTTACGATCTTTCATGCAGACCTTCATTGGTGCTGCCACCCGAATCGCTGATGGGATTGACCTGGACCAGTTCGTCGCGCCTTCCGATCCTCCTTTGAGGAGTAAAATACTTCTATGATTCGTCTTAAATTTGCCTCGGAATGCTGAGTGATCCTGTAACCGATATACTTTAACAGGCTTGAGGCCTGGGTACTTCTGCATCCTTAGGATGTTATCCGAACTTTACTTATCGTCGAAATATGCTTTTGTTTGCCTTCGAGTGAACTTTGCTCTTCACTCGGATTATGCTTCAATGCTGGAGATGCAGCTCTGAGGTGGATCCAGTCGACCTACACTTCGTTGTTCTTGCAGGCGCGGGAGAAGGAAACAGTCGACCTGTACCTCGTCGTCCTTGTGGATCGGGAGGGAGTGCACGTTGTACTTGTGGCGCAGCTCCGAAGGAGAAGGCAGCAGTCGACCTGCACCTCGTCGTCCTTGCGGATCGGGATGGAGCGCACATTGTACTTGTGGCGCAGCTCCGAAGGAGAAGGTAACAGTCGACCTGCACCTCGTCGTCCTTGTGGATCGGGATGGAGCGCACGTTGTACTTGTAGCGCAGCTCCGAAGGAGAAGGCAGCAGTTGACCTACACCTCGTCGTCCTTGCGGATCGGGATGGAGCGCATGTTGTACTGCTGGCCCAGCTCCGAAGGATAAGGTAACAGTCGACCTGCACCTCGTCGTCCTTGCGGATTGGAATGGATTTCTTACTTAGGCGAGTACTGGACTGCAACTAAGCCTCCGAGTGGGAGGGTTGCTCTCCACTCGGTAGGATTTTTCAAACTTAGGCGAGTACTGGACTGCAGCTAAGCCCCCGAGTGGGAGGTTTGCTCTCCACTCGGTAGGATTTTTCAAACTTAGGTGAGTACTGGACTGCAGCTAAGCCCCCGAGTGGGAGGTTTGCTCCTCACATGGTAGGATTTTCAGATACTTAGGCGAGTACTTGACTGCAGCTAAGCCCCCGAGTGGGAGGTTTTCTCTCCACTCGGTAGGATTTTTCAAACTTAGGCAAGTACTGGACTGCAGCTAAGCCTCCAAGGAGGATTTTTGTGTCGTAGCTCTGAAGGGGAAGGCAACAGCCGACCTGTACCTCGTCGTCCTTGCAAAGTGCACATTGTATTAAATACTTAGGCGAGTACTTGGACTGCAGCTAAGCCCCCGAGTGGGAGGCTGGCTCCTCACTCGGTAGGATTTTCAAACTTAGATGAGTACTTGGACTGCAGCTAAGCCCCCGAGTGGGAGGCTGGCTCCTCACTCGGTAGGATTTTCAGATACTTAGGCGAGTACTTGGACTGCAGCTAAGCCCCCGAGTGGGAGGCTGGCTCGCCACTCGGTAGGATTTTCAGATACTTAGGCGAAACGGATTCGCAGCTAAGCCCCCGAGTGGGAGGCTGGCTCTCCACTCGGCAGGGATTTTTTTTACAAACTTAGGCAAAACAGGTTCACGGCTAAGCTACCCACTGGGGGAAATTTCTTATGTAAACGAAAAGTAATAACAATCACTGGGAAAATTATAACATTCTTGTCTTTGATAAACAAACTACAGAGGTACTTCTATTACATCTCACCCGAGTGAGTTCTTAAGTGTAAAAGGGGCGGAGCAGCTCCGCATTCCAGGCTCGAGGCTCATCTATCTGGCGTTCGACGTTGTAAAGATGGTAAGCTCCATTGTGGAGAACTCTGGTGACGATGAAGGGACCTTCCCAAGTGGGAGCGAGCTTGTGTGGTTTCTGTTGATCCACTCGGAGGACCAAGTCCCCTTCTTGAAAGGCTCGACTCTTCACATTTCTAGCATGGAATCGACGCAAGTCCTGCTGATAGACGGTCGAGCGGATCAGGGCCATCTCTCTCTCTTCTTCAAGGAGGTCGACTGCATCTTTCCGGGCTTGCTCCGCTTCAGCTTCAGAGTAGAGTTCGACTCGGGGCGCATTGTGAAGCAGGTCACTCGGCAGAACTGCTTCAGCTCCATAGACCATAAAGAATGGAGTTCTTCCAGTCTACCGATTAGGAGTGGTCCTTAATCCCCAAAGAACCGACGGAAGTTCGTCGACCCACGCTCCTACTGCATGCTTGAGATCACGCATCAGTCGAGGTTTCAGTCCTTTGATATTTAGACCATTTGCTCGTTCTGCTTGTCCATTCGACTGGGGGTGAGCAACTGAAGCATAGTTGACTCACGTGCCCTGAGAGGCGCAAAAGGCTTTGAACTTGTCAGAATCGAAGTTTGACCCATTGTCAGTGATGATGCTGTGCGGAACTCCATATCTGAATATCAACTCTCTGATGAAACTGATAGCAGTGCACGCATCGAGGTTCTTGATAGGTTTAGCTTCGATCCACTTCGTAAACTTGTCGACTGCCACAAGCAAATGAGTGAAACCGATCCTGCCAGTTCTCAGTGGTCCAATCATATCCAACCCCCAAACAGCAAAAGGCCAGACGAGTGGAATGGTCTTCAATGCTAAGGCGGGTTTGTGTGACATATTGGGGTAGAACTGACATCCTTCACACTTGTCGATTATTTCCTTTGCCATTTCATTTGCTTTTGGCCAGTAAAATCCCGCTCGGCATGCTTTAGCCACGATGGTCCGAGAGGACGCATGGTGACCACAGGTCCCCGAGTGGATATCATCAAGAATTATCTGACCTTCTTCTGGCTTATGCACTTCTGGCTGACTCCAGTCATGCTTTCTATGAATAACTATCCCTTGATCACAGTTAAGGCCTTGGATCGGCGGACGATCTGTCGAGCCTCTTCTTCATTCTCCGGGAGCTCTTTCCTTAGGATATACGCGATGTACGGTACTGTCCAGTCGGGAGTGATGACCATGACTTCCATGATCAGGTCGACCACTGCTGGGACCTCAACTTCAGTCGGATCAGTGGCACTTTTTGGCTGTGGAGCTTCTTCAGTGAAAGGATCCTCTTGAATCGATGGTGTGCGGATGTGCTCCAAAAACACATCACTGGGCATGGCTTCCCTCTTGGACCCTATTTTTGCCAAATCATCAGCAGCTTGATTTTTCAGTCGGGGTATATGATGAAGCTCTAACCCCTCAAACTTCTTCTCTAGCTTCCTCACTACATTACAGTAACCAGTCATGGCTGGACTTCTGACGTCCCACTCCTTCATCACCTGATTAACCACTAGATCTGAGTCGCCATAAACCATGAGGCGACGACGCCGAAAGTGAAATGGCCATACGCAATCCATACAACAGTGCTTCAGATTCGCTTCATTGTTGGAAGAATCAAAGTGAATCTGGAGCACATATCCGAGCTTATCTCCTCGGGGAAACCAATACTACCCAAAGACGGAACCATTCAGCATCTTGGAACCATCAAAGAACATAGTCCAGTGCTCCGAGTGAACTTGAGTCGGTAACTGTTGTTCAATCCACTCGGCGATGAAATCTGCTATTGCTTGGGACTTGATGGCTTTCTTTGCCTCAAACTTGATATCAAGGGGAAGAAGTTCAATCACCCATTTCGCCACTCGACCAGTTGCATCTTTGTTGTGCAAAATCTCTGATAATGGGGCGTCGCTGACGACTGTAATTGAATGATTAGAGAAGTAGTGAGCAACCTTCTTCGTGGTCATATAAATCCCATACACAAGCTTCTGATAATGAGGGTATCTTTGCTTTGACGGGGTTAATACTTCAGAAAGATAATATTTGGCGCTGAACTTTGAAGGCCTTTCCTTCCTCTTCCCGCTCGACCGTAAGTCTCTGATCGACGACTTGTCCTGTGGCTGCAATGTAAAGCAGCAACGGCTCCTTGCTGATTGGGGCAGCAAGCACCGGCTGGGTGGAGAGCGAGCTTTGAGCTCGCAAGCGCTGCATCGACTTCAGAGTCCACTCGAACTTGTCGACTTCTTCATCATCGGTAAAGAGGCAATGCCTTTTCACCGAGACGAGATGAATCGACTTAAAGCGCCAAGCATCCAATAAGCTTCGGACATCGTGCACACGCACGTAGGCGTTTGATCGGAGTATAGTGCCAACTTTTTACGGGTTAGCGTCGATTCCTCGTTCAGAAACGAGAAAACCGAGTAACTTTCCGCCAGGAGCTCCGAATGTGCACTTTGATGGATTAAGCTTGATATCATACCTCCTGAGATTGGCAAATGTTTCAGCAGGTTCAGTCAACAGGTCGGAACCTTTCCGTGACTTGAACACAATGTCATCCATGTATGCTTCCACATTCCGACTGATTTGAGTGAGTAAACACTTCTGAATCATCCTCATGAACATGGCTCCGGCATTCTTGAGGCCGAATGGCATGGTGACATAACGGAAGCACCCGAATGGAGTGATGAAAGCTGTTTTGATCTCATCGGGTCCATACAGACGGATTTGATGGTACCTGGAATATGCGTCTAAGAAAGACAACCGCTCACATCCCGCAGTCGAATCGACTATTTGGTCGATGCGGGGGAGAGGAAAATGATCTTTTGGGCAGGCCCGATTGATATGTTTGAAGTAGATGCACATGCGCAGTGAATTGTCCTTCTTAGGGACCATGAAAACATTGGTGAGCCACCCGGAGTGGTAAATCTCTCGAATAAACTCTGCTGCTAAGAGTCGAGCCACCTCCTCGCCAATGGCCTTTCTCTTTTGGACGGCGGACCGTCGAAGATGTTCTTTGACAGGTTTAACTTTTGAGTCGACTCATAGTCGATGCTCAGCCAGTCCCCTGGGAACACCCGACATGTCAGCAGGCTTCCATGCAAAGATGTCCCAATTCTCACGGAGGAACTGGATGAGCGCTTCTTCCCATTTGGAGTCGAGTGTTGTTGAGATGTGAGTCGGAGCAGCATTGGGATCAGTCGGATGAATACGAATCGGTTTCGTCTCCCAGACGGTGAAATCTGACTCGTGGCGGGCTTCTTGGCTCGCAACAAATCACTGGTCTGCAGTTTTCGGTACTCTTGCAGCTCGACCACCGCCATCGAGCATCAGCGATCTTAGAGCCTTTCGAAACACTCTTCGCTTTTTCCGATTGCGGTGGCGGTGATCACACCTTTGGGACTGGCATCTTCAGTTTGAGGTACACATAACATGGTCGAGCCATGAAATGCGCATATCTGGCCTCCCGGGATAGCGTGATAAGCGCTCTGAAATCCACGACCTCAAAGGTCAACTTTTCCTTACGAAAATTCTTGTAGTCACCAAAAACCACATCGAGAGCAATTTGGCTGAGTGACTCAGCCTTCTTTCCAGGAATGACTCCATGGAAGCTCATATTGCTGGTGCTGAGTCTGGACATCGGAATGCCCATCCCTTTCCACGTCTCTGCATACAAAATGTTCAGGCCACTGCCACCATCCATCAAAACCTTAGTTAGTTGAGTGCCTTGGACGACTGGGTCGACCACCAAGGCTTGCCTCCCAGGGGTGGCTATGTGTGTCGGGTGATCAGACTGGTCGAACATGATGGCGGTCTGCGACCATTTCAGGTAACTGGGTCTCGTCGGAGCGACCATATTCACTTCTCGGTTTATAACTTTCAATCTACTTTTGCTTTCAACGTCAGCAAAAATCATCAGAGTGGAATTGACCTGGGGGTATCCACCGTCACTATCTTCCTTGTCCTCAACTTTGTACGGCTCCTTCTCCTTGTCCTTGAGCTGCTTCCCCTGGAACTGCTGAATCAAGAGCCGACACTGTCGAGTGGTATGCTTTGGGTAAATGAGTTTACCCTCTTCATCTTTATTCGTGTGAATGTGACATGGCAAGTCCAACACATCATTTCCATCTTGGTCTTTCACTTTCTTGGGGTTCCAAGGTCCTTGGGTTTCCCCTTGAACTTTCTCGAGTCACACCAAGGCTTCTCCAAGCAGTGGCTCGGCTTTCGCTTCGCTTTCCGATGGAGTTCCCTCCACGGTTTCATTAGCGGGTGACTTGTACTTGCCACTCCGGAGCCGATCCTCTTCTTCACCATTGACGTACTTGGTGGCAATCTCCATCATTCGAGTCAGGGTCATGTCTCCTGTCCGACCGAGTTTCAGACTCAACTCTCTGTTCTTAACTCCTTCCTTGAAGGCACAGACTGCCTGATGATCTGATACATTCTCTACTGTGTGGTGCAAAGTGATCCATCTCTGGATGTAATCCCTAAGAGTTTCATTCAACTTCTGCACACACGACTGCAACTCTGTCAACCCTGCTGGCCGCTTGCAAGTTGCTTCAAATGTCCTGACAAACACTCGGGCAAGATCTTCCCAAGTGTAAATGCTGTTGGGTGCTAACTGATTCAGCCATGCTCTGGTCGATCCCTCCAACATAAGTGGCAGGTGTTTCATGGCAACTTCATTGTTGCCGCCGCCGATCTGAACAACCACTCGTTAGTCCTCAAGCCAAGTATCTGGCTTAGACTCATCGGTGAACTTACTGACTCCAGTCGCCAACCTGAAGTTGGGAGGAATCACCGCGGCTCTGATGGCTCTGCTAAAACACTCTGGTCGTGAGACGTGTTCTCTACTGCTGATGGGCGCATTTCTGTCATGGCCTTCTCGGTTAGCTCTGTTCATGTCGACCATACCTTGAGCGATGACAGATCTCGCATGAAAGCCTGGTTCCCTGGGGTCGACTGGAATCCTTCGCCCAACACTGTGCTGGCGTCTGTCGTCTTGCTGCCGAGGTGCATATGACCCACCCCTTGGGGGAGGAGTGGGCACTCGACGTCGATCATCACGATCAAATCGGTCCTCATGCTGCTCACACCGGCCTCCAGGCCCCTCACGCCTCAGGGGCGATCTTGGGCTATGTGCCGACTGGACTGTATTCGCAGCGACGGGTCTGCTGTGAATCATGTTCCGCGACTGCAATACAGCTGAATTTTGATCTCCTGCTGCCCGGAGCAAATCTCTGATCTGGAGTAAGCCCCTGCCAGCCTCCGACTGGGAAGGCTGAATGGACTCTGCTATACGGGCTGCAGCTGCTAGATTCTGAATGGGAGTTCGGTATACCTGAGTTGGTTGTGGAAAGAGTTGACGTCAACTGGACGACGGGACCCGTTGTTGCGCTCGTTCATCGAGCACTCGCTGGAGATTTTCCAGTCAAGTGCGCTCAGCCAAGTTGGCCAAACACGCATCTTCTAAGGCACGGGCCTCGGGGGTTTCTCCAATGATAGGAGTGTGAAGCACATCCATGTTCTGGCGGCGGAGCTCCTCCCTCTGAAGCGAAGTGAGGGGATCAGGTTGGTACTCTTCATGAGCCTGCACCGGCTCGCCTCCGCCAACGCCTCCGTCGGTGTAGGGGAAACCAGGAGGACTGCGTGGTCCGTCGACCATCAGAACCTCTGCCGCTGGATCGCTGCTGTCGCACTCGAATGCAGTCTCTGCGGAGCCAGTCGACAGATCGAACAGGCCGTAGAGAGATTCGTCAGGCTCGATTGCCGCGACTTGCGGAGTGGCCGACTGGCGGCCACCGCGTGCCTCACCCACCGCTGAAGCCTCGATCGACCGGAGCGGTTGCGCCGGCGCAAGACCGGGAGGGAGGACGGCACAAGAGCCGACCGATACTGGGTCGACGGCTGCCGCAGGAGGACGCCGCGGACGCACGCGCGAAAGTGCGTCGCCCCGTGGACGGGGAGTGTGTCAACGTCGAGCGGAGCTTCCTGCAACCAAGCGGAGTCGTCGGCAATGAACGTGAGCGCGCCGAGACGGATCTCGCGGCCCTCAACCAAAACTCCGCCTGAAACCATGATGAATGGGATCGAAAAAGTGCAACTTCTCCAACAAGTCGCTAAGATACCTGCCCCACGGTGGGCGCCAACTGTCGTGGTTCTAAGCCTGACAGTAGAATGGGGGGTAGGTATGGAGAGGTAAGATCCTAGCTATGGAGTAGTTGTATACGCAAGATGTTTACGAGTTCAGGCCCTTCTCGGAGGAAGTAACAGCCCTACGTCTCGGAGCCCGGAGGCGGTCGACTGTATTATGTGCGTATGAGTTACAGGGGTGCGAACCCTTGACACTAAGGAGGGGGGGTGTGGCTTATATAGAGTTCGCCAGACCCCTCCGGCCCTTAGTTATGCAGTGTTAAAGGTACATTAAGATAGGGGGTTACAGGTAACGCCCACATAAAGTGCTATGATGACCATAAAAGCTGCTTAATGATCGACCGTTTGTGTGCAGACTGACTTTAGATCTCCTGGCGGTCGAGTGATTGGCTTCATGGTCGAGTGTCTTCCAGTTGGTCGAGTGGAACCCTTCCAGGTCGACTGAAAGGTAGTTTCTTCTAGAGATGTTCTTGGGGAGGGTGTCTTAGACAGGTCCATGACCCTACCCTAGGTACATGACTTCATCAGTTACCGTAGGGGAAGGGAGAGGAGTGTCGGAAGCGAGAGTGGGTAGTTCGCATTTTCCTGTTTTGCGCTATTACTCATTATTTGCTGGGAGATGTTTGATTGGTCGAGGGGAGAGTGGAGGCCTTAGTTCCCCTAACGTCGCTATTTTGCGCCATGCTTTACTTCGTGATATAACTTTTAGTTTGGGCCCTATGGTTGCTCGACAGTTGAGTTTAAACCGTTAGAGGGGTCCTATTTTTGGAGGTATCTATGCCTCCCGCCTTGCTAGATACTTCGAGATACCCATTAGGCACGATGAGGAGGAGGAGATGCTGCTACCCGCTAGATACTTAGACTATAATAGTATGATAGCACATGATTTTATTAGCGATGATAAGGACAAGAGACTCATCTATAACCTGGTATCCAGCCAGAAGACTTGTCAGATTATTACTTTGCCTGCACCTTCTTTGTTCGATATTCATTCAGGCAGGTACCTCATTTTGCCTGAGGACATTTTGCAAACTGGGAGCGGACGCGATCCCTAGTTCCTGAGCCAGAACCATCACCCGATCCATATGCGGAGTCTATTTATCAGTGAGAGCCATAGGAGCTCGCTAACCAGTGGAACCCCCAGGATCCTCCTCAGTACCCAGGAGAGGGCTACTTTGATCCATGGGCATAGACCAACTTAGGCCAAAATCCTAAGGTTGGGGGAGTACGTATCTCTCACCGACATTATATTCATGTTCACACACTCATTCCAGTTGACGATGTTCATACCTTTTCATTGTATTATCCATGTTAGTTTATTTCTTTTTCTCGCTTTCTTCTTGTGTGTTTCAAAAACTTTGAGAAAATCCAAAAAAAATAGTTGTAGCTTCTTTTTAAGTTTTCCTTTCCATGTTTAGTTGTAGTATTCAAAGAAAACCAAAAAAGATTTCTCGTTCCTCTTTTGCATGCTGGGAGCTTTCCAGTGTAAATAGGTTTTCTCGTTCTTGTTTTACTTTCTTAAAAAAACAAAAAATCCAAAAAATAGTTCAGTGTGTTTCTTTGAAATTCTTTTTCTTGGGGTTGTAAGGAGAAGACCACGATGAAAATGTCGAGTGGCTCTCATATGCATTATTGTTGATCTAACAAAGAGCCCATATTACTTTGTCTTCTCCTTTGAATAAATGTTTGCAGATTCCAGCTTAGTCCAATGCGCGTGCACTCTTATTATTATTTACACCATTCGGTCGTGCAAGTGAAAGGCAATAATGAAGATATATGATGAAGTGATTGAGATGGAGAAAAGCTGGTATGAACTCGACCAATTTTTTATGTAAATATGATTAGCTCATCATTCTTGATTCAGCTCATTATGAATGAAATGTTTTTGCAATGACAATTAGAGATTATAGTTACTCATGCCATGCTTAATTAGCTAGGAGTTTATAATGGTTCATTTTGTGTGCCAATATGCTTTTAAAATGGTTATGATGTAGTTTGATAGGATGGTATCCTCCTTTGAATGATTCAAGTGGCTTGACTTGGCACATGTTCACGCATGTAGTTGAAATAAAATCAACATATCCTCCACAATATTTATGTTCATGGTGATTTAAATCCTACTCATGCTTGCACTCAATATTGGTTAATATCCATGCATGTTTTTGACCGTTGTCGCTCTCTAGTTGGTCGCTCCTCAATCTTTTGCTAGCCTTCACTTGTACTAAGCGGGAATACTGCTTGTGCATCCACTTCCATAAACCCAAAGATGTTCCATATGAGTCCACCATACCTACTATATGTGGTATTTACCTGCCGTTCCAAGTAAATTTGCATGTGCCAAACTCTAAACCATCAAATGATATTCTGTTTTGTATGCCCGAATCACTCATGTAGTTACTGGGGGCTGTCAGTATCTTCCATGGTAGGTGGGTTATTCTCATGATGAGTGTTGATTCTTTGTCATTCACGAGAATGTGGTTGGTAATCGGGATGCCCAGTTCCATGCTATAAATCAAATCAAAATACATTTCCAAACAAAACTCCCTCATGACTGTTGTTGGTATGGACGGTTCCCATTGTTTCGGATCAGCTGCGGAGTGTGAATGTTGGTGGAGGGGGAGTAAAAACTTTACCATTCTGTTTGGGAACCGCCTATAATGTATCTAGCATGGAAGATACTGAGATCTCTTGGGTGTTATGTTGACAATGAAAGCATACCGCTCAAAATTATATTCATCTCTGTTTTAAAAGCTCGAGCTCTGCCACCTCTGCAAATCCCTGCTTCCCTCTGCGAAGGACCTATCTATTTACTTTTATTGTTGAGTCATCATCCTCTTATAAAAAGCACCAGTTAGAGAGCACCACTGTCATTTGTATGCTTTGTTACTAACTGATATTGAGTATGACTGGATATCTTTTACCATGAATAATAATGTCTAGTCATTCCTTGTTCTTTAGAGGTGCTATGCATTTATGTTTTGCGGTCTCAGAAAGGGCTAGCGAGATACCATTATATCATGATTGTTTTGAAAAAGTGGTGTCATCCAAGATTTATTATTATTGCTCGCTTGTTGATTATGCCATTGATGTGAGTAAATGTGAGACCTACATGTTATTGTGAATATGGTTAGTTCATAATCTTCGCTGAAAACCTGAATGCTAGCTTTACATATTTGCAGCAACAAGATCAAACTGAGTTTGTAAAAGTTTTTCTTTGTCACTTTCAGTTTGTCAACTGAATTGCTTGAGGACAAGCAATGGGATAAGCTTGGGGGAGTTGATACGTCTCCATCGTATCTACTTTTCCAAACTCGTTTGCCTTTGTTTTGGACTCTAATTTGCATGATTTGAATGGAACTAACCCGGACTGACGCTGTTTTCAGCAGAATCGTCGTGGTGTTACGTTTGTGCAGAAATAAAAGTTCTCGGATTGACATGAAAATTCACGAAGAATATTTTTGGAATATATAAAAAATATTGGCGAAAGAATCAACCAGAGGGGACCCACCAGCTGTCCACAAGGGTGGAGGGCGCGACCCTTACCTTGTGGGTCCCCTGGAGGCCCCCCAACCTCAAATCCAACTCCATATAACCCTATTCGGGGAGAAAAAATTAGGGAGAAGGATTCGTCGCGTTTTATGATACGGAGCCGCCGCCGCCTCCGCCTCCTGTTCTTCCTCGGGAGGGCAGATCTGGAGTCTATTTTGTTCTCCGGAGAGGGGAAATCGACGCTATTGTCATAGTCAACCATCCTCCATCACCAATTTCATGATGCTCACTGCCGTGTGTGAGTAATTCCATCATAGGCTTGCTGGACGGTGATGGGTTGGATGAGATTTACCATGTTATCAAGTTAGTTTTGTTAGGGTTTGATCCCTAGTATCCACTATGTTCTAAGATTGATGTTGCTATGACTTTTCTATGCTTAATGCTTCTCACTAGGGCCCGAGTGACATGATTTTAGATCTGAACCTATTATGTTTTCATGAATATTTGTGTTGTTGATCCAATTTTGCAATTTATAGACACCTATTGCGAGTTATGATCTGCATACCCCAAGGTGACAATAATTGGGATTCTTTCTGGTGATTACCATAGTTTGAGGAGTTCATGTATTCACTAAGTGCTAATGCTTTGTTCCGGTTATCTATTAAAAGGAGGCCTTAATATCCCTTTGTTTCCATTAGGACCCCGCTGCCACGGGAGGGTAGGACAAAAGATGTCATGCAAGTTCTTTTCCATAAGCACAGATGACTATATACAGAATACATGCCTACAGTATATTGATGAATTAGAGCTAGTTCTGTGTCACCCTACGTTATAACTGTTGCATGATGAATGCCATCCGACATAATTATCCATCACTGGTCCATTTCCTACGAGCTTTTCACATATTGATCTTTGCTAAGTTACTTTGCCATTGCCACTGTTACAATTACTACAAAACTGCTATTGTTACTTTTTCCACAGTTACTGTTACTTCCATACTACTTTGCTACTAAATGCTTTGCTGCAGATATTAAGTCCTATAGGTGTGGTTGAATTGACAACTCTACTGCTAATACTTGAGAATATTCTTTGGCTCCCCTTGTGTCGAATCAATAAATTTGGGTTGAATACTTTACCCTCGAAAACTGTTGCGATCCCCTATACTTGTGGGTTGTTATGCAGACAACATAGAGAAGTACAAGATGGCGAAGAAGGCCGCAAAGAGACCTGTCAGTGAAGCAAGGGGTCGGGCATATGAGGACCTCTACCAACGGTTAGGCACGAAGGAAGGTGAAAGGGACATCTATAAGATGCCCAAGATCGAGAGTGGACGACAAGGGATATTGGCCAAGTCAAATGCATCAAGGACGGAGCAGAACAACTCTTGGTGAAGGACGAGGAGATTAAGCATAGATGGCAGGAGTACTTCGACAAGCTATTCAATATGGAGAATGAGAGTTCTACCATTGTATTGGACGACTCCTTTGATGAGACCAGCATGCGTTTTGTGCGGCGAATCCAGGAGTCTGAGGTCAAGGAGGCTTTAAAAAGAATCAAAGGAGGCAAGGGGATGGGCCCTGATTGTATCCCCATTGAGATGTGGAAAGGCCTCGGGGACATAGCAATAATATGCCTAACCAAGCTTTTCAACCTCATTTTTCGGGCAAACAAGATGCCTGTTTGCCCGAAAAATGGAGACGGAATATATTAGTACCAATCTTCAATAACAAGGGGGATGTTCAGAGTTGTACTAATTACCGTGGAATTAAGCCGATGAGCCAAACAATGAAGTTATGGGAGAGAGTCATTGAGCACTCTTTAAGAAGAATGACAAGCGTGACCAAAAATCAGTTTGGTTTCATGCCTGGGAGGTCGACCATGAAAGCCATTTTCTTGGTACAACAACTTATGGAGAGATATAGGGAGCAAAAGGACTTTCATATGGTGTTCATTGACTTGGAGAAGGCCTATGATAAGATACCACGGAATGTCATGTGGTGGGACTTGGAGAAACATAAGGTCCTAGCAAAGTACATTACCCTCATCAAGGACATGTACGATAATGTTGTGACAAGTGTTCGAACAAGTGATGTCAACACTGATGACTTCCTGATTAAGATAGGACTGCATCATGGGTCAGCTTTGAGCCCTTATCTTTTTGCCTTGGTGATGGATCAGGTCACAAGGGATATACAAGGAGATGTCACACAGTGTATGCTCTTTGCGGATGATGTAGTTCTAGTTGACGATAGTCGGATAGGGGTAAATAGGAAGTTAGAGTTATGGAGACAAACCTTGGAATGGAAAGGGTTTAGGCTTAGTAGAACTAAAACCAAGTACATGATGTGTGGTTTCAGTATACTAGGTGTGAGGAGGAGGAGGTTAGCCTTGATGAGCAGGTGGTACCTCAGAAGGACACCTTTCGATATTTGGGGTCAATGCTACAGGAGGATGGGGGTATTGATGAAGATGTGAACCATCGAATCAAAGCCGAATGGATGAAGTGGCACCAAGCTTCTGGCGTTCTCTGTGACAAGAAAGTGCCACAAAAGCTAAAAGGCAAGTTCTACAGGACGGCTATTCTACCCGGAATTTATATGGTGTCGAGTGTTGGCCAACTGAAAGGCGACATGTTCAACAGTTAGGTGTGTCGGAGATGCGTATGTTGAGATGGATGTGTGGCGACACGAGGAATGCTAGAGTTCGGAATGATGATATACGAGATAGAGTTGGGGTAGCACCAATTGAAGAGAAGCTTTTCCAACATCGTCTGAGATGGTTTGGGCATATTCAACGTAGGCCTCCAGAAGCTCAAGTGCATAGCGGATGGCTAAAGCGTGCGGAGAATGTCAAGAGAGGTTGGGGTAGACCAAATTTGACATGGGAGGAGTCCGTTAAGAGAGACCTGAAGGATTGGAGTATCACCAAAGAAATAGGTATGGACAGGGGTGAGTGGAAGCTTGCTATCCATGTGCCAGAGCCATGAGTTGGTTGCGAGATCTTATGGGTTTCACCTCTAGCCTACCCCAATTAGTTTGGGAATACAGGCTTTGTTCTTGTTGTTGTCAAGTGCACCAAAACCATACATAATTGATGTTAATATTGCATGGATACTTCAAAAATTATAGATACGTTGAAGATGTTTCATCACCCCCAAGTTTAATCCCTACTTTTCCTCAAGTAGATAGATGATAAAAGAAATAATTTATGAAGTGTCAATGCTAGAATAGTGCTTAACATTGATCAATGATAATTCTAATCACTTTTGCTAGCATTATTAAATATCATAAATTTTTTCCCATAAAACTTCTCATGATCAAGTAATAACCTACTCATATGTTAAGGTGTAAAAAATAAACTCTTTTGTAACTCAACGAACTATGTTCTCTGTTATCAAACAATTACAATTCATCATATTTTCTAGAAGAGTCTATGTAAGAGCTTTTGTTTAGCGAACTTCATATACTCAACTATCATGTAATTTTTGAATGATTGTTGGCACTCAAGATTCCAGCAGACATAAAGGAAGATGGGAGTTTAGTGCAGTTCCGAACTTACTTATCACATGGATAATTGTCAACAATAATAAATCATGATCATATATATTCAACTGGATATATATATGTGCCTGGATCTTTCCCCAACATACAATGTTTGCCAAGTGGAGATTATTTAAGGTTGGAATAAGAAGTTGACTCGGCATGAAAATAAAGTTGACAAAAAAATTTAAAAAGATACGTCTTTCACAGAGGGAAGCAGAGGTTTTCATGCACTTTTGAGTTGAATATGTGAGTTTTTAATGAAAAGGAACATCACTTTAATATTTCCCCTTGTGATAATGGCCTTTATTTAGCATTCTGTCACTTTTATTATTCGTCCACCACAAGTTAGTAGAAAGCTTATTTTGCCTCCAATAAAAGATCATACATATTGAAGGTAATTTTTATTGCACGAACCGACGACAACTTACATAAAGGACTCAATCCATTGGTAGTTATAGTGGATCTCACGGAAAGAAACTGGGTTAGGAGTTTTTTGCGTGCACAGGCAGTATTACTTAGTGCGCAAGTATTTGGCTAGAAAAGATTATAAACAAACACCACATGTTGGAGGATCCATGACAATATAACTTGTATGCAAATGTACACAAACATGAGTCATTACATTGTCTTCCTTGTCCAACATCAACTATTTAATCAAGTGTGAAAATATTCAGTGAGGGTTCACAATCACAAATGATGTCCAAGATGGTGTATTTGCATGTCAAATCTCTCTTCCTTGTACGATTCTTCCATGAATTATTCAAATGACCAATATTGTGTTTGTTAAATTTCAGTAAATTTTACTTCCTAAAGCCAATGTGAATCCACTACTTCCCATGAGATAAACATATGAAATTGAGTTGCAATACTAAGATACATATTTACTTCTCAACACATATATAATTTCAAATTTATGATATTCAATCCATTCAAAAATTTACTCTAAGGACATAATTGAAGCACAAGAGTAAATAATAAACTCCTCCAAAAGATAAGAGTGAAGAACAAAGAGTAATTAAGTAAATAAGTAGCTCTGAATAAACTCTCTCCAAATCATAATTTTAGATCTAAGGATTATATCAAACAACAAACAAGAACAAATAAAAACGAAATGACACTCCAAGAATAACACATATCATGTTAACAATTAAAAACTTAGTCTCAACCGAGACTAACCGGTAGTTCTTGATGAAGAAAGGTGGGATGCCTACCGGGGCATCCCAAAGCTTAGATGCTTGAGACTTGTTGAAATATTGCCTTGAGGTGCCTTGGGAATTCCCAAGCTTAAGCTCTTTTATCTCCTTAATTCCTCTCATATCACAGTTTCCCATGCATCTTAAAAACTTCATTGAGACAAAACTTAACAAAACTCGCGAGATAGGTTAGTATAAAATAAATTCAAAACCTTAAGATTATCTACTGTAGAAAATCACACAATTAAAATTAACATTTCATACTAAATCCCTACACATATTTAACATGTCTATCCACTAATAGAAATATTAAATAGCAACCATGAGCAAACAGTGCAACTAACAGAAATCTATCTAAACAGAACAGTTTGTAGAGGTAGAACATATTAACGTACTTCTGTAATTCAGAAAATTTTGAAAATTTACGATGTCACAGAGATCTAATAATTTATTACTGTGTAAAATTGTCAAGATTTATTCACATTGTGACTATGCAGGAATATTCAGGACATAACCGAAAAATTTATGTTTTCAAACAATAACTCAAGAACTTGCAAACTGGCCATGGTAGAGGCTAAACTTGTTACTTTATTGAAATAAAAGATACAAAACATGATTACTATAGTAGAATTAATCATGTATACACACAGAACACAACAATGATAAATATTTGGTGGCATCCCAGAAAGCGGTTTTCTTTAACGCCTTTTAGTTAGGCATGATGATTTTAATGATGCTCATATAAAAGTAGGAAATGAAACATCAGGGGAGCATCATGAATCATATAGAAAACACATTTAAGCCTAACCCACTTCCTATACATAGGAATTTCATAAACAAACAATTTATTTAAGCAAGAATCAATGAGCATAGGAAGGCAAAACAAGTGTAACTTCAAAACTTTGAACATAAAGAGATGAAACTTGATATAATTGAGATATTTATAAGCATGTATTCCTTTCTCATAATAATTTTCAGTAGCACCATCAACAAATTCAACAATATAAGAATCACATAAAGCCTTCTTTTCATGATCCACAAATACAATTTTATTACTACCCACATAAGAAAATGTGTTTTCATTCATAATAGTCGGAGTATCATATAAAACTTCAACACTATAACTTAATTCTGCATTAAAAGAGTAACATTCAGTATAATAATATTCATAGTTATGACAAGTTTCACAAGAAACATTATCACTATTTTTTATAGCATAAGTATCATCACAATAATCATCATAAGTAGCAACTTTGTTCTCATCATAATCAATGGAAACCTCTTCCAAAATAGTGGAATCAACACTAAATAAAGTCATGACCTCTCCAAATCCACTTTTATCAATATTCCAATAAGATTCAACACCCTCCAAAATAGTGGGTTCATAGCTATCTAAAGTTGACACTCTTCCGAACACACTTTCATGATTATTGTGATCATCATAACTAGGAGGAACATTTTTCATAATAGTAAATTTCATTTTCCAAGCTTGGATTAGGCGGCGTACAAGTTCATATTCACTCATTATATCACCATTATAAGCAAGATGATAAGAATAATTTGTAGCAAATATATTTTCAAACATATCATTCTCATTCTCACTAATAAAGGATTTTTCACACCCATCATCCCCAAGCTTATAGCTTTCCATATCACATCAATAGCATGAATAGCACCAATTGTGTAGCAATCATTATTATTATATTTTTCCAAGTTGGTGCCAAAAATATTTTCAAGATCGTAAGTATGTTAACCAAAATCATTTTTCCACAATAGTTTGTGATTCATTATCATAAGGCACAATCATAATAGGAGTAATATTATTTGGGAGAGATACCTTTTATCTTTTTATTTCTCCTTCTTTTCTTTTCCTTCTTCTCACTCACCTTAGGAGTGGGGTCAAGTAATTTTTCTAAGCTTCTTCTTGGAGAGATTAGTTGGAAAGGAAGCTCCTCCTCATCACCTAATTCATTATGAGAAATAATAGGAGAAACATGGGAAGCCTTTTCCATTTCATTATTAGTACATAAGAAGCAACATTATTTCTATATTCCATTGGACTTCCTATCTTTCTATATTTGGCTATATAAGCATTCTCATTGCAATTCACCACACAAAACATATAGATTGCCGTTAGATGACTTTCAATTGCATATGTGAGATTGAATTCTTAAACCATCATTTTTATGGCAATTCTTCACACTCAAAAAATAGATTAAGTTCATTATAAAGCTCAAGGGATCATTTAATCAAAATATTTGGCCATGATTGGATCATGAAAATGCATGCATTGTAAATTAAGATGACCAACTTCATTGCAAAGTTCATAAGTAATAGGATGAAGAGAACAATTTTTTTTAGCCCTAACATCCAATTACTTAAGCCACATTTTAGTTATATCATGTATTTTCTTCTCACAATATTTATCATCCATAAATTACAATCTTTCACAAGGTCTATGCTCTCCACAAAAATTGGCATGCTTATAAGAAACTTTTTCTTTAGAAATTTTATCATGACTAGTGCAATCATCATTAGCATTAATAAAAATCATGGAAAGCATACTAATAACATTGTAGTCATGCTTATCATTCAGGGAACTCAAACCAAACATTTTGTTAAATTCTTCTTCTAACACTTCAGAATAACTATTAGATTCATAGTTTTCAAGAAAAACTCTATAAAGATAAACAATCTAACACAAGTTCACATCCATATTTTGTATTTTTCTTTTATAAACCAAACTAGTAAATAAAACAAGAAGCTAAAATATTCAATTGCAAGATCTAAATAAGATACCTTAGAGCACTCTCCTCCCTGACAATGGTGCCAGAAATAGCTTGATGTCTACTATGCGACTTTATTCGTCTATACTTTGTTGGGCTTCCAAGCACAAAGTTTTGTAGGACAACAACAAATTTCCCTCGAGTGGAGAACCTAAAATTTATCAATCCGTGAGAGGTGTAGGATGAAGGTGATTCTCTCTCAAACAACCCAACAATCAAGTACAAGCAATCTCTTGTGACCCAAACACACCTAATACAATTGTCAGTTGTATATGAAGGAAATATGCCCTTGTGGCAATAATAAATTTGTTATTTTATATTTCCTTATATCATGATAAATGTTTATTATTCATGCTAGAATTGTATTAACCGGAAACTTGATACATGTGTGGATACATAGACAAAACACCGTGTCCCTAGTAAGCCTCTACTAGATTAGCTCGTTAATCAAAGATGGTTAAGTTTACTAACCATAGACATGTGTTGTCATTTGATGAACAGGATCACATCATTAGGAGAATGATGTGATGGACAAGACCCATCCGTTAGCTTAGCATGATGATTGTTCACTTTATTGCTGTTCCTTTTTTAATGTCAAATACATATTCCTTTGACTATGAGATTATGCAAATCTCGGATACCGGAGGAATGCCTTGCGTCCTATAAAACATCACAACGTAAATGGGTGATTATAAAGATGCTCTACAGGTATCTCCGATGAGATCTCGGACGTCACGATGAGATCTCGGATACCGGAGTCCCGGATGAGATCTCGGACGTCACGATGAGTCTCAGAATGGTCAAGAGGTAAAGATTTATATATGGGAAGTCATATTTTGGGTTCCGGAATAAGATGCAGTTTTCTCGGTATTGTACCGGGAAGCTTCTAGAAGGTTCCAGAGGATTCCGGAGGGGTCCGGAAGTACACTAGTGGTTCCACCTCTACCCAAGGGCTAGCATGGGCTGCGGACAGGCACCCTGGCCTTATTGGGCTAGGCGCACCAAGTCCTCAAAAGCCCATGTGGCTACCGAAGGTAAAAAAGGAAGGAGTCCTAGTAGGAATAGGATTGGACTTGGAGCCCAAGTCCTCTCCCCCTTAGCTGTGCCCTAGAGCTTGGAGGGGCTGTTTACCATGCCCCTCCACCTATATATAGAGGGGAGGGGGTGCCCCAAGAGAACACACCAAGCCCTTGGCGCCCCTCTCTCTCCGGTAACTCCGTAGTTCCACCGCCTCATCCCGGCGACGCTTAGCGAAGCGCTATTGGTGTTCCACCACCACCATCACCACCATGCCGTCGTGTTGGTTGTGATCACATCTATTTCTCCTCTCCCGGTTGCTGGATCAAGAAGGAGGAGACATCATCGAGCCGCAGGTGTGCCAAACTCGGAGGTGCCGTCCGTTCGGCACTAGATCGGTTGGATCGTGATTGGATCGCGAAGAGTATGACTACATCAACCGCATGATAAACGCTTCCACTTAATGGTCTACGAGGGTACTTAGACACACTCTTCCCTCTCGTTGCTATGCATATCCTAGATAGATCTTGCGTGAGCGTAGGAAATTTTTGAAATTGCATGCTACATTTCCCAACAGTATAGGTGCACTAGTTCGGTGAAGATATGATGATAGATGTGTAATATGGATGGTAAAAATAGGGTTTTCTTAATCTGAACAAATAAAAAATTGAAGGTAACAAGTAACAAAAGTGAGTAAAAGCGGTGTCCCGATGCTTGAAAACAAGGCTCAGGGTTCTTACTTTTGCTAGCGCCAACTCTCGACATCATTAACATAACTAAACCACATGATAATACCTCAAATTGCAGAAAATAACCACTCAAAAGTTTCTATTCTATCAGAGAAAGAAGGATGAAATCATGTATCGTCTTTCCAATCTTGATCTATTTAACCACCCACAGTCCCAGAAATCGTACTATGACAACACAATATGTTACTTACCGTTCAAGTTTTATGCTGAGAGTACCCCAATGTTACTACGGGTATCCACAAGTTAATTGCTAGTCATGCATCATGTAATCTCGAATCCAAAGTATTCAATCCAAAACAAAGAAACTTCAAAGAGCAAGACTCAATTCACTGAAAAAGGAATAGAGGGAGTGGACATAATAGCATCCAAGTTTATTAATAAAGCTGATGATACAGCAAGAACAAATCCACCAAGAACATGAGGGAGAGATCGAACACATAGCTACTAGTACATACCCTCAGCCTCAAGGATGAACTACTCACACATCACCATGAGAACGGAGAAGTTGATGATGGAGGAGATGTCCCCAGCTGGCGTGATCTCGGCGCCACTAGAGTTGAGGGAGGAGGGGCCCCCTCCTTCTTCTTCTTCCTTGGCCCTCCTAGGAGAGAGCTAGTGTAGCGACCCGACCTCAAACGGTCAAGTCTCTGTGCTTCCGTGTCATCCCTGGATCAGTAATGCTGACACACACAGTACTCGAAGGATTTATAATAGAGTAGAAATCACACACTTATTACGTCGAATGTCTCAAAAGAGAACTTATCACAATATGTATGGCTTAAGGCCATCTAAATAAGGTAACAGCGGAAGACTTGGAAGATAAGTGAGTCCATCAACTCCAACGGCATAGCTGAGATGCACAACAACGACCTATCGCATGATATGTTGCAGCCCGAAAATGGGCCAGCACATGGAATATGCTGGCAATATAACACAGTTGAGCAAGAACAGAAATAATGCTATCACTATATGCATATTAGGCTGGTGGAAAGGCTCTATGGTTATATTGTTTTGCGAAAAGCCATTTTTTTCCTACAACAAAGGAATATATTTTATTTAACTATCATGGTGGTTGAACAACATTGAGAAGGTACCTCCAACTCAATCCCAATTAAAAGTAATTATCAACCCAACAAATTAATTTAGAGTGATGAGATACATATGATAATCCAAGTACTAGATACTCAAGATGTCCATAACCGGGGACACGGCTAACCATGATTAGATTGTACACTCTGCAGAGGTTTGCGCACTTTTCCCCACAAGACTCGATCTCCTCCGTTGGATTTCTCGCACTTCATGGTGTTTGAGAAATGGATGACCAAGACACGGTCTTTCTGAAGCATTAACTCTAACCCCGGGTAGAAAGTACCAACCTACATCCCTCTACATCTGCTAGCCTACCACTGGAAGAGGTCATGCAACTTACTCAACTATGCTAGAGCCCATAATAGCTTGTGGCTGCACACGGAAGTTTCTAGCATGAAATATCTCAAATCCATTTGAGCCTGGGTGGCAGACCGTAGGATTATCACACGGGTACTCCGGGATATCCTAGGACAACACTGGATTCTCCAGGTGCCCAAAACAAGCAATCCACCCAGATGTGTATTAAAGTTGCCACCTTAAGTTGAACCATTAAATAATCATCTCACATCTGCCATGGATTCACTCACCCAAACCACGTCTATGAGCATAGCATAGCAGTATAAGCATAATGTAGAAGTAACTCCCAAGGTTTGGTAATAAACAGGGCAGTAGGTCCTACCTCATCATCTACTTCCCAATACGCACAAGTTAATCTCATCCTAATCTTGCAGTGTTTGAGGATTGAATCTAATGCATATAAAAACTGGGTATGAAAAGAGTATGATCAATGTGTTACTTGCCTTGCTGACGATCTGTAAAACCTAGTGACTCGTAGTAGCACGCTTCGCACTCCGGGAATTCTTGTAGTGACCCAACCTCAGACGGTCATGTCTCTGTGCTTAAGTGTCATCCCTAGATCGGTATGCTGACACACACAGTACTCGAGGATTTATAACAGAGGTAACTCACATGTATAAAGTAATGTAAATAGTATTACCTCAATCCAAATAGCGGAAGTAACAACAAGGTTGTGGATTCCCATCAACACCAACGGCAAAGTTGAGTGTAGAAAATCGTAACCCTAACGTATCACTTACTCGTCGTAAGAATCCTCCAACATGAGATGTTGCAGCCACAAAGGGTCAGTACATTGAATGTACTGGCAAATTCACACCATAGAGCAATGATGAATAAAAGCTATCACTACATGCACATATGGCTGGTGGAAAAGCTCTATGGTTGTAATGTTTTTGCGAAAAGCCAATTTCCCTACTACGAAGGAATATATTTTTTATTTAACTACAAATTTGTTGAAAAACATTGAGAATGGTAAATCCCCATCTCAATCCCTATTAAAAGGTAACTAAAAACCCAACAAAATTAGTTTAGGGTGATGATGTCAACATGATAATCCAAGAACCAGATACTCAAGATGTCCATAACCGGGGACACGACTAATCATGATTAGTTTGTACACTCTGCTGAGGTTTGCACACTTTTCCCCACAAGACTCGATCTCCTCCCTTGGATTTCTCGCACTGCATGGTGTTTGAGAAAGGGATGACCGAGACACAGTCTTTCAGAAGCATTAACTCTAACCCCGGGTAGACAGTACCAACCTACATCCCCTACATCTGCTAGCCTACCACTGGAAGAGGTCATGCAACCTACTCAACTATGCTAGAGCCCATAATAGCTTGTGGCTGCACACAGAAGTTTCTAGCATGAATAATCTTATGATCCCTTTGAGTCTGGGGGGCGAACCAAATGGACAGACTGGTCTATCCCCAGGTGCCCGCAACCAATCCACCTAGATGTGTATTAAAGTAGCCACCTTAAGTTGAACCAGTAAGTAAACAATCTCACATCTGTCATGGAATACACTCGAACCCAATCCACGTCTATGAGCATAGCATGGAAATATAAGCATAACGTAATAGTAACTCCCAAGGTTTGAATGCAGGGCAATAGGTTCCTACCTCATCAACTACTTCCCAATACCCACATGTTATCAATCCTACTCATGCAATGTTTGAGGGTGGAACAAATGCCTAAAAACTGGGTATGAAAGGGGAATGATCAAAGTGTGAACTTGCCTGTACTGTTGATGAAGATGATTCACACTCATAACTCCTAATAGTTCTACTCGTCACACTCCGGTCGATCTATCATAAGCAAGCAATAGTAACCACACATAAGCAGTCACTCAAAAGATCGGAAAGGACGAAGACGACAATTCGGAAAACATAAAAACCAAGCAAATAACTCTTGCAACATAAAACAATTTCTAACAGTACCAAAATTAGGTGAATTTGGCCTTATCATAAAGTTTAGGTCAAGAGCTTCGATTTGCAAAAAGAATGAACTAAATCGGAGTTATAAAACTCAAGTTACGATCAAACGAAGTTCAAATACAAAACTGGTTGAATTCAAATTTTAAAACTTTCAAAAACATGCTCAAGTTGATTAACTGGATAGAGGGGATCATAACGAAGAAGTGGGCATTGGTTTCGTTTGATTTGGACAAGCGAATAAAAAAGTAGTGATCGTTTGAAGATCAGGGAAATTGTAAGAAAAGAATTCATAGATAGGTCCCTAGCTGAAAATTAAAATAAAAAGAAAAATCCTATCGAACGAACGTTCGCTACAGAAGCATACACGATGAAAACCGTTCACTACAGAGGCTAAACCAGTGAACGTCCATTAAATGAAACAAGACGTTTCAGAGGAAAAAACACCTCGATCTCGACCGTTGGATCCAGATCGGACGAACGAGGGCAGGTGGCAGTTACCGCGGTGGCTGACAACGTCGGCGGCGAGGAAAACGGCAGCGATGGCGGCTCGGCTCGAACAGGACGGTGGCTCCGTGGCTCGGCAGCGACGGTGGAGTAGCGGGGAAGGGGCGGCACATCGAGGTGAGTCCAACGGCGGCGTCGGCGTCGGTCGAGGGCGGCGGTGGGGGCGCGGGACGAGGCGACGGATCTCCGGCGGAGCTCACAACTCCGGTGGCGGAGTGCGGCGGCTAGGGAGGAGGAGAGAAAAGGGGGGTCGGGGTCCCGGGGTCCCGGGGCCCGGCATATAAAGGGGAGGGCCGGAGAGGCTTGCGGGAGGGGTAAGGCGAGGCGTGGAGGAGTCTGCGGCGGCTACGGCGGCGTCCAGCGATGTGCGGGCACGGAGACCTGCGGGGACGGGCGCGGGGCTCGGCTGGCCTCGCCCGATTGGCTGGGCCGGCCCGGTTCGGTGGGAAGGGTTTTTTTAAAACATTTTTTTCACACAAACAAAATTAATGAAAAAATAAATAAAAATATTATATACGCATACAATATATCAAAATTTTCAGAAAAATATATTCTACAACTTGAACATTTTTCTAGCACCAAATAAAATATGCAAAAGTTTAAATAAAGCAAAGAGTGCTACTGCTCTAATAAAATCCAATAAAAATCATTTTAAAAATACCAAAATGATTTCAAATTTATTTCTCTCCAATTTTTTGATGCAGGGAATCATTTTACCCTATTTTCCATATATTTTATTTTTGGAGAAAAATAATTTGAATCAAACCCAAATAACTCCAAATTGAAAAATAATTCAAACGGGATTTTGAATTTAATTCCTTTAAAACTTCCAACTCATATTTCATATATTTTGAAGAAGTGATTTTATCTTCTCTCATGAAAATCATTGAGTTGCTTAAAGTTTCTGAATTTGAAATATTATCAAATGAAATTCAAATATTTTCAACAACCCTTTTCATTTAATTAAATGGAAGAAGTCATGTCATCTTCTCTATAGGGTTTTATGATGGAAAGTATTTGAATTCACGGAGACCAAAAAGCAAAGGTGAAAGTTTGGGAAAGTCATTTCATTCCCTCTCATTTAACTTTCAAAAAGTTTCGAATTTTACTCACTTTCAGTCAATCAATCACACAGTCAATCAAATCTATCTATTTTATATAACATTCCAAAATTTAGAATTTTGGGATGTTACAAGCCTACCACCCTTAAAATGAATCTCATCCTCGAGATTCGGAGAGGCTAGAAATAAATAGGTTAGGGTCGGGGTCTTCTCAAAATCCATCGATCGTCCCAGGGGTCTAGGTGCTACCACCCTTAGAAACATGGTTACGGTTCCATGAAAACTCATATACTCCATCCATTCTTCTTGACAGTATCGGTCTCCTCGGATTCTCGGGAAAATTCCTTTTCTAGGCTCTTCCAGTAGTGGCATAACCTTTTCCTCAATAATTATGCCCTTTCATCTTGGTAGGATTCTTCCGAGACTGGGTCTTCTTAGCTGACGGGTCAGGCGCCAATACTAAACAACTATCGATATCTCATGGTGGTCATTAATTTATGGTTTCTCCTACAGGAAATGGGCCTGGGTTGAACCTCATCGTATAACCTACGATTGGCAACAGCTCCCTTGTACAAGGGAAAATTGTCATACCATTCTAAGGCTCATACAAGGTTTTGATCGTCGTCTCTCTACTATAGGTAAGTCACTCAGATTTACCATCACATATAGCAAAGCGAATAATAAGAGTAAGTCGGTAGTGATCAATCCATCTTGCACCCAAATCATTACCTTGTATATGGTATAGCGAATCTCTTATTCTAACACTCGGTCATCCTCACAAGCATTGCAGAATTTCTCTTGTTGACGAACTATGTTCGGATAAATCCATGGATTCTGCAAGCCAGACAAACATCTAGCGTTCCTTCACAACTCTCAGGTTTTGCGTTACTCCTATAAGATCATCTGTTGATAAAAATCGTATCTTATTCCAGGGTTTTTCCTTCAGCAAGAGTGTGCTTGCTTCTTGGCAGGTCCTGGGGCCTGTGGGTTATGGCCCATCTCATCACTTGTAATCCTTGAACTCATTATCGGGGCAACTGATCATTACTCCAACATCCAGCTTCCCAGCATTCTTAATTCCATCCAATTGTACTGTCCTTCTTCCTTCTATTGGTTCCAAACTAAGACGTGATTACTCAGACTCATCATGGAGTTACAATTGCTCCATATCCAACAACATCATATCTCCTTTATATCCAATATTACTTCATCCCTTCATACTCTTGGGGTATCCCACATATCGAGACCAAACTCACACTTATTTTGTCCGAAATCCACTCCGTGGAATATCCTTATCTTTTCTAAGGGCCAGGGGTCCTCACAGGGTACTACCACCCTTAAAATGCACAAATTCATCCATAGACCATATTTCTCATATCCTCAAAAATGGTCAAAATCTTTCTTCATAGAGTAACAACTAATAAAGATTCAGCGTATGAAATCATGACACAAGGACTTTATTGATTTCATGAATTCATTACAATATCTCAAACTTCCATTCCATAAATCACTCCATATCCCCCAAAAAGAATGCTTTCTACTACGCTTATTACCAATATTAAATTCTCAACTACTTAGCTCCAGCATTCATCTTGTCGGGACATTTATTTGCATAGTGTCATGTTTCCTTGCAACGTAAACAAATAACTTCCGATAAGTCTTTAGGCTTCTTGGGGATGGTGTCCGCCCTTTGGGCTCTTGGCTTCCTCTTTCGGCATTTATCGGTGTATTTCTTCTTTCGAAATTTATGGGCGTAATGACCTAAGTTCTTGCACCTGTAACAGGTGATATGACTCAGATACTTCTCTGCAGAAATTGGGTTGCTCCTGGAATCCAATATATTTCTCTTCCTGGACTTTTCCGTGCAAATCAGGGCTTCTATTTCTTGTGGGTCATACATACTCTACTTCCACTATCGGGAATGCTACTAGATCTCCCTTCAGACAATTCTGGGAAAAGTGTCCTTCTTCTCCACACGAATAGCAAGACTTGGTGCAGGTTTTAACTGGGTCTTCTTCGGGTGTGTCCTCCACCTCTTCCTTCATCACAGATTCTTCTAAAATTCCCATAAGGGCTCCTTTCTTTACTTCTTTCTTCTGCTGTACGGTTCTTTCTATAATGGGGTAAATGTGACACTGAGCAGGGTAGTCGGTAGTCCCTTCACACAAGAAACAAGTGATCTGCCTAGTTGGTCATTCTTCAACTGGGTGACTTCCTTCACAATTAGGGCATTCATCATTGTGTTCTTTATGGTTGTGTCCTATTTCTCCACAAAGCTTGCATGCACAGGGTTTCTTCATACCATTTCCATAAGGCTTAAAATTCTGGGGCACAAGCCGAGACTCTAGCAGAGTCAACTTAAATTATTTCCAAGTGGTTACTCCTTGCCATCCATTTATGGTTTGGTACATCCTCCACCAAGTAGCAGCACCTCTTTCAAAGCACTGAAGAGCATGCTGGGTCATATCCTTTCCAGGTATAGGGTTATTCTCCATGTGATCCTCCATGTTCTGAATCCATCGGTCCGTCTCCAATTGACTCATCGATCCAGAAAATATAAGCTCATCTCCATTCATCCAAAAAAACGAACCAACCTTACCGGGCCGTGTCCGCCTCGGATACTGACCCGGCCGGGCCTTTAAAGCCCAAGGCGCCCACCACCCAGCCCAGCCCCGCGCCCCAAACCCTAGCCCCACTCCCGAGCCGCCTTGCCGCCGCGCCGCCGCCGCCCGACCGCGCCGTGCCACCGTCCCACCACTGCCGTCGACCTCGCCGGAGGTAGCCGCCGCCGGTTTTCATCGGAAAACCGTTCGGTTTTTTTTTAAACCTAGATTTGTTTTTTTAATAGATAGGTTCATTTTTTTCTATGGTTTAGTTATTTTGCGGACGTTCGTCTGTACGTTTGTTTTAGCGAACGCCGTTCACCCGTTAGTCACAGACAGTGAACGTTCGTTCGTTAGCCTGTTCGTCAGTTTTTCCTTTTTCCAGGGTTTTTCCGCGATTATTTTTTATCGCGATTTCTGACCTGATTTTCGTTTTAGTTTATCTTTTCGCTCGTTTATCGGAATCAGGCGATTCAAGCGCCTAGGTCTTTGTCTCGAAGCCCTCTTTTCGTTTAACCAACTTGAATAAGATTTTGGTACTGTAAAATTTGACTTTAGCCCAGATTAGTAAACAGATCTTGTTTCTTTTGTAGTTTGAGTTTCGTTGCTCAGTTTGATTTGATTCTTTTTGCAAATTGAATATCTTCAGTGGAGTTTCAGATTCGATCTTCTTATTTGAGTTTTACCCGTGCATCTTTCATTGATTGCTTATGTATGCTATTGTTTGTTTGCGATAGAATTCCCGGAGTGCGAAGCGTGCTACTACGAGACACTAGGTTTTGCAGATCGTCAGCAAGGAAAGTAACACATTGATCATACTCTTTTCATACTCAGTTTTTTTATGCATTAGACTCAATCCTCAAACACTGCATGATTAGGATGAGATTTACTTGTGGGTATTGGGAAGTAGATGATGAGGTAGAACCTATTGCCCTGTTTATTACCAAACCTTGGGAGTTACTTCTACGTTATGCTTATACTGCTATGCTATGCTCATAGACGTGGTTTGGCTGAGTGAATCCATGACAGATGTGAGATGATTATTTAATGGTTCAACTTAAGGTGGCAACTTTAATACACATCTGGGTGGATTGCTTGTTTTGGGCACCTGGAGAATCCAGTGTTGTCCTAGGATATCCCGGAGTACCCGTGTGATAATCCTACGGCCTGCCACCCAGGCTCAAAGGGATTTGAGATATTTCATGCTAGAAACTTCCGTGTGCAGCCACAAGCTATTATGGGCTCTAGCATAGTTGAGTAAGTTGCATGACCTCTTCCAGTGGTAGGCTAGCAGATGTAGAGGGATATAGGTTGGTACTGTCTACCCGGGGTTAGAGTTAATGCTTTGGAAAGACTGTGTCTCGGTCATCCGTTTCTCAAACACCATGAAGTGTGAGAAATCCAACGGAGGAGATCGAGTCTTGTGGGGAAAAGTGCGCAAACCTTTGCAGAGTGTACAATCTAATCATGGTTAGCCGTGTCCCCGGTTATGGACATCTTGAGTATCTAGTACTTGGATTATCATATGTATCTCATCACTCTAAATTAATTTTTTGGGTTGATAATTACTTTTAATTGGGATTGAGTTGGAGGTACCTTCTCAATGTTGTTCAACCACCATGATAGTTAAATAAAATATATTCCTTTGTTGTATGGAAAAGTTGGCTTTTCGCAAAACAATATAACCATAGAGCCTTTTCACCAGCCAAATATGCATATAGTGATAACATTATTTCTGTTCTTGCTCTAATGTGTTATATTGCCAGCATATTCCATGTGTTGACCCGTTTTCGGGCTCCAACGTATCATGTTGCAAACTTTTCAGACGACGAGTAAAGGTGCGATAGGTCATTGTTGTGCATCTCAGCTATGCCGTTGGAGTTGATGGACTCACTTATCTTCCAAGTCTTCCGCTGTTATCTTATTTAGATGGCCTTAAGCCATATTTATTGTGATAAGTTCTCTTTTGAGACATTCGATGTAATAAGTGTGTGATTGCTACTCTGTTATAAATCCTTCAAGTACTTTGTGTGTCAGCATTATTGATCCAGGGATGACACGGAAGCACAGAGACTTGCCCGTTTGAGGTCGGGTCTCGCTACAGCTAGGTCTCCCCTAGATTGGATCTCTCTTTTGTCCTCTATTTTTCATGACAGTTTCTGAGGTCCAGCACCATTTCTTTTATAGATGAAGATCCGTAACTCCGATCGGGCTGAAATTGACGGGATTTTTCCCTTATAATTATGTTTCTTGTAGCCTAAGAAGATCTCCAACCGACTTAAGGGCTACCCACATGGGACCCTGGCATGGCTAGGGGTTGGTCGCGCCACCTGGTCGTGTGGAGCCCTCGGGCATCATTTTGCATTGATTCCTTCAACAAAAAATCACATATACTCCATAAAAAATCATATTAAATCGCTGGCTATTTTGACCTTCCTGGATATTGATTTTCTGTAAAACGAAAAACATGCAGAAAACAACAACTGGCACTGGTCACTATATTAATAAGTTAGGCCATAAAAATAACATAAAAGTGCACCAAAACCATATATAACTGATGTTAATAGTGCATGAATACTTCATAAATTATAGATATGTCGGAGACATATCAAGGAGAAACTTGGCCAGGCCGAGCTCATGGTCCTCACCCTTGAGCAGCGCACCTACAACTCCATGGGTACGTGACTTTGACCTCTTATTTTTCTGTCATAATCTTTACTTGTTCATACAATTTTGATGTTGTTTTGCATCTGCCGAGAAGAAGATGACCGAGCTTGATGCCCAGCTCCAGATAACCAAAGAGTAGGCCTGATACGTCTCCAACGTATCTATAATTTATGAAGTATTCATGCTATTATATTATCCATCTTGGATGTTTAATGGGCTTTACTGTGCACTTTTATAGTATTTTTGGGACTAACCTATTAACCCAGAGCCCAGTCCCAGTTTCTGTTTTTCCCCTTGTTTCAGTGTTTCGTAGAGAAGGAATATCAAACGGAGTCCAAACGGAATGAAACCTTCGGGAGCATGATTTTTGGAACGAACGTGATCCATGAGACTTGGAGTTGAAGTTAAGGAAGCTTCAAGGTGGCCACGAGGCAGGGAGGCGCGCCCCCACCCCCATGGGCCCATCGTGGCTCCCATGACCGACTTCTTTCGCCTATATATATATATATATATATATATATATATATATATATATATATATATATATATATCCATATACCCTAAAAACATCGGGGAGTAGAGTAGATCGGGAGTTCCGCCGCCGCAAACCTCTATAGCCACCAAAAACCAATTGGGACCCTGTTCCGGCACCCTGCCGGAGGGAGGATCCCTCACCGGTGACCATCTTCATCATCCCGGCGCTCTCCATGACGAGGAGGGAGTAGTTCACTCTCGGGGCTGAGCGTATGTACTAGTAGCTATGTGTTTGATCTCTCTCTCTCGTTTTCTTGATTCGGCACGATCTTGTTGTATCGCGAGCTTTGCTATTGTATTTGGATCATATGATGTTTCTCCCCCTCTACTCTCTTGTAAGGGATTGAGTTTTCCCTTTGAAGTTATCTTATCGGATTGAGTCTTTAAGGATTTGAGAACACTTGATGTATGTCTTGCATGTGCTTATCTGTGGTGACAATGGGATATCACGTGATCTACTTGATGTATGTTTTGGTGATCAACTTGCGGGCTCAGTGACATTGTGAACTTATGCATATGGGTTGGCACACATTTTCGTCTTGACTCTCCGGTAGAAACTTTGAGGCACTCTTTGAAATACTTTGTGTTGGTTGAATAGATGAATCTGAGATTGTGTGATGCATATCGTATAATCATACCCACGGATACTTGAGGTGACATTGGAGTATCTAGGTGACATTAGGGTTTTGGTTGATTTGTGTCTTAAGGTGTTATTCTAGTATGATCTCTATGATAGATCGAACGGAAAGAATATCTTCGTGTTATTTTACTACGGACTCTAGAATAGATCGATCAGAAAAGATAACTTTGAGGTGGTCTCGTACCCTACAATAATCTCTTAGTTTGTTCTCTGTTATTAGTGACTTTGGAGTGACTCTTTGTTGCATGTTGAGGGATAGTTATATGATCCAATTATGTTATTATTGTTGAGAGAACTTGCACTAGTGATAGTATGAACCCTAGGCCTTGTTTGAACACATTGCAATATCGTTTGTGCTCACTTTTATCGCTTGCTACCTTGCTGTTTTTATATTTTCAGATTACAAAAACCTGTATCTACCATCCATATTGCACTTGTATCACAATCTCTTCGCCGAACTAGTGCACCTTATAAAATTTACCATTGTATTCGGTGTGTTGGGGACACAAGAGACTCTTTGTTATTTGGTTGCAGGGTTGCTTGAGAGCGACCATCTTCATCCTACACCTCCCACAGATTGATAAACCTTTGGTCATCCACTTGAGGGAAATTTGCTGCTGTCCTATAAACCTCTGCACTTGGAGGCCCAACAACGTCTACAAGATGAAGGTTGTGTAGTAGACATCAGGCCCATGATGCTCGGGATGAGTCGTTGGACTCCTAGGAAGAGGAGGAGGTGGAGCAAAAGGCAACGTCCCTTCTCTAGCAGGAGTAAGAGGAATTTTGAGCTACTCGGGACCAAGTCATTATCTTCAAAGACGATCTCTGCAGGCATATGGAACAATATGACCAGCTGAAGTTGGAAAAGGACTCCTTGGATGTGGGATTAAAAAGAAAGTGATGGACCTCAAGGGGGCCAAGCAGTGCTAGGCTAGCGCAGAGGAGGAGGTCAAGCAAGACGACGATATCATAGTCGGCCAGCCGTATCTTTTGAAGTGTAATTTCGAACGTCAAGATTAAGTCAGGCTAATGCAAGCTTGGCATACTTCAGCAAACTTTGTTGTCCTCGCCCGGAGTGCCGATGTGGCTTTCCATGACGTCTTCAAGGTGATGTGGCCTGGGAAGCTCTCCTAGACAACCTATTCGGGTTGCCGTCCGTTTCCAAGGAGCAGCACTTAGGATTGGCGCTTGGAAGGCCCTACCGCCTGGGAAGAGCTCGACAAGCCTGGGCCATGCTCCAGTCCCATTACCCGAAGCTCAACATCCGACTCATATCCGAGGTCGGACCTATTAGGTCGGACGGGTAAGACATGAATCCTGGCAACTTATTTGGTGAAGTGATGGAGTTTGCTCGTAGGACCGAGGAGGACTATCACATGCATGACATGCTAGAGTAAGGATGATTTTTGGGAATCATAGTAGACAAAATAAATTCCGTACTAAAAATCAAAACCAAGATCACTATGAAGATGCATACAAGGTTAGATCTGATCGTTACCAACTTCGAGTTGAAGTGGAAGAAGAGTTGGTGTAGATCATTCTTAAAGTCCCTCGAACCATCCCAGGAACGGTCCCTCCAATGAAGATCGAAAGCACGAGCTCTCTATTGATTGCACGAGTACAAGATCGATGATCCGGCAGTGCTTCATCGTCCAGAGCTAGGCGTCAACGGAGAACTAGAGTTGGGAGGAGCGAGAGGGGGGCCGAGATAATGTGAAAAAATCGTGTCTCAATAGGGGCTCCCCCTTAGGTATATATGGGTGGAGGAAGGGATAGGCCTACTTGGAGGAGGGGCCTCTGTCCATTGTCGTGGCGGCCAAGGGGTGGGCCCTACCCCTCCAACCCTAGCCACAACAAGTTGGCTTTGGTCTCCAAGGCTAATGGGGGCCTAAAGGCCCATGTGGCTGCCCCCTAATAAGCCTAGGTATTTTGGGCAGCCCATGGCACCTATAATAATTCTAGGGGGCTCTTGTTATATTTGGTGCCTCTCTACATTATTATTTACGACCTCGGAACATTTCCACCTATCGGGTTTCCTCTTGTTCTCTGAAACGCTTTTGTTTTCCCCGAAACACTTCAAATCTCTCTCGAAACAATTTATATTATCTTCAAAACTTTCCCGAAGATATTCTCATAAACTCCTAACTCCAATAGTACTCAACCGATCATATACCCATAAGCGTATGACCATGCAGGTTTGGTAAAATATAGACATGACCAAAACACCTTTTGTTCAATGATCAATAATCGGCCCGTGGACATCAATATTGACCCCTATGCTCACACGACTGATTCTTAATTTACTTTTGCTTCACGATACTTAAAAAATGAGGTGACATATATCGTCCCATGAGTCAAACAGATGATCACTATGCCATTCTTCTCGTTTCCAATTTTGTTCTGTTTCTGTGGCACCCCGGCTAAGAGCAACCGGTTTACCTTGCATTGCTAGCCCAGGGATCTAGTCTTCTGGCAACACATAACAACTTGATACAAAAAACAACAGCTTTATAGATGCTAGCGGAAACATAGGTTCGATGTTACGTCAGGTAGCGAGGCCAAGCGGCACACACGGCGTGGCTGAATAGTATGTACATTATTTAATGAACATGAAGGGGGCCTCGATCACGACAACTATGCGGCAGTGGAACGACAACGAAGCGGAACTCCATAGCACAAGGACACCAATGTGGACACGATCTAGACACGGGAAGCACTCCGATCTGATAAGACTTTCCTGAAATCTGGCATGACACGCCAAGTCAGTACATTGAATGTACTTGCAAGCTCACAACAAACATAAGCATAATGGCAACCAATAATATGACAATTAAGCAGGTTAAATGCAATGCTTCAACATACTACTCATGCAGTGAATCATACTTGTGCACCGAGTCCCTCAGACTCTCTTACCAAACGGGTTACCTCGTAACCAACATCATCAAAATGGTGATCACTCCCGGATCACAAGCGAAACCAACACTTTGGTTCCCATAATGACGACCATCTTCATGGTCTCAACAATCTCATCACATAACCAGTGTCAACCATATATAGCTTTAGTGTGCAAGATTAACTTAATTATGTTGATCCATGGTGTGACCTACTTACGAGTTGTGTCCGTAACAGAGGATGCGGCTATCGATAGATTTAATAAACACTCTACCCACACCACGGAACCCATGGCCTCGCACTCCCATTCGGGTGGACCAACGGCATTCTGACAGAACCCTCCCATTGCCATGACACTCTCTCAGCCACTCCGACCAACTCCCCTCTTGGGCTAAGTCATGGGTGGCCTCGATGTCCACCAAAGACATCCAACGGCTACCGTCGTGGCAAAAAAAACAAGGTCCCAAACAGGGACAAGGTAACATAACAACAACGGGCACACAAGGTTATGTCTGCTTACCGGGCCAGGGTACACCGCACGCCCATGACCTTCCCTCGTTGGAGGCACCGACCAGAGGCATGACAACAGACCGAATAAAGGCCTTCCCATAAAGGCAAATGTGGTTGCACGGGGAAGCTTGATTCGGTGGCACCATGACTCAATCAACATTATGTTCAAGTTGAATTATCATTAGGTTTAACTTGAAATAAAAGAACTCGAGTCATAGTATGCCATGAACATGCAACTATCTGACATGCACTATATCCACATAGCACTAAAGTTAATGGATCAACATCATAGATTCATTCTACTTGAACTACTAATCACTTTAACTCACTGGTTTCAACTTCACTAGTTTTCAATCCCATCATTATTATTTATCCCATTAACATAGTAATATCAATAATCCATTTATGAAAATGATACCAATCATAACCAAATCATATCCATACTAACAAAATAACTCTACCGCCACATACTAGTCCATGCACTCAAACTCTACTATAAACTAAGCACTTCAATCATGACAAAGTAAACTAGCATAATAAATATTCATTAAATGATTAAATGCATGAAATAAACCATATTCAAGTTGGAAAAATCATTATTATTGAAATGACACCATGCAAATATTGGTGTGGCTTGCCTTAGCACAGAGGAGGGTCACACACCTCCTGGTTTTCTTCTAGGTAAGCTTATCCTTTAGAAAATAAATAAAACAACAAAAAGAAAACATCAAGAATAGTTCTGAAATTCACCTGAAATCCTAGACAACAGAGGAAAATCTCAAATTTTGTGTGATGCTAAAATATTCCAATACAAACGCAGTGCAAAAAGAATCAATTCATTTGGACTTATGGTTTAACAGTTATGGCTGGTCAAAGTTTCTGGTCAAAATTTGAATTAAATTCAAATAAAAAGAAATGCAGGGGGTGATGTCAAAGGCGTAAACCCGCGGGGCGCCACCACTTATACAGATTCGGGCGCAGCTGAGTGGCTGATAGTGGGCCCCCGCTGTCAGGTTTAGAGGGAGAGGAAGGGAAACAGAGGAGGGGCGGCGAGTCACCGGTGATTCTCCGGCAAGGAGAGGTCAGCTGCCGTCGTGGAGGGGGATGGACGCGCAAGAATATGGTGAGTCTGTACGTACCCAAAACGTGGCTAGGGGTGGTCTTCTCTAGAGACGTCGGCGGAGGAAGCTCGTCGGAGTTGGTGACTCCGGCAAGGTAGGGCGTTTCCAGGGGCTCCAACTGGTTTGGCGAGTACCAGTGGGTCACCAGAGACACGCCGGAGGAGTTGGTCGAGCTCGAGTGGCTTTGGAGGGGTGGGAAGCAGCAAAGGGGATTGCTAGTGAGCTCGGGTCTGGAACGGCGGCGAGAGGCCTACCCAGCCGGGCTGCGGCCATCTATTGCGTCGTGGTGGTTGTGTGAGTGTGTTGAGGTGCTCAGAGAGGCTGGGGAGGGGCTTTATTTATAGGTGAGGGAGGAGGGGGCTCGGGCTCCGCCGGAGTTCTCTAGAGATGGCGCTCGGCGACGAGAGTTGTCAGTGAGAGGGGGAGAAGAAGCCGTGGATCACACGGCCACGGTGGGAAGGAGGAGACGAGCACAGGGGCTCGGGTGGCGACGAGAACAGGGGCACGGGTGGATTATACGCTTGGCCGCGTCGTGCCCCTGCTTGTTGCGGTGAGCTCCGGCGTCGGCGAGCGCCAGGGGGAGTTAATGGCTTCGGGACGATGATGCTGGTGTGGTTTGGCAATGTGTGGCGAGCGGGGAAGCGAGCACGAGCGCAACAGGGGCGTCGGCAGCATCCAGAGCGCGCCGAACAGCTACCGAACACCTTGTCCACGTGCGGTCACTACGTGAACTACATCACACGACCTGGGTTGTGGAAACTGTGTTTGGCGTGTAGTCCTTGCTGGTTTGGGTTGATCCAAGCACTTGAGTTGAGCACAGGTCGACTGGGTAGGAGTGTGGCTTCCTGGCAAGTTTCTGGACATAAACTAGTGAGGTTAAAAGAGAGAGATCTAGAGAGAGTTCGGAGTTGATCTTTGGTGGTTAAGGGTTTCTTAGGAGGGTAATGAAGCCCTAAAAATATCACCTTCATTCGATCAAGGAAAAATATACTTCCTTTGTAAAGTGCATTTTTTGGCTAGAACAGAAAATATTTTCTGTAGCAAAAATATTCCAAATAACTATGAAATATTTCTGCACAGAGAGGTGTGCCAAGGTCCAAAGAATATTCATAAATTTTCTCAGATTTTTGTGGCAAGAAAAATGAGGGTTGCTTTGGAGCATATGTGAGTGAAGTGATTTTCAGAGAAGAAATGAATATTTTTCATTTATGAAAAATATTCCTATGTCCATTTTGGGGTATATCAGGGAGGATATGAGGTGCTAGAGAGGGGCGTGAGTCACTTGGGTGAAAATAAACGACATGCCCAAGTGGTTAAGTCCAACTGAGTTGATTCAAAACTCCAAATGCAAATCAAATGGCAATGAAATCCAGGAAAAAGAAAAGGAGCAAAACCAGGATATCACAAACCTCCCCCACTTAGGATAAATCTCGTCCTGGAGATTCGGTTGCTCGGGAAAACAATTCTGGATAGGATGCCCTTAAAAAGTCCTCTCTTTCCCAAGTTGCTTCTTCCTCGGTGTGATGCTCCCACTGTACCTTACAAAATCTTATCACCTTATTGCGAGTGACTCTTTCCGTTTCATCCAATATTCAGAACGATTTCTCCTCATAGGTTAAATCCTTTGCAAGATCCATCTCTGCCATATCAGTCCTTTTCTCGGGTGGCGAGATACACCTCCTCAACTGTGAGACATGGAACACATTGTGCACTTCTGACAATTCCGGTGGTAGTTCCAACTGAATAGCGACTGTACCAACTCTGGACATGACTGGGAACGAACCAATATATCTGGGTGCAAGTTTTCCTCGGGTCTGAAACCTCTTGACTCCTTTCATGGGTGTGACTCGGAGGTACACATACTCTCCGGGTTCAAAACTGATCCGATAGTGCTTTGAGTCATAGTAGCTCTTTTGTCAGGACTTAGCCAATTGCAGTCTATCTCGGATCTCCTTGACTTGCTTTTCAACCTCCATCATTAAGTCGGTTTCGAAAATGCGGCTATCTTCGGTTTGAGACTAGTTTAGCGGAGTGCGGCACTTATGGACATACAAAGCTTCATATGGTGACATCTTGAGGCTGGTTTGGAAACTATTGTTGTTGGAGAACAAAGCACATCTTGAGGCTGAGTTATTGTTGTTGAATAAGGCAGACAATCTTCCCACTTGGGTCCCTGGGCCAAAGCACATGCTCGCAGCATATCTTCAAGTATTTGATTTACTAACTCAGTCTGCCCGTCTGTCTGAGGATGATAGGCGGTGATGTACTTTAGTGCGTTCCCCAAGGCTTGATGGAGACGTGACCAGAATGCTGAGGTAAAGAGAGAACCTCTGTCAGAAGTAATAGTTCAGGGCACTCCATGTAAACTGATGATTCTGGACACATATAGCTGTGCGAGTTGATCAGCTTGGTAGGTAGTTCGAATGGGAATGAAGTGAGCTACCTTTGTCGGCATGTCCACCACAACCCATACTACATCATTGCCTCGGTGAGTCCTTGGTAGACCTATGACAAAATCCATGAAGACATCGTCCCATTTCCATTATGGAACGGGCAAAGGTTGAAAAAGTTCGGCGTGTTTCTGAGGTTTCGCCTTTACTTTGTTTCATATATCGCAGCAAGCAACAAAGTAGGCGATGTCCTTCTTCATTCCATCCCACCAAAATGCCTGAAGAAGGTCTTCGTACATCTTGGTACATCCTAGATGGATCGAGTAGGAAGATTCGTGCGCTTCTGTCAAGATCTTCTTTCTCAGGTCCGCTTGCTCAGGTACGCAAATCCATCCTCGAAACCTTAGAGTACCTTGCTCATCCTTAGAGAAATCATGGGTCTTGCCTTCTTGCATACGCTTGACATGGTGTTGCAGGACTGAGTTATCTTGCTGGGCCATGCGGATTTCTTCTTCGTGGGTAGGGGTAACTTCCAATATATTGGCAAGGTCAGCCTCAAGAATAACCAGGTTAAGCTGAGCGATCTCTTCTTGGAGTTCGGGACGCAAGGACTCCATTAAGGCATTCAGATTGGCGGGCTTGCGGCTAAGGGCATCGGCAACCACATTAGCCTTACCGGGATGGTAATTTATTCCAAGATCATAATCCTTGACCAATTCGATCCATCTTCACTGCCAGAGGTTCAGGTCAGGTTGGGTGAATATATACTTGTCGGTAAATATCTGACATCATTTTCCAATGAGGTAGTGCCCCCAAATTTTTAATGCGTGCACAACTGCGGCCAATTCCAAATCATGGGTTGGGTAGTTCCCTTCGTGCGGTCGTAGCTGTCGAGATGCGTATGCTACAACCTTGCCATCCTGCATGAGTACACATCCAATACCTCTCCTGGATGCATCACAGTATACATCAAAGCTGTGATAGATGTCTGGGAGGGTCAACACAGGTGCTGACGTCAATCTGGTCTTTAACTCATTGAAGCTTTTCTCACAGCCCTCAGACCTTACAAATTTATTATCCTTCTTGAGTAGTTCTGTCATTGGCTTGGCAATCTTAGAGAAGCCTTCAATAAATCGGCAGGAATATTCGGCAAATCCAAGAAAACTCCGGATCTCAGTCTCTGTCGTGGGCACTGTCCATTCAAGCACGTCCTTTACTTTGCTAGGGTCCATGGCTATGCCTTCTGCTGAAAGAACATGCCCCAAAAATCTGACTTGTTTGAGCCAAAATTCACATTTGCTGAATTTCGCATATAGCCGATGATCACAGAGTCTCTGCAAGACTGCTCTGAGATGTCCCTTGTGTTCTTCTTCACCTTTCGAGTATATGAGAATGTCATCAATGAAGACCACCACAAATTTATCCAAGAAGTCCATGAATACTTTATTCATCATATGCATGAAAAAAGCGGGGGCGTTGGTGAGGCCGAATTTCATGACCGTATATTCGTAAAGACCGTATTGAGTGGTGAACGCGGTCTTAGGAATATCATCCTTCTTTATTTTGAGCTGGTGTTATCCGGTCCTCAAATCAATCTTGGAGAATACTTTTGCTCCACTGAGTTGGTCAAACAAATCATCAATCCTCGGAAGCGGATATTTGTTCTTGATAGTGACATCATTCAACTAACGGTAATCCACACACATTCTAAGACTGTCATCTTTCTTGTGCACGAAGATTGCGGGTAATCCCCATGGTGAAGAGCTTGGACAGATGTATCCTTTCTGAAGCATCTCATCAACCTGTTTCTTTAATTCCACTAATTCGGAGGAAGGCATCCGATAATACTTCTTGTATAATGGTGCGGTCTGATAATCCCCAAGTGCAGGGAATCATCGTAGCAATTTCCAATGGTGGAAGTGATAAGTATGGAGTGTCGAACCCACAAGGAGCTAAAGGTAAGATCAATATTCTCTCAAGCCCTATCTGCCACTGATACGACTTTACGTGCATCGAACATTTGCTTCCACTAGCAACGAGGAATAAAATTATGTTGTGGGTATGAAGAGGATAACTTTGTATGGTATCGGAGGGCTAAAACATAAAAGTAGGTGATGTTATCATAATGTTAGAATATACTACTAAATATTATAAATAGCGAGTGTGGAATGATGATGGATCTGTGTGCGGACTTGTCCTAGGCAATTGTTAACAAGACCAATAGTCGTCATTGCAATTTCATATGAGGGAGAGGCATAAGCTAACATACTTTCTCTACTTGGATCATGTGCACTTATGATTGGAACTCTAGCAAGCATCCGCAACTACTAAAGATCATTAAGGTAAAACCCAACCATAGCATTAAAGGATCAAGTCCTCTTTATTCCCATACGCAACAACCCCCTTACTCGGGTTTGTGTTTCACCACCACCAACCCACTATAAGCGAATCATGAACGTATTGCAACACCCTACAGCGGGAATCCCTTACGCTTGCGCGACACGGAGGGCACCATAGGACAACATCAAAGTAAAACATACAACTCATACCAATCTATATCATCAATCAACCCAAAGAGAAAAGATATCTACTCAAAACATCATAGGATGGCAACACATCATTGGATCATAATATGTGGCATAAAGCACCATGTTCAAGTAGGGATTACAGTAGGGTGCGGGAGAGTGGACTGCGTAAAAGAGATGAGGATAGTGATGATGATGGTGATGTTGATGAAGACGATCACCGCGGAGATGATTCCCCTCTCGATGGCACTCCGGTGCCACCAAGAGAGAGGAGGAGAGGTTCTCCCCCTTGTGCTTCCTCCTCCATGGCCTCCCCCCTCTGGTCCTTGGCCTTCATGGTGATGATGGCCCCTCCGGGATCCTCCTCCATGCCCTCCAGTGATGATGGCCCCCTCCGGCAGGGTGCCAGAGAGGGCCTATATTGGTTTTCGGTGGCTATGGAGGCTTCTAGTAGCGGAACTCCCGATCTAGGTTAATTTTCCGAGGTTTATGTATTTTTAGGAATTTTTGGCGTCGGTCTCACGTCAAGGAGGTGGCTGAGGCGTCTGACGGTGTCCTGGACTAGGGGGTACTCACCACGTCATCTCTCGATCTGTTAGATTGGGCCGAGGACCCCCATGGCCTTATACTCATGGGCCAGTTCGGACAGCTGCCGCATACAAGGAAGATTCCACAAGACTTGGTGATCAAGACAAGGACTCCTCCCCACCGACGTATTCGGCTAGGACTCTTGTTATCCTAGGCCTCTAGTGCATTATATAAACCGAGGCCAGGCTAGTCGATAGAGAGAACAACAATCATAATCATAGGCTAGATCCTAGGGTTTAGCCTCTACGATCTCGTGGTAGATCAATTCTTGTAATACTCATATCATCAAGATCAATCAAGCAGGAGGTAGGGTATTACCTCCATCGAGAGGGCCCGAACCTGGGTAAACATTGTGTCCCCCGCCTCCTGTCACCATTAGCCTTAGACGCACAGTTCGGGACCCCCTACCCGAGATCCGCCGGTTTTGACACCGACATTGGTGCTTTCATTGAGAGTTCCACTGTGCTGTCACAATAAAGGCTTCATGGCTCCTTCGATCATCGGCAACGATGCGATCCAGGGTGAGATTTTTCTCCCCGAATAGATCTTCGTATTCGGCAGCTTCGTACTGCGGGCCAACTCGTTTGGCCATCTGGAGGAGATCGAGAGCTACGCCCCTGGCCGTCAGGTCAGGTTTGGAAGCTTAAACTATACTGCCGACAACCGCAGAGACTTGATCTTCGACGGATTCGAGCCCATGTCAGTTGCACCGCACAGTCACGACGAGCACGACTTAGCTCTGCTGTCGGACGATGTTCGAGAGATCACACCTGTGGCTACTCCGGCCTCAATCCGGAGCAGATCATGCCGTCCGATGACAGGTGGATAGACCCCGCTATGGAGGCCGCACACTCAGCGGCGATAGGGCCGAATACCGACTTCACCTCCTATGAGACATGTGTTGTTTTTCTGGACAGCGAACTTGTATCCGCCGCCACCGCCTCCTCAAGTGTCGTTTTAACGATTGCTTCGCTGGAATTGTGCGGAATTGAGTCTATAGCAACCCTGGAAAATTTTGTCGAGTTCCGATGGAGGAATCTCCGGCAATCCGCGATATACCGGAGCCTTGTCAAAACTGGACGGGAATCTGGACGAGTTTAGCGTGTGGTGTCCAGCTTCTAGCTCGGACGTCCTTTGGAAGATTCAACCGTTGATCGGCTGCCGAATTCCTATATCTACCACCCCTCAAAATTTCAGCTCGATCCGACCGTCCAAACTCCGGGAACCTTCCGATTAGTGCATCACTTTCTGGATCTGTTTTCTGCGCGAGGACGAATCCGACCCGAATTCATCTTTTTTATGAACGGGATTTCGGACATTATTTTTGAAGGAAGTTTTGTATGGGGTATTGTGTTTTGTTCCCAAACACGTCCCGCTAATTTTGAAGTCTTTTCCAATATGATCTTCACCATTGTGCTGGTGTCAAACCAGCCCGAAAACGTTGCTCTACGGCAGCCGACCTGTGCTAGACACGTTGTCACTTTATTGAGCCGAGCTCAACTTCTTCGAATCATCATCTCGGCAAGCCGAACAAGAGTTCGGCATCGCGAAGGATAAATCATCACCAACATCACCGCCCCACGGATTACACAGAGCGGGCACACCGACATCACTGCACGGTTACTTCATCAAGCCGGCATTGACCACGTCACGACCGGCATCTGTCGGATGTGGGGTTCCGGCAAACCCTTAACGTTTAAACACTGGGGTGCGCGCGAAGTCTCTCCCTTCTACCGATCTACGCTGTAGCTCGCTAAGATCTCGCGGGCGAACTCGACCAACTCGCAACACAAGAAGACACGAGGTTTATACTGGTTCGGGCCACCGTTGTGGTGTAATACCCTACTCCAGTGTGGTGGTGGTGGATTGCCTCTTGGGCTTAAGATGAACAGTTCAAGGGAAGAACTGCCTCCTGAGGTTGAGGTGTTCTTGTGCATATGAACTTGTGGCGTGAGGACTCGATCCGAGCCAGTTCGGGATCAGTTCAGGCTCGCTTCAGTTTCCCCTACTGTGGTGGCTAGCTCTACTTATATAGGCCCTGGTCCTCTTCCCAAATATCGAGCGGGAAGGGAGCCAACGACGGCGGGCAAATATGAAGGGGGACAACTAGTACAAGCTATCCTGCCAAAAGCGGTCTTCGCCTGCGAAAAGCTCTTGGATGACGCCGTCTTGGGCTCCACGATGACCTCCGCCTTGCCGTCCTCCTGGTCTTGGTCTCGTTGCACCAATATGGCAACCTTTGCCTGATGCCTCGATATTCTTCGCCTGCGCTGGCCTCCTTAGCACCAAAGTGGGAATAGGGACGCTGCGCGCACTGGCGTCCGCCTGGCACCCGCCTGGTACCGTTCGTCATGGCTCACGTCACGAAAGCCTCGTGAGGTTTGCCTCGCCTTGATAGCTCCGCTCCTCGTGAGCCTGCTTGGCTAGGCCACTCCAGAGGCGGTCTTGCGTCGTCCGCCTCGCGAGGCTTGGACCCTCGCGAGGGTCTTGGGTGCCTTGCTGACGAAGATGGGCCGTACGGCCTGCTGCTTGGGCACGCTGTGGGCCGCAGGCAGGCATGTTTGGGGACCCCCGTTCCCAGAACACCGACAGTAGCCCCCGGGCCCAAGGTGCGCTCGGAGGCTGTCGAACGTATCGACGGAAGGACGTTGAGCCCTGCGCCGCCGTCGATGAGAGTCTTGGTGACTTGCACATTGCTGATGACGGGGGAGCACAACATAGGGAGGGTGCCGGCGGTGGATGCGCACTTGAGCTGATCTGCCGAGTTGAAGGTGATGGCACATTGGGACCACCTGAGCCGGCGCGTGGCCTCGAGCTTGGGGAGCACCGCGTTCACCTCGCGAGCGAACTGTTTGAAAATGTGCTGAGAGGCTGGGGCCTGGGCATCGCCCAAGATGTAGGCGATCGCACGCGGCTCCTGAAAGACCCCGGCCCCCTCGTCCTGGTGGTGGTTGTTGTTCCTCCTTGGTGGCGGCAGCGAGGGAAGACCGGCGTTGCCCTGTGGGTGATCCTCATGAGGCGGATCCCACCAGGCGCCCTCGCGAGGTTGGTCCTGCCAGCGGTCCTCACGAGGCTGGTCGCGCCACTCCTGGCGCGGCCCATGGTCGTCCCAGCGTCCGCCTCCGCGGATGTAGCCCCGGTCGTTGCGCTCGGGGCGTCGACCGTAGCGTCCTTCCCATATGGCTCTGAGCTCTTGGCAGTCGCTGGTGTTGTGGGTGTTCAGGTTGTGGAAGGCATAGAACGGTCAGCCGTTCTTGGATGACTCGGGTTGATCTCTGCCTTGCTTGGTGTCGGATTCCGCTGCGAGCACTACTGCCTCGTTGCGCTTCACATCCTTGGCCTTGGCCTTCTTCTCCTCCGCTCCTGCAGCTGGCAGCTCAAGGAGAGAGAGGCGCCCCTCCTCAGCTCTTGCGCACTTGGTCGCTAGGTTGAACAGCTCCTGATATGTGCAGAGCTCCTCGTGGATAGCAAGCTCTTCCTTCATCTTGACGTCATGAACACCGTCCGAGAACACGGAGATGATGGCTTCGTCCGTGACATTGGGGATCTTGAGGCGGGTGTTGTTGAAGCGCTAGATGTACTTCTGTAGGGTCTCTCCTGGTTGTTGCTTGATGCGGCGTAGATCACCTGCGGCTGGTGGGCGGTCGCGAGTGCCCTGGAAGTTGGCAACGAAGCGGTCGCGCATCTCGTCCCAGGAGGAGATTGAGCCGTGTTGCAGGTTTAGGAGCCAGGAACGGGCCCCATCCTTGAGAGCCATGGGACACCAGTTCGCCATGACTTTTTCGTCGCCGTTGGCCGCTTTGATGCTCAGCTCATAGAGCTGTAGGAACTCCGCGGGGTCGGCGGTGGCGTCGTAGCGAGGAGGCAGATCTGGCTTGAACTTGCCTGGCCAGGCGACGCTACGCAGTTCAGGGGTGAAGGCGCGGCAGCCGGCCGTGGTCGCCGGGGCCCACTTCTGAGGTGGAGCTTGGTCTTGGCAAGGTCAGCGCTGCGCCACTACATGCGGCGCGCGGTCTTGAAGAGGTGGCAAGGGGACCGCAGGTGCAGCTTCTCGCGGCCGCGGGATTTCTTGGCGGGCACCGTGCGTGGTGGATCACGCCGCGGAGGCACGCGCCTTGGTGCCAAGGCACTGTCTTGGGGTTGAGGTGGTGGAGGCATGCCATGAGCCCCGTCGCCCGCGACTGGTTGAGGGGGAGGCAGAGAGTGGGACCGCGCCGGAGAGCCCCCTGCGGCGCGGACGAGCTCGGCGACGCGATCGAGCCACTCCTCATAAAGGTCGTCGACGGGGCGGTAAAGCAGGAGCTCGTTCGCCGCGATGAGAGCGGCCCGTGCCTCCATGGGAGCGCGGTGCGCGTGAGACAAAGAACCGGCAGTGGTAAATGATGGAGTTGCGGTGCGGCCGTCCTGCCGCACCAAAGGATGCAGCGAGGACGCCTGCTGCTCGTTCCCCGCGGGGCCGGTGGCAGTGTTGGCGGTAGGAGACGGAGAATGACGAGGTGGCCCGCCTACGGGAGCCGCCTGAGGGACGCGGGCGGAGAGGGCAGCCCGACGCTCAGCTCGAGCACGGCGAGCGTCCGCCATGGAAACGATGGAGCGATGGAGCAACGAACTGATGGAAGGGAAACTACGGTGCACCCCTACCTGGCACGCCAAATGTCGTATGTGGGGTTCCGGCAAACCCTTAAGGTTCGAACACTGGGGTGCACGCGAAGTCTCTCCCTTCTACCGATCTACGCTCTATCTCGCTAAGTTCCCGCGGACGAACTCGACCAACTCGTAACACAGGAAGACACGAGGTTTATACTGGTTCGGGCCACCGTTGTGGTGTAATACCCTACTCCAGTGTGGTGGTGGTGGATTGTCTCTTGGGCTGAAGATGAACAGTTCAAGGGAAGAACTGCCTCCTGAGGTTGAGGTGTTCTTGTGCGTATGAACTTGTGGCATGAGGACTCGATCCGAGCCAGTTCGGGATCAGTTCAGGCTCGCTTGAGGTTCCCCTACTGTGGTGGCTAGCTCTACTTATATAGGCCCTGGTCCTCTTCCCAAATATCGAGTGGGAAGGGAGCCAACAACGGCGGGCAAATTTGAAGGGGGACAGCTAGTGTAAGCTATCCTGACAAAAGCGGTCTTGGCCTGCGAAAAGCTCTGGGATGACGCCGTCTTGGGCTCCACGATGACCTCCGCCTTGCCGTCCTCCTGGTCTTGGTCTCGTTGCACCAATATGGCAACCTTTGCCTGATGCCTCGGTACTCTTTGCCTACGCTGGCCTCCTTAGCACCAAAGAGGGAATAGGGACGCTGCACGCACTGGCGCCCGCCTGGCACCCGCCTGGTACCGTTCGTCATGGCTCACGTCACGAAAGCCTCGTGAGGTTTGCCTCGCCTTGATATCTCCGCTCCTCGTGAGCGTGCTTGGCTAGGCCACTCCAGAGGCGGTCTTGCGTCGTCCGCCTCGCGAGGCTTGGACCCTCGCGAGGGTCGTGGGTGCCTAGCTGACGAAGATGGGCCGTACGGCTTGTTGCTTGGCCACGCTGTGGGCTGCAGGCAGGGAAGTCTGGGGACCCCCGTTCACAGAACACCGACAGGATCGGCAGGACCACACTGTTGCTTTTTCAAGCCAATGTCCATCACGCCGGCCTACTTCGACATCTCGGCTGGACCGTGGGCTCCGCCACCTCTTCATCAACCTACTCCGAAGACTTCGGTGTCACTAGCCAACCCGCCTCGTCACGTTGGCTGGACCGAGGGCTTTGCCTCGACAAGCCGACCTTTGCCAGCGTCGCCATGCCGTCGCTTTATCGCCCATCAGGCAATGGGTGTGCGGGTCGATTCCCAATTTTGGGAATCACCTTTCTTCGGATTGCTACAACAAAAAAACCAGGTGCTATTAATCCTAGTATTTTTTTGCCTGTTTGGCTTCATTTTTCCCAAAGAACTATTACTCTGGTTTGTCCATCATATGTACGCAGGTCTATCAAATTGTGGTCGCATTAACGACGATCGCATGGTGGTTCAGTCAGGTTCCGTACATAGTCCGGCGCACGCCGCATCCGGAACTCGGACCGACCGATGAATTCAGGCTTTGCCACGCCTTTAGCGCATCACGCCGACGCCCTGCATCGACATTGACTTCGGCGCCAGGCCATATTTCTTTTATTACGCACTTTGCATAAATTATTTATTATGCAACGATTTTTTTAATTATTATTATTACTATTATATCCGGTTTGCACTATTTTTTGTGCACAGGAAAATGATCCGGTCGGGCAAGATCGCTAACTCGGCGATCGACATACCACGTCACCTCGGCTGGACGGGGGGCTTCGTCAACACCTCATTAACCCACGCTGGGGATTTCGGCTTCACTCTGCCGGCCTGCATCGACCGTGCTATGTCACAACTTTGGAGTGCCGAGCTCTTTGCTCCACCACCTCGGGACTGGCTTGGGGGATGGAACCTTGTCCCGCATCAAGCTCAGACTGCGTCATCAATACCGAACACATTAACCTGCTAAGTTGCCTTCATGCTCAAAGTTTTAAATTTTTAACTTGTGTTCGGTTCGACCAAGCATTATACCTTTTTGGCAAAAAGTTTCTTGTGAAAAAATTCCTTGTCATAACCTTGTTTGTGACAAACAAATTTAAATGCCACGTTTACTTGGGGGCTTCCTTTATGAAGCCTTTCCTCTTGCAAATGATTACACTTGTACGGCTTTGTTCCTTGTTCGTGTATTACGCCACAATATGCACCATGTTCACTTAAGCGATTTGCAAGCTGGGTTGCCTCGCTCCTGTGTTTACCCCTACGTTCCCGATTGTTCGGCTAGGGAGTAAAGGGAGCACCTCTGCGATTGTCACGATTGGGTCATCCGAGCCGGACCTCAGACTGGGTGAAGCCGAAATCTAGCGCTCTTATTGTTTTCAATTATGGTCGGCACACAACGGAAGTCATGAGTACAAAAAATCTATTGCATAAGTCTCATAGTAGCAATGAGCAACCGAAGAACGGTATCGGTGGGGGTACTATTTTCCTCGAAGATGCTTCTTACACTTCGTCGAGAATATAGCATAAGTTCCCCGAAAGCTTTTGTCGTTACATGCCTTATGGCCTGATTGCTGGTTATCGGAAACACCGTCGATATTCTCGGCAGGTGGAGTACATAACACTTTTCGGCTCTTAACCGAAGAGGGAGAAGCCGACGGTCGGTTAAGATGCGTTTAAAGTTCGGGTGAACACAGATATGATATAAGTACTTAGGTACATAGAATAATTTTACATACAATCCTTTTACCCAAGTCACTTGGGGGCTCTTCAATTTATGTGAGCCATTTTATAATAAGTGTTCTTCTTCTAAGTCGTTGCAAAGTTTTTATTATTATTATTTATCACTCCTTTTTTCGACACGAGTGTGTGGTCACTAGCCGGGGAGCCTAATTTCCCTCTCAAAGCCGCTAGAGTTTAGTTTGCTAAACTGGCCTAATGAGAAGTACTCCGCCTTCAGGATAGGAGGTTGAAGCCGTAGGCTGACCCGCTTGAAGTCTTGAGATAGGATGTATCATGTTAAAGCACGACAAAAGTACTTTTTTTTCTAAAGTCCAATTTTCAGATAGGCACCGAACACTTGATCTAGTTCGGGCGTCCAATTTTTACTGAAGTTTTTGGTTTTCCAAGCCTATGGCACTTTTAAGCTATTTGTGTGTTTCCAGCATTAGTCTCGTAGTGTGGCGCCAGAGACCTTTAGAGATTCGGCAAAAACATTCTCAGATATTGCCATATATGCATCGGTTTCGAATTGTGTCTTCGGTCAATAGTTGGGTTGCCCGGCTCCTGTGCTTGCCTCCTACGTTCCGCTTTGTTCGGCTAGGTGTGCAAAGGGAGAACCATTGCGATTGTGCTTCCAGCTCGCATGGTTAAGCACCTCAATGGAGAAAGCCGAAAACTGACTGTCACAATACGCGTAAATTGGTCAGCGATCCGATGACTATGTTAAATGACGTGCCGTTCATAACATTGGCCGAAGTGTTTACGGCTTGACATCGGATGTTGCCGAACACTAACCGGGGGCTCATAGCTAGCTTCCCTAGTTTAAAGCTCCTATGACTAAGAGAAAGTTAGAAAGCCCGCATATCTGATTGCCTCGTTTCCGCTAACACAACCGCCTTCGGGCACCGAGACATCGGCTAAAGGTTCTCTTGTTATTGCGGAAAACCCTGCATAGTATCTACAAAAGGGTAGAAGCCGACGATGGGCCACTTTCAACTGTAAAAGGTCGCAATGGAGTCAAAACAATGATGTAAAGTACTTGGATACATAGAATCATTACACATAATCTGTGATTTTACTCTGGATATCGATCCTTAATTCGGCCACCCGTGCCCACATTAAGGCTCGGGGCTCTTTGGGCTTTGCGCCATTATTTACAAATATTAAAGGGCACATCGATCCTCGATCCGTGTTGCCACCCGACTAGTGTCCCGGGGGCTACTGCATTGCCTATTTCAATGCAGAAAATTCCAACTGCCAAGTGTTCGGCTTGACCGAACTATGGGCAAACGTGTCTTCGGATAACAATAGGTACCATTTGGACCTATTCGGCGTCAAGCTAAATATATTACGGCAACCTTTCAAGACCCTCTCTCAAGGGTCCGTTCGCCGATCACTATTATCTCTAATATATTACACTGCGTTTTTATTCCTATGTATACTGCCGAGCTAGGAGCTGATCCTCAGGCCAATTTCCCGCATCGGCCTGAGTCTCAGGGGCTACTGGGAGCAGCGGTTTCATGTTTTCCTTCAGGTACATCTCGGGTTTTATACTGATACACACCTTGAGGGCTACTGGATATACATATACTGGATATATACCTTGGCAGAGAATAAACTGCACCAGTTAAAAATATTCACAAAAAATCAGCCCGCTGTCGGGTGGTGCAGCACCTCGGAAGCAGTCCGGCATAAAGCTTGGGCACCAGCGGCTAGCTCCATAGAGGGCATTTCCAGCATTAAGCTCGGCTAAACTCCTTTGACTTTTTTGAACCAAGGTGATCTATGACACCTCGGATATAGTCCGGCGTTGGAGCTCGGATACAGTCCGGCGTTGGAGCTTGGACACAGTTCGACATTGGTGCTTGGATGCAAAGGACACTTGAATGCAGTCCGGCGTTGGGGCTCAGATGCAAGAGGACACCGCCGCACGGGAACAACTTCAAACCCGAGGCGTGGCATAAAAATAACAAGGCGTTGATAAAGGCCGAAGACTTAAAGGGCTCCTAGGATACCCGAGGTATAAACTCGTCAGATTTAGCTCGGCAATCCTCAAGACAGATGTTGGGAAAATTTGTTGAACTAGTTTTCAAGACTGACGACCGAAGATGAAGAACAGTTCGGAAGAATCGAGGAGCGTCCCTAACTTGAAGACCGGTTCAGGGGGCTATTGACGGTGTCCAAGACAAGGGGGTACTCACCACGTCATCTCCCGATCTGTTAGATTGGGCCGAGGACCCCCATGGCCGTATACTCATGGGCGATTCGGACACTGCACAGACAAGGAAGATTCCACTACTAGGAAAAGGCTAGCAGCAGCGCGAGTTTTAGGTGTATCAAGAGCGGGAGTGGCGCTACTAATAAGGCGCCATAGCTAACACATAGCACTAGTGCGTGCTCACCAGCGCCATCTTGCTACACAAGTGTAGCAGCAGCGTGCTTAGTGGAAGCTCACATCGCTAGTAGCTCTAGCGCGCTCTGCTGGACGCCATCGCTATCGCAAGCGCTGCTGCTAACTTTCATACACTCGCCATCGCTAATTTTAGTAGTTTTTGTTTTTCGGCATATTTGTTTTGTATTTGAACATGCTTTATAGAAGAATCTTTAGCACATACAAATGTCATCATGATACACATACAAATGCTCATGAGACCACAAATGTAATCATAGCATATACATACAAATAGTCTCATCATAATCATCATCCAGCACAAAGTGGTCTCTCCTCATCATCTCGAAAATAGCGATACAAGTCTCGATTACTTGCAAATACATCGTCATCCATCTAAACAATGATATACGCGAGAAGAGCTATCACTTTGAATACATGAGTTCAGATCCTCTCTCGCATTAGCGTGAACCTAAACTAACTACCGCTCGTCGCCGAAACCGAAACCGGTACAATCGGGCCCGACATTCCGGCCACTTGTCGTATATGTGCTCCCGGCGTAGCACTTATTCATCATCGATGATCTATGCACCTGCATCGTCACATGAGTCGATGATATGCAAATATATATATATATATAGTTGAGCAATGTAAAGAGACAGACTTGGCAAAATAGAAACAACATATCATAAGCATAAATAACAAAGTTCATCGCACCCCAAAATGCCCTAACTAGAGTGATTTTCGCTAGTCGAGGAGGAGGACGGTTTAATTACATCACGTATAAAGTTTCACCATGCATAACTCAAAGTTTTGTCATACGAAAGTATGGACTAAACGGGCACATTGTCATATATCGACAAATACTCCAACATGTCGCTCCATCCATCCATGTCGTGGAGATAGTCCCCGAGCCTAGTGAAAGGCTTCGTGTCGAGACGCTGAGCGGCTACCCATGTTCGGACGCCTTCCGCGACATTTGTCCTTCTTCGTAGAACATCCCTGTTTTTCCGACGACCTCCTTCATGATGATTTGGGCAAGTTCGCTGGATGTGATAGAACTCGCTCAAGTCGATGATCCTCGATATCTCCTACGCTCTTTGCCCATTGCGTAATATGGGCATCGCCGGATGTAGGTGACATGCGAAGGTTCGGTGATCCCGTCGTACAAAGATGTGGTATAGGACATAGAATCAATCATTAAGAGAATCATTCGGTTGTTGGATGCATCGTAAGTCGGTCTTATGGTCAAGGCGAGCCTGCCGCCTTCTCTTCTTGTCCCTAACCTCTCCACCCTTGCTTGGTAGTAAAACATAGCACCGCCGAGAACATTCTTGATGTGGGTGTAATCCTTTTTGTGAATGTTCTTCGATGAGTCCAAGTAAAGAGCATGGGAGAATCGGGGGTATAGGATGATGAGGACGGCGCGCCCGCCGCTGCGCAAAATAAGTACACCTCAAATTACTTAGCCTCCACCGTGCAAATGAATGACTGAAGTCGAAGGAAGGATAGCAGCGCGGATGACTTACACGGGATGATAAGGAACGAGAATCGCCTCCTTGTCCTTATTGGCGAGCATGAAATTGACGATGTATTCCCTCGCGTATACACGGTGATCTGCGCAGACTCCCAAGAAGCCCTCGTGCATGTAGTACGGTCAGCTACGTATATGAGATATCTGCTCAAACCGATGATGTAGTTCATGTGCAAGGCATAAAGGCGACAAACGAATCCAGCTTCTTCACGTGAAACATGTCGAATAAGTAATCGAATCGAGGAAGAACTTATCCGCGGGAAGCTGTCGACGCATTTACATTTGCCGTGGAACGTTAACCACGAGAGTGGGTATCTGGATCTGTCGAGGCGATGAGGCCTTTTCTACCAAAGCAAACACATCATCATGAAGCCTCCTTAGATCGCCGAATCTGGCCCTAGCGCCTTGCAGGTAGGATTGGTTGACGGGGATATGCCATTTATCCGCATCGGGGATATCTATATGGTCCTGAAGCCGAGGCTGCTGAGGCGGCTGGATCATAGAATCAGCTTTTTTCCTTTCCTCGCTCTCTTCCTAGACTTCTTTACTACCGAAGGTCGCCCATAATACGTTGAGACGGCAATTCAGGGCACCGACTCATGACGCTCAAACCCTGAGGAGGCGCCAGTATAGACATACTGTTCAGCGCCACCATCGTCCTCATCCTCATCCATGGCGACGTCATCAGCGACTAATGGAGCCTCCTCCTTACCCCGTCCGCTATCACCCAACCCGACACCCGACGCTAATTGGGTAGGTCGGGTGTTGATGTTCATACCTTGCCGAGGCTGCGTGCTCGTGGGTGTGCTCCCGACCGCCTCGCACGGCGCGACTCTTTGGCCACAACAGACCCACCCATTGCAACAATCACCAAGCCGCCGTGGTGTCTCCTCGTCATCCACCAAGAGTATTGAGGAGGCAAATTCTCGTGGGCCGGTTCGACATCGCCACGGAAACCTTGAAGATGTTCGGGGATCGGCCGGCTGTGGAACAATGGTTCCTTCGGCTCCATTATCATCGCCTTCCCACATCCACCTTCCGTCACCGATGGTGTACAATATGGTGCACGGGTTTAAATCGCCTGCAAAGAAAAGTCTGCGACATGACACATCCGAAAGGCAACGAAAACGGGAGATTATACATTTATATTGAAGGGGCCGTGGGACAGATACCGTGAGGGCGCGAGCTCAGCCAAGACGAAGCACCGCCGAGCACGTCGTGCGGAGGCAAAGGGAGCAGGTGCTCCCAAGAAGTCAGCAAGGGGAAAGTCCTCTGCATTTTTTCTGGATTTTGCCTTGTCCAAGTGAAAACACCTGTTACCAAGTGTTGGGGATATTACTACTGGGCGTAAACCGGCCAGGAGAGGCTGGGTTAACTTCATCAGTAGTCAAGTATGCTTGAAGCCCGTGAGGATATTCTATTGGGGCCCAAGGCCCAGAACCGGTTTAAGGCGTGTAGCCGTGAACCGACATTAGTATGTAACTTGTGTTGTAAGTTAGAAATGCTAGAGACCAAACCGGACACGTCTATGAGCCGGTCTCGGGACTTTGCAAACCGACAGGTGTCACCCATGTATATAAGGGGACGACCCGGCGGCGATTCAGGACAACAGACAACAACTCGAGACTTAGGCGAAGCTTATTTGCTCCCTAGTCATCAAAACCCCCATCAATTCCATCACAACTATACATAGGCTTTTACCTTCATCGAAGGGGCCGAACTAGTATAAACTCTCTTGTGTCCTTGTGTCCGCTTTAACCCCTTCAAGCTAACCCGTAGCGATGGCTCCACGACTAAGTCCTTTCATGAGGACATCTGCCGTGACAAAACCACGACAGTTGGCGCCCACCGTGGGGCTATCGTACGATGGTTTCAAGTTCTTGGAGGGCAACTTCGGAGGACTCAAGGGTTACGCTGTGGGCCGGATGACCAAGAGTCATCGCGGCAAGCTCTACATCGACGATTCAGGCTGGGGCCCGAGGCCGGCTCGATTGAGTATGGGTACCGGGTCCCCTTTGGTGGCATACACGTCTTCATCGGCAAGATCGGTGAACCGGGCCCTGAGCCGGACATCTGCACCGACCTCGTCGAAACGGCTCAGCGTGCGAGATCTGCCCAGGTTAAACCGGCCGTGAAGCGTGCCTTCGTGGGAGTCATCCATGGAGGAGAAGATGAAGATGGATCAGAATCTGGTAGTGAGACCGTTGTTTATCCCGGCGACGAGTCCTCGACTAGAGAAACCGAATCATTGTATCAACTACAAGACGGCCGGATTGGGGGCTGTTCCGATGGCGACAGTATTTCGGACCCCTCTGATCTGCCCAACCGGGTCGGGATATTCATGGCCGGTACACAGGCGGCGGCTCACTCTTCGACCACAGCAGCAATATTCTCCGGGTCAGTAGCGGCGGCAGGGGCAGGAGGCCCTGTGCACCCGCCGGCTCAAGTCTTATCTAATCTGTTTGATGCGTTGGTTGTGCTTATGGCGGAGGCTAACCCGGCGGATCAGGACGCCCACAACGCGGAAATTGCAAAGGTGAGGGAACAAATCACTCAGGCCAAGGCCGACCTGGCAGCCGAGAACAGGAGGATGGCCGCAGAGCGGGCTGCTGTGGATGCGCAGGCCTATAGACTTATGCTGGACCACAACGCGTCGCATGAAGTCTTGAAAAGGAAGCATCGGTCTCGCCTGCCGACGGTTTTCGATGCCAGAAACCTCTGTAATACCCAGGAGCAGGGACTAGTAACCCGCCGTGGCTAAACCGGGCGGAGGCACCTGGGCCGGGTGCGCCGGTTCAGCCTCGCCCGATGGAGCCGCCTCGACAGAATAACATCGTACCTCAGCCTGTCCAGACACCTCCAGGTCATTTTTCCAATCCAATGGACAATATTATCGCCGCCGCTTCACGGCTGGAGGCCATCCCAATTGAAGGTGATTCGCCATAAGCGGCGGAGACGCACCGGGTTAAGGAACTTCTTCGAACAGCCTTGGTTCAGCAGGAAGCATATTCATATAGCCGTGACCGAATTCATTCCACCCCCCGCCCAAGCCGGAGTTACAGTAGGTGGATGGATGAACCGGCCGTATCTAGTAATGCACGGAAACGTGAAGCGCCCCGTGGCCATAACCCGACAGGTGATGCTCAGGAAGTGGTGGACCGGGCCCGTGCGCGCAGGCACGCCGGGTTAGAAGCGCATCAGGAGGCTCGTCAGCTTACGCCGGTTCTTCCAACCACCTCGATCGAGCCAGGAGTCACTTCTAGTTCTTTGGGACTGCCTTGTCTTGTCCCCGCTTTACGCAATGTGCGCTTGCCCAAGGATTTCAAGGGCCCGCGCAAGGTGCCAAATTACACAGCCGATTTGTCTCCAGAAACATGGATAGAGAGCTATGAGATGACCATGGAGATGCTTGACGTAGATGAAGTGGCATGTGCAAAGTATTTCACCATGATGCTTGAAGGGACAGCCCGTATTTGGCTAAAGAGCTTACCAGCCAATTCTATCAGTTCATGGGCCCAGTTGCGAGCTCGGTTTATCCAGAATTTCAAGGATACATGTAAGCGTGTCGATAGTGGACTTAGCGGCCTGTGTCCAGGAGGAAGGAGAGTCAACCACCCACTGGGTACGCCGAGTCTCGGAAATTTTGCACTCATCAGACCGCATCAACGCCGACTCCGCGGTTATAACTTTGGAAAGCAACTGCTGGTTTAAACCTCTGAAGTTGAAATTAGGACGGATGAAGCACCATTGTAACGATATGGGGACCCTCATGACTGCGTTAGTGAAGTATGCTGATTCTGATAGTACCAAGGATACCGAGTCTGATGATGACAAGATAGGGAAGGGAAAGAAGAACAGCAACTCCAAGGGGCAGCAACATAGCACGACAGGTCATGGTAACGGAGGCAAGCGTAAAGCGGATGGCAGCATGGATTTTGTTGCTAATACTAGTGCGCAGGACAGGGGCCAACGATGGAAGGGTAAACCGCCGAATCGCGGTGGAGCTCCAAACCCCAACCCAGACCGCCTGACCTATCTATTAAACCAGCCATGTCCAAAGCACGGGATGAAGGAGGCGCCAGCCACCCACCTTTGGAAGGATTGCTATATTATGCAGGAGTTCAAAAATTCTGATGCTTTCCGGTATGATCACGGATCAGATGGTGGCTCAGGATCTGGATTCCATGGGCCGGGTCACGGTGGAGGAAATGCCGGTTCAGGCTTCAATGGAGATTAGGGTGGACATAACAATCAAAACAATCAGAGTAGCCAGGGTGGTTACAACCAGCAGCAGCAGTCGGGTTATCAGAGCAATCCGAAGCAGTTGAATAGAGGGCAATATCATGTATTCACCACTAGCTTGGATAAACGAGACCGAAGCTTCACAAGCGTAGCGAGTGAATTTCATTGAACCGGCCGTGCCTCGTTATTTACGCTGGTCCGAACAGCCAATCATATGGAGCAGAGAGGATCACCCTCCCCGGGTTGATAATCCGGGTCAGCTAGCGTTGGTGGTGGCACCTCAGGTGGTAGGTTATAAGTTCACCAAGGTGCTCATGGATGGAGGAAGCAGCATTAATATCTTGTTCTATGAGACCTTCCGTCGTATGGGGCTAACAGACAAGAATCTTAAACCATCCAATACGGTATTCCATGGTGTGGTACCTGGTAAGTCAGCATATCCCGTTGGCAAGATAGCTCTGGAGGTGGCCTTTGGAGATGATCATGATTCCAGGTCAGAAACATTGGTTTTTGAGGTGGTTAAGATCCGGAGGCCGTACCACGCTTTATTTGGGCGACCGGCTTATGCCAAGTTTATGGCACGGCCATGTTATATTTATCTGCAGCTCAAGATGCCGGGTCACAAGGGGACCATAACAATTCATGGAAGTCGCAAGATTGCCTTGGAGTGTGAAGAAGGTGATGCGGCCTATGCAGAGTCGGTTTGTGCCACGGAAGAGTTGAAGTACTACAAGGATAATGTTGATCCGGCGGACATGACTCCGTTGAAGAAGCCAACCACAGAGCATTATCCAGCTTTAAAGTTCAAATCGGCAGCTGAGACTAAGCTTGTTGACTTTGTACCTGGCGATTCGTCCAAGCAGTTTAGTATCAACACCAACTTGGATCCGAAATAGGAAAGCGCTCATCGAGTTCATCCATGAGAACCGGACATTTTGCATGGAAGCCTTCGACATGCCGGTGTCGAGGGAACTCGCTGAGCAAACTCTTAATGTTGATCCTAAGTACAAACCGGCGAAGCAGTTTCTCCGCCGGTTCAACGAAGAAAGGCGCAAAGCGATTGGAGAGGAGGTGGCCATGCTCTTAGCGGCTGGCTTTATTGTTGAAGTGTTCCATCCTGAATGGCTGGCTAATCCGGTGCTGGTCCTTAAGAAAAACGACACCTGACGCATGTGTGTGGATTACACAGATCTTAACAAGGCTTGTCTAGCAGATCCTTTCGCCCTCCCCCGCATCGATCAGATTATTGATGCTACGGTGGGTTGTGAGCGTTTGAGTTTTCTGGATGCATATTCTGGTTATCATCAGGTCAAGATGGCAGTTAAGGACCAGGAAAAAACGGCGTTCATAACTCCCTTTGGAGCCTTCTGCTATGTATCTATGCCCTTTGGGCTCAAGAGCGCCCAAGCAACTTATCAACGCTGTGTACAAAATTGCCTTCATAAGCAGATCGGCCGTAATGTACATGCCTATGTGGATGATATTGTGGTTAAGTCAAGGGAGAAGGAGACTCTGGTTGATGATTTGAAGGAAACCTTTGATAACCTAGGGACATACAGAATGATGCTCAACCCGGCCAAGTGTGTTTTTGGTGTACCGGCAGGCAAGTTATTGGGTTATCTGGTGTCCAACAGGGGAATTGAGGCTAATCCGTAGAAGATCACAGCTATCACCTCCCTGGCTAAACCGAAATGTATCAATGATGTCAGCTTGGCAGGCGGATTGCTGCGTTGAGCGGTTTATCGGCCGCCTCGGTGAGAAGGCGATACCTTTGTATCAGATCTTTGAAAAAGCGGATCCCTTTATGCGAGTCCGCATTTGTGTAACACCCAGTGTCATGCTACAGTAATCCACATTAATGGTGCCATGTCATCATATTCTTGTTGCTAATCTTCACTTGATCCAAATCACAATTCAAATTCAAATCTAATCTGAAGTCAAAATTCATATTTGCCAAACCTGAAAACTAAAATGTTCAAAGTGTGGCAAATAATCTACAATTATTTGTCATGTTGAAACCTATATTTTAGAGTGTGTTTTAATACCCTAAGCTAATGAAACAGTGGCCAAGGCTTTAATTAAAATGCTTTTCTAATTTATGAAAAATTCAAAACATTTCAAAAGCCTCCCAAACTTTTTGTGGCAACGCTCATTATTTCCTAGTATTTGTTCTGTCCACCTCCACATTTTTGCAAAGTCATTTTTGTGGCTTAAATGCAAATGGAGGATGTTAAAAGAAAACAGAAAAATAAAAGGGAGAGCAGAAATAAAAGAAAAAGGAGCAAGGCCCCAACCCCGAACTGGGCCTCGACCACCCGACCGGCCCAGCCCACCAACCACCTCCCCGGGTCACCTCTACTCCCTGTTCCTCCGACCGGGGTCACAACAGGGGTGAACCCCGTCGGACCCGTTCACCGGCGTCGGCAAGGGGATAAGGTCCCCGACTCTCTCTCTTCCTCCCCTGCTCCACTCATTCCCCGCGTCTCCCCTCTCTCGCCTCCCAGATCCACGTGCTCCTCCCCCTCTCTGTCTCGCTCGCCCGCCTCACCCGAGCGCCATCGCCGCCGTCCCCCGTCGTCACTACGGCCACCGTCGACCCCGAGCATAGGCTGCACGTCCACGAGCTCCGTCGGGGTCGACTCCTTCGAGCGGTGGCCTCAGCTGGAGCTCAGAGGCGCTGCAGCACCGGATCCCCTTCGTCCTCTTCTCCGGCCGCCGCGGAACTCCGTCGACCTCCCCCGACTGCTTCTGCTACTAAACTGAGCACCGGCCTTCGTGAGACCCTACATGAACGTCTCTCCCTCACCTCTTCCCCCTCTGTTTGCGAGCTGCTGCGCCATAGCTACCCGACACCGACGCCACGCGCTGCCGTCCGCCATTGCCGGCGTGCAGCTCGAAGCGTAGCCGCCCGAGCCCTTCCTACTTGACCGTCATGCTTCTGGCGCGCCCAGGAAACCGCCCAGCCACCTAGCTCTCTCAAGACCCCCCAGGAGCCGCGTTCTGTTCACACACGAAGGACCGCCGCCGCAAACCTCGTCGCCGGCGCCATTTCCGGCCAAGTCCGGTCGTGCCTCTGCCACCGTTCGACGCGGCGTCATTCGCCCGTTCGAACGCACCCTCGCGCGCGCGAAACGACCCCCTGTGGACGAATCCCGCCGCTCTCCCATTCGCTCGGCCGTCGAAATGGTCACCGGAGTTAGCTCCGACGCGTCTCCGGCCGGTGCCGAGCTGGCACCCACGTGGCACCGTCCCGTGCCACTGACCGGTGGCCCCAAGTGGACCCGCTGACTGGTTTGACCAGTCAACCGTGCTGACGGGGCAGCCCCCAGGCACTGACATGTGGGCCCCCCTCTGTTATATTAGTCTAATAACATTTTATAAATAAAAATGATTAGTTAACCTAAAACACTCGCTGACGCCCGGGGCCCACGCCCCTATCCCTGTTAGTTTAGTTAACCCACTATTAAGCCAACAGAGGCTGACATGTGGGTCCCAGTGGCCCCATTGGTCAGCTTTGACCAGTCAACCGGACTGTTGACTGCTGACGTCACACCTATGTCATGCTGATGTCATAATTCCTTTTCTGTTAATTTAAGTAATTCTAGAAAAGGCTTTAATCTTTAGAAATTCATAGAAAATAAATCGTGCCTCGGATGAAAATGTTTTCTATATGAAAGTTGCTCAGAAAAATCCAACGAATCCGAATACGCGGTCCGTTCATCTGTCACATGCCCCTAGCATGCTGAAAATGGGACATTCCCCCTCCGGTCATCTGTCTGACACAAGTCCAGAACCGGGAAACATTCCTGGTTGAATTCCCCCTTCTCCTAGGTCGTGTAGCCTTACGTTAGATCACACCCGGCACAGCTTATTGCCATGTTATGCTTTGTGATGCTATGCTTTCTTTATATTTACTGTTTCTCCCCCCTCTTCTCTCCGGTAGACCCCGAGACCGATCCGATGCTCGTGATCGACTAACGCCGGCGACAACCTCCTTGCCGAGCAACCGGGCAAGCCCCTTTGATCATCCCGATATCGCCCATTCTATTCTCTCATGCTGGCATTAGATTTTGCTACTATTATTGTTTGCACCTATTACGATGCATAGCACCTTTTGTATCTGCTGTTGTACCTTACCTTATCCTAAACTGCTTAGTATAGGTTGTAGAGATCCATCGGTGACCCCCACTTTGTCGGCGCTTGTTGAATAATCGAAGACCCGATCAGCGGGATCGAAGACCAGGCCCCGACCACGCACATCACTTCCCTTAGTTGCTCGACACTCTTGGGTTACTCTCGAGTACCGAGGGTGAGACCACATCAAGACTTCATTGTTAACCACAGTAGTGTAGTTATTCGGTCGTGGTCGCCGAGGGTGATTTGCTCTTTAACCACTTCGATCGACTACGTCGTGCAACCCCTCAAGTGTGCACCTCGAGGGTGAATCCTCTTCGTTCACCTTGATGACTACATCGAGTGGAATTCACGGGGTGATTCCTGGGTTTACCCTTGATGTTTGGACACACAGGTTACTATGATTACTATGACTTTACTGCTTTGAGCCATGTTACTAAAGGCGGGTCGACCCGAGGTGCCATACGAGCTTAATTGTGAGTGATGTGGAGTTGGGTTGACCTGGAGGGTGCCCGCGAGATAATTACGAGGCGTGGTCGGGCATTCCTAGCCCTTGCCGCAAGTCCTCGAGACGAGGCAACGGGGTCACATCTTTCGTGAGTCTCTGCTTGTTACCGCGTGTTCCTAATCCACTACGATTTGGATATTTGATCCGAGGGGCCTCTGGCCTGATAGCACTAACCATCACGTGGGCACAGTATGGGCGTTCTGCGTCGTGTACATCAGCTGAAGCTTAATAGACGTCAGCGACTGAGCGGCGCTCGCCGGGTTGGACTGCGTAAGCGCCTGCCTTTTTTGAAGGAGGTAGCTAGGTCTGCTCACCGGCCGCCCGCATAGCGTCTGAGGAGTTCGGGGAGATGGCCCATGACCCGGGGCATAGGTTTAGTCGGCGTGATGGCCTCTCTATTAAGCCTAGGTCGAGTTGCGGCGTATTGATTGGCGAGGCGGGCATGACCCGAGAAAGTGTGTCGGCGGAGTTAATCGGCGTGGTGGGTAAGTTGGTGCACCCTGCAGGAAGAAAACATCTATCGATAGCCTGTCCCTCTGATAGCGGACACTTGGAGTTGTATCCCAATCGATACAACTAGAACTGGATACTTGTGATGAGAATTGGATGGTGATGAGTAATGGATTGTGATAATAAGCTGGATAGTATGGCTCGGGATTACTTTCTGCAGGAGTCAAGAAAGGATCTCTGGCGAGGTTGATAACACTACTACTACTTTACTTTATGCTACTCTACTCCCCCTGTTGTTGCAAGATGGTGGTTTCGAGAAGATGCTAGTCTTGATAGGACTAGGCCTTCTCTCTATTACGGCATTTACGCAGCCCGGTCCACATATATAGCCTTCCTTTGATAATGTTGCATATGTAGTGTAGATCCTTGCTTGCGAGTACTTTGGATGAATACTCACGGTTGCTTTGTTTTCCCTCTTCCCCATTCTTTCTTCTTTACGGTTGTCGCAACCAGATGGTGGAACCAGGATCGAGCGACACCACCGCGACCACTACTACCCGAGGGTACCTACTACTACGTGGAGGCCGCCGATGACCAGGAGTAGTTAGGAGGCTCGAGGCGAGGAGGCCTTGCCTTTTCGATCGTTGCTGCTTTTTGCTAGCCTTCTTAAGGCAAACTTGTCTAACTCATATACGTACTCAGATATTGTTGCTTCACGACTCTTGTATAATCGAGCTTATGTATTCGAGCCGAGGCCCACGGCTTGTAATATAAAGCTTGTATTATTTTAATTTGTGTATAGAGTTGTGTTGTGATATCTTCCCGTGAGTCCTTGATCTTGATCGTACACATTTGCGTGCATGATTAGTGTACGATTGAATCAAGGGCGTCACACGCTGATAAAGCATTGGAGGACTTAAAGCGGCAGCTAGCCAATCCGCCTATTCTTGCTGCTCCGATTGACAAAGAACCGTTGCTACTATATGTGGCAGCTAATGCTCGTGCAGTCAGTGTAGCTATTGTGGTAGAGCACAAGGAGGCGGGCAAGGAGTATCCGGTTCAGCGTCCGGTTTACTATATCAGTGAGATGCTTATTGAGTCCAAGCAAAGATATCCGCATTGGCAGAAGCTGGTTTATGGAGTTTTCATGGCAAGCCGGAAGCTTAAGCAATACTTCTAGGGACATCCCATCACAGTGGTCAGCTCTGCTCCTTTGGGAGATATAATTCAAAACAGGGAGGCAACTGGTCGGATTGCCAAGTGGGCTATAGAGCTTGGGCCGCACGGTTTGAAATACGTGCCTCGGACGGCGATCAAGTCTCAAGCACTTGTGGATTTCATCAATGATTGGACGGAGCTACAAGCACCTGAAGAAAAACCGGATCACACCTATTGGACTATTCATTTTGATGGGTCCAGGCAATTGGAGGGCTCGGGGCTGGAGTCGTATTAACTTCCCACGAGGTGATAAGTTCTGTTACATTCTCCGCTTAATGTTCCCTTGTACTAACAATGCAGCTGAGTATGAAGCTTTACTCCATGGTCTCCGGATGGATAAGGAGATGAATCTCAGCCAACTCAAGTGCTTCGGTGACTCGTACCTGGCAGCCCTACAAGTGTCTGGTCCTTGGGATTCTAAGGACCTGCTCATGGCAGCATACCGTCATGAGGTGGATATCATTGCAGGCCACTTCAAGGGATATCAGGTGGATCATGTGGACAGACGGAAGAACGAAGCGGCTGACGCTTTAAGCCGGCTAGGCTCTCAGCATAAACCGGTCCCGCCTAATGTCTTCTTAGATGTCCTGCACAAACCGTCGGTCAAGCTCCCTGGTGAAGAGGATTTGGCTATTCCTGATCCGGAGGCTCAGTTGGTGGCGGCTCTGCATGTCATTCCGGATTGGACGATTCCTTATCTTGCGTACATGAACCGGGGCGAGTTACCAGAGGATGAGACGCTGGCCAGACAGATAATCCGGCGATCCAAGTCCATGACTATTGTCAATGGCGAGTTGCATCATTGCAGTGTGTCACGAGCGTTTCAACGTTGTGTGTGGCCATAGGAAGGTTGTGAGATCTTGCGCGAAATCCACGAAGGAGATTGTGGTCACCACGCCGGTTCAAAATCTCTGGTGGCTAAGGCGTTTCGTCACGGTTTTTATTGGTTGACTGCTCATGCTGATGCGGAGGACCTGGTTAGGCGATGTGACGGCTGTCAGAAGTTCTCAAGACGCGCTCATGTACCGGCTCAAGAATTGAGGATGATTCCAATTACTTGGCCGTTTGCGACTTGGGGGCTGGATATGGTTGGGCCTTTCAAACGGTCCAAGGACAAGAAGACCCACCTCTTGGTGGCGGTTGACAAATTTACAAAGTGGGTGGAAGCGGAGCCCGTCAGCAAGTGTGATGCAGCCGCTGCGGTTCAATTCATTAAAAAAGTGATTTTCCGGTTTGGCTTTCCACAAGATCATCATTCGATAATGGTACCAATCTATCTAAGGGTGCTATGAAGGAGTTACGTGAACGTGAGCACATCCGGCTTGACGTTTCATCGGTGGCTCACCCATAGTCCAATGGCCAGGCAGAGAGAGCTAACCAAGAGATCTTACGAGGCATCAAACCCCGGCTTATGGTTCCTTTGCAGCGGACGCCGGGTTGTTGGGTTGAGGAGTTACCATATGTGTTATGGAGCATCAATACTACGCCCAACAGATCGACAGGATACACACCGTTCTTCATGGTCCACGGAGCGGAGGCGGTTCTCCCCAGTGATATCCGTCATGATTCACCTCGTGTAGCAGCTTATGTTGAAGCGGACAACGAGGTAGAACGGCAAGACGCTTTGGACCTGTTGGATGAGGAGCGTGACATTGCAGCTGCCCGTTCGGCGATCTACCAGCAGGATCTTCGTCGCTACCACAGTCGCCGAGTTAGAACCAGAACCTTTCAAGAAGGATATTTGGTGCTCCGGCTCATCCAAGACCAGACTGATATGCACAAGCTATCCCCACCTTGGGAGGGACCTTTCGTGGTCAGCAAGAATCTGCACAACGGGTCGTACTATCTGATTGCTATTCGAGAGCATAAAGACTCACGTACAACAGATTAGGAGACCAACAGGCCGTGGAACATAGCTCATCTTCGGCCCTACTATACTTGAGCCATAGGCTCTACTTATGTACATATTATGACAATGTATATATTATGATCAATACAGTAAACCGGAGCCTTAGCTAAAGCGGGGTCTCTGTTATTTTTACATCATGAGTGGTTACACGGAGTTTTATCTTAAAGCAGTCTCCGGTTTACCCCTTGAGTTAGCTTTTTAACAAAGCTTTATATCATGTCACTTGGGGGCTTGGTCGTGTCCGAACCAATGCAACACCTTTTGATAGGAGAAAGCCACGAGATCACTTGGGGACTTGGTCACGCATGAACCAGTCACGCCTCTTGATCGGCCTAAGGCCACAGAATCACTTGGGGGCTTTGGTCGAACCCGAACCATCGCTACACCTCTTGATCGGCGTAATGCCACTGCATCATTTGGGGACCTGGCTGATATGAACCATAGCTACGCCTGTTGGGGGCTTGGTCGTGTCCGACCATGGTAATGCCACTTGATCGGCTCAAACAGCCTCTTTTGGCAAAAGATTTTGTCTTTGCTTTTTGCTTGAAATTTGTTTGCCTTTTTGCATATTTCTCTTGTTGTGTTCTTAAACCGACAATTATTAAACCGATTCAACTGTCAGTTGACGGGACACAATTTGTTGTTCATCCGGAGACACTTTGCCGGTTTGATTTTTGATAAACATCCTATTATGGAGTAACACCGGTGTTCATCTTAACCCGGAATGGTTTACCTGGTAAACCGACCCTTTATACACAGGAGCTGTCTTCTCCTTCAGCAGAGCGGGTTTCTTACAACTCCACTTCAAGATTGGCACAGCCAACTTCATGCCCTACGATAGCAGGTATCATATATTCCCATATTTTCTTATATTAAAGTATTATCTTTAGTTTCATATACATGGATATGATGACCCGCCTGGTGGTACGACCACAATGGCGTTTTAAGCTTTTTGCTGCAGACAACAGTTTAAGGTTGATGATTCAACAGAAACATAAATTGCAATAAATATGCATGAAGGCATATCAGCACAAGGTGTGGCAGCTAGTCTATTACAAGGAAACATAGTGCCTAGATAAGATAATTGTTTTTTGTCATAACATAAGGCAGCAATAATGTAAACCGGCCTCTGGTTTATGCCTGATCGCCAGCTTGGCCTGATGGTTACGGGTCATCCTGCGCCGCTTCAGCTTCTAATTCCCTACCCAGCAGCTAGAAATCAACAGTTGTCCAGTCGATTCCCATTAATGCTTGGAATACGGCTTCATCATTGATCAGCAACGACGGTTCAATATCGGGAGCGTAAGTATGCTTACAGATTGGCGGTATAAGGTTCTCCGCTTCAGGAATCGGTGCTGGCACTCGTTTATTTTCTCCATCATATTGGGCTTGATAGTGAGACATATTTGCTTCTTCAACCAATTGGCAAGCCAAAGGGCGCACTTCCCGGTTTATCATTCGGAGATCCTCTTCGCTGAATTCTGTCCCGTCTTCCTTCAAGCTTGGGAAGCCCTGCGCCACTTCAACAGGATCAAAATTCGGCACCCACGCTTTGGCCCGGATTAAGGCGTTTATGGCACCGGTTCTAGCTGTAGATTTCTTTAATTCTTCAAACCGGGCAGGAAGCATTGACAACCTTTTTAGGGTGTCTTGGATCAAGGTCGGTGCCGGGTTGTTATGAGAAGTGGTGCTTCTGATCCATTGCGCACCAGTATAGAGTTGCTCTATCAATGTATAAGAGGCTTTCAATTTCTTCCGCACGTCTGATCCCAAGTGGCCAATACGTGTCCCTATATCATTCAAAAGGGTTAATAAACTGGCAATTTCATGAGAAGGCTTCATTATGTCAGAAATCAAAGAAGACTTACCAAAGACAGCGGCGGTCATGGCATGCACTTGCCGCTTTACACTGGTTAGTTCATCCACCACCGGTTTGAGGGCAGCTTCTGTGTTTTCTGCCCGTTGAGTTAAAGCGGACTTTTCAGTGGCCCAATCCACCCGCTCCTTGTTGAAGACCTCCTTAAGCTTTTCCATGATGCTTAAAGCGCTGGTTAATTCATTCTTTGCTTTGGAGGTTTCAGCTTGCTGGGATTTCAGGTTTTCTTGGAGATCAGCGATTTGGTTTTCTTTCTTGCTCAGATCAGCCTACATACAGATAATCATTGGATAAAGCATAAGGAGCAGAGTTGAAGTACCAACCCCATAACAAGTTATGCCCTTGGTACTTGGGGGCTAATGCATATTTGCTTTTCATCCTACAATTTATATATAAAGTCCCAAGCTCAATACAAGTATTGAACTTGGCACTTGGGGGCTAATGACTATTTGCTCTGTCGTTAAGTAATGCTGGAATTCTTATGTTATACAAGTCCCAGTTTAACTACATTAAGTTGAACCGGCCCTTGGGGGCTATCAGAGTTGACAGTTTGCAATATACAAGCAGAGAGTCATATGGAATTTACCTCATATTTGTCCTTCATCGTATTCACCAGACCGGCTTCATAATCACGGCTGGTATATAGCCGGTTCAGATAACCGGAATGAAGATCTTGGGGGTTCAAAGCGGCATAAGTTGCCAAATCGGCATTCCACTTGCCTTTACCAAACGCAGTAAATTCATCCTTTGCAGTGTGCTTGGACAAGGCGACAGGATTACCTGGCTCGGAATGGCCAAAGCCAGTAATAACAACATCGTCATCCTTGGCTTCGCCGGTTCGCACTAGGGTCGCCGGTTTATCCGTATGCTTTGGTGGACTCGCTGTCTTCTCAGTTTGAGTAGGACTCATGGGTTGATTTGAAGGGCCGGTGGTATCAACATGTGCCTCTTCAACAGTAACATCATGATCTTGCAATCGTGGGTCGGTCAGCATATCATCCTGGATGTGTTCTTCGGGATTTGATATTTGGGTCGGTTCAGGAGCATCGTCTTCTGCCGCTTTGTCCAGGCGAGCTTTCTTGCTTGGCCTAGGCTTGGCCCTGAAAGGAAAAAGAAGGATCAGTCCAATGAACATTGAAAGTGGTATACCAAACAACATTATCAGGAATATGGCTCACCCAAGCACTGTCTTGAGTGGTGGGAGTTGGGTGCCTGTCGACTCGCCAGAGGAAGAATGAGAAGTCACCTGATAATCGGAGTCAGATGGATTAAGAGGTTGACAAATGCAACCCGCTTTAGGATAAGCATTGACGAAATAGTTAGAGACCTCTGAACGGCGTTTCCGAACCGGACTGTTCGGTAAACCGGTGGAGGTGACTACGGTCATTGTCGGGTTGCTTGACGAGCTTCATGCTGTTGTGTCTTCATAAGAAAGTTTCGATCCAAGTAAGCAAGAGGATGAGAAAATTTAACTTTCTGGTTTGCCGATGGATTTTCTTGAAGGTAAAGGGTTTGAATCGGAAGAAAGAGCGATTACCTCTACAACATCAGCATGACTAGCTTCAGCATCATCCTGGCAATAATCATTATCAATAAGGCGTGTAAAAAATAGACCAAGTGAGTCAAGTTCTACCACAAGATCCGGATTACCCACATCATCGTCAGCTGGTGGATCGGAGGAGGCAGTGGTTTTCTTTCTATTTGCTGGTTTCTTCACAAGTTTGGTCTTGGGTCGGGTTATTGCCACCGGTTTCTCTTGTGGAGTCTTCCTGCTGCAAAATGGATCATCACCCTGTTTGAAAGATGTTAATATCAACAAAGAGTACTTAAACATAATCAGATTCTATAAAAGGCATAAGATATGAGTCTTACGGCTGGCGGTTTGTTAATGGCAGAAAAGGGAGCCAGGCCGGTTTGGGCGCAAGCAGCTCCTGGTTCGTTTAACATCCTTTTAACAGCTTCAGTAACTTCATCGTCTGTCAGCTGGATCTCAATATGCCGTAGAGGGTCTTTCACATCTTCGGTGTATTTGCACATCAAACCGGAGCGCAGGCTTAGGGGCAGTATACTCCAAGATATCCAGTAGCGAGCAAGATCAACTCTTGTCAACCCGTTGGCCATGAAGGCCCGGAGCTTGGATAGTTGAGGGGCATATTTTCTTCTCTCCTTAGCAGTCAGTCTGTGAGGGAGCGGATGTGCGCTTCTTAGCCGCTCCGGACGATAACCCGGTAAAGGATTTTCTCCCTCAGGGGAGGTATCCTTGCAGTAAAACCATGTTGAATTCCACTCTTTGGGATGGCTGTGCAGTTTGGTGTGAGGGTAAGTGACCTCTTTCCGCTTTTGAATCGCCACACCACCCAACTCAGTGTTGGGACCATCAGAAAATTCAGTGCGGCGGTTTAGATGGAAGCAATCTCTGAACAACTCAACTGTGGGCTCCTCTTGAAAGAACACCTCACAGAGTACTTGAAAGTGACAGATATTGGTTATGGAGTTGGGGCCAATGTCTTGTGGACGCAGTTGGAAGTTGGCCAAGACATCCCGATAAAACTTTGAACCGGGTGGACTGAAGCCCCGGGCTAAATGATCAGCAAAAACAACAACTTCTCCATCCTTGTGTTCTGGAGGACTCTCCGGGCCAGGGACCCTCCAGTGAATGACGTCTTTTTTGCCTAAAGCGCCGGTGCGGACTAAGTTATCCAGTTGCGTTTCAGTCACTCGAGAAGGGACCCAGTTACACTCATACACTTGCTTGGCCATGATGCAATCTGCAAAGCAGTAATACCGGTTCAAGAATATGTTGGAAGGCTATATATTGATACATTCATTGTTAAACGGAAGAAGTTGCTTATAAACCGGAGTTCTGCAAGGTGGCAATACATAACCGGAAAACCCTGGCGGTTCAACAAGGGGACTAATGGTATATGCCGAGTTGTCAATTTCTCTACAAAGTTAAACCGCCTAGTCTGAAACATTGATGAATCAAGAGTGGATGTGCGAAAACAGGTTGCACAAAAGCTTGTCACAGTTTTGGATCTGGATCATATTCAGAAAAGAAGTAAATATTCAAAGTCTAAAACGGAGCAGTACCGAATCAATGAGCAAGGATGCAGGGAGATCTATGACCTTGAGATGCGCAGGTGACAGCGGATGCTAAAAACTACCGCTACGCAGAACAAGGATTCGCAGACTTAACTAAAAGTTATCATATGAGCAAGAAGCAAGCGATGAACACCGAAGAACATGGAAACCCTAGAACAGATCTATGGTGAAAGGATAGAAGACTTAACGGAGCTGAGGAAGAAGCGGAAGGTCGCCGCGATGCTCTGGTACGTTCAGGGTGATGCAGCGGCCAAGGTTGGTGCAGAAGTTGACGGCGGCGGCGGAGCTCCGAAGCTGGGCGGCGCGAGGAAGACGAAGCAGAGAGGCACGAAGGGGAAAAAAGAAATGACCCTTCGGTCTTATTTATAAAGCAAGGGACATGTGTCAGGCGCGAGAATCAAGGAGCCGCGAGTTTGGAAACGGAGTTGTCGCCTCGATTGTTGCAGACCCATTAATGAAAAGATGCTATATACAGTTCTTTATGACGGATGACGTCATGCCGGTTCACCACAATCTGAGAAGATGACGTCACGGCGGTTTAGCCAAGAAGATGTTGAAGACGAAGTTTTTTACTAAGGATTGACATGAACCTGTTCAAATCAATCTGGGGCCTAATGATGGGGATATTACTACTGGGCGTAAACCGGCCACGAGAGGCCGGGTTAACTTCATCAGTAGTCAAGTATGCTTGAAGCCCGTGAGGATAATCTATAGGGGCCCAAGGCCCAGAACCGGTTTAAGGCGTGTAGCCGTAAACCGGCATTAGTATGTAACTTGTGTTGTAAGTTAGAAATACTAGAGACCGAACTGGACACGTCTATGAGCCGGTCTCGGGACTCTGCAAACCGACGGGTGTCACCCATGTATATAAGGGGATGACCCGGCGGTGATTCAGGACAACAGACAACAACTCGAGACTTAGACGAAGCTTATTTGCTCCCTAGTCATCGAAACCCCCATCAATTCCATCACAACTAGACGTAGGCTTTTATCTTCATCGAAGAGGCTGAACTAGTATAAACTCTCTTGCGTCCTTGTGTCCGCTTTAACCCCTTCAAGCTAACCCGTAGCGATGGCTCCACGACTAAGTCCTTTCATGAGGACATCTGCCGTGACAAAACCACGACACCAAGGAAGTAGACAAATTTGCAACCACCTGTTTTGCGGCAGCTACCGCTGTTGCGACTATCTGAGATGATTTCTTCTCAACCGCAATCTCAACCTTCTTGTCGATGTTTTATTCAGTTAACCTCCATCTTTCCTTTCTCTCCTCCGTGGTCTCACATTAGTACTTCTTCCACGTGGCGCCGTCTCCGACACGTGCAGTACAGCGTCCATCGACGGTCGAGTATCCATCGGTTGTTGCTTCAATATGTTCAACGCCGGTTGAATGGAGTGTCCCACTTAGGCCTCGCCAATGCCTCGACGGCAATGAGCGCTTTGAACCGCAATCCGGTGCTGCTCTCTCTGCAAAAGGCACAAGGGTCGTTTACAAATATGACTAACGTGTGCAGTCGAATTGATCAGAAACTAAAATTACCAGCAGTCTCATGAACTCCGTAATGACGAGTGTTGTCTCATAAACCTTCTTCACTGGGTCCCAACATTGCCGGGCCCTCAGGACGTCACGCTCCTACGGGACGGTGAAATCCGCCAAGGGGTTTGGGATGCCCAGACTCGCGGCTTCCGCATCCTCCTTGGCCCATTAGGACCTCTTTCCGCCGTAACCACGGCTTCCGAGGTGATGGCTCACAATGTTCCTCTCTTGAAGCCCCTTCATGTACTTGGACTTTTTTGGCAGCTTTGGCCTCATAAGCCTCCTTGAATATTTGAATTGCTCTTCCGTGATTGTCGGATTATCCTTTACAATCTCGGAGTAGGGTTCCTTCTTGTCGATGATCCTTGCTTTCACTTTCGAGTTTTCCAGCGACCAACGCGTCGCTAAACTTGGTCATGGCGTGTTTGTTTATCTTCTTCATTGTCGGGTCCTCGTCTGGATCTTCATAATCCTTCTCATTTCGGCTCGGGAACAAGAATATCTGGTGAAACTTATTTAGGAGGGAGCTCCCCATAGTTTCTATCTTCTGTAGTTTCTCATCGTTGATGGTGGCGGTTGTCCGTACGATGCAGCCTATTTGATTGCCGTAGCATAGACGCGCTTCCTCGGGCGCCTTTGGCTCAAAAATGCCATCGTCCACCTCCATGACCACCAGTCTAGTAGTCCTGAGTTTGTTAGGAAGCCGATGCCTCTTTGCTTTACATTCTCTGATGCGGTTCCGCCCGAAGGCAGCACACCGGTCTCGATCTCGGCCGGTCTCGATGCGATCCCGAGTCTCGGCGCCGGTCTCACTCTCAGCAGCGGTGCGTGTGTCGGTCTCGATCCCGATGCCACCGGTGGGCCCAGCAACAACATCGGTTGATGCGTCGGTAAGGCTAAAAAATTAAATGCGCCGCCCGGTGAACATAAATCGCAATCACGAACCCTGTCCTTCATCGTTGCTAGCCATATTTCCTATGATTAAATCTAGTCAATAAATTCTAAACCTAATAAAATGAATAATGACATAAAAGGCCTATTGTTTTGCAGGAGCGTTGACTCCTTCCTGGTGCGGCAAATCCGGGCACTTTCGATATGTCCTAGTTTGTAGCACAAGTCATGCGAAATTCACGGAAAATTTCGGCATGACCTTCTGCCAAAAGTGGACAAATCGAGAACCTAAAATTTGCGGAATGAAATGAATCAACATTCCGGCAAAACATATATAGGCCACTCAGCTTCATTGAAACAACAAAGCCACTTGGGCATAATCGAACCACTTCAATGAAAAGATATAACATGACCACTTCAATGAAAATATATAATCAACAATAGAAGTCTAGGAAGGGATCATCTTTAAAATAAAACTTGCCTAAATAACCTAGATAATTAACCTAATTAAACAAGTTAACTTGACTAGTTCTCTGTTAAAGCCCTAACTAAATTTTTGCACTAACCTAGATAATTAACCTAATTAAACTAGTTAACCTAACTACTTCTCTGTCAAAGCCCTAACTAAATTTTTGCCTAACCTAGACAATTAACATAATTAAACTAGCTAACCTATGCATGAGAGAGAGAGAGGATGGGTGGGGCTTCTTGGAGGATGGCTCGATGGTGGCGAGGGAGGCAGGCGTCTTCGGTGGCATGAGGGAGGCAGTTGTGGCGAGGAGGATCCGATGGCGTCGGCCAGCTCGGTGGCGTTGATGGTCGCCTGACTCCGTGGCGTTGAGGCTGCTCGGTGGTGTCGGCGGCGCACTCTGGTGGCTCGGGGCGTCGGCGTCGGCGAGGAGGCAGCATGAAGTGGGGCTATGGCGAATCGGGGAGATGGCGTGGGTGGGTCGAGAGATTTGGGGGGCAAGTGGTGGCCAAGGGGAAACAGTTTTTTGGTTCCTGCTACAGCTACAGCTATGTAATTTTCTCCTTTTTTATTTCCTTTTACGCTTCTATAGCGGGGTTTAAGCAGCTGCAGCTTCGTTAGCTATAAGCGCCTCTTACGAACCTGCCTTCTGACTATGCCTTTCTCTGTTTTTAAGCTTTTTAATTTATTTTGCTTTACATTTTATTTTATTTCTTTCTCCTTTTCTGTTTTTTTCCTTTTCATTTATTTTTCTATTTGTTTTTCATTTATTTTATTTCCATTAGCAGTAGCGCTCTTCTTAGAAAACACGCTGCTACTCATGCCCTAGCGATAGCGCGCTTCCTCAAGCCGCTTTGCTGTGCGTAGCCTATCGTTCCACCAATGGGAATATTAGTAGTAGCGCTTTTACGGCCACACGCTCTTTGCTACAATTCTTATAGCAGTTTTTCTGAACCTCTCTGCTATCTAGCACTAGCGCCTTTTTGACCAGCTGTTGCTAAATTTACGTAATATAAGGTTTTCCCTAGTAGTGTCCACAAGACTTGGTGATCAAGAAAGGACCCTCCCACGGCGTGTTGGCTAGGACTCTTGTTATCCTGGGCCTCTAGTGCATTATATAAACCGAGGCCGAGGCTAGTCTATAGAGAACAACAATCATAATCATAGGCTAGCTCGTGGGGTTTAGCCTCTCTGATCTCGTGGTAGATCAACTCTTGTAATACTCATATCATCAAGATCAATCAAGCGAGGAAGTAGAATTATTACCTCCATCGAGAGGGGCCGAACACAGGTAAACATTATGTCCCCGCTTCTGTCACCATTAGCCTTAGGCATGCAGTTAAGGACCCCCTACCGAGATCCGCGGTTTGACACCGACAGCGTCCACGAGGCAGGACCCGCAGCGCCGAGGTGGGTGTCGTTGTCCAAACAGGCGGATCTCGGGTGGGGGTCCCAAACTGTGCGTCTAAGGCGGATGGTAACAGGAGGCGGGGAACACAATGTTTACCTGTGTTGGGCCCTCTCGATGGGCGTAATACCCTACTTCCTGCTTGATTGATCTTGATGATATAAGTATTACAAGTTGATCTACCAAGATCGTGAGGCTAAACCCTAAAGCTAACCTATGATTATGATTGTTGTTGTCCTCGGACTAAACCCTCCGGTTTATATTGACACGGAGGGGCTAGGGTTACAGTCGGTTACAAGGGAGGCGATCTACATATCCGAATTGCCAAGCTTGCCTTCCACGCAAAGAGAGACCCACCCGAGACGGGACAAAGTCTTCAATCTTGTATCTTCATGGTCCAACAGTCCGGCCAAAGTATGTAGTCCGGCTGTCCGAGGACCCCCTAATCCAGGACTCCCTCAATAGCCCCTGAACCAGCCTTCAATGAAGATGAGTCCGGCGCGCAGATTGTCTTCGACATTTCAAGGATGGTTCTTCTCCAAATTCCGAGTATCTGTCGAGTAGTGTCCGGCTTCCCATGAATGTTGCACTCCTTGGCCTGCGCCTAATAATGGCTATCTTCCCGCGTGTCGGCGGATAGAAAGTCGAACATTTTCACACTTGCCACCCTAACCATGTGAGTAAATCGTCTATTTAAAGAGGGGATCCTCAGATCCAGATCACACCATCCTCCCAGTAGTATCCATCGGGCGCGCTGAAAGAATTCCATCCCATCATGGCGGCCATGTAGCTCCTCCTCTCGCTCTCGTAGCACTAAGCGAGCAATTGGAAGAAGTGTTCAGTCCCCACAACCAATTAGTAGAATTCACAGACCGGGGGTTTCTCCCTCCTGCGTATATGGTCCCGTCCAGGCGGACTAGCCACTTACTAGCGGCGGGGAACAAGCGGAGGCTTTCCCAACCCATCCATGGGAGAGCGGGTATGCCTTGTCCCTTACTTATTAGGAGACTCGATTTCCAATCCATCGATTCCTCAGCGGGCTCACAGGTTCTCGGCCTCCGGCTGCATAACTTTACTCCGCCTCCATATTTACATCGCTGGCTAAGTAAGCCCTTTGCGAGCTGTTTACGGGCTCTGGCTCATTTCGAGCTATGGCGAGAGGCTATTCTGCCTCGTGCCACATAGGAGGAGTCAATATATCAATTGGGCGGAGCCGAAATATGGCGCATCGCCGGGACGGATACCTGTCCGGTACTCGAGAAAGACATCTGAAGACCGGCCTTGGTGGTTTTATATGGAGGGCGTCCCCTTAGGACCCTATTCGGATGGGCCTTCACGAGTTCAATAACGCCCCTTTGAAGAAGCATACAGGTGGCGTCTCGGAGCCCCAGGAGAAAGATAATGAGAGGTCCTTTACCGATGGGCCGATTAAAGCGCTAGCCAAATCGGGGTGACAATGTCGAGGTTATGTCAATTTGTATAATGTGGGGGTGCAGCCACTTCAATATCGGGGACAACCCATGTGGCACTTCAATGGAGAAGACGATGCCAGCCGCTGCGGCCATAAAGGTCCGGACTCCACCGCCGCTCTAGCGAAAATATTGTCCGATTTATATAAAGGAGAGGAAGAGGAGTTCATCCGCATTAAGCCACGGGATGGATTCTCCATGTACAACCCCCCAAACTGGGTGAGCTGCTACTTTTTACTCCAGACCTTCCCGTGTTCTTCGTCATAAATATTTACCTTGCTATTTCATAGCAGGAACTACCAAAAGTTGTGAGGGAGGTCCGCAACCCGTCTCCACAGCCAGAGGACCCTGACCGGGCCCTCGACCCCGGACTCGAAGAAGATCCGGACATATTTGTGGAGCTCATCGACATGACGTTCTATCAGTTAAGCTGCGACGGTACCTTGGTGGCCATCATAGCCGATTATCCTAGACTGCTCCCTGCATCGCATGTAAGTAAAACCGGAGTCCCAACTTCCGAGAAGGATCCCTTTTTTGCACTTCACCCACCGCACACATATGGTGTCTTACAGGGAAGGCCCTCGGGACGCCATGCCGAACCCGCAGTGACTCACCAACAAGGGGCACCGAAACCGGGTAGGCATAAAAGGAGAGCGGTCAGGACTGAGACGCCATCGCAGAGGTATGAAAAAGAACCCTGCTCTGTGGTTGTCGTTTTTAAAATATAATAACGTCCATGGTTCCTGGAAGAAAAAACGCTTGCCAGACCGTATCCGGAGAGCCTGCCGGCCACGCCTCCACCAGCCGGGCTATAGAGCCGGACTTAGAGGCAGACGCTAACATGGGGACAACACCGGGTGTTCCTCCTACAGAGGATGCGGATAGGCTGTCCGCTACAAATTCCTAAGTGGAGAGTGCCATGAATCCAGCGTCGCGCCGCCGTACTCCGCGACCCTGGTTTTCCAAGAGGCGCTTGATGCCTTCAACTCGGAGAACACGTACATCCGAGCTGCTCAAAAGGGCTCGGCGGGCATGACAGCAAGCAAGTATGTAAAGGATACACGGGTAAGAAAATCTAATAATTATGTATACCAGTAGCCCCTGAGACTTGAAACAGTTGGCACAACTGATTTAAGGATCATTATATCGCGTAAGTTCTTATGGAGAAGAATACCCAGTTGTCTCAAGAGCTGGAGGAATGCAAAGCCAGCTACAGACCGCGATGCTATCGGAATGGAGGAGTCCAAGAAGGCCCCATATGGTAATACTTGTCTTGATCGAAAGAATGAAATAGCAGTGTACAGTTAGTATTTGGCATGCATGCAAATCTAACAATAGATTACGGAGATGACCCCAGAGTGAATCGGAGGTGAATGCGAGGATGAGCAACATGCTCAACGACAGCTAGAAATTGTGAGCGAGTGCTTATCTGAGGTTAAGCGGGAGAAAACGATCTCCAAGATGCCAATACGGTACTGGGCGTTGAACTGAAAGATGTTAGGGCCCAGCTTGCTGACTCCGTAAGGAGAATAAGAGGCTTCGTAGCTGCATTTTTAGTAAGTTCTTGAACAAACTTGTATAGAGTTCGTGAAGAAACCATTAACAGAGTTATATCTGTAGGTATGCCTGACGGAGTGCGTCCCATAGGAGATGCCCGGTCTGCGGGTGATCTTGCGAGTTTCACAACTGCTGCGAACAAGTTCGGCAGGTGATGCGAGTGGCATTGCCTAGGCCTTGTGGCCATCCGCCTCCCGCCCAGGAGGCATGGGGGAGTTCGTAGAGATGCTCAAGGGAGCACGGCGGCGCTTTCGATTATGGAAGATATCTGCCTGCCGACAAGGTGCAAAGGAAGCCTGGGCCATGGTGAAGACTCGATATACCAAGGCTGACCTGAACCACATGGCCGAGGTCAGACCTGTGGTGTCTGATGGGAAAGAGATCCCCGTCAGTTTGGTGTATGACCAGGTGAAATTAGCGGCAAAGTATTCCCAACATGATTGTAGGCTAGACAGCCTGTTGGATGGTATAGAAGAAGAATTTAGTCAGTCTAAGTGACTATGTACTTCAAGTGACATATATTGTCCCTAGCCGGATTGTAAATCATTTGTCATGGCGACCTTTTAAACCGACCTCCGGACCCGAGTTGTCCCGAGTGTATCGCAATACCGCCGTTATGTAAAAACTGGGTATGCAGCGTGGAAACCAGGACGTGGGGGTCATAAGTGCTTGAACGGCACAAGTACCCAACTAGCTATGTTATATTACATGGTTAGTAAGAAACATATTCCAGGGAGAATAGTTCCGTTAAGGGTTCCTTTCCCTGGGTATGCATGCATTAATGTGCATGTTCGAACTGCGAAAAGAGACACGGGATATAAACATCTAGGGGCATGTTTTACAATAAGTAAAAGTCATCTTTTGTTCACCGACCGAATATTCCCTTAAGAACGCTAGCTTTCGGCTTCACCCAGTCTAAGGTACACGTCCGGCTGACCCGGCAGTAACAATCGCAGAGGTGCTCCCCTTATGCCCTAGCCGAATTAATGGGAACATAGGGCATAAACACAAGAGCCGAGCAACCCGGCAAAAACTTAAGTCATATCGGCGCATATAATGCAATGAAGAAAAGGTACATGTGGAAAAGTAACACATGTGCGAGGGCATAGAGCCGGAACATAGTTATATTAAGCTTCTATATAAGAAGCCCCGAGTATAATGAAGCACGCTGGCGTCAAGATTGTTTAGTCAAGACACATTTAACCTTTTAAGGCCGTGAAGAAAAAGGAAGAAAAGAAAGAAAGAAAGACAGACAAATAGCGGATATGTATATATATATATATATATATATATATATATATATATATATATATATATATATATATATATATATATATATATATAGGAAAATCCATCCTACCACCGGTAGTAGTTACCCCATGTGTCATATACTACCATGTGATACTATATATAATATTTTATTATTTTAAATATGTTTATATACTATATGTAAAATATTTCAAAGCAAGTTATATGAAAAATTGCATATGAGCCCATAGTTTTGTTATATTTGTGAAATACGTACATATTTGTACATAAAAAGAGCATACTCAAAACATGGTACATACTACCTAAAAATTAGTATATATACTACCTAATCATCGTTATATACTACATACTACATTACATACTCACGGTTTGACAGATACTACATACAACATACAAAGCAAGTGGTGGTAACTACCACTGCTTGTGAAACATTTGTCATATATATATATATATATATATATATATATATATATATATATATATATATATATATATATATATATATATATATAATTGGCGGAGAGTAAGGAGACAAACATAGAGTCCGGCACTAGGCGTAGAACCCGGAGTGCGGCGCGTTCCATGGGTTTTGGCTCGAGTCGATTGTCGATGCATCCCGGAGCAGTGCAGCTCCACCGGTTAGAACTTTGTCAATAACGAAGGGACCTTCCCATTTGGGCTTGAGCTTGTCCTTTTTCTTCTCTGGTAGGCGTAGAACGAGTTCGCCAACTTTATAAGTTTTGGCCCGTACTTCTCTGCTTTGAAACCGTCGAGCCTATTGCTGATAGAATGCGGAGCAGGCTTTTGCCACGTCATGCTCCTCCTCCAGGGCGTCCAAACTGTCCTGCTGATCAAGCTCGGCTTCTTTCTCTTCGTACATGCACACTCAAGGTGAGTCATGAATGATGTCGCAGGGCAGTACTGCCTCTGCGCCGTACACCATAAAAAACGGTGTGTATCTGGTAAAGAGATTCAGCATGATCCGCAGCCCCCATAATACAGATTCGAGCTCCTCGACCCAGTGCGTATCTGATTCCTTCAAGGACCGCACTAATCTGGGTTTAATGCCGCTCATAATAAGACCATTTGCTCGCTCGACTTGACCGTTTGTTTGGGGGTGATAGACGGAGGCATAATCGAGCTTAATGCCCATGTTGCCGCACCAAGTTTTTACCTCGTCGGCTGTAAAGTTAGAGCCTTTATCGGTGATGATGTTGTGGGGGACTCAGTAATGGTGTACAACCCCGGATATGAAGTCTATCACTGGTCCGGACTCGGGCGTTTTAACTGGTTTGGCTTCTATCCATTTGGTGAATTTATCCACCATGACCAATATGTACTTTTTCTTATGGATTCCTCCTTTAAGGGGTCCGACCATATCAAGCCCCCAGACTGCAAAGGGCCAAGTAATGGGGATTGTTTGGAGAGCGGTAGGTGGCATATGGCTTTGGTTTGGAAAAACCTGGCAACCGATGCAATACTGGACGATGTCCTGTGCGTCTGCTCGGGCCATCGGCCAGTAAAAACCTGTACGGAAGGCCTTGCTTACAAGGGCCCGAGCTGCGGCGTGGTGGCCGCCGAGTACAGCATGAATTTCTGCCAAAAGTTGCCGTCCTTCCTCTTCGAAGATGCACCTTTCAAGTACTCCGGTAGCGCTTTTCTTATAAAGCTCTCCCTCGTGGCCCTTGTAGGCTTTAGACCGCCGCACAATGCAACGTGCCTTGTTTGGTTCCTCAGGAAGTTCTTTCCTAGTTAGGTAAGCCAAGAAGTGTTCTGTCCACGGGACGATGACAGCCATAATCACGTGAGCCGAAGGTGTTATTTGGTGGCGAGCCTCGATTCGTCAGTGTTAGGGATCTGCGTTGTGGCGGATCGAACTGTTGTTGCCGGTCTCCCCTTCCCACACCATGGATGGCTTAAACAGCCTTTCCAAGAAGATATTAGGTGGGACAGGGTCGCGCTTAGCGCCGATGTGGGTGAGGATATCCACCGCTTGATTGTTTTCTTGGACCACATGGTGGAATTTGAGCCCCTCGAACCAAGCTGACATTTTGAGGACGGTGTTGCGGTAAGCCGCCATTTTTGGGTCCTTGGCGTCAAAGTCTCCATTTATTTGAGATATTGCAAGGTTCAAATCCCCACGGACCTCTAGGCGTTGAATTCCCATGGAGACTGCCATCCGGAGACCATGCAACGGGGCCTCATATTCTGCTGCATTGTTGGAGTCTGTGTATAATATTTGGAGTATGTATTGGACTGTGTCTCCGGTGGGGGATGTCAGGACGACGCCTGCCCCCAGACCAGCCAGCATCTTAGAGCCGTCAAAGTGCATGATCCAATTGGAGTACGCGTCGTACTCTTTAGGGAGTTCGGCTTCTGTCCATTCGGTGATGAAATCGGCCAGTACTTAATGGCTCGCTGTGGTTTGTATGTTATTTCGAACGGGAGGAGCTCAATAGCCCATTTTGCAACCCGTCCTATGGCATCGTGGTTATTTATTATGTCATTGAGTGGTACTTCAGAGGCCACCGTAATTGAACACTCTTGAAATTAGTGTCGTAGTTTCTGGGATGCCATGAAGATCGCGTATGCTATGTTTTGATAATGTGGTTACCATGATTTGCATGGAGTGAGGACAGTGGATACGTAGTATACCGGCTTTTGAAGCGGGAACTTATGTCCGTCCGTCTCTCGTTCGACGATGAGCACTACTCTTACAACTTGTTGTGTTGCCGCTATATATAACAGCATTGGTTCGCTGATATTTGGCGCGGCCAAGATTGGAGTTCTTGGCCTAGGCGGCTTTTATTTCTTCAATCGGCGTGGCGCATCCATCCACTCGAAGTGTTTGGTGCGTCGAAGAAGGCGATAAAGAGGTAGTGCCTTTTCCCCCAATCCCGGAGATAAAGCGGCTTAAGGCAGCGCGCGTCCGTTAATTCTGGATTTGCTTGAGGTCTGTTGGGATAGCCAAGCGTAATGAGCTTGGATTTTGGCGGTTGCTTCAATTCCTCTATTGGAAAGCGATGAAGCCCAAGAGCTTACGGCGGAGCACGCCCGGCATTTTCTGGATTGAGCTTGATGTCATATGTTGAGATTGTCGAGCGTGAGCCTCAAGTCGTCTATTAAGGATTCGGCGTGTCTGGTTTTAGTGACCACATCGTCTCGTATGCCTCCACTATTTTGCGATTTTTTGTTTCCGGGCATATACGAATCATCGTTGATAGGTTGCACGGCATTTTGTGCCGAGGCATGGTGTTAAAAGCGAAGGGGCCGTATGGAGTGATGAATGCCGTTTAGCTTGATCGGACTCCGCCATCTTAATTTGATGGTATCCGGAGTATGCATCGAGGACACAATGAGTCGTGTCCTGTGGTAGCGTCGATAATTTGATCGATCGCGGGGAGGGAAGGATCATTGGGAAAGCCTTGTTAAGGTCCTTGAAATCGACACATAGGCGCTAGGATTTGTCCTTCTTTGGTATCATTACCAGGTTTGCCAGCCAGTTCGGATGTTTTATTTATCTAATGAATCCGGCCTCGAGTAACTTGGCTAGCTCCTCTCCCATGGCTTGTCGGTTAGGCTCTGAGAAACGCCGAAGAGTCTGCTTGACCGGCTTGTATCCTTTTACAATGTTTAGGCTATGCTTTGCCAGCCTGCGTGGGATTCCTAGCATGTCTGAAGGATGCCAGGTGAAGATGTCCCAATTCTCACCCAAGAACTCCATGATCTGGCGTCTGTTGTGGGGTTCAGCTGTGCCCGATGGATGCTGTTTTGTAGGGTCCGTTGGATGGACCTGGAATATGACTATTTAAGTCCGCTGGTTTAAAAGGTGGACTTGGGTCTTTTGTCGGTATCCGTCGTCCCTGTCCACTATGGGCGCTTGTGTGATTAGTTCTTCGACGCAAGGGCCGGATAACGCTGGAGGGCTAGTGCGGCGGTTTTATTTTCGACGCGGAGTGCTATGTCCGGATCACTAGCTAGAGTGATGATTCCATTGGGCCCGGGCATTTTGAACTTCACGTACCCGTAATGGGGTATAGCTTGGAAGATCTTGAATGCCTCCCGCCCTAAAAGGGCGTGGTATCCGCTACTGAATGGGGCCACTTGGAATGTGATTTCTTCGGACCTATAATTCTCCGGCGTTCCGAATACCACATCTAGTGTGATTTTTCCCGCACATCATGCCATCACGAAGGCGAAGGAGGGAGGAAGGTGAATCCAAGACACATGGCGGCGTGGAGCACAAACTCTCAGGAGGAGCCCTCGGCATGGACTCCAGGAGGGACAACGCGCACCGTCGTGACCCGCCGACGCCGACGGCGGCGTCGTCCATGGCGCTTGGCGTCAACTCCTTCAGGGCCCTCAAAGTGGGCGTACAAGGGCAGCGAGAACCCTGGCGGCGGCCGCTCGCACCAGGGCCTCGACACCCCCTGCCGGGCGCCGTCATTCCGACGGCAGAGGGCTAGCCGTTTCTTCGGCGGAAGCGGGTCGGGACCCTCTCGGGGAGCCTTTCCCTTCTCTTCCGTGGAGAACCGGCGGATCGAAGCCATTGCCGCAAAGTGGAGCAAGGGACGGAGAAGAAGGAGAAGCAAGAAGAGATGGACTGGAAGGGCACACGTCGTTCCGTACTTATAGCCGGGGAAGGCCAACAGTCGACCTCCATGATCGCAGGTAATCATGACCCGCTTTGCATGCAGGGACTTGTCAATTCGATGCGATCGCCCGGCGTCGTGGGAAGCGAGGGCGCCCATGACCAATCAACCGCCATCGGCGCCAAAACCATGAGGATGTTAGGGGCCCATGACGCCGCGCCTTGCCGGCTTCTACTGCTAAGCCAAGTCGGTAGCGCCTTGGGCGAGGGCTCTTGTTGGCGTTACGAGAACAGAGTACCAGACTTGCTGCTGCGGCGTGGCTCAAGGTGGCCCGATGCGGCCCATCTTCATCGACACCAGCTCAAGACCCTCGCGAGCCAAGCCTCATAGAGGCGGACGACGATAAGCTTCCTCGAGCACGGCCTCGTCGGGCTGGCTCGCGAGGCGGAGAGATCAGGCGGGGTACCTCACGAGGTGCCCATGGCGCAAGCTCATGGCGACCAAGAGCGCCGAGGCGGGCGCCAGCCCGCCTGATGTCCTCATTTCCTCTTTGGTGCAAAGGAGGCAAGCGCGGCGAAGCATCAAGCAAAGGTAGCCGTTTGGTGCAACAAGACCAAGACCGTCACTTAGCAGCGGGGAAAGGCGGTCATCGTGGAGCCCAAGCCGGTGTCACCACCAGAGCCTTTGACAGGCGAGGACCAACTTTAGTCAGGATAAGTGTACTAGATGTTCCCCTTCAAAATGGCCAATTGTTGGCGCCCTTCCCTCTCAATATTTGGGAAGAGGCCCAGGGCCTCTGCCTATAAGTAGATCTAGCCACGACAATAGACAGAGAATATTGGCTTGATCCCATCCGATCGAGAGCCTAGCCACAAGAACACCTCACCCTCGCGAGGCTGTTCTTCCTTGTATTGTTCATCATCAGCCCAAGAGGCAATCCACCACACCACACACTAGAGTAGGGTGTTACACCACAATGGTGGCCCGAACCAGTATAAACCTTGTGTCCCTTGTGTTGCTCTTCGTGTAGTTTTAGATCCTTGCGAGGCGACGAAGTGCAGGTAGGTAGGGGGTGAGATCTCCGCATGCACCCCAGAGTTCGAACCTAGAGGGTTTGCCGGAACCCGAATCCGACAGGTTTAGCCTCTATGATCTCGTGGTAGATCAACTCTTGTAATACTCATATTCATCAAGATCAATCAAGCAGGAAGTAGGGTATTACCTCCATCGAGAGGCCCGAACACAGGTGAACATCGTGTCCCCCGCCTCATGTTACCATCCGCCTTACACGCACAGTTCGGGACCCCCTACCCGAGATCCGCCGGTTTTGACACCAACATTGGTGCTTTCATTGAGAGTTTCACTGCGTCGTCACCGTGAGGCTTGATGGCTCCTTCGATCATTGATAATGATGCGGTCGAGGTGAGTTTTCCTCCCGGATAGATATTAAATATTGGAACCGCCGCTGTGGGCCAACTTGCTTGGCCATCTGGAAGCGGATCGAGCTATGCCCCAGCCACCGAGTCAGGTTGAAGCTTAACTGCGGCCGACATCGCGGAGACTTGACCTTCGGATTCGAGCCCATGCCAGTGCGCCCGCCGCGATCACGGCGAACATGATTTAGCTCTGCCGCCGGACAGTGTTCAGGAGATCATACCAGCAACTACTCCGGCCCTCAATCCGGAGCAAATCGCGCCATCCGAAGATGGGTGGATAGACCCCGCCATGGAGGCCGCACTCTCAGTGGCGATAGAGCCGGATACTGACTTCACCCCTTACGAGAGCCTTGTTGCCGAACTACTGGATTCATCCCCGGCTATGGACTCCGAGCCGCCTATGCCCGTGCCTATCGAATCCGATTAGGCGCCGATCACGGAGTTTACCTCCACGGATATTTTTCAGCACTCGCCTTTCCGCGACGTGCTAGATTCATTAAGCTCCCTCTCCTTGTCAGGATAACCTTGGCCAAACTATGTCCGGCTAGAATGGGATGCGGACGACGAAGAAATTCGCTACCCACCCACCACCCACTTAGTAGCCACTGTCGACGATTTAACTGACATGCTCGATTTCGACTCTGAAGACATCGACGGCATGGACGATGATGCAGGAGAAGAACAGGAACCATCGCCCACAGGGCGCTGGACAGCCACTTCATCACATGAAATATACATGGTGGATACACCCAAAGAAGACAATGACGAGGAACGGAAGGATGCAGCGAAAAATAGCTCCATCAAGAAGCCAACAAAGCGTCGTCTTAGGCGCCGCTCCAAATCCCGCCTCGGCAAAAACAGCGATAACAACGAAAGAGAAAACAACACCCCGATCGACTCCGGAAGCAGCGACCACATCGACCAATGCGCAGCGCGGGATGAACCAACAAGCGGACAACATAATGCGGATCCGCTATTCGAACGCGGGCGATGCGAGGATAAAGCTCATCAATCCCCCTCCGGAGAGGAAAACAGTCCGGACGAAGATGCAAACATCATCCTGGAAGAGCACTTGGAACAAGAGAACCTCCGCAGAAGGCTTATTGCCACAGCGAGGAGTCTGAAGAATCTGAAGCAAAGGCTCAGGTCCGCACAAACTATGCTCAACAGCAGATGGAACAAAGTGCTCGACAACGAAGAAAAGTATGGTGGAAGTTACCACACAAAGAGCTATCCAAAACGCAAGCTATTGCCTGAATTCGACGATGAGGCCATCGAGCCCACACAGCTGAAAAACAAAATGGCCAACCGGTCGAATCAACCACCTTATGGCCGCGATAGAGCGGCTAACAAGGCTGCACATAAGTCAACACACTATCTACGTGAGGACTTGCTCCAAAAACCTAGTATGACCAGATCCACCTACGGATCTAGGAAGCGCGCTCCGGCACAAAAGGAAAACCGAATACCACAACCGTCCTAACGCCATGATACATTAAAATACAGAGGCGCCGCACACCCCCTATGTTTCACCGATGAGGTGCTGGACCACGAATTTCCAGAAGGATTCAAACCAGTGAACATAGAAGCGTACGACAGGACCACAGACCCTGGGGTCTGGATTGAGGACTTCATCCTCCATATCCATATGGCTCACGGAGACGATCTCCACGCCATCTACTTGCCCCTCAAGCTTAAAGGACCAGCTCGGCACTGGCTGAAAAGCCTCCCCGAAAAATCAATTGGAAGTTAGGAGGAGCTCGAGGATGCTTTTCGGACTAATTTTCAAGGGACTTATGTCCGACCTCCGGATGCAGACGATTTAAGTCATATAATTCAACAGCCCGGAGAGTCAGCCCAAAAGCTTTGGAACAGGTTCCTCACTAAGAAGAACCAAATCGTCGACTGCCCGGATGTCGAAGCCTTAGCAACTTTCAAGCACAGTGTCCGAGACGAAAGGCTTGCCAGACACCTCGGCCAAGAAAAACCGAGAACAATGGCAGCCCTAACAAGCCTAATGACTCGCTTTTGCGCGGGCGAAGATAGCTAGTTAGCCCGCAGTAGCACCAGTGACCCAAGCACATCCGAAGTTAGGGATGGCAATGGAAAACCATGACACAGTAAAAGCAAGCGTCGAAATACAGAAGACAACCCAGAGAATATGGTGGTAAACGTCGGATTCAGGGGCTCTCGACCGGGTCAGCGGAAAAAGCCTTTCAAAGGCAGCGGAGATGGACCATCCATCCTAAACAAGATTCTAGACAAACTATGTCAGATTCATGGCACCCTCAATAAACCTGCAAATCACACCCACAGAGAATGATGGGTCTTCAAGCAGGCCAGGCAAGCCGGTAAGCTAAATGCCAAACACAAGGGGAGGGAGACACAAAGCGAAGACGAGGATGAACCTCGCCAGCCAAGCACTGGGGGACAGAAAAAATTCCCACCAGAGGTTAGAACAGTAAACATGATCCACTTGACGAAGAGGAGAAGCAAACATGCACTCCAAGACACACGTGACGTAGAGCCCGTCACCACTAAGTTCAACCCCTGGTTGGCCTGCCCAATCACTTTTGATCGCAAGGATCACCCGAAAAGCATCCGGCGAAAGATTGGCCGCCTTGGTGTTAGACCCAATAATAAATGGATACCATCTCACATGAGTCCTTATGGACGGCGGCAGTAGTCTAAATCGATATATCGGGACACGATCCATGAGAATGGGATAGACCGACAAAAATCAGCCATAGTAATACTACCTTCAAGGGAGTAATACGAGCCCCAGAGGCCCACTGCGGGCTCTCTATTACTAGAGGTTGTATTCGGTTCTCCCGACAACTTCCGAAGCGAAAGGTTAACCTTCGACATCGCTCCATTCCGAAGTGGCTATCAAGCACTACTCGGAAGAGCGGCTTTCGCTCGTTTTAATGCAGTACCGCATTATGCTTCTCTCAAGCTTAATATGCCCGGTCCATGTGGCATCATCACCATTAGCAGAAACATTGAACGTTCCTTACGAGCGGAAGAATGTGGGACGGCTTTAACAGCCGAACACTAAATGGCCCCTCCAACCAGAATAAAGGATCGGTGTCAAGACCGCGGACACGGCTAGACGAGTCCGGCGCATTACAAGCTATAACATCTTAGACAAACCCGAGATTGGTTTGATGGTTATACCCCCATAGATGGCACCAGGGGCTTCCCGCGTGTAATCAGGGCTAGTTCGGCTCAACTTGACTTATGTTGAATTTTAATGGTTTATTGAAAATAACCAATTTTTTGGCACGATAACTTTCACCTAAGTTCTTCTCTTTTACAGATGACGATCACGCCACACCCGTCCAGGATACGACACAGCGGAACACGGTAGCGGGCGTGCAGCGAGGACCCGCTCAAAGTTCTTTTTAGATTAAGACCCATGTAAACCTTTTTCTTGTCTCTTGTTGCTCACATCCTCCGGATACTTAGTATAACCGAGAAGGATGGCAGCGTTATTAGCATTCGCCACGTCGAGCATTGCGATACACTGGACACTCGGGGTTCATTATCAAGGGCATTGCTTAGCCCGACATATGTTATAAAGACCGAATACCTTAGGGAGTGTTCGGCGTTGCGAGTTTGGCCTTATATGCTTCAACTCCGAATCATGTCTTTGGTCAAATGTTGGGTTTGCCCGGCTCCCGTGTTTTGCTACCTTATGTTCCGTTCTATCGGCTAAGGTGGCACCGGGAGAACTACTGCGATTGTGCTCTGGTTCATCCGGATGAGCACCTCGATGAAAAGCGGGCGATTTGTCATGATAAAGCGCGAGACTGGTCAACCACTCGATGACTTAGTGGAATCTTCGGGATTCCTCCGCATTAATGAAGGGCCCTTTCCCGGTCATGTACGTACGCGCCCCGTATTCGGACGAGCGTGGAGGTACCAGGGGCTATATAGTAGTCCCACCGTCAAACTCCTATGGCTAGGTGAAAGTGTTAAAGCAATATAGTCTGATTGCCTTGTTCACTGCGCTACCACCTCCTTAATGGACCAAGACGTTGGATCAAGTGTGAATACGCGTTTTTTGCGAACACCCCCGCTTATATGCGTGGGGGCTGAAGCCGACGACTGCAAACTTTCAGGTTATACATATACATTAACAGCCGCACATGAGGCATCATAATACTTTTAGGCAAAAGTATAAACATAGCCTTTATAATACAATAAAACATTGTTTTTACAATGGGAATACATGTCACTAGAACATAATATTCTTCGAGCACTGAGCTTCTATTGAACAAGCGCCTTCAAGGACTTCTTCAAAGTAGTTCTCGGCAGATACTCGGCCCACGGCCAAACTCGGGGTTGCAATAGCGGTGGCCTCCATCTCTGCCCAGTATGTCTTGACACGGGCAAGTACCATCCGTGCACCCTCTATGTACGCTGACCTCTTTATAGCGTCGATGTGCGGCACAGCACCAAGGAACTGTTGCACTAAACTAAAATAACTATTCGGCCTCGGCCCTTCCAGCCACAGATGATCCACAATAGACCTCATGGCAAGCCCGGACAATCTATGGAGCTCGGCCCACTCGGTCATTTGCTCATTCAGCAGCAGCGGGCACACTGGAACATCGAATTGTGACCAGAACAGCTTTTCCACTTCGCGATCTTTTTGATCCTTGAAGTACTTGGCGATCAAGAAAGATTGTCAAATCAGCGTATCGCTGCAGAACTCCATAGTTGATCAAGAGGGGCATACCGGATCTCGAACCGTCCGCAACAAAAAGGGCTTCCTAGCAGCGGTATCTCCAACAGCGCAGCTCCTCCTTCACCGCTCTGATTTTGGGCGGGATTCATAACTGCTACCATGGCCTTTTCAGTCCGCCGCCCTTTGCAGCTTTATTTTTCAAGAAGTTGGTGCTGGTGGTGGCGTCTTTCAACTCAACGGCCATCTTGGCTATTTTTTCCTTGCTTTGGCAATGCGCAGCCTGTTCGGCTCTCAGCTCTTCGACCGCCTTTAGAGTGGCTGAATCACTATTCCTGACTTGTTCTTTGGCTCAGGCAAGTTCCGCCCGAAGGGTCTCCACGGCGGCAGCTCCATCTGCAGTCACAACATATTAGATATACTAGCATCATGCTTCTCTTACTATGTGTTGATTGCCGGAGAAATCACATACCCTGTGCCTCGTCGAGCCGCTTGTTGACAAGTACGATGTCGGCATCTGCCGCATCAAGTTGCCGCTTTAGCTCGGCAAACTCACCAGTCCGGCTAGCCACCGGACCCTCCGCCACCTGCACATGAAGGCGGACTGATTATCACCTGGGGCTATGATCCTCTGTTTGCCGCCCGTTCTCAACAACGAGTCTCGAGGCTACTATCTGCATAGGGCACACCTAACATGTGCGGTACTGTAAAAAATGTACACTATTTCACGTACCTCAAAGCCTTTCAGCAGACTCATAAAAGCTTCATGCAACCCGCTTTCGGCGGATGAAATCCTCTGAATCACCGTAACCATTAGTGTACGATGCGCTTCTGACATAGCCGCTTGCTCCAGAAGATCCTTCAGTGCGTCCGATCGCACACCGGATGGTTCCCGACTCTTCCTGTTGCTCTCCTTAGGAGCCGCATGCTGAGGACTTTGGGTGGCCGAGGGATTACCCTCTGGCCTTGGTGGATCAGGAGAAACCCTTCGCGACACTACTAGGAAAAGGGCTATAGATGGGATTGACACTAATGGCGCATCAGGGAAGCAGTGCGCCACTACTATATACTAATGGCGCACCATTAGGTGGTGCGCCATTAGTGTGGAAGACACGAATGGCGCACCACACAGAAGGTGCGCCACTAGTAATATTTTTTTTTCATTTTCCATACATACTAATGGCGCATCCGGTGAAGTGCGCCATTACTAGTTCTAACTAGTAATGGCGCACCAGCCACAGAATGCGCCTTGATCGTATATTTTTATTCTTATTTTGCAAAACTACTAATGGCGCATCGTGTCATAGTGCGCCATTACTAGTTTAAACTAGTAATGGCGCACTACGTCACAGTGCTTATTATATATATATATATATATATATATATATATATATATATATATATATATATATATATATATATATATATATATATATATTAACTTGCAAAACTACTAATGGCGCACCACAGAGAGGTGCCATTATAACAAGGGTTACTAATGGCGCATTTGCAGGTGGTGCGCCACTAGTAACCTGGGACCCCAACAAGATATTTTGGACAGCCACACCTACCCACTCACTTTCCCCACTTCATTCCCTCCACCTCCTTCTCCAAGCTTTCAGCTGCCTCCTCCTCCTCACCTCATTTGCACCATAGATTCATCAAAATTAAGTGGTGAAATTACCTTTTTTTGATAGGTAAGTAAGGGGAAAGCTATCTTCATGTTGTAGATATACTTTTTTTCTCCCTAGCTCGCTCCAACAACGTGCACATGCACTTTTTGTGGCCTACTAGATCTATGTATGTTTGTGGTGTTGCATATGTTTGTGGTGTTGCATATATGTTTGTGTTTACGGTACGGTATTTGAAATCGATAGTTGCCAATATTTTGCGGAATGTTGATTCATTTCCGTTTGGCGAGAATTTTGGCACTATGCATTCTTTTTGGTCCTATTTTAGGAAGGTCATGCCAAATTTTTCTTGGTTCTAAAATATCGTTTTGCTCTACCCATGAGCGACCATGGTCCGCACGATGACCGAAGGCATCGTGAATAGGTTTTTGAGCTCATGAAGGCCGAGATGCTTCAAAAGAGCGAGACGGAGATAAGATATGCGTGTCGAAGATGCAAGTGAAGAGCCTTATTGCGGACCGGATTCCGGCAGGTCGGGACCACCTGCTCTTGCGTGGTTTCATGGATGGCTATCGGTGGCAAGGTGATGAAGATGACTATGAAGTCGTCCATGGGGCCGGGCAAGAAATGAGGAAGGGCAACAAGACAACCACCGCGGCGAGGGCGGGCGAGAAGGCGAAGAATCTCCGGGACATGATCACGACGGTGATCTTTGTATACGATCATCATGTAGAAGATGTCGTACATGATGATGAGGAAGATCAAGACGAAGGGCATGATCATGAAGATGAAGATGCCGGAGCAGACGACGATGGAGGTTGGGTGCAGGACCCTCATATTCAAGAGCTGCTTCTCAAGCAGATGGGTAACGCAAGAGCTGCCGCCCGAGAGAAAGCCAAGCTGGACCAACTGGAGATAGACGTGGTTACTCCATGGTATGAAGGATGCAGGACCGAGGATACCCGCCTGAAAGTAACGGTCATGGCTCTGGAGATGAAGGTAAAACACAAAATGACCGACGCATGCTTCGACGAGAACATGTCATTACGCACTAACGTCTTCCCAGGGGAACAAGTCCACGACCAGCCGAGGAGGCGAAGAAAATCGTGTGTCCTCTGGATTTACCGCACGTGAAATACCATGTGTGCATGAATAATTGCATCATTTATCGGGACGAGCACGCGGAGTCTACCATATGTCCGGTGTGCGGCGTCACTCGATACAAGAAGAGGAAGAAAGCTCCTCGAAAATCGGTGTGGTACTTTCCGATCACTCCTCGTCTACAGCGGTATTTCGTGGACCCTAAGGTAGCAAAGCTCCTGCGTTGGCACGCGGATAGGGAGGAGAAGAAGCGGGGAGATGACGGAAATGATCCGGAGATAAATAAAAAAGACAAGATGCTGAGTCACCCTAAGGATTCGAGCCAGTGGCAAGCGTTTAAATTCAAATACCCAGAATTTGGGAAGGATCCAAGGAACATCGTGCTGGGCGCGAGCACCGATGGAGTCAATCCGTTTGGCAGCCAGAGAAGCACACATAGCACCTGGCATGTGTTTGTGTGGATGTACAACCTTCCCCCCTGGTTGTGCATGAAGAGGAAGTACATTCACATGAGTATGCTAATTGAAGGGCTGAAACAACCAGGGAACGACATCAATCTGTATCTGGGGCTGCTGAAAGAGGAGCTAGACACGTTGTGGAAAACGCCAGCCAATATGTGGGACACCGCAGAGAAAGAATATTCCCCTATGAGAGCTGCACTGCTCACGACGGTGCACGACTATCTCGGTTACGGATATCTCACGGGACAGGTAGTCCATGGATTTTCTGGATGCGTAAGGTGCATGGATGACACAACGTATCGCCAGCTAGATAGAGATCCCGGGTCTTCGAAAACCGTGTTCATGGGACATCAAAGGTGGCTTCACGACGATGACCCGTGGAGGAAACGCAAGGATCTATTCGATGGTCAAAACCGAACCCCGAAAACGCCCACGTACAAGGAGCGGCGAGGAAATAGACGAGCTGTTGAAAAATTGGAAAGATTGCCCACTGCCGGGAAAAAGCAAAAGGCGCCGAGCAGGAAAGAAGCGAAAGGCGCCGAGCAGCTGCTGAAGGTATGGAAAGCGAGGTCTGTTTTCTGGGACTTGCCGTACTGGAAGATCCACCGTGTGCCTCACAGCCTTGATGCCATGCATATCACGAAGAACGTGTGCGAGAGTCTGCTTGGTACCCTGCTCAACATGCCACAGAGGACCAAAGATGGGCCGAAAGCAAGGGCAGACTTGAAATCAATGGGCATCAGGCAGGAGCTTCACAATAATGATGATGATAATGAGGCGATGCAGGATATAGAAACTCGTCGCAAAGGCAAAAAGGCCAAGAAGACCGGAAGTGACTACCCTCCCGCGTGCTTCACTCTAAGTCAGGAGGAGATCGAGCAGTTTTTCACCGCCTCATAGGAGTAAAACTTCCTTACTTATTCTGTGGGAAGATAAGCGGATACCTAGACCCAATGAAGCGAAGTTCAGCGGGATGAAGTCTCACGAATGTCACGTGTTGATGACGCAGATACTTCCGATTGCAATCCGTGGGATCATGGACGCGCACGTCCGTGAAACGCTATTTGGCCTATGCAACTTTTTCGGCGTCATCTCTCGGAAGTCGATTGGCGTGAGGCAACTCGAAGGCCACGAGGAAGAGATCGTGGTGATACTATGCAAGCTTGAGATGTACTTCCGCCGCATTCTTCGACGTTATGGTGCATCTGCTGGTCCATATCGTGGAGGATATCATCCAACTCGGGCCGACGTTCTGCACAGCATGATGCCGTTCGAAAGGATGAATGGTGTCATCAAAGGATACGTTCGCAACATGTCACGCCCGGAGGGAAGTATAGCCGGGGCTTTTCGATCAAGAGTGCATCTCCATGCACGAATTATCTAGGCATTGAGAACCCCGTTGGTCTGCCCGTCAACAGCACCTCGGCAGGCTCGCTGGATGGTGTCACCGTGAGGGTCGCGCGAAATGCATGTCGACTTCGAGGGTCGATCGCCGACTTTGAAAGAGCAAACCTAGTCGTGCTACAACACATAGGCGTGGTCGATCCTTGGGTGGTAGAGCACAAAACCTTTATTGAGAAGATGTACAATGACCGAGGCCAACAGAGGACGGACGGAGATATAATCAAAGAGCACAACTCATGTTTCACGCGCTGGTTCAAGCAGAAGCTTCTATCAAACCCTTTACATGAGGATTCTTCCGCGGAAGAACAACTCATATTCGCCTTGTCACAGGGCGCCGAGCACAACCTGATGACCTATGAGGCGTACGATATCAACGGCTACACATTCTACATCGAGAACAAGGACATGAAGAGCGATGGTTATCAGAACTCCGGGGTAACGATGGAATCCTACACCGGTAACGACAAGGACATATACTACGGAAGGATCGAGGAGATCTGGGAGCTGAGCTACGCTGGAGAGAAGGTCCCGATGTTCCATGTCAGATGGGCCAAGAGCGTCCTAAAAGAAGACCGGTATTTCACCACCATGGTTATACCTGAAGCCAAATCCAAGATCGCGGGCGCAAACATCACCGCGAAAAATGAGCCATGGGTACTGGCTTCCCAAGTGGACCAATGCTTCTTCATTACCGACCCGTCAAAGCCCAGTCGTGTTGTCGTGAGGAGAGGCAAAAGGAAGATCATCGGAATGGATGGAGTAGCCAATGAGCAAGACTTCGACAAATACGGCGACCGAAGATCGAACATGGCGATTTGACGATGAAGTAGCAGCACACACCACAAGAAGCGTAACCACCCTACCTAAAGGGCGTCCGTTCCACGTAAGAACTCCATTTGCAAAAAGAAGGGCAAGAAGATTGTGAACAGATAGCTAGCTAAGATCGATTGTATTTAAATCATAGTCTTCATTTCTCGATTGTATTTCATGGGCACTTTTGATATCATGAATAATTTTAAATTTCATGGGCACTTTTTGAATTCATGAGGACACTCGATCTCGATCCCCCTCCACCGCCGCCGATGAGCACCCGGCCCCCCGCACCCTCCCCCGCTCCACCGCCGCCAACGGGCACCCCCCGCACCCTCCCCGCTCCCCACCACCGCCGATGATATTTTCAAGTAACAAATTTGAACATATTTTTTAAAAAATTATTACTGTTTTTATAAAAAAATTACTGTTATGATTTAAACAAGTTCGTACATATTTAAACACAAATAAATATCAAACAGCATTTAAAATGCAAAAAAAAAATATTGGGGAGCCTGGGAATCGAACCCAGGACCTCCTAGTGTGTGTGTGTTGCGTGCTGACCAGTCGGGCTAGTGGACGGGTTCTGATGTGGATTGGGTTAGGTGGAATATAACCTGTGCTCGAACTGTAATAAAAAAACATTATAATGGCGCACCTCTACGGGGTGCGCCATTAGTAATCTTCCCCCATCCATACGCCACCGCGCCGCTCCTTCCCCCCTTCTCCCTCTCGCCAGACTACTTCGATTCGTCCCTCTCCCTCCACCGTGCCGCTCCCTCCCTCGTCCATCCCTCCACCGCGCCGCCACTGCCGCTGCCCCGACCCACTGCGCCGCAGCCGCCCACGCGCCCCCGCCGCCTCCCTCTCCCCTTCCTCCCCCTCGAGCGCCGCCTCCCAGGCCCGCCGCCCCCTCGAAAGCCTAGAAACTTCGGAGCCGCCCCACGTCCACCAGGAGAGGAGGCCCCACGTCCAGCAGGAGAGGAGGCCCACGACCTCCCCGCCGTCCAGCAGGAGAAGAGGGTACTAATCCCTTTTCCGCCGATTTTCTTCTTCATCTCCTCCAATCTCTGAAGCTGTGTTGTGTTGTTGTGTTGTGTGAAGGAAGGACTTGGTTCAATTTGGATACAGAGAAGCTGCTGCTGTGGGTTCGACTTGTTTGGATTTGGTTCCCCTGTCACCAAGGTGACCACTTATCTCGCCTCTCTCCCCCTCTGTACAAGTTCATGGTTGTGGAGTGCTATGGTCGATGCTTGTCTTAGCTGTATGCATTTGATTTCAGAATATATAGCTTGTATATGCAAAGTGCCTAGGGTTAAATAGGTGCATACAGAACACATTTGCTTCTTATTGTACATGACTATGTTTATTGTCTTTGAAACATCTGTCTGATCTAATTAGAATGTATATGTGAGTTAAATAGGTCTGATTTTTGGGTAGAGGCGGCATCCATGTATTTGGGTCACTACTGATTGCAAATGTGGACCTTCTACGAAAATGTTTCATTAGTAAAGATGTTGAACACACAACTGTTGTTTACTCTAGTGATAGGAGTAGTAGTGGTGGCCATCTAGTTGGACTACTACTGCTAGGACTTGCTCCACATTTTAGGATTTATTTTCTTCTAGGACTAGGTTTTTATTATTTTTCTGTTGTAATTGTTTTTTGAGCTCTTTCTTTTTCATTTCCTACTATCCTTATCCTAATTATCTTAAATTGTTATGATGTGTGTAACAGGGTTAGATCTTGGATTTGCTAGTGGACTTCGGGAGTTTCTTAGCCAGCTTGGTGACTCCATATTTTTCACTATTTCAGCAAGTCTTTTGTAAGCATTAAACTTTCAGCACTACATTTTTATCTTATGTGTACATCTGTTTGCTTCCAATTGCTATATATGTATTATTGTTACTAAAAATGATGAAGCTCTTGTCAATTGCTATACATATATATGTGTATGATGATCCTCCTTTCCTGCAGTAGTATAACTAGGATATAAAGCACATTGAACTAACAATCTTGTATGGTGCCTAAACTACAATGATTCAGGAACATCAAATGACATAGCATGTGGATATTGACATAGGATGAGTAGATTAATAAGTGAGCCAAAAGTGATGGACAAACCTCATGCTAGGAATTCTCGAGGGTTGCATCTTTCTGAATGACCCTAATTGTCACTGACAATATCTTGACAGATTGAAAACAATTTAACTTCATTACTTTAAGTAATTTGCATGAAAGATTTTTGAAGTCCAACTTCTGAATCCAGAATTTGATTAGTTAAAGTAAATTTGTATGACCACAGATTTGTAAAGTTTCAGAGATTTGTATGACCAAAGATACAGTTCAGATTTGATTAGTTCCATAAATTTGTATGACCAAATATATATTTCAGATTTGTAAAGTTTCAGAGATTTGTATGACCAAAGATACAGTTCAGATTTGAATTGTTTCAGAAATTGGTATGACCAAAGATGCTATTGTATATAAATGGGCTGCTGTAGAACTGTTCTTCATCTTTACAGTGTTGTTGTATAGAAATATGCTGAATTTAGCAAAAAAATGGGGTCCTGGGAGACGCCGCTGCTGCTTGAGGCCCTTGAGAGGCCCTTCGTGTCGTGATGATTTTGCAGGTACCCCGAGAGGCCCTTGAGTTTGCCGGAATGTCGATTAACTTCCGTTCCGGCAAATTCGGGTACTCCATATGTCCTATTTTCAGCAAAGGTCATGCTGAAATTTTTCGTGAATTTTAGCATGACTTTGCTAAAAATCGGACATATGAGGTACTTGCTACTAATGCATGGGAACTGCCCCTTTATTCTTGCTGCATTAAACCATAGGTGGCAATAGAGCCAAGTGATTAGGCCCAACTTAGAATTCTCCTCAGCATCGATAAACCCTAGATGATAAACCCAACATAGGTGGCAATAGAGCCAAGTGATTAGTGCAATAAACCCAACATAGGCTTTTAGGGTGCCTCGGCGTAGACAAACCCTAAATGATAAAAGCTTAGCTTTTAGGATGCCTCGGTGTCGACAAACCCTAAATGATGAGACCATGATCTTGTTCCTTGACAATAACCAACTTTTTGACCAAACTTGTTTCCTATTTAGAGCAAAACATGGCCCACAACGATGAGGCCGACGGTTCGGGCGGCAAGCAATTCTGGGAGCTGTCCCAGGAGTTGGAGGAAGAACCTCACCGCTATGAGGACGCCGCGGAAGACACCGATCCTGACTACACAACCCCTAGTGGCGTCGGGGATGACACCACTGATGGTGCCGCCGAGGATGCCACCACTGATGATGGCGGCGCACACACAGATGTCAGCCAACCAAAGAGGCAACGGAAGGACCAGCGCCCGAGCGTGCTCGGCACCGTCGGGGAGGAATTTACTGAAGTGGACTCCGACGGGAATCCGACGGCGCCCAAACAAGTAGTCAAGGGGTACTCGATTCAGCTCGGGTGCATTCTTCGGAGCACCGTCTCGATCAACACCGAGAACCTAAGGCGTAAGGACCACGGGAATTTGCGTAGCCTCCTCTTCACGAAGCTGCACGAACGATACAAGTTCCCCGCTGAGTTTGCAAACACACGCCTCTCAGGGAATAAAAGTGAACAGTACCGCCCTCACGAGGATGAGCACGGCCCTGTCTACTTGGAGAAGCACGGTGAAGGCAATGATTGACAAAGGTCGTAGTTATGACAAAATCAAGGCGAAATATCCTTTGATGAGCGAAGATGAGTACAAGGAGTTCAAGATCAAGTGCGAGGGCAGCGCAACCTCCGAATCAAGTCAGTGGGGGAAAGAAATGCGGAAGTTGAAGTTAGGGGTCCACCAACTCGGTCCCGCTGATTCTGAGTGGCCGAGCCTATATGGGACAAGGAGGGACGCGGGCGTGCCGAGCAAGGCCTACCGCCCGCCGAGAAATACCGTGACAAGCGGACCAGGAACTTTCTCGGGGCCCGGTACAAGGAGGACCCGGTAACAAAGGAGCTTACCACGGATCCGAAGATCGAGGCGCTCGAGCTTGTTCAGTAAGGAATAGACCCCGTGTAATTAGCTCCATATGGTTGCATTCTAATTAATCCCCAATATTTCTAAATGGTTCACGTTCCTTCCGCAGACACCGAAAGCGATGGCGGGGTCGTCTCGAGCTCCCCTTTCGACACCCCTTTAAATAGGGCGTTGAACGTAATGAAAAACAAGGATAAGCTCAGTAAGCCGATGTCAGCTGGTCGTGTGGCCGGCAAAGGCTTGTCCACAAAATGGTCGTCATACTATACCGCTGGTGGGCGAAAGGAGAAAAAGACCAGCTCAGAAAGCCAGTCGCACGAGGTTGAAGCACTCAAGGCACAAGTGGCGCGGATTCCGGAGCTTGTCCAAGAGCAAGTGCAACAAAAACTGGGAATGAAGCTCAACGCCATGGTGCCTACGTTGATTCATGGGCGACGGCGTGGATTGCGGGCGCCAGGGGGCCTCCCGGTTCCCCACTTCACGGCCGACAACTTCGACTGGCGGCAGCGGCGCCATTGCTATCTCCGGCGGCTCGTTGGTGTCTCCGGCGAGGCGGTATTCGTGTCTCCGGCGCCCGGCACGGCATTGAGCTTAATGCACCTGTGTGTCGCTGGCGGAACCTCGCCCGACAAGAGGCCCCTCCGTCGATTACCGCCCGCCATTAGCGGTGCCTCCACATTAGCCGAGCTCGGCGGCATCACGGTAACTAAGCCTCTCGGCCGATGACTTCATCTCCTTGCCTTTGGTCGGGCATCCACGGCGCCCTACATGTTTTCGCGAGCGCCGCCGACATTCCTTGCACTCTTCGCGCCGTGGGCGGCGAGTTGGTCGATGTCGCCAAGGGCGAATCGTTCAACGGGCAACCCCATGTTCCACGGTAATCCGATGCCACCCACGGTGTATAGGGTTGAAGTGGTTCGGTGCTGCCAGGCTGCGACGAGCTATTACCTCCGATTCGACCCGAGGGCGGCGAAGAAGATGAGATGACCCTCGGCGCTGCGCAGAACTGGGCCCTGCTTTGGCCGAAGGGCCAGATTCGTTTGGGGGCGGGGGACACCACCCCACAGACAAGACCGCCAGTCCCGCCGGCGCCAAGCCATGGCAAGAACGCCGCAACACTACCGGACCTGCCGAACATCCCTATGGCACAGGATCCGGACAGCCCTATGGCACATGATCCGAACGGCGACGACAACGACGACGGTACATTTACCAAAGTTGATAAGTACTTTGCCGAACATCGGTATGCTGACGAGTTCTGCGGGCCTCTTTCTCAAGAACCCAACCAAGACGACCGCGATCTAGCTGGTACGGCGAAGAAATCCAATTGCAACAGGCGTCGTCTGGCGTTCAGTTCTCAGGACACGCCTCCAGCTCCCGCCTTCACCGAGCCTCAGATAGCTGAGGTGCGAAATATTATCAGCCCCAACACGCTCAAGAAGGCGGTCTGTGAGCAGAACTCGGTCCCATTACAGGAGATCAAGAAGAAGGGACGGAAACGAAAGACTAACAAGGGCGCCGGTGCGAGCCAGCCGGCACCGAGTTTGATCCGTGCTCAGGACGGGCCACCTTCACCTAAGGATATCTCGAAGAGGGTGCATGTGGCGGGTAGGGCGATGCTACCGCCAAATATGCTGAATGCTGCAACCGGTGCTATGCGGAGTCTGCACGACAGTGTTCTTTGTTTGGAGAAGAGGCGTCTGAGAGAGAATGATGTGGCATACCCGGTTTTCGTGGCCAAGGTGCCAGAGGGCAAGGGCTTTGTGGATGGCGACATCGGGGGTACGATCGTCCTGCGGTTTGATGACATCTTTGCTATGTTTGACCTTCATCCGCTGCACTACACCTTCGTTCGGCTGTTTTTGCTAAGTATGGAGATGCGGATCATTAGAGACAAGACCCCGGACATCGTGATAGTCGACCCCTTCTACATGTGTGCCAAGCACTTGAGCAGCGCTGGGGACCGCCAAGTTGCGAGTTCACACCTTGAAGGCGTCATTCTGGCAAACCCAGATAAGGATAACTTCCTTGTGGCTTACTTTCCCGAGTAAGTCATCCCTTAACCGGCCCGTAACATATGATTTCTTAGATTTCGATCGTTCTTTTTTTTCTAACATTCCGTGTTCTGTGTAGTGACACACATTGCACACTCATCCTCTTAAGCCCGAAATATTCCATGGCCACGTATTTCGACCTGAACCGTAACTCCAAGATAGACTACACAAATGTCAAGAAAGTTCTTGATGATGTTCTCCCCGGCTACGCCAAATCTGGAGGCACCTTCACCAAGGCAGTTCGTAAGTACGGCAAGCACATGTTCTCACACAATACGAAGTTCTGCGGCGTCAAGCAACCGCCTGGCGGTCAGAAGGATGCCTACTACACCCTCCATCACATGCGGGCGATCGTAAGGGACCATCATCAACTTCTGCTACCAGATAATCTCAAAGATTGGGCTGCGAACTTGTCGGCAGTCCAGGACGCGGACCTCAGACAAGAATTCTTTCGCATCCAGTCGGAGTTTGCGGACATCATCCATCAAGATGTCCTTCATACCTCGGGGCAGTTCTTCCTCAGATATCAACCGTCCAACAGTGAGATAGATGAAACGCTACAAATGCAGGGTGACAACGATCCGCGATTTCATGACCATCACGACAGACGGCGGCTTCATCCACGCCTCCTGTCCGATGAGTCGAGTCGAAAGTAGTGATGTGTAGTTCGAAACATTGATTGGCTCATGTTGTAATTAAACTTTAATGAATTCGTATGTCTCTTTGGTTTGGACAGTCGTTCAACTTAGATGTAATCGATGCTATTTATTAGTAGGACCATGAATCGTGCTATTAATGTCTTGCTTTTCTCTTTTGATCCTTTTGTTGCATACTTACATATTGCTTATGTATTGTCTCGTTGTTTGGCTTGTGCATAGAGATGTAAATCGTATGCGTGTACAAGGGTAAGGTTCCGAGTCACGACGATCGGGAGGAGTGTCGGAGACAGGTTCACCATTTCAGCGGTAACAGTTACAAAGGGTACACCACTAGGGCGGAGGCCGAATCTAGATACGCCCGCTATCTAGCGGGAGAGAGGAGGGAGCGTTGGAGGAACCGGATGAAGATCAGTTTGACCGCGATGATGCTCATCGTGATGACCGCAGCTCTCTTCTATGTGATGGTAGTTTAGATGATCGATATCGACTTGTAATGTGAAGACAAACTCGATACTCGCGGTCTTGAGACTTGTAATGTTTTATCTTTGTTCGGTCTTTTGAATTCGGAGACTAATATGATGAATCTGCTCTTGTTGTGTGCTGCTGTCTATATTCTGTCCAGTAATATATTTTGTAACCTGTGCAAAAATCAGAAAAGTAAAAAGAAAACCAAATATTCATACTAATGGCGCATCAGCTCAAGGTGCGCCATTAGTATGCCAAAGGATACTAATGGCGCATCACAACAGAGTGCGCCATTAGTATGACAAAGCACATGGTTACGTATGGCCCACCGGGAGGCACACTAATGGCGCATGGTGTGACATACTAATGGCGCACTGCATGGTGCGCCATTAGTATACCAGATACTAATGGCGCACCAGTGGTGCGCCATTAGTAAAAAATACTAGTGGCGTGATACTAATGGCGCACCGGTAGTGCGCCATTAGTAGGCAAAACCGGTGCGCCATTAGTAGGCCTTTTCCTAGTAGTGCGATGACACTTCAGCGTCGCCCGCCTCATGAGGCGGGGTGGCATGGGGAGGTGTTTCGCTCTCCATCATCTCCGGAAGAAGATCCCCCGAAGATGAACTCTGTCGAGAAGGGCTACGATCCGAACTGCAAGATATATGCTTCGGTTATTGTCCTCAAAGGTAAAGCAGGATATAAGTGCTTTTTTACTTACAGCTCGGCGGAGGGCTGATCCCCTTGCAGACACTGTGCGGCAAGGGTACCCCCCGAGGCAGGACCCTCTGGCGAAGATTTCTTCCCCTGTTTGGAAACCTTTGTTTCCAGGTCTTCAGAGGTGGTCCTCTTCCTTCCTTGGGGAGAGGGAATTTCAGATTCTTCTCCCCGGTTATCCTCCTTCGCGGAGGCGCTAATTCCCCCGGTTTGGATGAATAATGAGTGAGGCCCGCTTTTAGCCTCTTTATTCCCCCTTCTATCTTCCCCTGAGGGCGCCTGATAAGGCGCCGGCTCGAGCATTCTGGCGAGTACTGGATCTGCTGAGCCTTCGGGAAGGGGAGCCGAACACCTAATCATCTTCGCCTTTGTTACCCAGTCCTGGTCAAAGAGCAACTTTTCGGAATGATGTTGTGATAACTAAAAAGACAGCTTATTCGGCCACGGGATTAGTTACTTGGGTATCTGCGCGATTGCAGCTCAGACCCGCATCCTCGGTGAGATTCGGACACCTTATTTGTGGTCCGAAGAACAATTTGTACATCTCTTCGAGCGTCATGCCGAGGAAGTGCTGAATAGCCCACGGTCCTTTCGGGTTGAACTCCCACATTCGGAGGGGTCGACATTTGCAAGGCAGGACTCGACGAACTAGCATTACTTGCATTACCGTTACCAGGCCGACATCTCTCTCGAGGAGATCTCGGATGTGACTCTGCAATATCGGCACATCGTTTACTGGCCCCCAGTCCAGCCCCTTGTTGATCCATGACATCAGTTGTGGAGGGGGGCCCGAGCGAAAGGTAGGGGCGACCACCCACTTGGTACCTCGGGGAGCTGTGATATAAAACCACTCCCGTTGCCATAAACTGGACACCTCCGGGAAGGAACCCTCTGGCCATGGAACATCGGCGCCTTTGCTTATTGCGGCACCTCTACACTCTTCGTGTCGCCCCTCAATCATCTTCGGCTTCACATTGAAGGTTTTGAGCCATAAGCCGAAGTGTGGGGTAATGCGGAGGAAGGCTTCACACACGACGATGAACGATGAGATGTGAAGGATGGAATCCGGGGCCAGATCATGGAAATCCAGCTCATAATAGAACATGAGCCCCCTAACAAAGGGATCTAGAGCAAGGCCTAGCCCTCGGAGGAAGTGAGAGATGAATACAACGCTCTTGCCGGGTTCGGGAGTGGGAATGACCTGCCCTCGAGCAGGCAACCTGTGCGAGATTTCGCCGGTCAAATACCCGGCCTCTCTTAGCTTCTTGATGTCTTCCTCTGTGACAGAGCAGGGCATCCACCGACCTTGAAGGTTGGATCCGGACATGTTTGAAGGTCCGAAGCGCCTGACCTGAACCTTGGGTGTTGGAACTCGAGGTGGGGGAAGGATTCGATTGAGTGCAAGAAGAACAAGGACAGGCCTTGGCCTCTTTATAAAGGGGATGAATATCAAGCGTCCTCCGTGTGGCCGTTTGGGACTTGCCTAAAATCGAGGAGTCGTACAAACGGGCACGATTGGGTTACCTGCATCCGTATTGATGAGAATCCCGTAATAAGGGGGACACGATTCTGCTTCACAAGACGTGCCAATAAAATCGCCTCGCAAAACGTGCAGTGGCAGGCTGATTGAGAAAGACGGTTCATCATGGCCAGACCACGGCAATACGTCACATTATGAAAAGCGGTCGGCAGATTGGATTTGTGGAAATATTATTCTCTCTACGATGGTATGTGGATTTTGTTTTGCAGAGCCGAACACTATCCTTGTGTTCAAAATCTTCCATGGAGTATTCGGAGGAGGAACCCGCCTTGCAATGCCGAAGACAAATCGGTGTGCCGGACTCATCATCATTGAAGCCTGGTTTAGGGGCTACTGAGGGAGTCCTGGATTAGGGGGTCTCCGGACAGCCGGACTATATCCTTTGTCCGGACTGTTGGACTATGAAGATACAAGACTAAAGACTTCGTCCCGTGTCCGGATGGGACTTTCCTTGGCGTGGAAGGCAAGCTCGGCAATACGGATATGTAGATCTCCTCCCTTGTAACCGACTCTGTGTAACCCTAGCCCCTCCGGTGTCTATATAAACCAGAGGGTTTAGTCCGTAGGACAACAACAATCATACCATAGGTTAGCTTCTAGGGTTTAGCCTCTACGATCTCGTGGTAGATCAACTCTTGTAATACTCATATTCATCAAGATCAATCAAGCAGGAAGTAGGGTATTACCTCCATCGAGAGGGCCCGAACCTGGGTGAACATCGTGTCCCCCGCCTCCTGTTACCAACCGCCTTAGACGCACAGTTCGGGACCCCCTACCCGAGATCCGCCGATTTTCACACTGACAATGCCCATGCTCGTTGCGGCGAGCTCCGGCATCGGCGAGCGCCAGTGGGGAGTAAATGGCTTCGGGACAATGATGCTGGCGTGGTTTGTCAAGGTGTGGCAAGCGAGAAAGCGAGCACGAGCGCAACAGGGGCATTGGCGGCATCCAGAGCGTGCCGAACAGTTGCCGAACACCTTGCCCATGCGCGGTTCCCACATGAACTACATCACGCGACCTGGGCTGTGCAAACTGTGTCTGGCGTGTAGTCCTTGCTGTTGGGTTGATCCAAGCACTTGAGTTGAGCACAGGTCGTCTAGGTAGGAGCGTGGCTTCCTGGCAAGTTTCTGGACATAAACTAGTGAGGTTAAAAGAGAGATATCTAGAGAGATTTAGGAGTTGATATTTGGTGATTAAGGGTTTCTTAGGAGGGTAATGAAGCACTAAAAATTTCAGCTTCATTGGATCAAGGAAAAATACACTTCCTTTGTAAAGTGCATTTTCTGGCCAGAATAGAAAAGATTTTCTGTAGCAAAAATATTCCAAATAACTACGAAATATTTTTGCATAGAGAGGTGTGCTAAGGTCCAAAGAATATTCAGGAATTTTCTCAGATTTTGTGGGAAAGAAAAATGAGGGTTGCTTTGGAGCATATGTGACTAAAGTGATTTTTGGAGAAGAAATGAATATTTTTAATTTATGAAAAATACTGCTATGGCCATTTTGGGGTATATCAGGGAGGAAATGAGGTGCTAGAGAGGGGTGTGAGTCACTTGGCTGAAATCAAGGACATGCCCACGTGGTTAAGTCCAACTGAGTTGATTCAAAATTCCAAATTCAAATCAAATGGCAATGAAATCCAGGAAAAAGAAAAAGATCAAAAACCAGGATGTCACACTTTTCTCCTTATCGTGTTCTGGCATCCCCATGAGCAAGTCATGATTCTGTCATACCGAGAGGGTCCTCAGAATATTTTTGATCAATGGAGGAGCAAATCAAAGTATCAAGCTATTTAGTTTGTTAGCATACATTTCTGATGAACCTGTAAGTTGCCGTTATTATTATCATGTTACAGATGATGTTAAAACAACACCAAAGTGCATCGTCTAGTATGAAGTGACTTGATATTCTCGTATGGTCTAAGGAATTGTGCATAAGTTAACTACCTGTGTTATGGAGACTATGTACTTTTGAGTAGGTAGAGAAGTCATCGCCCTAACATGCTCAATAAAAATATACCTAACGGAAGGGCCATGACTTGACACATTGTGCATATGTTTTCAAGGCAAAAAAATCGGGAGCCACGCGCACCACTAGAAAAGAATGGTTTGGAAGAAATGTGCACCATCAAAGGTCATTTTTCCCTCTTTGGGTGGCTATTCAAAATAGCATTTGGACCAGATAAAATTTGGCCAAATTTTGGCTTCCAGCTTTTTACAATAAGAGAGCAAGAATTCACAATCCCCCTCTTGTACAAATGCGGTTCACCATGATTATGTGGGGAATGGCCAAAGGAGTGGCTTCGCCTTGCGAGCCTAGACACTTCCTGTTGGAATGCAGAACATTCCATCAAGGAGTGGTGGATCAACATTTCTGATAAAAATATTCCTAATAGAAGGGCCATCCATGACTTCTCTCCCCACTCAAAAGTTAGGTAGTTTAACATGGAAGAAATAAAAGTTTTCCACCACCAGTTCGCAAGGATCCTCCATCACGCCATCAAGACGGGAACCCTTTGAACTATTTTGCGTGCAGAACATTTGAGACAAATCATGTCATGAGAGTAATGGCCTTGATGTAAACATCCTTAAGTAACATGTATAAAGTCATGTCATCGTCTAAAAAGCAGTTTTTAAGGAAGAATATATGATTAAGTTCAAAATAATCAAAGTTTTCACAAAGAAAATTATCTAAGGTCATCAAAATTCTATAATAATAATAATTAGGACCTAACATTAGATGTTTTCGATAAAACTGAACCAGCGAAGATGCTTTCAAGGTGGAGGTTTCATAGCACGAAAGTGACAATGTTAAGGGAGCCCCCTTTTAACTCCTAATATATTCACATGTAGCTCTCATGCATGTTACAAAAAAATGTATTGGCATACCCTTTTTATCTCATTCTAACATAGTCACATGCATCTCTCCTACATGTTTCAAAAAATATGTTAAGGGAGCCCTAAAGGACAATGCTTGGATATCCATAAAATTTCTACTCAACCATCAATGGCCACATTCCTAAGTTTGTTTCCTTGAACAAGCCTCTGCATTATATATCCTGATGATGTCAACAAGGATGACATTATTTCATAACACACGACTAGTGGCTAGCACTCAGGTGCCCCTAATTACAAGTTAAACTTTTTGGGACCTATGTGCACCACTACAAAAAAGAATGGTTTGGAAGACATGTCCACCATCGAAGGTCTTTTTTTCTTGGTTCGATATTCAAAATAGGATTTGGACCACGTAAAGTTTTATAAATTGTGGCTTAACAAAAAAGAGAGCAAGAATATGCAGGCCGCCACTTACATAAATGATGTTTCACCTTGAGTTTACGGGGAATGGCGAAGGAGTGGCTCTGCCTAGCGAGCATAACACTTCCTATTGGAATGCAGAGCTTTCCATCGACAATTGGTTGATCAACATGTCTGATAAAAATATTCCTAATAGAAGGGTGATGACTTCCCTCCCTACTCAAAAGTTGGACAATTTAGGATGGAAAAAACACAAGAGTTATCTGCCACAAGTTCGTGTTGCAGACCATCCTTCATGACACCATCAAGATAGATGCAACCCCTTGAACTATTGTGGGTGAAAAACATTGGAGAAAACAATTATGTGAGGAGAGTAGTGACTTTGATGTAAACATCCTTAATTAACATGCATAAAGTCATATCATCGTATAAAAAGGAAATTTTTACGAAAAATAGAGGATTAAGTCCTAAATATCAAATAATTCATAAAGAAAATTTCTCCAAAATTAGTAATTAGGACCTGACATGATATGTTTTTGATAAAAAAAGCAAAAAAGCCACTTCGAGGAGAGGTTTATACCACCTCGGTGAAAATGTTCAGGGAGGCCCCTTTTGACCTCCTAATATATTCACATGTAGCTCTCCTCCATGTTTCGAAAAAATATGGGATCTGCTATTTATTTCCTAATATATTCACATACAGCTCCTGCATGTTTGATTTGTTTTAAGGGAGCCCTGAAGGCCAATGCTTGGATATCCAATATCAAAATTTCTGCCTAATTTTTAATGGCCCACATTTCTAAGTTTGTCTCCTTGGACAAGGTTTCGTGAAATTTATCTTGACGATTACACCAGGGATGACATTTTTTGAAAACACACGACTAGTGGCTAGCACTAAGCAGTTTCCGATCTCGAGGCAAAAAATGGGAGCCATGCACACCATTATGAAAACAATGGTTTGGAAGACATGTGTACCATCGAAGGTCATTTTCCCCTCTTTTGTTGGCTATTCGAAATAGCATTTGGACCACATAAAGTTTGTCTAAATTTTACCTTCTGGACTTTTAACAAAAAGAAAGCAAGAACCCGCGGTCCGCCTCTTGTACAAATGCCGGTTCACCATGAATGTATGGGGAATTACAAAAGTTGTGGTTGCGCCTCGCAAGCCTGGACACTTCCTATTGGAACCCAGAACATTCCATCAAGGAGTGGTGGATCAACATGTTCGATAAAAATATTCCTAATAGAATGGCCATGAGTTCTCTCTCCACTAAAAAGTTGGACAATTTAAAATAGGAGAAACACAAAATATCTGCCTGAAGTTTGCGCTGCAGAGCATCCTCCTTCACGCTGTCAAGATAGAGGCAACCCTTTGAACTATTTTGGGTGCAAAACATTTGGGACAAATCCTGTCACAACAGTAATGGCCTAGATGTAAACATCCTTAACTACCATGTATAAAGTCATATTGTTGTCAAAAAATGAATTTCTCAGGAGAAATATGGGATTAAGTCTAGAAAATCAAAGAATTCACAAAGTAAATTTTCTAAGGACGTCAAAATTATATGGTAATAATAATAACTAGGACCTAATTAGATGTTTTCATAAGATTAAACCATCTAAGATGCTTTCAAGGTGGAGGTTTCATAGCACGCCGGTGACAATGTTAGGGGAACTCCCTGTTTACCACCTTCTAATATATGGGCATTCCCTTTATAATTTTGTCTACATGTAGATCTCTTGCATGTTATTAAAAAATGTATGGCCACCCCCTTTTTATCTCATTCTAATATATTCAAATGCATCTCTCTTGCATGTTTTAGAAAAAATGTTAAGGGAGCCCAGCAGGACAGTGCTTGAATATCCATAAATTTTCTACCCAATCATCAATGGCCACATTTCTGAGTTTGTCTCCTTGGACAAGCCTACACGATATATATCTTGAAGATGACACCGAGGGTGACATTATTTCAGAACACACGACTAGTGGTCAGCACTCGATGGCCTCCGATTACAAGTTAAAATTCTTGAGAGCTATGCGCACCACTATGAAAAGAATGGTTTGGAAGACATGTCCACCATCGAAGGTCATTTTTGTTCTTATTGGTTGGCTATTCAAAATAGGATTTGGACCACACAAAGGCTGGCCAAATTGTGGCTTATGGCTTTTTTTACAAAAAAAAAAGAGAGCAAGAATCTGCAGTTCGCCTTTTGTACAAATGGCGGTTCACCTTGAGTCTATGGGGACTGGAAAAGGACTAGCTCCGCCTAGCGATCCTGGACACTTCCTATTGGAATGCATAACGTTCCATCAAGAATTGGTGGATCAACATGTCCGATAAAAATATTTCTAATAGAAGGGCGATGACTTCTCTCCCTACTCAAAAGTTGGACAATTTAGAATGGAAAAAACACAAGAGTTTTCTGCCACGAGTTCGCGCTGCAGCCCATCCTTCTTGATGCCATGAAGATAGAGGCAACCCTTTGAACTATTATGGGTGCAAAACATTACGACAAATTATGCGAGGAGAGCAATGGCCTTGCCATAAACATTCTTAACTAACATGTATTAAGTCATATCATCGTCTAAAAAGGACATTTTCAGGAAAAATATAGTATTAAGTCCTAAAAATCAAAGAATCCGCAAAGAAAATTTCTCCAAAAGTAATAACTAGGACCTGACATGACATATTTTGTAAATTAAACCAACAAAGGTACTTTCGAGGAGGAGGTTTATACCAGCCAGTGAAAATGTTCAGGGAGCCTCCCTTTGACCCCCCCCCCCCCTTCTAATATATTCAAATGTAGCTCTCCGGCATGTTCTAGAAAAAAATGGGATCCCCTTTTTTATCTCCTTCTAATATATTCACATGCGGCTCTCCTGCATATTTGAAAAAAAAATGTTAAGGGAGCCCTGAAGGCCAATGGTTGGATATTCAATACCAAAATTTCTACCCAATTTTGAATGGCCCACATTTTTGAGTTCGTCTCCTTGGACAAGCGTCCATGATATTTATCTTGACAATGACACGGAGGATAAAACACACGGCTAGCAATGGACAACCTCTGATTACAAGGCAAAAATTTTGGGAGCCATGCGCACCAGTACGAAAGAATTGTTTGGAAGACATGTGCACCATTGAAGGTTATTTTTCTCCCTTTGGTGGACATTCAAAATAGCATTGGACCACAATTTTTTTGGCTAAATTGTGGTTTCTGGATTTTTTACAAAAAAAGAACAAGAATCCGCGATCCATTTCGTGTACAAATGCCGCTTCACCGTGAGTGTATGGGGAATGGCCAAAGGAGTGGCTCCGCGTCGCGAGTCTGGATACTTCCTATTGAAATGCAGAACATTCCATCAACAAGTAGTGGATCAGCATGTCTGACAAAAATATTCCTAACAGAATGGCCATGATTTGGGACTAATTATATCAGGAGAGTAATGCCTTGATGTAATAATTTACTCTATGCAAAACCCTCTCTAACTTCATGTCAATGAATGGATGAGGCAAATCTTTATGCCTTTGAAATTCGAAGGAAAAATAATCTTCCGTTGCCCATGACCATGCGCCAAGCTCCAGTTCAAACAAATGAAAACATGGCTTTTTAAGTCTTAACTGTTTTACAATACTCATATGTTTGTCTAATTTATATCCAAAAATATGCTTGTCTGGTGAAAACATCTCGATTGGAACAACGTTGAAGCTTAGGTGCTCGTCCGTCCACGTTTGTTCCTCGTAGTACGCACGACAAGACGAAAAGAAGGAACGAGGAAGAAACAAACGGGGGCAGATGGGCAGACGTATCACCATAGCATCATCTTATATATTCCATTGATTCCTCCATCATTATCTCGTGGTATAGTACCTATCACCTAGGCCCAAAAGGGGCGAAACAAAACTAGAATAGAGATAGAAAGAACTAAAAAAAAAGGGAAATTATCTCCGATTCCATACTGCGGGCGCACGACGCTTCTACGGTGAGATTTGAGTACGTGTTAAGAACAGAGGCTGTGATTCATGGCGTCCACGGGAGACTGTTTGAGAAAGTTGGGGAGCCCAATCTTTTTGCCGGTTCTCTTGACATCGTCCTGCACCTTCCTCCGGTACTCCCCGAAGGTGAACGGCCTGTACGGCGACGGCTCGCCGCATGTGCCGACCGGCGAGTCGTACGACGGGCACAGGAAGTAGGCGACGGAGAGGCGCTCCGCCTTGGGGTTGGCCACCACTTTGTGCTCCACGCTCTTGTACCTGTTGTTGCTCCACGCCTGAAGCATCCAAATGCAGAGAACCAGAATAAGACGGCGAAAAATGCGTCCACACGGAAAATAGTACCACCATCTGATGCGACGGTCGGGTACACCTCTCTGCTTGGTCAAAACCCCGGCACGTAGTACGTATATGGGGGTAAAACGCCGAGGAGGAGACTGTTACCTGAAACAGATCGCCGATGTTGACGATGAGCGCGTCGGGGCGGGGTTTCACGGCGACCCAGCGCGCGTCCTTCATGAGCTGCAGGCCCCCGACCTGGTCCTGGCAGAGGATGGTGAGGAAGTCGCTGTCCGTGTGCGGCACCAGCCCGAACGTGTCCGGCGCGAACGGGCACGCCGGGTACCTGTTGAGCCGCAGGAAGCACGTCGTCCCGTCGCACCCCGCCGGGAACGCCGGCTCGCCGCCCCCCGCATCGTGCCCGAGGTCCTCCGCCAGCGCCGCCGCCACCGTGTCCGCCACACGCGACATAGCGTCCGCCACGTCCTGCATCACGGCCCTGCTCGCGCGACAAAACTTTTGCTCGTCAGTCATCAATAAAACTACTGCACACGACTCGTGGTAAAATTCTCGCCTAGTGTGACTAGTGACCGTGGTAAACACACGTATGTAGCCAGATTAGATTTCATGGTGATGTACTATTAAAACAAGTGTTCATGCATGTACCGTTTCGACCGATGGTCGTGTGTATTGTTCGTTCATACACGTATACTGCTAGCCTGAGATATTTCTCTATCCGCACACTGTACACGGAAGGGTACCCCGCAGCACACAAATTAATATTCGGCGTATGTATCATGGTCCTGGGGATGGGGTTGGTAGGCTGGTTCGATGGACACGAAGGCGTTAAATTCGGTTAGTGTACTAAAAGCGCCCATGTTTCGTGGGCACATACGCAGCCGCACACATGATATCGTCATTCATCGACCCAAACAAAGCCGAATTAATGTAGTTGACAGGAAAGTTTTGCCCCGTGCCTCCATCTTCTTCCCTTCTACTAGAATAATAGTACTACACATATATATGCCGACAGCAAAGGAATATAACGATCGCGCGCATAATAACTATCAAAAGTGCTCTTTCGTCCTTGGACTCACAAATGAAAAAAAATCTCTATCGACGGAACTGATGATTAATGTAACTAATTATAATTAAGCACGTTCGCTAAATGTCTGCCGGAGTAAGTATTAGGGTAACAAGAAGAGGCATGCATATGGGCGGGCGTACGTAAGCACGTACCTCAAGGAGCTGAGCTTTCCGTAGTCGCAGTCCTCCCGGGAGATGCTGGCGAGCGGAACGTGGAAGGCCTCCGACCACGAGAGGTGCCGGAGCGACGTAGCCGTCGGGTTGCCCCACCGGTACGAGCCGTTGAGGAGCCCGGCCTTCTCCTTGGTGTCGAACGGCAGCCGGAACAGTCGCGCCTGCTCGCGCCTCATCTCCTCCAGGAGCTCCCGCCCCACGCCGTGGTTGATCACCTGGAAGAAGCCCCACTCCGACGCCGCGGTCGCCATGGCGTCCGCGCACGCCTTCCTCTTCCCCGCGTCGCCGCTCGTCAGGCGCTTCAGGTCGATCATCGGCAGGTCGCGCTCCAGCACGGCCACGCTCTCCGACGCCGGCGCCGGCGCAATGCCGCCGCGGTGGAGCTGGTCGCTGCGCAGCAGCGCGCGGTAGCTGTTCGCCAGAGGTGGATCTATGGCTGGCTCGGCGAAGGCCGGCATGGTCGGTCGACGGAGAGAGAGATAGGTAGCGTAGACACGTGCGTACGTCTAGCTAGCGCGCCTGTGATGGACCAACAGGTCCTCGTGTCACACGCAGTGCACACTCACTTGCTTAGCTTAGCTACGCTTAGCTACCACTGGGCCGCTCGCTGGGCAGTGGCTATGGCGAATCGCGGTGCTACGAAAGATCTGGGAAGCGAGAGGCCTATATATAGAGAGGAGGACCGGGCGCGCGGCGCTAGCTATAGGCTATAGCTAGTGGTTGCCCGGTGGGCGGAGAGCTGGACATGTGCTCGATCGCACGTTCTTTCTTGCATGGGGCGCTCGCCCGGCCGCCTTTACTTACGGACGGTGGATCGGGGAATAGCCTAGCCGTTTCGAGCGATCCTCTGAGGCGTCGCGCGATTAAGACCGAGCGACACTTGTGTGGGGGCGCATCAAGTTATGGGGGCCTTGTCTTTGACCGCGCAACTTGAGGCTCCATTCAATGCCAAAAGTGTTTTTGAAGAAGTGGAAGCTCCGGGTAGACTCGGTGCATTGCATGCGTGACGGATGTTGCAAAAGGTCCAAATTCATACTCCCTCCTTTTCGGTTTATAGGGTTTATCTCAAAATTTTAGTTTTTCATTTTATAAGGCTCAATTTGGTTGTTTTCCATCACATGTTCAGATTCCAAGGTGCATTAAATCATTGCATGCAAGTACTAAGGCTGGTCATAGTAAGAGTAACATAAGTAGTAACATAGATGCCACATAAGCAAAAGTAATGATGTGTCAAGTAGTTAATGAGGAGAGAGACAAATAGAGTAACATAAGGCTGGTCATAGTGGGAGTAACATAAGTAGTAACATAGATGCCACATAAGCAAAAATGATGATGTGTCAAGTAGTTAATGAGGAGAGAGACAAATAGAGTAACATAATATGTTACCATCACCTAGCGGTTCCCAATGCTAAATAAGTCTATGAAGTAATAAATAAAGTGATGTATGACACTACATATATGTTACTACCCACTATAGAGGTAGTAACATAGCCTAGTAACATATACATGTTACTAGTCTAAGTTACTCCCCACTATGACCAGCCTAATATGTTACCATCACCTAGCGGTTTCCAATGCTAAATTAGTCTATAAAGAATAAATAAAGTGATATATGACACTACATATATGTTACTACCCACTATAGAGGTAGTAACATAGCCTAGTAACATATACATGTTACTAGTCTAAGTTACTCCCCACTATGACCAGCCTAATATGTTACCATCACCTAGCGGTTTCCAATGCTAAATGAGTCTATAAAGTAATAAATAAAGTAATGCATGACACTACATATATGTTACTACCCACTATAGAGGTAGTAACATAGCCTAGTAACATATACATGTTACTAGTCTAAGTTATTCCCCACTATGACCAGCCTAAGAGAAAATTGATCAATGCATGTAATTTATGCATGCATGCATTGCAATTAATGCATTGGTAAACATACTTTTATGAAGAAAACAAGAGCATTAATTGGATGCTTTCGCAAACTACAAAAAATATTCGACCACTCACCATCTACCTTGGTTGGTGAGAATTTTAAATTGAGCATTATAGACCGAAAAGGAGGGAGTACTAGCTACTTGTTGTTTCTTGAGAAGCACATCACGCAATATTGGCCTTCTTATCCATGGCACTTACTCTAATGTTGATGTACTAGTACTGTGGGTGCATGCATGACTCAATTAATGCGGCTTCCGACGACAGGTAAGTGCAATTTTGATCATTCCATCCTTCACCATCCTTGGTACTACTCGCATAGCTTCTAGTTAGCTGGCTCTATCTCGAGTGGTTAATTAGATGACTAGCTCAAGCATGATGGTTGCACCACCATATCTAGTGTTAATTACTTATTAGTTACTCCCGCGTTCCATAATACTTGCATGATTTTAGTTTAAATTTAAACTAAAACCATAACACAATAAATACTATGGAACGGAGGGAGTGTTCACGTATAAATGTATTGCATAGTCTCTTCTATCAGATCGGTCTTTTGGTTGCATTGGCTAGACCATACACTTCTACATGGTATTGGAGCCAATAGGTCTTGAGTTTAAAATCCTGCTGGCGTAATTCGCTTGGGAGAAGAGAGAAAGCAGCAAGTACAAGGTAGTACGCCGTGACCCGTTTGCATCCTGCCGTTCAATTTTGAGTAGTGCTGCATACAACATGCTGACACCCCGACAGAGGCTGCTCTTTAGACTTACGATTTTCCATTAGATCGGTCTTTTTGTTGCATTAGGTAGAGCATGAGAAGAAGTAACTAATTACTTGAAGAAATTAAGTGAGATATTTTGTCGACCTCGCTTGGAGAGAAGAGAGTAAGCAGCAGGGACAAGGTAGTACGCCGTGACCCGTTTGTATCCTGCCGTTCAATTTTGAGCAATGCTGCATGCAGCATGTTGAGCCCTCGTGGGCAGGCTGACACCCCGATAGAGGCTGCTCTTTAGACTTACGATTTGCAATCAGATTGATTTTTTAGTTGCATTAGCTAGAGTATGCACTTCTAAAGGAGTAATTAATTGCTTGAAGAAGCTAAGTGAGATTTGTCGACCTCGCTTGAAGAAAAGAGAGAAATAAACAGCAGGGACAGGTAGTACACCATGACCCGTTTGCATCCTGCCGTTCATTTTCGAGCAGTGCTGCATGCAGCATGCTGGATCCTCGTGGGCAGGCTAACACCCGACAGAGGCAGCTCTTTGGACTTACGATTTGACATCCCTGTCTCCAGCCTCACAAAAGGCACAACAAGCTCGGCAAGTGCACATGAAGAGAAACAGGAACACAGAACAGCCCAGAATTAACCAATTCTCAGATTTGCTACTCTAACAGGATTTTAATATCCAACATACTAAGTATGTTCGAGTCCATTACTAGCTGGAGTAGACAAGAGCATTTTCTTGTGCCAAACAACTGTACATATTAAATACTGAAATTATGTACTAAGATATTTGTATTTTCTATAGTAGTTGTATAGTGGAGTGGGAGTATATTTTATGATGCCGACTACAGGAATTCAACGGCTTCACACGCTGACGCGCACAGTAGGATCACGTGTAGGCTTCGTCCTTATATTTTAGGGGCCAACTGCTTTACCAAGGCAGAAGAGAAGGAGCTGGAAGCCTCACATCGCGCGAACACGCCATGTTCCACCGCTAGAAAGGAACATGTACGTACGCCCGCCGCCATACCTGTGCTTGATGTGCTCTAGCTAGCCTGCCATATAGCAACAACTGGCACCTTACCCTTCTGAGATTCTGTACAGCGATGTGAAAAATATCTCTAGGGAGTAGTAGTAACTAGATACTTCTAGACCCAGAGGGCAAATCTGCCTCGCAGCTCATGGTGACCGAGGTGAGTGGCGGTCTGAGGGGGAAAGAATATCTGGAATGTTATCCTCTAGTTCTGCAGTCAAATGATCAAATGAGCGAGCAAAATATCGGGAGTGTGACTAGACCGATATACACGCAGCCGGGGACTGATGTGCCACGGTGCTCCGGGGACACGTCAGCACTAGATATGTTATCGATCGGCTTACTCAGACTTCGTTTCTTCTTCTCTTGTTGACTACTACTACAAGACTGATGGATACATACAGTTCAAGTTAATACAGTTCAAGACTGATGGGTATGTTATCTATGCTTGGAATTCGGATTTCCCGGACACGTCTCTTACCTCTCTCCCCCGGGTCACGTCCGATCATGTGCCTCTCCTCGTCTCGGCGTCTACAAAAATTCCGATCCCTTCCCGTTTTTTCTTTGAGAACGCCTGGCTCCTTGACCCTGCTTTCCTCCCCACAACCCTCCCTTCCTGGTCTGGTACGGTCCGTGGCACGGGTGCGGCTGGGGTCCTTGCCGCTCGAAAGAAGGCTTTCAGGTTTGCCTCCAAGGTTTGGAAAAAGCAGCACCGGTTCATTCCTCACTTTGATAATGACTGTAGGTTCTTGGTGGACCTATTTGATTTCTGGGAAGAATCCCGTGCTTTGTCCACAGATGAAGCGGCTCTTCGTCGGGACGCTGCTCAAGGCCGCTGCCTCCATCCTGAGGCAGTGTGAGCATTGGAGGCAACGCGGGAAGCGGCGGGCGGGGTGTGAGGGTGATGACAACACTCATTTTTTCCATGCCTCCGCCTCGCACCGTCGCCGTCGCAACACCATTGCCTCGTTGGAAGTCGAAGGGGTGCATGTGGTGGACCATGCAGGGAAGGCCGCCGCCTTGCTGGCCTACTACGCCGCGTTGTTGGGCCGCTCTCGTCAGCCCGTCTGGGGTTTTGACCTGGCGGCCCTCTATGCCGACTGCCCCGCGGTCGATGGGGCGCCGCTGGTGGCCCGTTTCGACCGGGCCGAGATCAAAGGTGCGGTGGACGCTCTGGACCGCACCAGCGCCCCCGGTCCCGATGGACTGGGCCCTGCCTTCTACCAGGCCGCGTGGGGGACGGTGGGCGACGATCTCCAACACCTCTTCGACGACCTCCACGACGGGGTGGCGCGGCTCGACGGGATCAACCGGGCTTACGTCGCCTTGCTTCCCAAGGGAGTGAGGGTGCCGTCCCCGGGCTCGTTCCGCCCCGTCTCCCTCCAAAACTGCGACGTCAAGATCCTGTGCAGAGGGCTCACATCTCGGTTGCAACGCCAGATTCCTCTCTTGATCGATGAAGACCAGTCCGGGTTTGTGCGGGGAAGGAGCATTGCGGAGAACTTTATCTACGCCACGGAGCTGGTTCGGTGCTGCCATAAAGGGGGCCCTATTTGTGGTGCTCAAGCTAGACTTCGCCAAGGCCTTCGACTCGATCAACTGGCCGAGCTTGAGGGCCATCATGGAGGTGCGTGGGTTCCCCGCTCTCTGGTGTGACTGGATGGACCTCCTGTTCAAATCTTCGCGGTCGGCTATCCTCCTCAACGGCGTGCCGGGCAAGTGGTTCCCCATCAGGTGCGGGCTGCTGCAGGGGGATCCGGTCTCCCCCTACCTGTTCCTACTCGTCGCCGACGTGCTCCAGCGCCTCATTCGTCAAGATGACGTCCTGCGTCATCCTCTCCTCCCCGGGGCTCCTGCTGTGGTGCTCCAGTACGCGGATGACACGCTCATCGTCATGCGTGCGTGCGCGGCCGGGGCTGCTCGTCTGCGCCTTCTCCTGGATCAATTCGCAGAGGCCACGGGATTGGTGATCAACTTCACCAAAAGCACCTGCGTGCCCGTGCACGTCGACGCTGATGTCGAAAGGGACGTCGTGGCTGCGCTTGGCTGCTCCTCTGGTGTGTTCCCGCAAACCTACCTAGGTCTCCCCCTGTCGTGGGAGAAGCTGCGCGCGGATTTTCTGCCCATGATCGCGAAGGTGGACAAGTACTCGCGGGTGGGTGGCGTGCTCGCTCGGCTGCTGGTCGGCTCGTCCTCATCAACGCCGTCCTGGACGCCCACCCCGTCTACGCCATGGGCGCGCTGATCCTGCCGCCTAAGGTGGTCCAGGCCCTCGATGGGCTGCGGCGCTCTTTTCTCTGGTGTGTGGCGGAGCGTGCTTCGGGCGCGCAATGCTTGGTCGCCTGGGAGCGGGTGTGCCGGGCCAAGTCTGAAGGTGGGCTGGGGGTTCGTGACCTTGCTTCTCGTAACGCCATGATCTGCTGCTTGAAGATGCTCCACCGCTGCATGCCTCCCGGCGCCGCTGCTGGGCCTCTTGGGTTTGGGGTGGTGCGGACGGGCTATCGCTCTTGGCTCGTCGCAAGCTGATGCTGGGTGAGCATCGGTGCTCTCTGGCTAAGCTTCTTCCTCTCTACCGTCAGCTCACCACGGTGGAAGTGGGGGATGGGCGGACCTGCTCATTCTGGTGGGATCGTTGGCTCCCCTGCGGGGCGCTCGCGGTGACGTTCCCCGCCCTCTTCTCTCACGCTACCACGCCGGAGGTCACGGTTCTCCGGGTGCGCGCACGAGGCATCGCGGCCTTCCTGGTCCCCCGGCTCACCGGGAGAAGCGCTTGTGAGCTGCTGCCGTTCGGCCCTCCTGGTCGCATCCCCCGTCAGGGGCGGCCCTGACCACCGGGTGCTGGCTCGCCTCGTCGTGGGCCCCCGGGGCGCGATGTCGTCGAGCTCCTCGTACAAGCTCCTCCGCTTCGGTGGCGTGGAGGCTCGCTTTGCTTCCGTGGCGTGGGGGTCGCGTGCCCCACCGCGCGTACGGTTCTTCTGTTGGCTCTTGGTTCAGCGCCGTATCCATACACGGGATGTTCTGCTGCGCAAAGGCATCGTCGCTGCGGAGGATGCCGGCTGCCCGTCTGCTCCGCTCAGCTGGAAACCGCTGACCATTTGCTCTTCTCCTGCCCCTTCGCCCTTGAATTCTGGAGGACGGTGGGGATCTCTGTCGAAGGCGTATCCGTGAACAACCTTGCTGCGTTGGCCGCTGCTGCTGCCGTCGTGGTCGAGTCGGAGGGGGAGTTCTCCCTCCTGTGCTGTTGGCAGCTCTGGAAGCGCAGGAACTCTGTGGTGTTTCAACAGCGGCATGCGTCCGTGGCGCGTGTGCTCGCTTGCTGTCGAGAAGACGCGGCGCTGTGGCGAGGGCGACTCAAAGAAATCTGTCGGCCGCATGTGGCCTCGTGGCTCCGATCACTCTATCCTACGTAGTTTGGGGTGTGTTTGTGTTGGTCGCCCCCCCATGTAAATCCTCTGTAACAAACAACTGGGGTCCGGTGACCTTGTTCCGGTTCAATATATTCAGGTGGGGGAAGCTCTCCCCCCCCCCGTGAAAATTCAAAAAAAAAAAAAGACTTCGTTTCTTCTTCTCTTTTAGGAACCACTAGGCATCAGAATGTCTTGCATCCATCAGACTAGCTGCTTGCTGTTGGATTAGTAATTTGTCATGCGTCCGATGCATGAATAGAATGGCTTGAGGTAACGTGGGCCTAGGAGCGTACATGCATGGTCTACTAATTGAGTTTTGCTTCCTTGCAACTGCTTCCCTGAAGTACGTGCGACCGATCCTTCGTTTTTTATCTCTCGCAACAGGGATAATTTTTTTTAGAAAAGAAGGATGATCCCCGGCCTCTGCATCTAGGAGATGCATGCAGCCATTTTACAAAGTAGTACAACAATATGCCTGAATCCGCCATCTTGATAACATCTGTCGCTACTCCAATCATATGATGAAGGGGCACTAGTGCAGAACCGGGCAATAGCACCGGTTCGTAAGGCCCTTTAGTGCCGGTTACAAAGTGTGGTCACTAAAGCCCCCCCCCCCCCTTTAGTACCGGTTCAGCACGAACCGGTGCTAAAGGGCAACCACGTGGCACGAGCCAGCTCCGGGGGCCGGGAGCACTTTAGTACCGGTTGGTAACACCAAGCGGTACTAAAATGTTTGGGGGGTTTTTGGTTTTATGATTTCTTTTTTATTTAATTTTGTGTTTTCCATTTTAATTCTTTTTCGTTTCACCCGCAGATATATATATAATAACTCATGCATGCTCGCATCATACATCATCATATATAATAACAAGTCCTACTAGCTAATTAATCAAGCATCATCATACAACTTCTACTCGTTATTAATAATAAGTCATACGATCATCATCCTCATAGTCATCGAACCGAACCCTACATAATTGTTCTTAGCACATGATCATCAGTATAAGGTAGGATCAGACCTAAACACACTTAAGGTAAAATAGCATAAAACAATATAGACACTGACTCTCCATTATGAAGAATGGAGATCATCCTGTCTCCAATTCTTGCGCCTCGCTTCCTTTTGCTTCCAAGAAGCTCCTTACGACTGTCCATACATTTTTCCATCCTTTGATTGTCATGTCTCCACTTGTTTTAGAAACCGGTATGGACAGTTGAGATTCAGAGGATGACCTGGATATATGTTCAAAACACGAAGGCTGCCGCCATTTCGATACATCAAATGAGGCACACAATCCTCTGGGATTCTCTGTTGAAAAACATAGTAATAACTTCGTAGTTAGCAATGATGTGCTAGTTTTAGAAGTATGCAAAAAGATGCACGGATGTCGTAATAGTAATAAAACTTACCAGGGCATCTCCATGGTAGTTACCGTAGTTTAACACGTGCACTAGTGGCATGTATTGACCATAATGTTGAGGAGTTCGATTGTAGATATTGTAATTCTCAATATCATTACAAAATCCAACCAGATGAGTTTTCTCCTTGTAAGTTAACTCAGAGCCATCGGTGTAGTAAGTTCTATCTACCATCTTCTGCACATTCTTTGATACTTCAAAATAAGCTGTCAATGGAAATAAGCTGTCAACTATTTTGAAATGAACAATATAAGTTCTATTAATAATTAACTATGTTTGAGAAACTCACATAGAGGTAGAACTGGAGGAGTATCAACAAGGACCCAAATGTCCATATTGTCTTGCTCGATTTCAGGATCACCAAGATCCATGGTGACAAGCATACCCTCATCAAAATCATACAATTTACAAAATGCTTCCCAATTTTTGCAACCAAAATGGGTTACGCTCTCAGCATTATACAACTTTACTTCAAAATCCACATCATGATGGGTCCTTAGGTGAATTTTCTTCGTTTCAAAATTTTCATGGTCTTCAAAATCCATCCTCTCCAAGACATAGCGTCTTGCATGGCATGGGATTAACTATACTCGAATTGTAAAAGATGAAAATTACAAGTTCAAATAGTTGAAGTCATGCTTAATTATGAAAAAAAACACTTGTCGCGCTATGCATCGCTTCAACTTCAAGGTCTCCTCGAGCTTAATGTCAAGCGCCGACCATCGTCCGTGTGAGGCCTGTCGACTCACCTCGATCGTCGTGGCACCATCAAGACTCCCGGAGACTTTCGTCCTCCCATGATGACATTTCCTATACGTTCATAATTCAAAGACTAAAAATAAACTACTTCTATAGTAAAATGAACCAGTTTTATTAAATCAACTAGTTCAACTACTAAGCACTTACTATAAATAGAATAATGTAGTACTTACTAAAAATAAACAAGTTTCCCTAGTTCTAACTAAGTCCATTAAACACTTTCTAAGTAGTTCAAATCTAATTCATCTAACATTCGACATTAATCTAACATTTATATAAACTCAAAATATATAAAAAATTAAATAAACAAAAAACTCATTAACCTAGTTATATTAATTATTGAACTAGTTCAAATCTCATATACCTAAATTTTTTACTAAAATAAACTAGTTATATTAATTATTGAACTAGTTCTAATCTCTAGTTCGACAATTTTTCTATCTAGCTAGCTAATTCATCTAACATTCGACATTAATCTAACATTCGACATTAATCTAGTACGTACGTATGTGTGTATGTGTGTGTGTATGCGTGTGTGGTATATATATATATGTGTGTGTGTGTGTGTGTGTGTGTGTGTGTGTGTCAGCCCGTCGTCGCCTTCGCCCTCAGACGACGAAGGGGGGCGCCAAGTCTGGTAAGTCGGGAAAGGCCATGTTGGGCGAACAATGGCGGCAATCGGGTACGCGAGAGAGACAGCGAGGTACGTGACGACGGGGCGCACAAGCGTTTCGGGCGGCGGGGACGACGACGACGACGACGACGGGCGACGGCGGCGACGACGGAGCGGGCGCGAGAGAGGTTGAAGAAAGAAGTGGGAGATGTAACTGAAATTTCGTAAGTCTGTATATATAGGGTGAGCCTTTAGTACGGTTGGAGCCACCAACCGTACTAAAGGCTGTGCAAAGAGGCGGAAGAGCAGGCCTTTAGTACCGGTTGGTGGCTCCAACAGTACTAAATGGTGGTCTTTAGTACCGTTGGAGCCACCAACCGGTACTAAAGGCCTCAGCCGTTATCCCAAAGTTTAGTCCCACTCGCAAGCGAAGGGCAGCCGACTGGTTTATAAACCCAGCAGCGGCTACCTCTTCGAACTCCTCTATATAGCAGGCTTGTGGGCCTAAATTCTGCGCGCTGTCCTGTGAGTCTGCTGGGCCTTTAAGGCTTGTAATTGCACTCATGTGGCCTAGCAGGCCCACAGGGCAGCGCCCCAATTTTTTTTGTAGTTTTTTTCTTTTCTGCTATTTTTTCTTCTATTTCTTTCTGTGTAGTTTTTTGTATAGTTTTTTCTTTTCTGTTATATTTATTTTCTTCTATTTATTTGTGAGTAGTTTTTCATCTAGTTTGCCAAAATTCAACATTTTCAGAGTTCATTTTGTAGTGATTTTCAATTTCACGGTCATTTTGTAAACGATTGAAAAATAGCAAATATAATTTTTCCTTTTCTGCTTTATTTTTCTTCTATTTATTTCTGAGCAATTTTTTCTTTTCTGCTATATTTATTTTGTTCTATTTATTTCTGAGTAGTTTTTTTATATAGTTTTTTTTTCAGCAATAGTTTTCTTTCTGCTATTTTTTCTTTTCTGCAAAACTTGATGGTCAAAGTCTGGAGTTATAACCAAAGTTAAAAAAAAGAAATGCCGACGTGCAATTAGCTTTTGCCATAATGAAGAAGTCCGGAGTTGTAATAAGTTATTAAAATAAAAAGAGGTGCAATGCTCGTTAATTTGCTTCAAGCCTTTCAGAATAGTGTAAACCGCTTTGCGCATAGCTCCGTGCAATCTACCATATTCCGCAAGGCTTGAAGCTAAGCAACGTGAGCATTGAGCGCCTCTTCTTCATCGTCTCTGCACTCAGGGCTTATAAACCGCTCCTAGTCCCTCTCTCTTGGCGAGGTGGGACTAAAAAACAGCTTCCTAAGCAACTGTAGTACTGGTCACCCTTTAGTACCGGTTAGAGCCACCAACCGGTACTAAAGGTGGTGCGCTTAAAACAGTTATGGCAAATGAAGGCAGAAATGGTTGAAAGTTGATGGCGTCGCTTTGAATGGTGCATACTGAATGCATAAAAAGTCTGGAGTTGTAATAATTTTAAAAAAATGAAATGCCTTTGTATAACAGATGAGTTTAATTTCGTCCGAAACTTGAATACTTCGAAAGAGATTGTCCAGTTTGTGAACGAAGTGCATCTAGCTTTTGTCGTAACTGTAACATCCCAATTTTACTAAATTAGGATGTTAATAGATCATTCACATGCATATCATACTTTTATTGCATTATTTTCTTTTCTGAAATATTCAAATCATTATGCAACAAAAGGCAAATTATTGGAGTGGAGATAACATGACTTCTTCCCTGTTTTTAAAAATGTTCATAATGTGCAGAATATTATTTCCAGTTCATCTGATATGTTCTGGTAATTTTTGTGATCTTCAAAATATTTTATTTGATTGTTTTATTGCTGTTTGAGTGGCCTATTGCATCAAAATTATTTTACAAAATTGCATTAGAGTTGGAACTAGTGTTCCTGTAGTTTATAGCTGTAGAGCTATTTTTACTGTGTTTCTAGGTATTTTTATTTAGATTTTATACTGTGTATTTTATTTTATTTATTTTGTTTTCTGCTGCTGTGTTAAAAAAAAAGAGAAAGGCAGCGAGCCAGCCAGCCAGCGGCCCAGCCAGCCAGCCGGCCCAGCAACCGCGACCCAGCCAACCGCCAGCCCCATCGCCCCACGCCGCAGCCCACCTACCCACCTAACCGAAGCGGTACGCCCGCTCGCCCGTGCCCGACCCGCACCCGATCCGCCGGCTCGCCTCGGCCGCCGACCAGCTGGTCCCCGCACTGTTCGTCCCTCCCGAGCGGACTTCGCAGCCGCCCACAGACGCCGAGGCCGAGCCCGACTCGACGCCGCGTCTGGTCCACCTCGAAGCGCTCTGAGTCGCCGTGTGCAGCGAAGACCAGGCGACCCACATCCACTCCTCGCTCTTCCTCGTTGCCGCACGCATCGATTAGGGCGAAACCGATCTCGCCGGAGGAGCTCCGAGGCCGCCGTCGTTCACCATCCGTGTCCGCCACCGTAAGGACGCCCCTGCCGCTCCACTTCTCACCCTCGAACCCCCACTCGACGCCGCCCTTTCCTGACACGCCCTTGTGGCTGAAATCCCAGCAGAGGGAGAGGAACAAGCCGACCCGACTTCACCGGAGCGTGCCGGAGTTCAGGAGCTCGCCACCGCCGCTCGAGGGAGCCCCGCCGCCGTTGAACAACACCACCACCTCCGCCACTCCACACTGCACCCGCCCGTAGCCTCGCCTTCGCCGGAGACCCACCGGAGGAGCGCCGCCGCCGACGCCCGACCCGCCGCCGCCGCGTCCCCTGTTTTCTGGTGAGCACACGCGTCCAACCAATCATAGGCTGACACGTGGCAGTTTGCTACAGGGCACGCACAGGAGTCGCTACAGGACCAGGAGATTTCTGTTTCTTTTTGTTTTTCACAGATTTTCATCCAATATTCTTTTAGCTATATCTTTTATTCTATATGTCCAAATTAGGTGATTCTTTTTCCTATGCACTCACAAAAATCAGCACATTATCACAGTACCAACTTTGCACATGTTTGCACTTTTCAAATTTGAATTCGTTTGAATTTGAAATAAACCTGCCGGAGGCCGTAACTTTCAAACCGTTTATCGGAATCGAGTGATTCTTTTTGCATTGTGACCGTAGTGCAATTTAGGTGCTGTTAAGCTTATGTTGTTGAGTTTTAAAATTGATTTTCTTGCTGTTGGTTTTGTTTTGATTCTTTTCGTGTTTCGGTGATTGATTTGTTGAATTGTGTGAAACGTGTAGATTGTCCGGAGTGCGACGCGAACTATTGTCAGGAGTGTGACTTTCTGAACCAGAACCAAGGCAAGTTACATGTTGATCATCCTTTACCTATTGTTTTCTATGCATTGTAGTATATATCACACTATAACTTTATGCATTATAGGATTGTTATTTTTTTGAGCTATCTTTGTTGAGCTAACTTCCGCCTTTTGCAAATCGTGATAGTTGTAGTTGCTATGCTTTGTAGACGGGGTGGTTCGTGTATCCATTGAGTTTATGTGAGGATTATATATATATAGAACAATTGAGTAGTAACTCAGGATTTAACTCACCTCTGGCGAAAGTGGTATTGCTTGGTGTTGAGGGAAGGCATCATGGGGTCTTGCACCTTTTCTAAGGCCATGCACTCATGAGGGTGCACCCTAAGGGAATGCCGCCTGTGTTCAAAAAGATCGACATGACTTAGTGACTAGTAGCTTCCATGTGCGGCCACCGGCTATATGGGCTCGCTTAGTTGATCGCTTGTTGGAACCTGGCCCATAAAGCGTGTCGATGATGTAGCATATGTAGGTGGGATGTGGCCGTCGGTGGTTAGGGGAACCTCTTCTGAAAGACTTTGTCTCAATCTTCGGATTGGGTCCAGTGGGTAAAGCGTACAAAACTCTGCAGAGTATTAAAACTAATCATGATTAGCCGTGCCCCCGGTTATGGGTAAATCTGAGCCACTATGCCATTACAGCTTGTTGGATGATCTTGACAGATGTGACACTTAATAATATTTGTGGGCAACTTAATAATGGGTAGGTTGGAGTTGATTTTGCCAACTCAACCTTGTGCATTTAATTGTAGTAATAAAGAACTAAATAAAAATTTGACTATTAGGTAGTTATGAGGATAAAATCAGCTTTCTCGCAAAAATAAACCCTCGAGCCTTCCTTTGTTATACTATGCATATACATGTAGGTCTGCTTTATATTACTCTGTGTAACTTGCCAATACATTCCAAGTATTGACCTATATGGCTGCAACGTCTCATGTTGCAGGATATTGACGAAGAGTAAGGTACCGTTAGGGTCGCGAAGTCTCACACTCAAAGATCGCCGATGGGCTATGATGGGACTCATCGTTACTTTCGCTACTTCGCTGTTTGATTGAATAAAGCTAGCCAAGTGCTATGCAGATTGTTTTATTTCATATACTCTGGATCATACGTTGTAATAAATGATGCACTTGCTATTCTGGTATTCATCTATACTGTGTGTGCTAGCGAGTTCGATCCAGGGACTAGCACGGTAAGCACAGAGACTCAAATCCTTCGAGGTTTGGTCGTTACAGATGGTCCACTTAGGGTGCACCCTCATGAGCGCATGGCCTTAGAAAAGGTGCAAGACCCCATGATGCCTTCCCTCAACACCAAGCAATACCACTTCCGCCCAGAGGTGAGTTAAATCCTGAGTTACTACTCAATTGTTATATATATAATCCTCACATAAACTCAATGAATACACGAACCACCCCCGTCTACAAAGCATAGCAACTACAACTATCACGATTTGCAAAAGACGGGAAGTTAGCTCAACAGCATAGCTCAAAAAAAATAACAATCCTATAATGCATAAAGTTATAGTGTGATATATACTACAATGCATAGAAAACAATAGGTAAAGGATGATCAACATGTAACTTGCCTTGGTTCTGGTTCAGAAAGTCACACTCGACAATAGTTCGCGTCGACCGGACAATCTACACGTTTCACACAATTCAACAAATCAATCACCGGAACACGAAAAGAATCAAAACAAAACCAACAGCAAGAAAATCAATTTTAAAACTCAACAACAGAAGCTTAACAGCACCTAAATTGCACTACGGTCACAATGCAAAAAGAATCACTCGATTCCGATAAACGGTTTGAAAGTTACGGCCTCCGGAAGGTTTATTTCAAATTCAAACGAATTCAAATTTGAAAAGTGCAAACATGTGCAAAGTTGGTACTGTGATAATGTGCTGATTTTTGTGAGTGCATAGGAAAAAGAATCACCTAATTTGGACATATAGAATAAAAGATATAGCTAAAAGAATATTGGATGAAAATATGTGAAAACAAAAGAAAGAAATCTCCGGTCTCAGAAGCGACTCGTGCGTGCCTCAGAGCAAACTGCCACGTGTCAGCCTGTGATTGGTTGGACGCGTGTGCTCACCAGAAAACAGGGGACGCGGCGGCGGCGGCGGCGGGTCGGGCGTCGGCGGCGGCGATCCTCCGGTGGGACTTCAGCGAAAGCGAGGCTACGGGCGGGTGCAGTGTGGAGTGGCGGAGGTGGTGGTGTTGTTCAACGGCGGCGGGGCTCCCTCGAGCGGCGGTGGCGAGCTCCTGAACTCCGGCACGCTCCAGTGAGGTCGGGTCGGTTTGTTCCTCTCCCTCTGATGCGATTTCAGCCACAAGGGCATGTCAGGAAAGGGCGGCGTCGAGTGGGGGTTCGAGGGTGAGAAGTGGAGCGGCAGGGGCGTCCTTACGGTGGCGGACACGGATGGTGAACGGCGGCGGCCTCGGAGCTCCTCCGGCGAGATCGGTTTCGCCCTAATCGATGCGTGCGGCAACGAGGAAGAGCGAGGAGTGGATGCGGGGTCGCCCTGGGTCTTCTGCTCGCACACGGCGACTCGGGAGCGCTCGAGGTGGACCAGGACGCGGCGTGGAGTCGGGATCGGCCTCGGCGTGCACGCGGCGGCTGCAGTGTCCGGCTCGGGAGGGACGAACAGGCGCGGGGGGACCCGCTGGTCAGCGGCTGAGGCGAGCTGGCGGATCGGGTGCGGGTCGGGCACGGGCGAGCGGGCGTACCGCTTCGGTTAGGTGGGTAGGTGGGCTGCGGGGTGGGGCGATGGGGCTGGCTGCGTGGGGCGATGGGGCTGGCGGTTGGCTGGGCCGCGGTTGCTGGGCCGGCCGGCTGGCTCACTGCCTTTCTCTCTGTTTTTTAACACAGCAGCAGAAAACAAAATAAATAAAATAAAATTCACAGTATAAAATCTAAATGAAAATACCTAGACACACAGTAAAAATAGCTCTACAGCTATAAACTACAGGAACACTAGTTCCAACTCTAATGCAATTTTGTAAAATAATTTTGATGCAATAGGCCACTCAAAAAGCAATAAAACAATCAAATAAAATATTTTGAAGATCACAAAAATTACCAGAACATATCAGATGAACTGGAAATAATATTCTGCACATTATGGACATTTTTAAAAACAGGGAAGAAGTCATGTTATCTCCACTCCAATAATTTGCCTTTTGTTGCATAATGATTTGAATATTTCAGAAAAGCAAATAATGCAATAAAAGTATGATATGCATGTGAATGATCTATTAACATCCTAATTTAGTAAAATTGGGATGTTACAAACCTACCCCCCTTAAGATGAATCTCGCCCTCGAGATTCGGGCTGGCTAGCAAATAGGTGTGGGTGATCCTGCCTGAGATCTTCCTCTCGTTCCCAGGTAGCTTCCTCCTCTGTATGATGATCCCACTGAACCTTGCATAACTTGATTGTCTTGGTGCGAGTAACTCTCTCTGCTGTCTCCAGAATCTTAATAGGCTTCTCCTCATTAGTCAAATCACTCTCCAATTGAATTGCCTCAAGTGGCACCGTGTCCCTCAATGGAACATCCATCATCTCTGCATGACACTTCTTCAACTGAGATACATGAAACACATCATGAACTTCTGACAAGGATTCTGGCAATTCCAGCTGATAAGCTACCTCTCCTATACGCTCCAAGATCTTGTAAGGCCCCACAAAACGTGGTGCTAACTTACCCTTGATTCCAAACCTCTTAATTCCACGAAGTGGTGAAACTCGAAGGTATGCACGGTCTCCTACCTCATATGTCACCTCCTTACGTTTTGCATCTGCATAACTCTTCTGTCTGGACTGTGCTATCTTCAGCCTTTCACGAATCAATTTGACCTTCTCCTCAGCATCTCTGATCAAGTCCGGTCCAAAGAACTGACGCTCTCCAACCTCATCCCACATCAACGGTGTCCTGCACTTTCTGCCATACAATACCTCAAATGGTGCCATCTTCAGACTAGCCTGATAACTGTTATTATATAAGAACTCTGCATAAGGTAAATTATCATCCCAACTGGACCCATAGTCCAAAGCACAAGCTCTCAACATATCCTCCAAAATCTGATTTACCCTCTCTGTCTACCCATCTGTCGTGGATGGAAAGCTGATCAACTCCACTGGTGCCCAAGGATTTATGCAACTGACGCCAAAATTTAGATGTGAACTGAGTACCTCTATCAGACACTACCTTCCTTGGAACTCCATGCAGACAAACAATTTTAGACATATAAATCTTTGCTAGCTGAGCAATGGTATAAGTAGTCTTTACCGGGATGAAGTGAGCAACTTTAGTCAAACGATCAACAACTACCCAAATAGAATCATAACCTGACCGTGTCCTGGGTAGACCTGTAATGAAATCCATACCAATCTCGTCCCACTTCCAATCAGGTATAGGCAATGGATGTAACAAACCTGCTGGTCTCTGATGTTTTGCTTTAACTCTCTGGCACACATCACATGTTGCAATATACCCAGCAATTTCCCTCTTCAGGCTAGGCCACCAAAATTTTTCCCTCAAATCCAAATACATCTTAGTATTACCTGGGTGAATAGAATAAGGTGAATCATGCGCCTCCTGAAGAATCAACTTCCTGATATCTGCATCTTGAGGTACACAAATACGCTTCTCAAACCATATGGCTCCATGTTCATCCTCATGGAAACCTTCCGCCTTACCTTTAACCATATTCTCTTTTATCTCAGCAATCTCCTTATCATCCTTTTGAGCTTCTCTGATCCCGTCAAGCAAAGTAGGCTTTACCTCAAGTGTTGCCAAATATCCCTTAGGAACCATCTCCAATCTGAGATTCCTGAACTGTTCACATAACTGGGGTGGCATATTATCAATATTAATTGCATTAGCATGGCTCCTACGACTCAATGCATCAGCAACAACATTAGCCTTACCAGGATGATACTGCACATTTAAATCATAATCCTTAATAAGCTCCAACCATCTCCTCTGCCTGAGGTTCAAATCCTTCTGAGTAAAAATATACTTCAAGCTTTTATGATCAGTAAATATATCACAATGATTACCAATAAGATATGGCCTCCAAGTTTTCAATGCATGCACTGGCGAGGCTAACTCCAAATCATGTGTGGGATAATTATGCTCATGATTCTTAAGTTGACCTGAAGCATAAGAAACAAATTTACCTTCCTGCATCAAAACACTCCCAAGTCCTTGACGAGAAGCATCACAATATACCGAAGTCCTTATGTATGTCCGCAGAGTTAAAACTGGTGTCAGAACCAAACGCTGCTTCAATTCCTGAAAGCTGGCTTCACATTCATCACCCAAACAAATTTCTTCTCTTTCTTCAACAATTCAGTCATAGGCTTTGCAATTTTGAAAAGTTCTCAATAAACCTCCTGTAATAACCGCAAGGCCCAAAAAGCTGCGAATCTTCCAAGCTGTCGTGGGTGTCTCCCACTCAGAATCGCAACAACCTTAGATGGATCAACTGCAACTCCATTACCCGACACAACATGTCCAAGGAATGCTACCTCATCCAGCCAAAACTCACATTTGCTGAACTTGGCATACAAGCGATGTTCCCTCAATTTCTCCAATACCAAACGCAAATGCACCTCATGCTCTTGCTTATTCTTGGAGAATACCAATATATCATCAATGAAAACAACCACAAATTTATCCAAGAACTCCATAAACACCTTGTTCATCATATTCATGAAATATGCAGGAGCATTAGTCAATCCAAATGACATAACAGTATATTCATACAACCCATACCTCGTAGTAAAAGCAGTCTTTGGAATATCTTGCTCATGAATCTTTAATTGATGATAACCGTAAGCGAAGATCAATCTTAGAAAACACAAGAGGTCCTTCCAACTGGTCAAACAGATCATTTATCATAGGCAAAGGATACTTATTCTTAATGGTTACCTCATTCGAGAACGATAATCAACACACATCCTCAAGGTTCCATCCTTCTTCTCCACAAACAAAACTGGAGCTCCCCAAGGTGATGAACTTGGGCGAATAAATCCTTGTGCCTGCAATTCTCTTATCCGCTTCTTCAATTCCTCCAACTCTTGAGGAGGCATTCTATACGGTCTCTTTGCAATAGGTCCAATTTCGGTATTAAATCAATAAGAAACTCAATATCTCTATCCGGTGGCATACCCGCAACTCCTCCGAAACACATCTGGATAATCCTCACAATCGAACCTCTTCCGTGCTACCCCCTTAAGAGAGTTCACCGCACCTGATTACGCTTATACTTACATACATATTTGATCCTCTTACCTCTGGTGCTTCGAGAGTAATAGATCGACCGCACAATCAATCGATCTTTATATAATTGCAACCAATCCATACCCAAAATAATATCCAGACCTTGTGACTTTAATATAATCAAATCCGTAGGAAAATCATGCTTCCCAATAGACAAAGTCAACTAATGGCAACCAACACCTGCTATCATCTCAGCTCCTGGGGAACTCACTCTAGTAGGCATGCTAAGTGTTTTGGTTGGCAATCCATGTTTATCAACAAATACCCTCGAAATAAATGAATGTGATGCACCAGATCAAAAAGAACAAGCTGGTCTTGAGTTAATCAAGAACTTACCAATCAACGCATCGGGTTCATTGTAAACCTCCTCTACATTAACATGATTTACATGACCCTTTTGGAAGGGTTTGGCTTTTTGGATCTCGAGTTCTTCGCCCTGTGGCAATGTGGCATAGTGCCCCATGGCCTTACACCAAGCATCGCACCGACTCAAATCCTTGGCGCACGTGTAACCCGGTGGTTCGGTTATTGTTCCTCTATTGCCATTACCATTACCATTACCCTTGCCATTGCCATTGTTACTCTTGTGCCCATTATGATGATGGTGGCCATTATGGTTGTGGCCATTCCTCCATGATGATTATGATCATTACCTCCATGATGATTATGTCCATTACCTCCATTACCATGATATGAAGTGCGTGGCTTTTCTTTGTGGTCCTGAATTATACCGTTATTGTTGTTGTACTTCCTCTTGCGATTCTCTATGGCATGTTGCTTTCCTCCAACACAATGGCCTTATCAATTAGGTCCCGACAATTCCTAAAAGTGGCCCTTTGTCAACTCAAGGCTCAACTCATCATTAAGGCCCTCCAAGATTTTCTCTGCCTAGCTGCATCGGTGTTAACATCATTAGGAGCATAACATGCAAGATTATTAAATTCCTCCACATAAGCATTAATCGTGCGACCTCCACGGCGCAAACTGCGAAACTCCTTCTTTTCGGACTCATAGCACCAGCAGACACATGTGCAGCACGGAAAGCATCCTCAAACCGAGGCCATGTGATAGTAGCAATGGGATAAGTGACCAAGTAATTGTCCCACCAAGCTGCAGCAGACCCTCCAACAAATGTGAGGCAAACCTCACCATCTCTCGCATCTGTGCATCCAACCGTCTCTGTGTTCCTATTGACTGCACGGAGCCAATCATCAGCCACAATAGGTTCAGGGAGGCGGAGAACCTCGAGATTCAACCTCAAGAACACAGTAAGCATATCCTTTGGTGGCGGTGGCGGCGGATTGTTGTTGTTGTTGTTGTTGTTCTGATTCTGGACAAGCAACTGGATCAACTGAGCCTGTCCCTGAAGCAACTGCTGCATGTATGGCGGTACATCATTGCCATTGTTGTCTCCTCCTGCAGCATTACGCCTATTATCACGCCTCGGCGGCATCTGGTGGGCAAGCATAGAAGAGTTATAGATATAATAGGGCCAAAGACTATGTATATATAAATATATTCTACCCATATGCATAATATGATCAAGCCAACAAAACACAACAACGAATAACACTAACAAACAAACAAACAACAAACAATATGATAATATTATATATATATAGTCAAATAATTTCTACACTAAGCAATTCAACAAACAGCTACCAATTAAGCAAAAAATCTAGTATCTTCATACCACGAAAGTGGGCATAATCAGATACGCTAACACGATAACGTTGCAATATAAAACAAACATGAATGGTGGTCTCAGCACTAGTTTCTACTTAACTGTTCAAGATACTCGAGGGGGTTAATTAATAAATAGTAAGAAGTATAGCTAGTTTAGAAAATAATTTTCAGTCCTATGGCTTTTCTAATCCATTTTCTAGGGTCACGTCCCACATCAACACACTCGCTCGATGCCATCAGAACGACCAAACCTCAAGGATTTGAGTCTCTGTGCTTATCGTGCTAGTCCATGGATCAAACTCGCTAGCACACACAGTATAGATGAATACCAGAATAGCAAGTGCATCATTTATTACAACGTATGATCCAGAGTATATGAAATAAAACAATCTACATAGCACTTTGCTAGCTTTATTCAATCAAACAGCGGAAAGTAGCAGAAAGTAACGATGAGTCCCATCATAGCCAGTGGCCGCACATGGAAGCTACTAGTCACTAAGTCTGTCTGATCTTTTTGAACCTGGGCGGCATTCCACTTAGGGTGCACCCTCATGAGCGCATGGCCTTAGAAAAGGTGCAAGACCCCATGATGCCTTCCCTCAACACCAAGCAATACCACTTCCGCCCAGAGGTGAGTTAAATCCTGAGTTACTACTCAATTGTTATATATATATAATCCTCACATAAACTCAATGAATACATGAACCACCCCCGTCTACAAAGCATAGCAACTACAACTATGACGATTTGCAAAAGACGGGAAGTTAGCTCAACAGCATAGCTCAAAAAAAATAACAATCCTATAATGCATAAAGTTATAGTGTGATATATACTACAATGCATAGAAAACAATAGGTAAAGGATGATCAACATGTAACTTGCCTTGGTTCTGGTTCAGAAAGTCACACTCCTGACAATAGTTCGCGTCGCACTCCGGACAATCTACACGTTTCACACAATTCAACAAATCAATCACCGGAACACGAAAAGAATCAAAACAAAACCAACAGCAAGAAAATCAATTTTAAAACTCAACAACAGAAGCTTAACAGCACCTAAATTGCACAACGGTCACAATGCAAAAAGAATCACTCGATTCCGATAAACGGTTTGAAAGTTACGGCCTCCGGAAGGTTTATTTCAAATTCAAACGAATTCAAATTTGAAAAGTGCAAACATGTGCAAAGTTGGTAATGTGATAATGTGCTGATTTTTGTGAGTGCATAGGAAAAAGAATCACCTAATTTGGACATATAGAATAAAAGATATAGCTAAAAGAATATTGGATGAAAATCTGTGAAAAACAAAAAGAAACAGAAATCTCCTGGTCCTGTAGCGACTCCTGTGCGTGCCCTGTAGCAAACTGCCACGTGTCAGCCTGTGATTGGTTGGACGCGTGTGCTCACCAGAAAACAGGGGACGCGGCGGCGGCGCTCCTCCGGTGGGTCTCCGGCGAAGGCGAGGCTACGGGCGGGTGCAGTGTGGAGTGGCGGAGGTGGTGGTGTTGTTCAACGGCGGCGGGGCTCCCTCGAGCGGCGGTGGCGAGCTCCTGAACTCCGGCACGCTCCGGTGAAGTTGGGTCGGCTTGTTCCTCTCCCTCTGCTGCGATTTCAGCCACAAGGGCGTGTCAGGAAAGGGCGGCATCGAATGGGGGTTCGAGGGTGAGAAGTGGAGCGGCAGGGGCGTCCTTACGGTGGCGGACACGGATGGTGAACGACGGCGGCCTCGGAGCTCCTCCGGCGAGATCGGTTTCGCCCTAATCGATGCGTGCGGCAACGAGGAAGAGCGAGGAGTGGATGCGGGGTCGCCCTGGGTCTTCTGCTCGCACACGGCGACTCGGGAGTGCTCGAGGTGGACTAGGACGCGGCGTCGAGTCGGGCTCGGCCTCGGCGTGCGCGCGGCGGCTGCAGTGTCCGGCTCGGGAGGGACGAACAGGCGTGGGGGGACCCGCTGGTCAGCGGCTGAGGCGAGCTGGCGGATCGGGTGCGGGTCGGGCACGGGCGAGCGGGCGTACCGCTTCGGTTAGGTGGGTAGGTGGGCTGCGGCGTGGGGCGATGGGGCTGGCGGTTGGCTGGGCCGCGGTTGCTGGGCCGGCTGGCTGGTTGGGCCGCTGGCTGGCTGGCTGCTGCCTTTCTCTTTTTTTTTAACACAGCAGCAGAAAACAAAATAAATAAAATAAAATACACATTATAAAATCTAAATAAAAATACCTAGACACACAGTAAAAATAGCTCTACAGCTATAAACTACAGGAACACTAGTTCCAACTCTAATGCAATTTTGTAAAATAATTTTGATGCAATAGGCCACTCAAACAGCAATAAAACAATCAAATAAAATATTTTGAAGATCACAAAAATTACCAGAACATATCAGATGAATTGGAAATAATATTCTGCACATTATGAACATTTTTAAAAACAGGGAAGAAGTCATGTTATCTCCACTCCAATAATTTGCCTTTTGTTGCATAATGATTTGAATATTTCAGAAAAGCAAATAATGCAATAAAAGTATGATATGCATGTGAATGATCTATTAACATCCTAATTTTGTAAAATTGGGATGTTACAGTAACCCTCTCTACTTTTTTGAACAATCTATGTGGGTAAGATGATGATACCATGCCAAGTTTCAACTTTTTCAGAGTTCATTTGTAGTGCTTTTCAATTTCCAGGTCATTTAGTTCTCAAAACAAATCATTGAATGCATGAAAAATAGCAAATGAAGGCAGAGATGGTTGAAAGTTGATGGCGTCGCTTTGAATGGTGCATACTGAACGCAAAAAATATAAGAGCATTTACATCATGATCTTATATTTCTTTCTGATCTAAATTGTCAATATGATCAAATAACATCAAAAAATACTTTGATCATCAATGATCTTTGTGTGTACAATCTGAATTGTCAATATGAGTCATCCACGATTTATAAACCGATGAAGACTCATATTGAGGCCACAAATTCTACACATAGAGTTCAATGAAGACCAAGTGCTTATGATACTTTGAGAAATAACATATTTAAGGTGGTAAAAGGCTTGTTAGGGAGCGAGGTGGGACTAATTAAAACATCCTGCCATTAACGTCATTAGTACCGGTTCGTGGTACTAACCGCACTAAATGGTGATGGTGGGGCCATAGCTGACCAAGACGCTGACACAGCCTCTTTAGTACCGGTTCGTGGCATGAACCGGTACTAAAGGTTCACCACGAACCGGTGCTATTGATCGGCCCCACGAACCGGCACTAATGTATACATTAGTACCGGCTTAAATTCAAACCGGCACTAATGTGCTTCACGCATGACCCTTTTTCTACTAGTGGGGTACAAACTAGGCCAAATACCCAGACCTCTCACCTAAGCCTAACATCTAAAGCCGGAGGCCCCGACCGAGCCACGTACCAGGTCCGTGTCACAAACCGGTCCGACGCACTCACATGTGTCGTCCCCGCCATCTTCCACTGGTCCATCTTCAGAGCAGATTGAGGTGCCAACCTTGACAGTACCTCCGCCATCGACGCCATCATGACGCCAAACGATGACCTCCACCTACGTGAGTCCATCTCCATGCTACGGACGCAGACCCATGCTAGGATAGGGCCGCACCACCGCCGTCGCACACCACCCACAAGCGCCACCCAGCCCCAAGGTTCCCAAAACGGCGCCTTCAAGAAGGGAACGGCGCCGTGAGTGCTGCCGCCGCCCAACAAAGTTAGGGCTTTCGCCCGGGAGACCTAGGGGAAGGCGAAGTGAGGGGATCACAGTCCATACCGACGCCTCCAAGGAGGGGAACGACTCCCTCAGGCGTCGCCGTCGACTCATCTGGCCATGGCCGACAAGGGATTTCGCTCGAACTAGATCCCCTCCACCAGCAGCGCCTCCTGTACAGAACCGGCAACCCAAGGAAGCGCGGCCCGACGAGGAAGGCCCGTACGCCGAACAGGGGAGGAGGGGAGGCACCAGATCGCGCGCATCGGCCACCGCAGAAACCGCCGCCGGCCGCCAACGACCACTGGATCCCGCCGCCCGCGCGGCCGGGACGCCAGATCCACCGCCCGCACGGCTACTAGCTGGTCGTGCCTTGCCAATGGAGCCGCCGCTCCAGATCCGGAGTTCCCCACGCAGAGGCAGGGCAACCGATCGAGGCCCCGCCGCCACCATCCTTGGTGCCCCGGGCTTGCCCGACGGCTGCCTCAGGCGGCGGCGAGGAAGGGAGGAGGAGGAGGGGCGGCTAGGGAGGAGGAGGAGGGGTGGCTAGGGTTGGGAGGGAGGAGGAGGAGGAGGAGGATGGTTTATTTGAAAAATTGGACGAGGAGTTATTTGAAATATAACAGACTGTTTCTTCTCTTCTTTTTTTTGCCGGGGATAACAGACTGTTTCGAACATAGCAAACTTCACTTTCATCGCGATTGGAATTTTCTTCAATCTGGTTTTTTGTATTTAACGGTTTCTTTTCAACGCGGCAAAACAAATGTTCCCATAGATACAAGAATTTGCTTCAATTGCGACTGAAATTTGCTCCAATCTGACAGAACCTTTTGCCTTATGCAATGGTATATTTTATTTTCAAAACATCACAAATATTGTTTCCCCAGAGTAACGAATACAAATAAAAAGACATATACAAATACAAATGTGCTCAATTTGCTTCCATCATACAAAAATCAAGCTTCCACCAGAACAAAACTTGCTTCATAATCCATAGTCAGTTTTTCTCCAAGCGGACTTGCGCGTATGGTTAGTTTGCTTCCAAGTGGATGACCATAACACTCAGCACTGAGATGCATGATCACATGCCGCACGCCATGCCCATCAGTGACTACCGTGTTATCCTCACCATAGGCAAAGCATGTTTTTTCGCTCCCGCCAACCTTGCAAAAATTAGAATTTAGAAGTATGTCATGCTTGATGTGTACACAAACATTATTCGCACGATACAAATAAAGCATGAAAATGAAGCAAACCAAATAAATGTGCAAGCACAAGTGTGAAAGATATGAAGCAGACTATGGACAGTGAAAAAGCATAACTATGTGGCGTATGAAACAAATTGTACACCATGAAGAAAAGTATGATTCATATGAAGCATGAAAGTTTGAATGCTTGTTTCTAAATGAGAATACAAAAGATATCTACGTAGTCATTCAAATTAAGTTCCGAAAGGGGTGAAAAGGTGAATGTCTTGTGCATAATATATGTGAAGTTTAGAAAACATGAGTTAGTTTTCAATTAAGTAAATACATGACGTTTGAAAACATACATGAATTGTGCAGAGGAAGAAAAACTAAACTCATTATAGAAGCACAAATTTGAAATGTACAAAGCAAACTAGGCTCAACGAAGATGCATATATGTATGGAGCGAGCTGCTACGGACGTCCGATGCAAAAAATACAATATGTATGAAGCATGTACGGTTATAAGCATGGTCACAACCTAGATCAGATGGAGGCTGATTCGTACAACCTACCGCAACATGTGATAAACAAAGATATTGACGTAGATATAGGTCACACAAATTTTAGAACACAATTATGCCCAAAACCAACTAGCAATGCATGGATTGGAAAGTATTATGAGTAGAAAACTCAAACCCTGGGTCATATTGGGATGGGGTGGGCGTAACCTTCAGTAATCCACTTATGGTGGCTTCATTCCCAAATAGACGATGCTCCGGCGACCGCGTGCCACAACTGCAAGTGGAGCAAGGTCGAATCTTTGTGGAGATAAACACGATGACTATGCAGTTTGCGAGGTCATTAACAAGCAGTCTGTGGGCCAGTCCCGGGGCATCCACTGGGCGGCACACTTGCGATATGGAGGGGAGGCCGGGCGGCGAAGGTGGATGACGAGGACAGTGCAGAGAATGGGCGGGTGCGTGAGAGATGGGGACCAGATGAGATGAGCTGATTTTGGCAAGTTAATTCGAGATACAGAGTGATTACCGTAGGGGGTGACTCGGAAAACAATTTTAGGGCATCACTCAGCCGTGAGATCCAACAGGGATCGACTACATGTGGCTGGTCTGACGAATCCTTCTTTGCAGACGTCTGGCCGAAAGTGTTTCCCTTCTCTTATTCACTACTACTACAAGACCGATGGATAAAGCTCAAGTTAATACTACAACCTCCGTCCTGATTTACTAGTCTCCCTTGTATTTTGGGTCATATTTTGATCATGTTTTCAATTAACAAAATATACTCCCTTCATCTTGGTGCATAGAGCGTGTGCATAGTTCTAAGTCGCTGATTTGACTAATTAAAAATGTGTTATATGTCATCAAAAGCATATCATTGGGTTCATAAGCGTATGTACTTCATAAATATATTTTCTGTTATGTATAGTACATATTTAGCTATTTAAATTCATGACTTAGAACTACACGCACGCCATATGCACCGTGATGGATGGAGTAAGTTATACTCCCTTCATTCCTAAATATAAGTCTTTCTAGATATTTCAATATGGACTATATACGGAGCAAAATGAGTGAATCTACACTCTAAAATATTTCTATATACATCCGTGTGTAGTCCATTTTGAAATCTCTTAAAAGACTTATATTTAGGAACGGAGGGAGTACGTAGAAAAAATAATATCATTGAAGACTACGTTCAAATATGAATTCAACAATATAAGTTTTGATGACATGCATTAACATTCGTAAGCTTTAACCATCATTAAACTTCTCCAAAATTTTAAGCTGGCTAAGACCGGTAGGCGGGCGAATGAGGTGGCACATTGGATTGCTAAGTTTAGCTTTGATAATAGAGCAGAGGGTACTCTTTGTAATAGTTTCCCGTCCTGTGTGGTGGATGTGTAAGAAACGATAGTAAGAACCATTCGTTAAGTTGATATATGTGATGTATTTTTCACACAAAAAAGAGAACAACGTTGCAGGCTATGATATTTTTGTAAGATCAATAAGTAGGTCTAGACGGGGGTGAAGACTACATGCTTCGGAAGATACATGCACAATTTTAGGAGTTTGGCATCACGTAAAGTGAATGAACATTTGGTACTCGATGTGTTCAGCACAACTCAAGCAATACAAACATGCTGGCCTTTGTTAGTCCTTGTAATGACCTCACCTTCAAATACTCTATCTCCAATCCATGTAACAAATAAACGTGTCCCATTGCATAAACCCAATGGTTGGTTCATACTCCTCGTGAGCATAATGGGAACATATACTCTTTGAGCGAATGCTTGTAGCCCATAGAAATCTTTCACCTTAATTAGTAATGATGATTAATCACTACAATTGAGCAGCCATAGTGTAGCGATCAGACCCGAATGGATCAAGTCTCTGTGCTCAGTGTCATCCCTGGATCAGTAATGCTGACACCACACAGTACTTCGAAGGATTTATAGCAGAGTAGCAATCACACACTTATTACATCGTTGTCCACAAAGGAACTTAATACAATAATATGGCTTAAGGCCATCTAATAATAACAGCGGAAGGCTTGGAAGATAAGTGAGTCCATCAATTTCATCGGCATCACTGAGTATAGAACCACGACCTAACACCTTACTCGTCGTCTGAAAAGTCTGCAACGTGAAAGTTGCAGCCCGAAAACGGGTCAGCACATGGAATATGCTGGCAATGTAACACATAGAGAGCAATGAAGGAATAAGCCTATACTACATGCATATATGGCTGGTGGTAAAGCTCTATGGTTACATTTTTGCATAAAGCTAGTTTTTCCCTATAACAAAGGAATAATTTTATTTAACTATCATGGTGGTTGTTAAACATTGAGAATGGTTGACAGCATCCTCAATCCCAATTAAAAAGTACTCATCAAAACCCAATAACTTTTATTAGAAGTAACATGTTGAGATTCACATGATTTTCAATTACCGGATACTCAAAACGTCCATAACCGGGGACACGGCTAATCATGATTAGTTTATACACTCTGCAGAGGTTTGCGCACTTTTCCCCACAAGACTCGATCGCCTCCGCTTGGTTCTAGAACTACATGGTGTTTGAGAAACGGATGACCGAGACATAGTCTTTCAGAAGCGCTAGCACCTTACATGTGGGTGTTGGGGAACGTAGTAATTTCAAAAAAATTTCCTACGAACACGCAAGACCATGGTGATGGCATAGCAACGAGAGGGGAGAGTGTCCGTCCACGTACCCTCGTAGACCGAAAGCGGAAGCGTTATAACAACGCTGTTGATGTAGTCGACGTCTTCACGATCCGACCGATCCAAGCACCGAACGCACGACACCTCCGAGTTCGCACACGTTCAGCTCGATGGCGATCCCGGACTCGATCCAGCAAAGTGTCGGGATGAGTTCCGTCAAGACGACGGCGTGGTAGCGATGTTGATGCTCCACCGACGCAGGGCTTCGCCTAAGCTCATGACGATATGACTTCTCCGCGCAGGCTTCGCCTAAGCTCTACGACGATATGACCGAAGTGGAATATGGTGGAAGGGGCACCGACACGGCTAAGGAGCGATCCATAGATCAACTTGTGTGTTCTAGGGTGCCCCCCCCAGATATAAAGGAGCCAAGGGGAGGGGCTGGCCGGCCAAGAGGGGGCGCCGGGGAGTCCTACTCCCTCCGGGAGTAGGATTCCCCTCAATCCTAGTTGGATTAGGATTCCGGAGGAAAAAGAGAGAGGGGGCGGCCCACCTTTCCTAGTCCTAATAGGACTAGGGGAAGGGGCGCCACCTAGGGCTGGCCCTTTCTCCTTTCCACCAAGGCCCACTATGGCCCATGTAGTTCCCGGGGTTCGGTAACCTCCGGTACTCGATAAATTCGATTTCACTCGGAACACTTCCGATGTCCAAATGTAGGCTTCAATATATCAATCTTTATGTCTCGACCATTTGAGACTCCTCGTCATGTCCGTGATCACATCCGGGACTCGAACAACCTTGGTGCATCAATACTTATAAACTCATAATGAACTGTCATCGAAGCGTTAAGCGTGCGGACCCTACGGGTTCGAGAACTATGTAGACATGACCTAGAACCATTCTCGGTCAATAACCAATAGCGGAACCTGGATGCCCATATTGGTTCCTACATATTCTCTGAAGATCTTTATCGGTCAAACCGCATAACGACATCGTTGTTCCCTTTGCCATCGGTATGTTACTTACCCGAGATTCGATCGTCGGTATCAATACCTATTTCAATCTCGTTACGGTAAGTCTCTTTACTCGTTCCGTAATACATCATCTCACAACTAACTCATTAGTTGTAATGCTTGCAAGGCTTAAGTGATGTGTATCACCGAGAAGGCCTAGAGATACCTCTCCGACAATCGGAGTGACAAAACCTAATCTCGAAATCGCCAACCCAACAAGTACCTTTGGAGACACCTGTAGTACTCCTTTATAATCACCCGATTCGTTGTGACGTTTGGTAGTACCAAAGTGTTCCTCCGGTAAACGGAGTTGCATAATCTCATAGTTACAGGAACATGTATAGGTCATGAAGAAAGCATTAGCAACATACTAAGCGATCAAGTGCTAAGCTAACGGAATGGGTCATGTCAATCACATCATTCTCCTAATGATGTGATCCCATTAATCAAATGACAACACATGTCTATGGTTAGGAAACATAACCATCTTGATTAATGAGCTAGTCTTGTAGAGGCATACTAGTGACACTGTTTGTCTATGTATTCACACATGTATTATGTTTCCGGTTAATACAATTCTAGCATGAATAATAAACATTTATCATGATATAAGGAAATAAATAATAACTTTATTATTGCCTCTAGGGCATATTTCCTTCATCTCCCACTTGCACTAGAGTCAATAATCTAGTTCACATCGCCATGTGATTTAACATCAATAGTTCACATCTATATGTGGTTAACACCCATAGTTCACATCGACATGTGACCAACACCCAAAGGGTTTACTAGAGTCATAATCTAGTTCACATCGCTATGTGATTAACACCCAAAGAGTACTAAGGTGTGATCATGTTTTGCTTGTGATATAATTTTAGTCAGCAGGTGCATCACATTCGAGAGAGTAAGTATTTTTGCAAATTTCTATGTCTACAATGCTCTTGCACGGAGCTACTCTAGCTAATTGCTCCCACTTTCAATATGTATCCAGATTGAGACTCGAGTCATCTAGATTAGTGTTAAAACTTTCATCGGCGTAACCCTTTACTTACGAACCTTTTCCACTTCCATAATCAAGAAACATATCCTTATTCTACTAAGGATAATTTTGACCGCCGTCCATTGATCTACTCCTAGATCACTATTGCACTCCCTCGCCAAGCTTAGTGGTAGGGTATGCAATAGATCTGGTACACAGCATGACATACTTTATAGAACCTATGGCTGATGCATAGGGAATGACTTTCATTCTCTTTCTATCTTCTGCCGTGGTCGGGTTTTGAGTCTTACTCAATCTCACACCTTGTAACACAGGCAAGAACTCTTTCTTTGACTGTTCCATTTTGAACTTTTTCAAAACTTTATCAAGGTATGTGCTTTGTGAAAGTCCAATTAAGCGTCTTGATCTATCTCTATAGATCTTGATGCCCAATATGTAAGCAGCTTCACCGAGGTCTTTCATTGAAAAACTCCTTTCAAATACTCCTTTATGCTTTGCAGAATAATTCTACATTATTTCCGATCAACAATATGTCATTCACATATACTTATCAGAAATGCTGTAGTGCTCCCACTCACTTTCTTGTAAATACAGGCTTCTCCAAAAGTCTCAGTATAAAACCATATGCTTTGATCACACTATCAAAGCGTTTATTCCAACTCGAGATGCTTGCACCAGTCCATAGATGGATCATTGGAGCTTATGCATTTTGTTAGCACATTTAGGATTGACAAAACCTTACGGTTGCATCATATACAACTCTTTTTTAAGAAAACCATTAAGGAATGCAGTTTTGACATTCATTTGCCGATTTCATAAAATGTGGCAATTGCTAACATGATTCGGACAGACTTAAGCATCGCTACTGATTGAGAAAATCTCATTGTAGTCAACACCTTGAACTTGTCAAAACCTTTTGCGACAAGTCGAGCTTTGTAGATAGTAACACTACTATCAACATCTGTCTTCCTCTTGAAAATCCATTTATCTACATGGCTTGCGATCATCGAGCAAGTCAATCAAAGTCCATACTTTGTTCTCATACATGGATCCTATCTCAGATTTTATGGCCTCAAGCCATTTCGCTGAATCTGGGCTCATCATCGCTTCCTCATAGTTCGTAGGTTCATCATGGTCTAGTAACATGACTTCCGAACATGATTACCGTACCACTCAGTGCGGATCTTACTCTGGAAGACCTACGAGGTTTGGTAGCAACTTGATCTGAAGTTTCATGATCATCATCATTAACTTCCTTACTAATTGGTGTAGGAATCACGGAACTGATTTCGTGATGAACTACTTTCCAATAAGGGAGAAGGTACAATTACCTCATCAAGTTCTACTTTCCTCCCACTCACTTCTTTCGAGAGAAACTTCTTCTCTAGAAAGGATCCATCTTAGCAACGAATAACTTGCCTTCGGATCTGTGATAGAAGGTGTACCCAATAGTTACCTTTGGGTATTCTATGAAGACGCACTTCTCCGATTTGGGTTCGAGCTTATCGGTTGAAAACTTTTTCACATAAGCATCACAACTCCAAACTTTTAAGAAACGACGACTTAGGTTTATTGTTAAACCATAGTTCATACGGTGTCATCTCAGCGGATTTAGATGGTGCCCTATTAAGCGTGAATGCAGCTGTCTCTAATGCATAACCCCAAAAGCGATATTGGTAAATCGGTAAGAGACATCATTAATCGCACCATATCAAAAATAAAGTACGGTTATGACGTTCGGACACACCATTATGTTATGGTGTTCCATGTGGCGTGAGCTGTGAAACTATTCCACATTGTTTTATATGAATGCCAAACTCGTAACTCAAATATTCTCCTCCACGATCAGATCGTAGAAACTTTATTTTCTTATTACGATGATTCTCCACTTCACTCTGAAATTATTTGAACTTTTCAAATGTTTCAGACTTGTGCTTCATTAAGTAGATATACTCATATCTGCTCAAATCATCTTGTGAAGGTCAGAAAATAACGATACTTGCCGTGAGCTTTAACACTCATCGGACCGCATACATCGGTATGTATTATTTCCAATAAGTCATTTGCTCGCTCCATTGTTCCGGAGAACGAGTCTTTAGTCATCTTGCCCATAAGGCATGGTTCTTAAGCATCAAGTGATTCATAATCAAGTGATTCCAAAATCCCATCAGCATGGAGTTTCTTCATGCGCTTTACACCAATATGACCTAAACGGCGAGTGCCACAAATAAGTTGCACTATCATTATTAACTTTGCATCTTTTGGCATCAATATTATGAATATGTGTATTACTACGATCGAGATCCAACAAACTATTTTTATTGGGTGTATGACCATTGAAGGTTTTATTCATTTAAAGAACAACAATTATTCTTTGACTTTAAATGAATAACCGTTTTGCAATAAACATGATCAAATCATATTCATGCTCAACATAAACACCAAATAACATTTATTTAGGTTTAACACTAATCCCGAAAGTATAGGGAGTGTGCGATGATGATCATATCAATCTTGAACTACTTCCAACACTCATCGTCATTTCCCTTCAACTAGTTTCTGTTCATTCTGCAACTCCGTTTGAGTTACTACTCTTAGCAACTGAATCAGTATCAAATACCGAGGGTTGCTATGAACACTAGTAAAATATACATCAATAATCTGTATATCAAATATACCTTTGTTCACTTTGCCATCCTTCTTATCCGCCAAACACTTGGGGTAGTTCCGCTTCGGTGACCAATTCCATTGTAGCAAAAGCACTTAGTCTCGGGCTTAGGTCCAGACTTGGGCTTCTTCACTCGAGTAGCAACTTGCTTGCCGTTCTTTTGAAGTTCCCTTCTTCCCTTTGCCCTTTTCCTTGAGACTAGTGGTCTTGTCAATCATCAACACTTGATGCTCTTTTCTTGATTTCTACCTTCGTCGATTTCAGCATCACGAAGAGCTTGGGAATTACTTTTGTCATCCCTCACATACTATAGTTCATCACGAAGTTCTACTAACTTAGTGATGGTGACTAGAGAATTCTGTCAATCACTATCTTATCTGGAAGATTAACTCCCACTTGATTCAAGCGATTGAAGTACTCAGACAATCTGAGCATATGCTCACTAGTTGAGCGATTCTCCTCCATCTTTTAGCTATAGAACTTGTTGGAGACTTCATATCTCTCAACTCGGGTATTTGCTTGAAATATTAACTTCAATTCCTGAAACATCTCATATGGTCCATGACGTTCAAAACGTCTTTGAAGTCCCGATTCTAAGCCGTTAAGCATGGTGCACTAAACTATCAAGTAGTCATCATATTGAGCTAGCCAAACGTTCATAACGTCAGATTCGCTCATGCAATAGGTCTGTCACCTAGCGGTGCATTAAGGACATAATTCTTCTGCGCAGCAATGAGGATAAACCTCAGATCACGGATCCAATCCGCATCATTGCTACTAACATTTTTCAACATAATTTTTCTCTAGGAACATATCAAAATAAACATATGAAAGCAACAAACATAGGGAAGCAACAACGCGAGTTATTGATCTACAACATAATTTGCAAAATACTACCAGGACTAAGTACATGATAAATTTAAGTTCAATTAATCATATTACTTAAGAACTTCCACTTAGATAGACATCTCTCTAGTCATCTAAGTGATTGCGTGATCCAAATCAACTAAACCATGTCCGATCATCACGTGAGATGGAGTAGTTTCAATGGTGAACATCACTATGTTGATCATATCTACTATATGATTCACGCTCGACCTTCGGTCTCCGTGTTCGAGGCCATATCTGTTATATGCTAGGCTCGTCAAGTTTAACTTGAGTATTCGCGTGTGCAACTGTTTTGCACCGTTGTAGATGGACGTAGAACTTATCACACCGATCATCACGTGGTGTGCGGGTACTACTGAACTTTGGCAATGGTGCATACTCAGGAGAACACTTCTTGATAATTTTAGTGAGAGATCATCTTATAATGCTACCGTCAATCAAAGCAAGATAAGATGCATAAATGATAAACATCACATGCAATCAATATAAGTGATATGATATGGTCATCATCATCTTGTGCTTGTGATCTCCATCGCCAAGCACCGTCATGATCACCATCGCCATCCGGCGCGCGACACCTTGATCTCCATCGTAGCATCGTTGTCGTCTCGCCAACTATTGCTTCTCGACTATCGCTACTGCTTAGTGATAAAGTAAAGCAATTACATGGCGTTGCATTTCATACAATAAGCGACAACCATATGGCTCCTGCCGATTGCCGATAACTTCGGTTACAAAACATGATCATCTCATACAATAAAATATAGCATCACGTCTTGACCACATCACATCACAACATGCCCTGCAAAAACAAGTTAGGCGTCCTCTACTTTGTTGTTGCAAGTTTTACGTGGCTGCTACGGGCTGAGCAAGAACCGTTCTTACCTACGCATCAAAACCACAGCGATAGTTTGTCAAGTTGGTGCTGTTTTAACCTTCGCAAGGACGGGCGTAGCCACACTCAGTTCAACTAAAGTGAGAGAAAGCGACACCGCCGGTCACCTTTAAGCAACTAGTGCTCAAGCGGTGAAACCAGTCTCGCGTAAGCGTCGCGTAATGTCGGTCCGGGCGCTTCATCTCACAATACCGCCGAACCAAAGTATGACATGCTGGTAAGCGGTATGACTTATATCGCCCACAACTCACTTGTGTTCTACTCGTGCACATGACATCAACGCATAAAACCAGGCTTGGATGCCTTTGTTGGGGAGCGTAGTAATTTCAAAAAAATTCCTCACGAACACGCAAGACCATGGTGATGGCATAACAACGAGAGGGAGAGTGTCCGTCCCGTACCCTCGTGAGACCGAAAGCGGAAGCATTATAACAACGCGGTTGATGTAGTCGTGCGTCTTCACGATCCGACCGATCCAAGCACCGAGCGACGGCACCTCCGAGTTACGCACACGTTCAGCTCGATGGCGATCCCGGACTCGATCCAGCAAAGTGTCGGGATGAGTTCCGTCAAGACGACGGCGTGGTGGCGATGTTGATGCTCCATCGGCGCAGGGCTTCGCCTAAGCTCCATGACGATATGACTTCTCCGGCGCGAGGCTTCGCCTAAGCTCTCTGACGATATGACCGAAGTGGAATATGGTGGAAGGGGCACCGACACGGCTAAGGAACGATCCGTAGATCAACTTGTGTGTTCTAGGGTGCCCCCCCTGTGATATAAAGGAGCCAAGGGGAGGGGCTGGCCGGCCAAGAGGGGGCGCAGGAGTCCTACTCCTCCGGGAGTAGGATTCCCTCCAATCCTAGTTGGATTAGGATTCCGGAGGGGAAAGAGAGAGAGGGGGCGGCCCACCTTTCCTAGTCCTAATAGGACTAGGGAAGGGGGGCGCGCCACCTAGGGCTGGCCCTTTCTCCTTTCCACCAAGGCCCACTATGGCCCATGTAGTTCCCGGGGTTCGGTAACCTCCGGTACTGTAAATTCGATTTCACTCGGAACACTTCCGATGTCCAAATGTAGGCTTCAATATATCAATCTTTATTTCTCGACCATTTGAGACTCCTCGTCATGTCCGTGATCACATCGGGACTCGAACAACCTTCGTGCATCAATACTTATAAACTCATAATGAACTGTCATCGAAGCGTTAAGCGTGCGGACCCTACGGGTTCGAGAACTATGTAGACATGACCTAGAACCATTCTCGGTCAATAACCAATAGCGGAACCTGGATGCCCATATTGGTTCCTACATATTCTCGAAGATCTTTATCGGTCAAACCGCATAACGACATCGTTGTTCCTTTGCCATCGGTATGTTACTTACCGAGATTCGATCGTCGGTATCCAATACCTATTTCAATCTCGTTACGGTAAGTCTCTTTACTCGTTCCGTAATACATCATCTCACAACTAACTCATTAGTTGTAATGCTTGCAAGGCTTAAGTGATGTGTATCACCGAGAAGGCCTAGAGATACCTCTCCGACAATCGGAGTGACAAAACCTAATCTCAAATCGCCAACCCAACAAGTACCTTTGGAGACACCTGTAGTACTCCTTTATAATCACCCGATTCGTTGTGACGTTTGGTAGTACCAAAGTGTTCCTCCGTAGCACGGAGTTGCATAATCTCATAGTTACAGGAACATGTATAGGTCATGAAGAAAGCATTAGCAACATACTAAGCGATCAAGTGCTAAGCTAACGGAATGGGTCATGTCAATCACATCATTCTCCTAATGATGTGATCCCATTAATCAAATGACAACACATGTCTATGGTTAGGAAACATAACCATCTTGATTAATGAGCTAGTCTTGTAGAGGCATACTAGTGACACTCTGTTTGTCTATGTATTCACACATGTATTATGTTTCGGTTAATACAATTCTAGCATGAATAATAAACATTTATCATGATATAAGGAAATAAATAATAACTTTATTATTGCCTCTAGGGCATATTTCCTTGATCTCCCACTTGCACTAGAGTCAATAATCTAGTTCACATCGCCATGTGATTTAACATCAATAGTTCACATCTATATGTGGTTAACACCCATAGTTCACATCGACATGTGACCAACACCCAAAGGGTTTACTAGAGTCGATAATCTAGTTCACATCGCTATGTGATTAACACCCAAAGAGTACTAAGGTGTGATCATGTTTTGCTTGTGATATAATTTTAGTCAACGGGTGCATCACATTCAGAGCAGTAAGTATTTTTGCAAATTTCTATGTCTACAATGCTCTTGCGGAGCTACTCTAGCTAATTGCTCCCACTTTCAATATGTATCCAGATTGAGACTCGAGTCATCTAGATTAGTGTTAAAACTTTCATCGGCGTAACCCTTTACGCAGAACCTTTTCCACTTCCATAATCAAGAAACATATCCTTATTCTACTAAGGATAATTTTGACCGCCGTCCATTGATCTACTCCTAGATCACTATTGCACTCCTCGCCAAGCTTAGTGGTAGGGTATGCAATAGATCAGTACACAACATGACATACTTTATAGAACCTATGGCTGATGCATAGGGAATGACTTTCATTCTCTTTCTATCTTCTGCCGTGGTCGGGTTTTGAGTCTTACTCAATCTCACACCTTGTAACACAGGCAAGAACTCTTTCTTTGACTGTTCCATTTTGAACTTTTTCAAAACTTTATCAAGGTATGTGCTTTGTGAAAGTCCAATTAAGCGTCTTGATCTATCTCTATAGATCTTGATGCCCAATATGTAAGCAGCTTCACCGAGGTCTTTCATTGAAAAACTCCTTTCAAATACTCCTTTATGCTTTGCAGAATAATTCTACATTATTTCCGATCAACAATATGTCATTCACATATACTTCATGGCCATGGCTCCTGCTGAAACATGGGCAGTGCGAAAAGCTTGCTGAAACTGATCCCATGTGACAGTGTCTACGGGGTAAGTGGCTGTAAAATTCTCCCACCATGCTGCTGCGGGTCCTTCAAGCTGATGTGCTGCAAACTTCACTCTTTCACCATCTGTGCATCTTGCAGTGGTCAACTCCCTTCCTATCTTGCGGAGCCAATCATCTGCTACAATCGGCTCGGTGCTACTGGAATACACCGGCGGATTCAGTCTAAGGAAACGAGTCAAGTGGTCCGCAGGTGGTGGTGGTGGTGGGTTGTTATTGTTGTTGTTGTTGTTGTTGCCCTGGTTCTGCACCAATGTTTGAATCAGGGTATTCTGCTGCTGGATCAATTGGGTGATCTCTGGCGGGAAAACGAATCCGGGGTCGCGTCTCGGAGGCATCTGATGGGTTTAGAAAAGATGAGAATTTAGAATAGATTGAGGTCTAAGGGGAATCACTACCCAAATGCACATGAGCAAATGCACACAAAATCACTTCATTCAATCAAACAAGGGCTTACAGCGATCTAACTATCGCAAAGCGTGTACTAAAATGTTTACATGGAGGGAATACTACTAATATGTGGGGGACTTCTACTAATTTGAACCGGTGGAAGACTCCATGATGTCTGCTCCAGCTTCGTCTTCAAAGTCGGGTTCACTTGGATCCGAATCGGTGTCGTCGATGTTGATGTAGTCGCTTGGACAATCGACATACTGGTCTTCATTCCTGAGCGCCAACTTCTTCTTGAGTTCTTCGATCTCGTACTTAAGATCGTTATTGTGTCTCGCCAGAGCTACGATCTCGTCCATGTAGTCCTTGCGTGTAGTCTTTAGTTCTCCTTCCAGTTCGATGATCCTTCCCTTTGCATTCTGCAACTCCAACATATCATTGCACATTTGGTTTTCCTGGCGTCGAATGTGCTGATTTAACTCCTGGATGAAAGCTGCAATGGACCTATCCTTCTTGGTGCTGACTATGTCCCATTTGTCATCTCGGCGTCCGCAAATCTGGTAGATAGTGTCCTTGAGGTCTTCTTGATAAACTTCTCCAATGCGTCCCATGGTGATGTGAGCTGCCATGCTCTTTCCTGGACTCAAGTTGGTGCTTGAAAACACTATCTATAGGCTTGGTGATTGGGGCGAATGTCCTTCCTGGAACGTGAGCTTGAATCTTCCAGCGCTCCTCTTCAGGCAGAGTGGCGTTCAAAGTTCCGGTGAAGCTGGGTAGTCCAATGTTCAGCTACTTGGTAACTTCCTTCAAGTGAAATCCAAAAGGTGTGCCTTCATCTGGTTGGGTGTACTTGATCTTCTCGTCCGTCATCCTAAGAGTAGAAAAGATGAGGAGTTAGAAAATGGGGAGAGAGTAGTGATCTATGGTTTTATCTTAGTGGTCATGTCCTACAGTCAGCGTGTGCTCTGATACCATTCTCTGTAGCGACCAGACCCAAATGGATCAAGTCTCTGTGCTCAGTGTCATCCTGGATCGAGAATCTTGACACCACACAAGACTTGAAGGATTTATAGCAGAGTAGCAATCACACACTTATTACATCGTTGTCCACAAGGGAACTTAATACAATAATATGGCTTAAGGCCATCTAATAATAACAGCGGAAGGCTTGGAAGATAAGTGAGTCCATCAACTCCATCAGCATCACTGAGTATAGAACCACGACCTAACACCTTACTGTAAATAAGAAAAGTCATAGCGTGAAAGTTGCAGCCAAAACGGTCAGACACATGGAATATCTTGGCAATGTAACACATAGAGAGCAATGAAGGAATAAGCCTATACTACATGCATATATGGCTGGTGGTAAAGCTCTATGGTTACATTTTGCATAAAGCTAGTTTTTCCCTATAACAAAGGAATAATTTTATTTAACTATCATGGTGGTTGTTAAACATTGAGAATGGTTGACAGCATCCTCAATCCCAATTAAAAGTACTCATCAAAACCCAATAACTTTTATTAGAAGTAACATGTTGAGATTCACATGATTTTCAATTACGGATACTCAAAACGTCCATAACCGGGACACGGCTAATCATGATTAGTTTATACACTCTGCAGAGGTTTGCGCACTTTTCCCCACAAGACTCGATCGCCTCCGCTTGGTTCTAACACTACATGGTGTTTGAGAAGCGGATGACCGAGACATAGTCTTTCGAAGGCTTAGCACCTTACATGTGGGTAGACCGTACCAACCTACATCCCCTACATCAGCTAGCCTACCCGTAAGAGTTCGCACAACTTAGTCAACTCGCCAGATCCCATAATTGGCTTGTGGCTGCACACGGAAGTTTCAGTTTGAATAACCTTATGATCCCTTAGAGCACGGGTGGCGGTCCGAAGAAATACTGAGCAAGTCTGATAGAAACCAGGTGCCTCAATCCACCCGGATGTGTGTTTAGGTTGCCACCTTAGATAAACCATTAATTAACAATCTCACATCTGTCATGGATATTCACTCACCCAATCCACGTCTACTAGCATAGCATGGCATAACAAGCAAGCGAGAAGTAACTCCCAAGGTTTCATAAGTAAACAGTAATAGGTACTACCTCAATCTACTTCCCAATCCCACAATTTAATTAGATCCTAAACATGCAAGGGTTTGAGGTTTGATCTAATGCATAAAAACTGGGTAGTAGAAAAGGTATGATCAAGTGTTACTTGCCTTGCGATGATCCATGAGACCTAGAGATTCGAAGTAACAAGCGGCGCACTCCGGGTGATCTAACGCAGACAAACAACAAGCATACAATAAGTACTCATCTAATGCACGGGGAAATCTCGAATAAAAGATCTAACCAGAGAGTTCAACTTAAGAACCCTGGTTGCAAAAGAATCGAATCAAATAAAGCATCGAAGGTCGAAACTCGAGAGAGAACGACTCGGTTTAGCAATCTGAAACTAAGTCAAAATTTTACAGTAGCAAAACTCTGTGTAAGTAGGTTAGTCGGAACGGCGGTTTCTCCAGGCGCTTGAATCACCTGATTCCGATAAACGAGCGAGAAAATAAACAGATTTGAAAATCGAATCGGAAATCGAAATCAGAAAAATAACGGATTAAATCCGATTAAAAGAAAACGACGAACAGATTAAACAGCGGACGTTCGTTAACAGAACTAATCCAACGAACACGTTCATTGAAACGAACGGTTCGGTGAACGTTCACTAAATAAGAAAACCGAAAAATAAAATAAACCAATCTAGGTTTTTGAAAAAAAACCGAACGTCATGAAAAACCGGATCGGGTTTTCTAAAAACCGGACCGGGGGTAGTGGCGGCTACCTCCGGTGGCTCGCCGGTGGGCTCCGACCTCGGCGAGGTGGTGGCGTGGTCGAGGCGAGGGCGGTGAGGTCGGCGGGTGGCGGGTGGCAACGCGTCGGCGGCGGCGGCGGCTCGGGCGGCAAGGGCTCGGGAGGGCGGCGGCGGGATGAGGAGAGGGGGGGTGGCGGGGTTATATAGGGGGGTGCCTTGGGGAGGGGCAAGCTAGGCTAGGGGGGGGGCGGCGGCGGTCTCGAGCCGGACACGGCGGGCGGCGGGCGGCGTTGCGGCGGGACTCTCTGCCAGGGGAGGGGGAGATGGGGCGGCGGCGGGCCAGTGGGCCTTAGCCCAGCAGGGCGCGTGTTTTTTTTTTAAAACAAAACTAAACGATAATAAAATCAAACGAACTCCAAATTTAATAAAATTTATTTTCCCCGACTCCTAAAAATGAGTCGAACAAAATGAACTTTAAAAACGGGGCAGATATGCATATTTTTTTTAAATGCTCATTTTTGCCTAAAGCAAATAAATCCTCAAAACCAAAATTTGATTTATTTATAATATCTTCATTTTTCCAAAATGTTGGGAAAGTCATATTATTCCCTCTCTTAAATTTTTATATCGGAAAAACTTTATGAAGATAATTAAATAAATCCAAATGGTCCTATTTTCAAAATTTGAGAAATCTCAAATATGAAAATAATGAAATCTCCAACTCTCTCCGAGGGTCCTTGAGTTGCGTGAAATTTTCTAGGATCGGAAAAAATGCGAGAAAATATGATATGCATGATGACCTAATGTATAACATTCAAAATTGAAAATTTGGGATGTTACAAACCTACACCCTTAAGATGAATCTCGCCCTCGAGATTCGGGTTGGCTAGAAAATAGGTGAGGTGGTCCTTAAGCAAAACTTCCTCTCTTTCCCGGTGGCTTCATCTTGATGTGGTGGCTCCATTGAACTTTGCAAAACTTGATAACCTTGCTGCGGGTAACTCTGCTAGCATAATCGAGAATCTTAACGGTTTTTCCTCATATGTTAAATCATCCTTCAACTGAATTGCTTCCGGTGGCTTTGTGTCTCTTAACGGTACCTCTGCTATCTCGGGTGACATTTCTTCAATCGAGAAACGTGGAATACATCATGAACTCTGACAGTTCTTCCGCAATTCCAACTTATAAGAAACTTCTCCCATGCGTTGCAAAATCTTATATGGTCCAACGAAGCGTGGGGCTAACTTTCCTTTAACTCCAAAACGCTTAACTCCTCAAGCGGGGATACTCTAAGATATACTCGGTCTCCAACTTCATACTCAATCGCTGCGCTTTGAATCGGCATAGCTCTTTTGTCTGGACTGGGCTACCTTGAGCCTGTCTCGAATCAGTTTAACCTTCTGCTCAGACTCCTTAATCAAATCTGGTCCAAACAACTGACGATCTCCAGTTTCGTCCCATGACAACGGTGTCCTGCACCTTCTTCCATACAGAGCCTCAAAATGTGCCATCTTCAAGCTGGTTTGGTAACTGTTGTTGTAGGAAAATTCTGCATACGGCAAATTATCATCCCAACTAGATCCATAATCTAGTACACAAGCTCTCAGCATATCCTCCAAAATCTGATTGACTCTCTCAGTCTGTCCATCGGTCTGTGGGTGGAAAGCTGTACTGAACTCCAGTCTAGTTCCCAATGTCTCGTGCAACTGGTTCCAAAATTTTGAGGTAAACTGGGTTCCTCTATCCGATATGATGCTCCTCGGAACTCCGTGTAAACACACAATTCTGGTCATGTATATCTTTGCCAACTTAGCACTGCTATAGGTAGTCTTGACTGGAATGAAATGAGCTACCTTCGTCAAGCGGTCGACTATGACCCAAATCGAGTCATAACCTGAACGAGTCTTTGGCAAACCTGTGATGAAATCCATGCCTAGTTTATCCCACTTCCATTCGGGTATCGGCAATGGTTGTAACAATCCTGCTGGCTTCTGATGCTCTGCTTTTACTTTCTGACATACATCGCAAACTGCTACATACTCCGCAATATCCTTCTTCATTCCGGTCCACCAGAAAGTATTCTTCAAATCCAATTACATCTTGGTATTTCCTGGGTGAATCGAATAGGGTGAATCATGAGCTTCTTGTAAAATCAACTTCCTGATCTCTGGGTTATTGGGCACATAAACACGGTCTTCAAACCATAGGGTATCGTGCTCATCCTCACGAAATCCTTTAGCTTTTCCTTTGCTCATTTTCTCCTTTATAGAGGCAACTTCCTTATCTGCCTTTTGGGCTTCTCTTGATTTTGTCCATCAGTGTTGACTGAATCTCCAATGCTGCTACATAGCCTCTCGGAACTATTTCCAAACATAGCTCTCGAAGGTCCTCGGCTAACTCATTGGGTATCCCTCCCATCATTAGGGTATTGGCGTGGCTCTTACGGCTCAATGCGTCTGCTCGACATTAGCCTTTTCGGGTGATAATGCAATCTCATATCATAATCCTTGATAAGCTCTAACCATCTCCTCTATCCGAGATTCAGTTCTGTTGTGTGAAGATGTACTTCAAACTCTTGTGATCCGTATATACTTCACAATGATTTCCAATGAGAAAATGTCTCCATGTCTTCAAGGCATGCACAACGGCTGCTAACTCCAAATCATGTGTGGCATAATTCAACTCATGGGGCTTAAGTTGTCGTGAAGCATCTGAAACAACTCTTCCTTCCTGCATAAGCACTGCTCCAAGTCCTCGGCGTGAAGCGCCGCAATACACCTCATAATCCTTGGTTTGATCTCGCAATATCAAACTGGTGAGGTAACCAATCTTTTCTTCAACTCCTGAAAACTTGCCTCACAGTCCTCGGTCCATATGAATTTGTTATCCTTCTTCAACAATTCTGTCATAGGCTTAGCAATCCTTGAGAAATTCTCAATGAATCTTGGTAGTATCCTGCGAGTCCAAGGAAACTCGAATCTCTCCAAGCTGTCGTTGGTGCTTCCCATTTGGTTACGGTCTCAACCTTTGTGGGGTCAACTTCTATTCCTTCTCCGGATATAACATGCCCAGAAATCCAACTTCCTTTAGCCAAAACTCACATTTGCTGAACTTGGCATACAACCGGTGTTCCTCGGTTTCTCCAAAACCAATCGCAAATGTTCCTTGTGTTCCTCTTCATTCTTCAAGAAAATCAAAATGTCATCAATGAACACCACGACGAACTTATCCAAAAACTCCATAAACACTTTGTTCATCAGGTTCATGAAATAGGCTGGTGCGTTAGTCAGTCCAAATGACATAACGGTATACTCGTACAGTCCATATCTCGTGGTAAATGCTGTCTTGGGTATGTCTTGCTCCCGAATCTTCAACTGATGGTACCCTGATCGTAAATCGATCTTGGAAAACACCTTAGCTCCTTGCAAACGATCAAATAGATCATTTATCATTGGCAGTGGGTACTTGTTCTTGATTGTTACTTCATTCAATCCACGATAATCAACAACCATTCTTAACGATCCATCCTTCTTCTCCACTAACAAAACGGGTGATCCCCAAGGTGAAGAACTTGGGCGTATAAAACCTTTATCCAATAGTTCCTTAATCTGTTTCTTGATTTCTGCCAAATCCTGTGCAGGCATCCTATATGGTCGCTTCGATATCGGGCCTGTTCCTGGCAACAGCTCGATCAAAAACTCAATGTCTCTATCCGGTGGCATTCCCGCAACTCTTAGGAAATACATCAGAAAATCCTTCACCACCGGTACTTCTTCCCGCACCACTCGATAAGAAATTAACTTGTGCTCTCCTCGGCTCGTGCCGTGATACATACTTGATCCTTCTTCCTTCTGGTGTGGTGAGCAAAATTGACTTTGTGGTGCAATCTATGTTTCCTCCATACCTTGATAACCAATCCATTCCTAATATCACATCCAATCCTTGGGATTCCGAACTATCGGTCCGAGGGGAAAACATAGTGTCCAATCCTTAATGGCGTCGATCACACCATTTACTAGCCATGTATTACGCTCGGGTGAGGTTACTAGCATGGGTGACCTAAGGGCTTGGGTTGGTAACTTGTACTTATCCACAAATCCCCTTGATATGTATGAATGCGATGCACCAGTATCGAAAAGAACAACTGCAGTAAATGACTTAACCAAGAACTTACCGATTACTGCATCGGGCTGATCTTAAACCTCCTCCACATCAATGTGGTTCACCTGTCCCCTGTTGAAAGGGTTGGGCTTCTTTCCAGAGCTTCCATTGCCATTTCCATTCGTATACGGACAGTCATTGGCATAATGCCCAGTCTTGCGGCACTTAAAGCAAGTAATATGACTCAGGTCTACCTTGGATGGTGTTGACGGGTTGGTGCGGTTCTGTCCATTGCTTCCTCCATTCCCGTTCCCATTCTTAGTTCCATTATGGTTGTGCGAATTACCTCCTCCATGGGTATGCTGAAACTGAATTCTGATTTAGGGGTATAACGAGGCTTCTTTGGGCTCGAGTTATACTTCCCTGTCCATACTTCCGCTATGCAGTTCTCAATTCTGCTGTTTTCCTTCAATCATGAGGCTCGGTCTACCAACTCCCGGTAGTTGTTGAAACTTGCTACCATCAACGACATCTGAACTCATCATTCAGTCCTTCTAGAAACTTTTCTGCTTAGCAGATCTCGTGTAACGTCATCCGGGGCATAACGTGCTAATTTACTAAAGTCATCCACATCGCCAACATCCTTCCTCCTTGGCGTAAATTGCGAAACTCACGCTTCTTCATGGCCATGGCTCCTGCTGAAACATGGGCGGTCGAAAAGCTTCTCAAACTCGATCCCATGTGGCGGTGTTCACGGGTAAGTGGCTGTAAAATTCTCCCACCATCTTTGCTGCGGGTCCTTCAAGCTGATGTCTGCAAACTTCACTCTTTCACCATCTGTGCATCTTGCGTGGTCAACTCCTTCCTATCTTGCGGAGCCAATCATCTGCTACAATCGGCTCGGTGCTCTTTGGAATACACCGCGGATTCAGTCTAAGGAAACGAGTCAAGTGGTCCGCAGGTGGTGGTGGTGGTGGGTTGTTATTGTTGTTGTTGTTGTTGTTGCCCTGGTTCTGCACCAATGTTTGAATCAGGGTATTCTGCTGCTGGATCAATTGGGTGATCTCTGGCGGGAAAACGAATCCGGGGTCGCGTCTCGGAGGCATCTGATGGGTTTAGAAAAGATGAGAATTTAGAATAGATTGAGGTCTAAGGGGAATCACTACCCAAATGCACATGAGCAAATGCACACAAAATCACTTCATTCAATCAAACAAGGGCTTACAGCGATCTAACTATCGCAAAGTGCGTGTACTAAAATGTTTACATGGAGGGAATACTACTAATATGTGGGGGACTTCTACTAATTTGAACCGGTGGAAGACTCCATGATGTCTGCTCCAGCTTCGTCTTCAAAGTCGGGTTCACTTGGATCCGAATCGGTGTCGTCGATGTTGATGTAGTCGCTTGGACAATCGACATACTGGTCTTCATTCCTGAGCGCCAACTTCTTCTTGAGTTCTTCGATCTCGTACTTAAGATCGTTATTGTGTCTCGCCAGAGCTACGATCTCGTCCATGTAGTCCTTGCGTGTAGTCTTTAGTTCTCCTTCCAGTTCGATGATCCTTCCTTTGCATTCTCGCAACTCCAACATATCATTGCACATTTGGTTTTCTGGCGTCGAATGTGCTGATTTAACTCTGGATGAAAGCTGCAATGGACCTATCCTTCTTGGTGCTGACTATGTCCCATTTGTCATCTCGGCGTCCGCAAATCTGGTAGATAGTGTCCTTGAGGTCTTCTTGATAAACTTCTCCAATGCGTCCCATGGTGATGTGAGCTGCCATGCTCTTCCTGCACTCAAGTTGGTGCAATGAAAACACTATCTATAGGCTTGGTGATTGGGGCGAATGTCCTTCTGGGCGTGAGCTTGAATCTTCCAGCGCTCCTCTTGAGCAGAGTGGCGTTCAAAGTTCGGTGAAGTGGGTAGTCCAATGTTCAGCTACTTGGTAACTTCCTTCAAGTGAAATCCAAAAGGTGTGCCTTCATCTGGTTGGGTGTACTTGATCTTCTCGTCCGTCATCCTAAGAGTAGAAAAGATGAGGAGTTAGAAAATGGGAGAGAGTAGTGATCTATGGTTTTATCTTAGTGGTCATGTCCTCTGATCGGCGTGTGCTCGATACCATTCTCTGTGAGCGACCGGACCCAAATGGATCAAGTCTCGTGCTCGGTGTCATCCCTGGATCGAGAATCGACACACCAAGATACTTCAAGGATTTATAGCGAGTAGCAATCACACACTTATTACATCGTTGTCCACAAGGGAACTTAATACAATAATATGGCTTAAGGCCATCTAATAATAACAGCGGAAGGCTTGGAAGATAAGTGAGTCCATCAACTCCATCAGCATCACCGAGTATAGAACCACGACCTAACACCTTACTGTCGTTCAAAAGTCTGCAACGTGAAAGTTGCAGCCCAAAACGGTCAACACATGGAATATCTTGGCAATGTAACACATAGAGAGCAATGAAGGAATAAGCCTATACTACATGCATATATGGCTGGTGGTAAAGCTCTATGGTTACATTTTGCATAAAGCTAGTTTTCCCTATAACAAAGGAATAATTTTATTTAACTATCATGGTGGTTGTTAAACATTGAGAATGGTTGACAGATCCTCAATCCCAATTAAAAGTACTCATCAAAACCCAATAACTTTTATTAGAAGTAACATGTTGAGATTCACATGATTTTCAATTACCGGATACTCAAAACGTCCATAACCGGGGACACGGCTAATCATGATTAGTTTATACACTCTGCAGAGGTTTGCGCACTTTTCCCCACAAGACTCGATCGCCTCCGCTTGGTTCTAACACTACATGGTGTTTGAGAAACGGATGACCGAGACATAGTCTTTCAGAAGCGCTAGCACCTTACATGTGGGTAGACCGTACCAACCTACATCCCCTACATCAGCTAGCCTACCCGTAAGAGTTCGCACAACTTAGTCAACTACGCCAGATCCCATAATTGGCTTGTGGCTGCACACGGAAGTTTCCAGTTTGAATAACCTTATGATCCCTTAGAGCCTGGGTGGCGGTCCGAAGAAATACAGCAAGTCTGATAGAAACCAGGTGCCTCAATCCACCCAGATGTGTGTTTAGGTTGCCACCTTAGATAAACCATTAATTAACAATCTCACATCTGTCATGGATATTCACTCACCCAATCCACGCCTACTAGCATAGCATGGCATAACAAGCAAACGAGAAGTAACTCCCAAGGTTTCATAAGTAAACAGGTAATAGGTACTACCTCAATCTACTTCCCAATCCCACAATTTAATTAGATCCTAAACATGCAAGGGTTTGAGGGTTTGATCTAATGCATAAAAACTGGGTAGTAGAAAAGGTATGATCAAGTGTTACTTGCCTTGCTGATGATCCGCGAGACCTAGAGATTCGAAGTAACAAGCGGCGCACTCCGGGTGATCTAACGCAGACAAACAACAAGCATACAATAAGTCATCTAATGCACAAGGAAATCTCGAATAAAAGATCTAACCAGAGAGTTCAACTTAAGAACCCTGGTTGCAAAAGAATCGAATCAAATAAAGCATCGAAGGTCGAAACTCGAGAGAGAACGACTCGGTTTAGCAATCTGAAACTAAGTCAAAATTTTACAGTAGCAAAACTCTGTGTAAGTAGGTTAGTAGGAACGGCGGTTTCATAACGAAACTCCAGGCGCTTGAATCACCTGATTCCGATAAACGAGCGAGAAAATAAACAGATTTGAAAATCGAATCGGAAATCGAAATCAGAAAAATAACGGATTAAATCCGATTAAAAGAAAACGACGAACAGATTAAACAGCGGACGTTCATTAACAGAACTAATCCAACGAACACGTTCATTGAAACGAACGGTTCGTTCACTAAATAAGAGAACCGAAAAATAAAAATAAACCAATCTAGGTTTTTGAAAAAAAACCGAACGTCGCGAGAAAAACCGGATCGGGTTTTCTAAAAAACCGGACCGGGGGTAGTGGCGGCTACCTCCGTGGCTCGCCCGTGGGCTCCGACCTCCGTGGGGTGGCGGCGGGTCGGGCGAGGGGCGGTGAGGTGGCGGGTGGCGGGTGGCGACGCAAGGGCGGCGCGGCGGCGACAAAGCGGCGGGGCGGCGGCTCCGGAGGCGGCGGCTCGGGTGAGGGCGGGCGGCGGGATGAGGAGAGGGGGGGTGGGGGTTATATAGGAGGGGGTGCCTTGGGGAGGGGGCAAGCTGGGGGCGGTCCGAGCGGACACGGGCGCGGGGCGGGCGGCGGCGGCGGACTCCTCCAGAGAGGAGGGGGAGATGGATGGGGGCGGCGGCATTGGCCGGGTGGGCCTTAGCCAAAGGCGCGGCGTGGGGGTTTTTTTGAAACAAAACTAAACGATAATAAAATCAAACGAACTCCAAATTTAATAAAATTTATTTTCCCCGACTCCTAAAAATGAGTCGAACAAAATGAACTTTAAAAACGGGGCAGATATGCATATTTTTTTTAAAATGCTCATTTTTGCCTAAAGCAAATAAATCCTCAAAACCAAAATTTGATTTATTTATAATATCTTCATTTTTCCAAAATGTTGGGAAAGTCATATTATTCCCTCTCTTAAATTTTTATATCGGAAAAACTTTATGAAGATAATTAAATAAATCCAAATGATCCTATTTTCAAAATTTGAGAAATCTCAAATATGAAAATAATGAAATCTCCAACTCTCTCCGAGGGTCCTTGAGTTGCGTGAAATTTTCTAGGATCGAAAAAAATGCGAGAAAATATGATATGCATGATGACCTAATGTATAACATTCCAAATTGAAAATTTGGGATGTTACGCATAGATATTTTCATTTGTAGCGAACTACTCCCTTCGTTCCATAATATAAAATCTTACTATTGTTGGGGAACGCAGTAATTTCAAAAAATTTCCTACGATCACGCAAAATCTATCTAGGTGATGCATAGCAACGAGAGGGGAGAGTGTTGTCTACGTACCCTCGTAGACCGAAAGCGGAAGTGTTATGACAACGCGGTTGATGTAGTCGTACGTCTTCGTGATCCGACCGATCCTAGCACCGAACGTACGACACCTCCGCGATCTGCACACATTCAGCTTGGTGACGTCCCACGAACTCTAGATCCAGCTGAGGTCGAGGGAGAGTTTCGTCAGCACGACGGAGTGATGACGGTGTTGATGAAGTTACCGACGCAGGGCTTCGCCTAAGCACTACAACGATATGACCGAGGTGGAAATTCGTGGATGGGGGGGGGGGCACCGCACACGACTAAACAATCAACTTGTGTGTCTATGGGGTGCCCCCATCCCCCATATATAAAGGAGTGGAGGAGGGGAGGGCCGGCCCTCTCTATGGCGCGCCCCAAGGGGGATTCCTACTCCTAGTAGGAGTAGGTTTCCCTCCTTCCCTAGTTGTAGTAGGAGAGGAAGGAAGAGGGAGAGGGAGAGAAGGAAAGGGGCCCGGCCCCCCACCCCAATTCGGATTGGGCTTGGGGGACGAGCCCTCCACCTGGCCGCCTCCTCCTCTCTTCCACTAAGGCCCATTAAGGCCCATTGACTCCCCGGGGGGTTCCGGTAACCTCCCGGTACTCCGAGAAATGCCCGAACTCATCCGAAACCATTCCGGTGTCCAAACATAGCCTTCCAATATATCGATCTTTATGTCTCGACCATTTCGAGACTCCTCGTCATGTCCGTGACCACATTCGGGACTCCGAACAACCTTCGGTACATCAAAACACATAAACTCATAATATCGATCATCATCGAACTTTAAGCGTGCGGACCCAACGGGTTCAAGAACTATGTAGACATGACCGAGACTCACTTCCGGTCAATAACCAATAATGGAACCTGGATGCTCATATTGCTTCCTACATATTCTACGAAGATCTTTATCGGTCAAACCGCATATCAACATACGTTGTTCCCTTTGTCATTGGTATGTTACTTGCCCGAGATTCGATTGTTGTTATCTCAATACCTAGTTCAATCTCGTTACTGGCAAGTCTCTTTACTCGTTTCGTAATGCATCATCCCGTGATTATCTCATTAGTCACATTGCTTGCAAGGCTTATAGTGATGTGCATTACCGAGAGGGCCCAGAGATACCTCTCCGAAACACGGAGTGAAAAATCCTAATCTTGATCTATGCCAACCCAAAAAACACCATTGGAGACACCTGTAGAGCATATTTATAATCACCCAGTTACGTTGTGACGTTTGATAGCACACTAAGTGTTCCTCTGGTATTCGGGAGTTGCATAATCTCATAGTCATTGGAACATGTATAAGTTATGAAGAAAGCAATAGCAACAAACTAAACGATCAAAGTACTAAGCTAACGGATGGGTCATGTCAATCACATCATTCTCTAATGATGTGATCCCGTTCATCAAATGACAACTCATGTCAATGGCTAGGAAACTTAACCATCTTTGATCAACGAGCTAGTCAAGTAGAGGCATACTAGTGACACTCTGTTTGTCTATGTATTCACACATGTACTAATTTTCCTGTTAATACAATTATAGCATGAATAATAAACATTTATCATGATATACGGAAATATAAATAACAACTTTATTATTGCCTCTAGGGCATATTTCCTTCAGTCTCCCACTTGCACTAGAGTCAATAATCTAGATTACATTGTAATGATTCTAACACCCATGGAGTCTTGGTGCTGATCATGTTTTGCTCGTGAGAGAGGCTTAGTCAACGGGTCTGCAACATTCAGATCCGTATGTATCTTGCAAATCTCTATGTCCCCTTCCGACACTTGATGACGGATGGAATTGAAGCGTCTCTTGATGTGCTTGGTTCTCTTGTGAAATCTGGATTCCTTCGCCAAGGCAATTGCTCCAATATTGGCACAAAATATTTTCATTGGACCCGATGCACTAGGTATGACACCTAGATCGGATATGAACTCCTTCATCCAGACTCCTTCTGCTTAGAACTGCACCAACTGACAGCTCCACCGTTCAATATAAACACGTATCTGGTTTGCGACTTAGAGTCATCCGGATCAGTGTCAAAGCTTGCATCGACGTAACCATTTACAATGAGCTCTTTGTCATCTCCATAAACGAGAGACATATCCTTAGTCCTTTTCAGGTATTTCAGGATGTTCTTGACCGTTGTCCAGTGATCCACTCCTGGATTACTTTGGTACCTCCCTACTATACTTATAGCAAGGCACACACCAGGTCTGGTACACAACATTGCATACATGATAAAACATATGGCTGAAGCATAGGGAATGACTTTCATTTTCTCTCTATCTTCTGAAGTGGTCGGGAATTGAGTCTCACTCAACTTCACACCTTGTAACATAGGAAATAACCCTTTCTTTGACTGGTCCATTTTGAACTTCTTCAAAATCTTATCAAGGTATGTTCTTTGTGAAAGTCCAATTAAGCGTCTTGATCTATCTCTATAGATCTAGATAAGCAGCTTCACCGAGGTCTTTCATTGAAAAACTTTTATTCAAGTATCCTTTTATGCTATCCAGAAATTCTATATCATTTCCAACTAACAATATGTCATCCACATATAATATTAGAAATGCTACAGAGCTCCCACTCACTTTCTTGTAAATACATGCTTCTCCAAAAGTCTGTATAAAACCATATGCTTTGATCACACTATCAAAATGTTTATTCCAACTCCGAGAGGCTTGCACCAGTCCATAAATGGATCGCTGGAGCTTGCACACTTTGTTAGCATTCTTTGGATCGACAAAACCTTCTGGTTGCGTCATATACAACTTTTCTTCCAGAAATCCATTTAGGAATGCAGTTTTGACATCCATTTGCCAAATTTCAGAATCATAAAATGCGGCAATTGCTAACATGATTTGGACAGACTTAAGCATTGCTACGGGTGAGAAAGTCTCATCATAGTCAACTCCTTGAACTTGTAGAAAACCTTTCACAACAAGTCAAGCTCTGCAGATAGTAACATTACCGTCAGCGTTAGTCTTCTTCTTGAAGATCCATTTATTCTCGATGGCTTGCCGATCATCGGGCAAGTCAACCAAAGTCCACACTTTGTTCTCATACATGGATCCCATCTCAGATTTCATGGCCTCAAGCCATTTTGCGAAATTTGGGCTCATCATCGCTTCCTCATAGTTCGTAGGTTCGTTATGGTCTAGTAACATGACATCTAGAACAGGATTACCGTACCACTCTGGTGCGGATCTAATTCTGGTTGACCTACAAGGTTCAGTAGTAACTTGATCTGAAGTTTCATGATCACTATCATTAGCTTCCTCACTAATTGGTGTCAGAATCACTGGAACTGATTTCTATGATGAACTACTTTCCAATTCGGGAGAAGGTACAATTACCTCATCAAGTTCTACATTCCTCCCACTAACTTCTTCGAGAGAAACTCCTTCTCTAGAAAGGATCCATTCTTAACAACGAATATCTTGACTTTGGATCTGTGATAGAAGGTGTACCCAACAGTCTCCTTTGGGTATCCTGTGAAGACACATTTCTCCGATTCGGGTTCGAGCTGATCAGGTTGGAGCTTTTTCACATAAGCATCGCAGCCCCAAACTTTCAGAAACGACAACTTGGGTTTCTTGCCAAACTACAGTTCATAAGGTGCCGTCTCAACGGATTTAGATGGTGCCCTATTGAACATGAATGCAGCCGTCCCTAAAGCATAACCCCAAAACGATAGCGGTAAATCAGTAAGAGACATCCTAGATCGCACCATATCTAATAAAGTGTGGTTACGACGTTCGGACACACCATTACGCAGTGGTGTTCCAGGTGGCGCAAGTGAAGGAAATATGCCCTAGAGGCAATAATAAAGTTATTATTTATTTCCTTATTTCATGATAAATGTTTATTATTCATGCTAGAATTGTATTAACCGGAAACATAATACATGTGTGAATACATAGACAAACATATAGTCACTAGTATGCCTCTACTTGACTAGCTCATTAATCAAAGATGGTTATGTTTCCTAACCATAGACATGTGTTGTTATTTGATTAATGGGATCACATCATTAGGAGAATGATGTGATTGACATGACCCATTCCGTTAGCCTAGCACTTGATCGTTTAGTATATTGCTATTGCTTTCTTCATGACTTATACATGTTCCTATAACTATGAGATTATGCAACTCCTGTTTACGGAGGAACACTTTGGTACTACCAAACGTCACAACGAACTGGGTGATTATAAAGGAGTACTACAGGTGTATCCAAAGGTACATGTTGGGTTGGCGTATTTCGAGATTAGGTTTTGTCACTCCGATTGTCGGAGAGGTATCTCTGGGCCCTCTCGGTAATACACATCACATAAAGCCTTGCAAGCATTGCAACTAATAAGTTAGTTACGAGATGATGTATTACGGAACGAGTAAAGAGACTTGCCGGTAACGAGATCGAACTAGGTATTGGATACCGACGATCGAATCTCGGGCAAGTAACATACCAATGACAAAGGGAACAACGTATGTCATTATGCGGTTTGACCGATAAAGATCTTCGTAGAATATGTAGGAACCAATATGGGCATCCAGGTTCCGCTATTGGTTATTGACCGAGAATAGTTCTAGGTCATGTCTACATAGTTCTCGAACCCGTAGGGTCCGCACGCTTAACGTTACGATGACAGTTTATTATGAGTTTATAAGTTTTGATGCACGAAGTTGGTTCGAGTCCCGGATGTGATCACGGACATGACGAGGAGTCTCGAAATGGTCGAGACATAAAGATTGATATATTGGAAGCCTATATTTGGATATCGGAATGGTTCCGGGTGAAATCGGGACTTTACCGGAACACTTGGGGGTTACCGGAACCCTTCCGGGGGATAATGGGCCTTAGTGGGCCATGAGGGAGAAGAGGAGGGCCGGCCAGGGCAGGCCGCGCGCCCCCTCCCCCCTAGTCCGAATAGGACAAGGAGAGGGGGGGCGGCGCCCCCTTCCTCTTTCCCGTCCCCCCTTTCCTTCTCCAACAAGGCAAGAGGGGGGAGTCCTACTCCCGGTGGGAGTAGGACTCCTCCAGGCGCACCCCTTGGGGGCCGGCCGCACCTCCCCCTCCCTCCTTTATATACGGGGGCAGGGGGCACCCCATGGGACACAAGTTGATCTACGGATCGTTCCTTAGCCGTGTGCGGTCCCTCCCTCCACTATATTCCACCTCGGTCATATCGTCGCGGAGTTTAGGCGAAGCCCTGCGCCGGTAGAGCATCATCATCGTCACCACGCCGTCGGTTGACGGAACTCATCCCGACACTTTGCTGGATCGAGTCCGGGATCGCCATCGAGCTGAACGTGTGCTGAACTCGGAGGTGCCGTGACGCTCGGTACTTGGATCGGTCGGATCGTGAAGACGTCGACTACATCAACCGCGTTGTCATAACGCTTCGCTTATGGTCTACGAGGGTGCGTGGACATACACTCTCCCTCTTGTTGCTATACCATCACCATGATCTTGCGTGTGCGAGGAAAATTTTGAAATTACTACGTTCCCCAACAAGTGGCATCCGAGCCAGGTTTTATGCGTTGATGTTATATGCACGAGTAGAACACAAGTGAGTTGTGGGCGATACAAGTCATACCGCTTACCAGCATGTCATACTTTGGTTGGCGGTATTGTGAGATGAAGCGGCCCGGACCGACATTACGCAGACGCTTACGCGAGACTGGTTTCACCGCCGAGCACTCGTTGCTTAAAGGTGGTGGCGGGTGTCTGTCTCTCTCACCTTAGTTGAACCGAGTGTGGCTCGCCCGGTCCTTGCGAAGGTTAAAACAACACCAACTTGACAAACTATCGTTGTGGTTTTGATGCGTAGGTAAGAACGGTTCTTGCTCAGCCCGTAGCAGCCACGTAAAACTTGCAACAACAAAGTAGAGGACGTCTAACTTGTTTTTGCAGGGCATGTTGTGATGTGATATGGTCAAGACGTGATGCTATATTTTATTGTATGAGATGATCATGTTTTGTAACCGAGTTATCGGCAATGGCGAGAGCCATATGGTTGTCGCTTTATTGTATGAAATGCAAACGCCATGTAATTGCTTTACTTTATCACTAAGCGGTAGCGATAGTCGTAGAAGCAATAGTTGGCGAGACGACAACGATGCTACGATGGAGATCAAGGTGTCGCACCGGTGACGATGGTGATCACGACGGTGCTTCGGAGATGGAGATCACAAGCACAAGATGATGATGGCCATATCATATCACTTATATTGATTGCATGTGATTTTTATCCTTTATGCATCTTATCTTGCTTTGATTGATGGTAGCATTATAAGATGATCTCTCACTAAATATCAAGGAGTGTTCTCCTGAGTATGCACCGCTGCGAAAGTTCTTCGTCTTTGAGACACCACGTGATGATCGGGTGTGATAGGCTCTACGTTCAAATACAACGGTGCAAAACAGTTGCACACGCGAATACTCAGGTCAAACTTGACGAGCCTAGCATATCAGATATGGCCTCGAACACGGAGACCGAAAGGTCGGCGTGAATCATATAGTAGATATGATCAACATAGTGATGTTCACCATTGAAACTACTCCATCTCACGTGATGATCGGACATGGTTTAGTTGATATGGATCACGTGATCACTTAGAAGATTAGAGGATGTCTATCTAAGTGGGAGTTCTTAAGTAATATGATTAATTGAACTTAAATTTATCATGAACTTAGTCCTGGTAGTATTTTGCAAATTATGTTGTAGATCAATAGCTCGCGTTGTTGCTTCCCTATGTTTGTTGCTTTCATATGTTTATTTTAATATGTTCCTAGAGAAAACTGTGTTGAAAGATGTTAGTAGCAATGATGCGGATTGGATCCGTGATCCGAGGTTTATCCTCATTGCTGCACGTAAGAATTATGTCCTTGATGCACCGCTAGGTGAGCAGACCTATTGCAGGAGCAGATGCGCACGTTATGAACGTTTGGCTAGCTCAATATGATGACTACTTGATAGTTTAGTGCACCATGCTTAACGGCTTAGAATCGGGACTTCAAAGACGTTTTGAACGTCATGGACCATATGAGATGTTCCAGAACTGAAGTTAATATTTCAGCAAATACCGAGTTGAGAGATATGAAGTCTCCAACAAGTTCTATAGCTAAAAGATGGAGGAGAATCGCTCAACTACTGAGCATGTGCTCAGATTGTCCGGTACTTCAATCGCTTGAATCAAGTGGGAGTTAATCTTCCGGATAAGATAGTGATTGACAGAATTCTCTAGTCACCATCACTAAGTTACTAGAACTTCGTGATGAACTATAGTATGCAAGGGATGACGAAAAAAGATTCCCGAGCTCTTCGTGATGTTGAAATCGGCGAAGGTAGAAATCAAGAAAGAGCATCAAGTGTTGATGATTGACAAGACCACTAGTTTCAAGAAAAGGGCAAAGGAAAGAAAGGAAACTTCAAGTAGAATGGCAAACAAGTTGTCACTCCCGAAGAAGCCCAAAGCTGGACCAAAGCCTGAAACTAAGTGCTTCTACTGCAAAGGAAATGGTCTTTGGATGCGAAATGCCCTGAATATTTGGTGGATAAGAAGGATGGCAAAGTGAACAAGAGTATATTTGATATACAGGTTATTGATGTGTGCCTTACTAGTGTTTATAGTAGCCCCAGTATTTGATACTCGTTCGGTTGCTAAGATTAGTAACTCAAACAGGAGTTACGAATAAACAGAGACTAGTTGAAGGGAAGTGACGATGAGTGTTGGAAGTAGTTCCAAGATTGATATGATCATCATCGCACACTCCCTATACTTTCGGGATTAGTGTTGAACCTAAATAAATGTTATTTGGCGCTTATGTTGAGCATGAATATGATTTGATCATGTTTATTGCAATACGGTTATTCATGTAAGTTAGAGAATAATTATTGTTCTGTTTACATGAATAAAACCTTCTATGGTCATACACCCAATGAAAATGGTTTGTTGGATCTCGATCGTGTGATACACATATTCATAATATTGAAACCAAAAGATGTAAAGTTAATAATGATAGTGCAACTTATTTGTGGCACTGCAGTTTAGGTCATATTGGTGTAAAGCGCATGAAGAAACTCCATCTCGATGGGCTTTTGGAATCACTTGATTATGAATCATTTGATGCTTGCGAACCGTGCCTTTTGGGCAAGATGACTAAAACTCCGTTCTCGAAACAATGGAACGAGCTCTTGACTTGTTGGAAATAATACATACCGATGTATGCGATCCAATGAGTGTTGATGCTCGTGGCAAGTATCATTATTTTCGACCTTCACAGATGATTTGAGCAGATATGCGTATATCTTCTTGATGAAACATAAGTCTGAAATAGTTGAAAAGTTCAAAGAATTTCATAGTGAAATAGAAAATCATCGTAACAAGAAAATAAAGTTTCGCGATCTGATCGTGGAGATGAATATTTGAGTTACTGAGTTTGGTCTTTAATTAAAACAAAGTGGAATAGTTTGACAGCTCACGCCACGGAACACCACAACGTTATGGTGTGTCCGAACGTCAGAATAACCGTACTTTATTTTGATATGGTGCGATCAATGATGTCTCTTACCGATTTACCAATATCGTTTTGGGGTTATGCATTAGAGACAGCTGCATTCACGTTTAATAGGGCACCATCTAAATCCGTTGAGACGACACCATATGAACTATGGTTTAACAGTAAACCTAAGCTGTCGTTTCTTAAAAGTTTGGAGTTGTGATGCTTATGTGAAAAAGTTTTCACCTGATAAGCTCGAACCCAAATCGGAGAAGTGCGTCTTCATAGAATACCCAAAGGTAACTATTGGGTACACCTTCTATCACAGATCCGAAGGCAAGTTTTTCGTTGCTAAGATGGATCCTTTCTAGAGAAGAAGTTTCTCTCGAAAGAAGTGAGTGGGAGGAAAGTAGAACTTGATGAGGTAATTGTACCTTCTCCCTTATTGGAAAGTAGTTTGCTTATACAAATTCTGCAATGCTTGTGAGAATGACCGAGTGTTAGAATACGAGATTCGCTAAACCTTATACAGGGTAATGATCTGGGTGCGGAATGGATTGATCACCATACCGACTTACTCGTATCTTTCGCTCTTGCTATTTGGAATGGTAAATCTGAGAGACTTACCCATAGTAAAGTGACGACGCTCGTTGAAGCCTTGCTTAAGCCTTAGAATGGTATGATGATAAACCCATGTACATGGCAGTTGTTGCCAATCGTAGATTATACGGTGAGAATGAAGCCAAGGCCCTTTTTCTGCAGAAACCATAAATCGTTGACCACCATGAGATACCGATATTTGTTTAGAATTGGCGCCAGACCCGTCAGCAATGAAGACCCAGTCTCGGAATAACCTTACCAAGATGAAAAGACAAAAGAATTGAGGAAAAGGTTATGCCACTACCGGAAGAGCCCAAAGAAGGAATTATCCTTAATATCTGAGAAGACCGACACTGCCAGCAATAAGGATGGAGTATCTGAGTTTTGATGGAACCGTAACAATGCTTCTAAGGGTGGTAGCACCCCAGACCCCGGAGACGATCGATGGATTTTGAAGACCCCAAACCTAACCCATTTCTTTCTAGCCTCTCCGAATCTCGAGGACGAGATTCATTTTAAGGGTGGTAGATTTGTAACATCCCAAAATTCTAAATTTTGGAATGTTATAATAAATAGATAGATTTGTTTGTTTGTTTGAATTGTTGTGTGATTGATTGAGTGAAATTTGAAACTTTTTGAAAGTTAAATGAGAGGAATAAAGGACTTTCCCAAACTTTCATTTTGCTTTTCGATCTCCGTGAATTCAAATATTTTCATCACAAAACCCTGGAGAGAGGATAACATGACTTCTTCCATTTAAATGAAAAAGGGGTGTTGAAAATATTTGAATTTCATTTGGAAATATTTTCTAATTCATAAACTTCATGCAACTCAGTGATTTTCACGAGCGAGGATAAAATGACTTCCTCAAAACATATGAAATATGAGTTGGGAGTTTCAAAGGATCAAATTCAAGTCCTTTTGGAATTATTTTTCAATTTGGAGTTATTTGATTTTATTCAAATTATTTTCTCCAAAAATAAAATACATGGAAAATAGGGTAACATGATTCGCTACATCGAAAATTGGAGATAAATAAATTTGAATTCATTTTGGTATTTTGAAAATGATTTTATTGGATTTTATTAGAGCTGAAGCACTCTTTATTTTATTTAAATTTGTGTGTATTTTATTTAATGCTATAATAATGTCCATGTTGTAGAAAATCTTTTTCTGCCAATTTTGGTATATTATATGCCTATATAAAAGTTTTAGTCATTTTGTTTTTTTTATTTTAGTTCTCTGAAAATTTTGTTTAAAAAAATAATCCGCAGCGCCTTGGGCCAAAGGCCCAAGCCGCCACTTGCCACCGGCCGGCCACAAGGCCAACACCATCGCACGCACCAAGGGAAGCCAGGGAGCACCGCTCCTTTTTCCTAATACTAGTAGGATTTGATCCCGTTTCGTTTATTCCGATTTGTTTCTAGATCTTTTCCCTTTTGTTTCCTAATCCTAATCTATTTCTTGTCCCCTACCCCAAGCAAACCCTCCCTCCCACTATAAATACCCAAGCACCCCCCCTCCAACACATCAAACCAACACCTCTCCTCTCCTCTCCTCTCAAAGAAGAAGAAGAAGCAGCAACCACCACCCGCCGCCAAGTGCCGCCGCTGCGCCCTCGACCTCTCCTGAGGTTTATATGATCTCCTCTCCACCGTCCCGTGATCTCCTTTCCTCTAGGATCAACCGCAACATCGGATCCGATCTTCTTCCCCAACTCCGACGACTACTCCGGTGAGATCCACGAAATCCCGTAATTCATTTTTTTTTTCAGAAAATAGCAATCTTAGAAAATTCATATCTTTTAGAGTTTCTAGTATTTTTGAGTGATTCCAATTGCTATGTGTCACAAATTTGCTGAATTTTATGTTAGTGTTTCTGGATTTCAAATTTGAGTAGTTTAAATTTGAATTTGATAAATTTTGTTCAGATTAGTATTTTGGCCATAACTTGAGTGTAAAAATAGGTTTTTAATTAATTCTTTTTGCTCCTGGTCTCTAGGACCTTTGTTTATCCAGTAGTATTTAGTATTTTATTTTTAGGTTAATTTAAATTAGGTTTTTAGCAAAACAGTACTGTTTTATTATTAGTTCTGTTTTAGCTTTTTCTTTATTGTTTTTATTAGTTTTAAATTATTTCTTTTTGTCACTTTTGACAAAATTAGTTGTGTTTCTGTTAGACAACAGGAGAAAATTTTATTTTATTTTAAAAATTATTTTCCTTAGTTTTGTATGAAACCTTCTATAGGTCATAGTTAGAGTTTTATAAAAGCTTTTATTTGTTTCTTTTTGCAAATAAAATTTTATGAAAAAATACTTTCTGTTAACTTAGTTGTTTTACTTTTTATTTTCTGTTAAATTATTAGTTTAGTGTTTTAATTGCTGTTATGTTTTTTTTACTTAGGGCAAAACTATGTTAGATGCTTGTAGCAAAGTCATAGATCTTCGTTAGTAGTTTTTCTTTGTAGTTTTACTTGAAGTTTCTTTTGGTTTTGTTTGAGTTTTATTATCGATTTTCCTTGCTGTTTTGATTGTTATTTCGAGTGCTAAAATTGTTTCTAGGATGTTTGCTTATGTGAATGCTATGTTTGACTATATAGATTTTCAACGGAGTGACGATTAGTTCTACCAAGTCATTTTCAGACAGCGTTGTTATCTTCATCAAGTATTACCAGGCAAGTTCACTTTGACCATGTTTTTCATACCTATGTGTTTTATTGCATCTAGTGTCATCTTTGCAACAAACCCTCCAAGAGTGATATTGAATTCTTGTAGTTGAGTAGTATGCATGAGGTAGGAACCCATCACCCTGTTACCAAGCCCGGACGATATTTTATTTTAATGCTACGCTATAGTAGGCGGGGTTTGGTATGAGTGCTCGGAGTGGTGTGAGAATGGAGGATCTCGTCAATGACGACAACTCCATGATGGAATCTGCAAGGACTGCATCTTCAAGGCCTCAAGACTTCAAGACTCGAGACAAGAATTCAATACACACTCATTGGGTGAAGGATGGTTGACGGGCACCTGGAGAATCCAGTGGTTGGCGGGATGCATGGAGAAGCGCCATGACATCTTGCTAAAAGCTTCACCAGACTCAAAGAGACGGAAGAATACTTCATGCCCGGAAGCTTACTGTGCAACCGCAAGTCACTATGGGCTCGGCTTGGTTGACCCTAGTTGTGACTCTGGCTAGGGCGGTGCTAGCAGATGTAGAACTATGGTAGGATTGGATGAGCACCGGACGGTGGTCGGGGAACTCTTGGAAGACCATGTTTGGTCATCTTGTTCTCAAACACCCGAAGTGCGAGAACGTAAAAAGAGGATCGAATCTTGCGGGTAAAGTGTACAAACCTCTGCAGAGGGTTAAAACCTAATCGATTAGCCGTGTCCCGATTACGGACAATTTGAGCATCTGGACCTAGATCTATCTGGAACTCTCAACACCGGACTGATAACTTAATTGTGGGCAACTTATGATGAATTTGGGCTATGAGACATCGGTTGGCGGAACCATGTCATGATAGAAAACTCTATAGTACAGACTTCATTTATTCCTTTGATGTAGGAAAATAAAACCAGCTTTTACGCAAACAAAACTCGAGATCTGAGCCACAAAGCCATACTGCATATAGTATAGTTTATCATCTGTTTTCTCTTATTGTGATCTTGCGGTACATTCAATGTATTGACCTACACGGCTGCAACGTATCATGTTGCAGATATTTCCTCGACAGTAAGAGTTACGATCTGAGGTTACGGTCTACACTCAACCTGCCGATGGCGTTGATGGGACTCCACACCCGCTTGATTGTTTCCGCTGAGTATTATGAGGTATATATCAGTTTTACGTTATTTATACATGTGATTGCACTTTGATATATACATTGATGTCTTGTGTGTGCAAAGATACTGATCCGAGGATGGTACGGATACACGAGGCTTGACTGTCTCGAGGTCGGGTCGCTCTGATATGGTATCGAGCACATGTTGGTGTGAGAACGTGACCCTAGAAATCGGAAAGCCCCTAGGACAGGATGTCTCAAAAACGTTATTTTCAAAAAGACTCTTACTTCTCATCTTTTCTGATTTTATCAAATAGACCCTCTCACCTCAAGTAGTTAGAAAATACCCCTTTTTCCCTTTTGACCACATGAAGGATCAACTGAAGCCGCTCCAAGAAAGATATCGGAGAACTGATGACCACTTCAGAGTAAAGAGGATTTCACCATGTATTAGAATAATTGAAACTACAACAGTTGAAGACTCCGAAGACTTGAAGGATCTGAAGAATTATTTGACCTTTAGAAGACCAAACCCCTGTTACACACTTACGTTAGATGCGGCAATTTGTGAGCTGTCATTTGTTTGATGTTTTCCGACAGCCACAAAGTAAAACCCGTTTTTTTTTAAATTATTGTTTGTATTGTGTGTATCCCTCCCCACCTCTCTCATATCTCATCCCAAAACTTTTGGACCCCATAGATGATGAACGAAGTTGACCTGATATTCTCTGGACCGAAGACTCAGCCGGAGGCAGAGCTATGGAATCAGAACATGGAGAATCACTTTGGGAGCAATTTGGTTTCAAGGAAGAATGAAGTATCTTACGCTCTCTAGTACTTTGAAGGAAGTGCTGCAACATGGTAGCATATGCATCAAGCTATACAGGGATGGAATGGAGCAAAGACTTGGAAAGAATTCAAGAAGACTCTAACAAGATCTCGTCTTATCCGGAAGCAACATGATACACCAAGAAATAAACCTTGTGCCTGCAAGATTTGCGGAGAAATAGGACACACCCAGGAGGAACACAAGGATGGATGCCCTCATTGTGAGGAGAAACACCCGGTGAGGAATGCCCAACTAGTCGGGTGACTTGTTTCTTGTGTGAAGGAACCACCCACTACCCGACCCAGTGTCACATTTACCCCATGGTGCAACAAACTATTCAGAGCAGGAAGAAGGAATGAAAGAAGCCCTCCGAGAAGTTATGAAAGAAACTGTGATGAAGGAATGTGTTGAAGACCCCGAGGAGAAGGCCTCAACAGATTTTACTCCAATGCCTGCTATTCATGTGGAGAAGAAGGACATTTTTCGCAGATTGCACCAAGGAAAGAAAAGAGTATCGGGATATTTCCGACAGCAGAAGTGAAGTTTGACCCTCGGAAATAGAAGCTCGATCATTTAGAGAAATCCAGGAAGAGAAAAGAAGGCAACCCCAGAACAACACAATTTTCGCAGAGAAGGACCTGAGTCATATCACTTGTTACAGGTGCAAGGATTTAGGTCATTACGCTAGTAAATGTCCGTAAAAGAAGCCAAGAATCCAAGGAGCCTACATAATCACAAAGAAGCCCCGAGACATGTCAGAAGTCTTTTGTTTTCGCTGCAAGGAAGCAGGACATTATGCTACTAAATGTCCCAACAAGATGAAAGCTGGAGTTGAGTAGTTGGAATTTTGATATTGGAAACAAGAGTAATAGAAAGCAATTTCATTTTTATGAGTACAATAAGTTGAGTTATATAATGGGTGCTCAGAGTGTGTAATGGATTCATGAAATCAATAAAGTTAAGGTGACATGTTTTCATATGTTTAATTGTAGGAGTTGTTACTCTGTGAACAAAGATTTTGACCATTTTCGAGGATATGAGAAATATGGTCTATAGATGGATTTGTGAATTTCATTTTTAGGGTGGTAGTACCCTGTGAAGAAGACTAGACTAATGGATAAGAAAATATATATTCCACGGACTGTAGTTCAAAAAAAAAGTTGGAGTTTTGCTTTTGATATGATGGTATGAAGAAGCAGTACTCTGGATTTAAAGGATGTGTAATATGGAACAAGAGAGTTACCCCAAGGATGCGTTAAAGCTGCACTTTGGTGTTGAAGTGGGCCATAACCCACAGGCCCAGGACCTGCCAAGAAGCAAGCACACTCTTGTGAAGGAAAAACCTGGCGAAGTTGCGATTTTATCAACCGGCGATTCTATAGGAGTTTACATAAAACCTGAGAATTGTTAAGGAGCGATAGATGTTTGTTTGGCCTGCAGAATTAAGGGATAAATCGAACCCAGTTCGTGGACAAGAGAAATTCTGCAATGCTTGTGAGAATGACCGAGTGTTAGAATACGAGATTCGCTAAACCTTATCTGAGGTAATGATCAGGTGCGGAATGGATTGATCACCATACCGACTTACTCGTATCTTCGCTCTTGCTATTTGGAATGGTAAATCTGAGAGACTTACCCATAGTAAAGTGACGACTTCGTTGAAGCCTTGCTTAAGCCTTAGAATGGTATGATGATAAACCCATGTACATGGCAGTTGTTGCCAATCGTAGATTATACGGTGAGAATGAAGCCAAGGCCCTTTTCTGCAGAAACCATAAATCGTTGACCACCATGAGATACCGATATTTGTTTAGAATTGGCGCCAGACCCGTCAGCAATGAAGACCCAGTCTCGAAATAACCTTACCAAGAGTAAAAGACAAAAGAATTGAGGAAAAGGTTATGCCACTACCGGAAGATCCCAGAGAAGGAATTATCCTTAATATCTGAGAAGACCGACACTGTCAGCAATAAGGATGGAGTATCTGAGTTTTGATGGAACCGTAACAATGCTTCTAAGGGTGGTAGCACCCGAGACCCGGAGACGATCGATGGATTTTGTAGACCCCAAACCTAACCCAATTCTTTCTAGCCTCTCCGAATCTCGAGGACGAGATTCATTTTAAGGGTGGTAGATTTGTAACATCCCAAAATTCTAAATTTTGGAATGTTATAATAAATAGATAGATTTGTTTGTTTGTTTGAATTGTTGTGTGATTGATTGAGTGAAATTTGAAACTTTTGAAAGTTAAATGAGAGGAATAAAAGGACTTTCCCAAACTTTCATTTTGCTTTTCGATCTCCGTGAATTCAAATATTTTCATCACAAAACCCGGAGAGAGGATAACATGACTTCTTCCATTTAAATGAAAAAGGGTCTTGAAAATATTTGAATTTCATTTGGAAATATTTTCTAATTCATAAACTTCATGCAACTCAATGATTTTCACGGCGAGGATAAAATGACTTCCTCAAAACATATGAAATATGAGTTGGGAGTTTCAAAGGATCAAATTCAAGTCCTTTTGGAATTATTTTTCAATTTGGAGTTATTTGGATTTTATTCAAATTATTTTTCTCCAAAAATAAAATACATGGAAAATAGGGTAACATGATTCGCTACATCAGAAAATTGGAGATAAATAAATTTGAATTCATTTTGGTATTTTTAAAATGATTTTTATTGGATTTTATTAGAGCTGAAGCACTCTTTATTTTATTTAAATTTGTGTGTATTTTATTTAATGCTATAATAATGTCCATGTTGTAGAAATTCTTTTTCTGCAAATTTTGGTATATTATATGCCTATATAAAAGTTTTAGTCATTTTGTTTTTTTTATTTTAGTTCTCTGAAAATTTTGTTTAAAAAAAAAATAATCCGCAGCGCCTTGGGCCAAAGGCCCAAGCCGCCACTTGCCACCGGCCGGCCACAAGGCCAACACCATCGCATGCACCAAGGGAAGCCAGGGAGCACCGCTCCTTTTTCCTAATACTAGTAGGATTTGATCCCGTTTCGTTTATTCCGATTTGTTTCTAGATCTTTTCCCTTTTGTTTCCTAATCCTAATCTATTTCTTGTCCCCTACCCCAAGCAAACCCCTCCCCTCCCCACTATAAATACCCAAGCACCCCCCCCCCCCTCCAACACATCAAACCAACACCTCTCCTCTCCTCTCCTCTCCGCAGAAGAAGAAGCAGCAAGACCACCGCGCCGCCAAGTGCCGCCGCGCCTCGACCTCTCCCGAGGTTTATATGATCTCCTCTCCACCGTCCCGTGATCTCCTTTCCTCTAGGATCAACCGCAACATCGGATCCGATCTTCTTCCCCAACTCCGACGACTACTCCGGTGAGATCCACGAAATCCCGTAATTCATTTTTTTCAGAAATTAGCAATCTTAGAAAATTCATATCTTTTAGAGTTTCTAGTGTTTTTTGAGTGATTCCAATTGCTATGTGTCACAAATTTGCTGAAGTTTCTGTTAGTGTCTCTGGATTTCAAATTTGAGTAGTTTAAATTTGAATTTGATAAATTTTGTTCAGATTAGTATTTTGGCCATAACTTGAGTTTAAAAATAGGTTTTTAATTAATTCTTTTTGCTCCTGGTCTCTAGGACCTTTGTTTATCCAGTAGTATTTAGTATTTTATTTTTAGGTTAATTTAAATTAGGTTTTTAGCAAAACAGTACTGTTTTATTATTAGTTCTGTTTTAGCTTTTTCTTTATTGTTTTTATTAGTTTTAAATTATTTCTTTTTGTCACAAAATTAGTTGTGTTTCTGTTAGACAACAGGAGAAAATTTTATTTTATTTTAAAAATTTATTTTCCTTAGTTTTGTATGAAACCTTCTATAGGTCATAGTTAGAGTTTTATAAAAGCTTTTTATTTGTTTCTTTTGCAAATAAAATTTTATGAAAAAATACTTTCTGTTAACTTAGTTGTTTTACTTTTTATTTTCTGTTAAATTATTAGTTTAGTGTTTTAATTGCTGTTATGTTTTTTTTTACTTAGGGCAAAACTATGTTAGATGCTTGTAGCAAAGTCATAGATCTTCGTTAGTAGTTTTTCTTTGTAGTTTTACTTGAAGTTTCTTTTGATTTTGTTTGAGTTTTATTATCGATTTTCCTTGCTGTTTTGATTGTTATTTCGAGTGCTAAAATTGTTTCTAGGATGTTTGCTTATGTGAATGCTATGTTTGACTATATAGATTTTCAACGGAGTGACGATTAGTTCTACCAAGTCATTTTCAGACAGCGTTGTTATCTTCATCAAGTATTACCAGGCAAGTTCACTTTGACCATGTTTTTCATACCTATGTGTTTTATTGCATCTAGTGTCATCTTTGCAACAAACCCTCCAGTAGTGATATTGAATTCTTGTAGTTGAGTAGTATGCATGAGGTAGGAACCCATCACCCTGTTACCAAGCCCGGGACGATATTTTATTTTAATGCTACGCTATAGTAGACGGGGTTTGGTATGAGTGCTCGGGAGTGGTGTGAGAATGGAGGATCTCGTCAATGGCGACAACTCCATGATGGAATCTGCAAGGACTGCATCTTTAATGCCTCAAGACTTCAAGACTCGAGACAAGAATTCAATACACACTCTTGGGTGAAGGATGGTTGTGGGCACCTGGAGAATCCAGTGGTTGGCGGGATGCATGGAGAAGCGCCATGACATCTTGCTAAAAGCTTCACCCAGACTCAAAGAGACGGAAGAATACTTCATGCCGGAAGCTTACTGTGCAACCGCAAGTCACTATGGGCTCTGCGGCTTGGTTGACCCTAGTTGTGACTCTGGCTGGGGCGGTGCTAGCAGATGTAGAACTATGGTAGGATTGGATGAGCACCGGACGGTGGTCGGGGAACTCTTGGAAGACCATGTTTGGTCATCTTGTTCTCAAACACCTGAAGTGCGAGAGCGTAAAAGAGGATCGAATCTTGCGGGTAAAGTGTACAAACCTCTGCAGAGGTTAAAACCTAATCGATTAGCCGTGTCCCGATTACGGACAATTTGAGCATCTGGACTGGATCTATCTCGGAACTCTCAACACCGGATGATAACTTAATTGTGGGCAACTTATGATGAATTTGGGCTATGAGACATCGGTTGGCGGAACCATGTCATGGTAGAAAACTCTATAGTACAGACTTCATTTATTCCTTTGATGTAGGGAAAATAAAACCAGCTTTTACATAAACAAAACTCGATCTGAGCCACAAAGCCATCTTGCATATAGTATAGTTTATCATCTGTTTTCTCTTATTGTGATCTTGCGGTACATTCAATGTCTTGACCTACACGGCTGCAACGTATCATGTTGCAGATATTTCCTCGACGAGTAAGAGTTACGATACAGGGTTACTGTCTACACTCAACCTGCCGATGGCGTTGATGGGACTCCACACCCGTTTGATTGTTTCCGCTGAGTATTATGAGGTATATATCAGTTTTACGTTATTTATACATGTGATTGCACTTTGATATATACATTGATGTACTGTGTGTGCCAGCATACTGATCCAGGGATGGTACGGATACACAGAGGCTTGACCGTCTGACGTCGGGTCGCTACATAGTTCATCACAGAAATCAGTTCTAGTGATTCCTACACCAATTAGTGAGGAAGTTAATGATGATGATCATGAAACTTCAGATCAAGTTGCTACCAAACCTCGTAGGTCTTCCGAGTAAAATCCGCACTGTGAGTGGTAGGGTAATCGTGTTCGGAAGTCATGTTACTAGACCATGATGAACCTACGGACTATGAGGAAGCGATGATGAGCCCAGATTCCGCGAAATGGCTTGAGGCCATCAAATCTGAGATAGGATCCATGTATGAGAACAAAGTATGGACTTTGATTGACTTGCTCGATGATCAGCAAGCCATGTTAAATAAATGGATCTTCAAGAGGAAGACGTACACTGATAGTAGTGTTACTATCTACAAAGCTCGACTTGTCACAAAAAGGTTTTCGACAAGTTCAAGGTATTGACTACAATGAGATTTTCTCAACTGTAGCAATGCTTAAGTCTGTCCGAATCATGTTAGCAATTGCCACATTTTATGAAATCTGGCAAATGGATGTCAAAACTACATTCTTTCATGGATTTATTAAAGAAGAGATGTATATGATGCAACCAGAAGGTTTTGTCAATCCTAAAGGAGGTAACAAAATGTGCAAGCTTAAGCGATCCATCTATGGACTGGTGCAAGCATCTCGGAGTTGGAATAAACGCTTTGATAATGTGATCAAAGCATATGGTTTTATACAGACTTTTGGAGAAGCTTGTATTTACAATAAAGTGAGTGGGAGCACTACCGCCTTTCTGATAAATATATGTGAGTAACATATTGTTGATCAGAAATGATGTAGAATTTTTCTGGAAAGCATAAAGGAGTATTTGAAAGGAGTTCTTTAAAAGAAAGATCTCAGTAAAGCTACTTACATATTAAGCATCAAGATCTATTGAGATAAATCAAGACGCTTGATAAGTTTTTCAATAAGTACATACCTTGTCAAGATTTTTGAAGTAGTTCAAAATAGAACAGTCAAAGAAAAGTTCTTGCCTGTGTTGCAAAGGTGTGAAATTGAGTAAGACTCAAATCCCGACCACGGCAGAAAATAGAAAAGAGAATGAAAGTCATTCCCTATGCCTCAGTCATAGGTTCTATAAAGTATGCTATGCTATGTACTGGACCTATTGTATACCTTGCTCGAACTTGGCAAGGAGGTACAATAGTGATCTAGGAGTAGATCACTGGACATTGGTCAAGAACATCCTTAGTGAGGACTAAGGAAATATTTCTCGATTATGGAGGTGATAAAAGAGCCCGTCATAAAGAGTTACATCGATGCAAGCTTTTTACACCGATTCAGATGACTCTAAGTCTCAATCTGGATACATATTGTAAGTGGGAGTAATTAGCTAGAGTAGCTCCGTGCAGAGCATTGTAGACATAGAATATTTGCAAAAGACATACGGCTCTGAATGTGACAGACCCGTTGACTAAGCTTCTCTCACGAGCAAAACATGATCATACCTTAGTACTCTTTGGGTGTTAATCACATAGCGATGTGAACTAGATTATTGACTCTAGTAAACCCTTTTGGTGTTGGTCACATGACGATGTGAACTATGGGTGTTAATCACATACAGATGTGAATATTGGTGTTAAATCACATGATGATGTGAACTAGATTATTGACTCTAGTGCAAGTGGAAGACTGAAGGAAATATGCCCTAGAGGCAATAATAAAGTTATTATTTATTTCCTTATATCATGATAAATGTTTATTATTCATGCTAGAATTGTATTAACGGAAACATAATACATGTGTGAATACATAGACAAACATATAGTCACTAGTATGCCTCTACTTGACTAGCTCATTAATCAAAGATGGTTATGTTTCCTAACCATAGACATGTGTTGTTATTTGATTAATGGGATCACATCATTAGGAGAATGATGTGATTGACATGACCCATTCCGTTAGCCTAGCACTTGATCGTTTAGTATATTGCTATTGCTTTATTCATGACTTATACATGTTCCTGTAACTATGAGATTATGCAACTCCGTTTACGGAGGAACACTTTGGGTACTACCAAGCGTCACAACGAATCGGGTGATTATAAAGGAGTACTACAGGTGTATCCAAAGGTACATGTTGGATTGGCGTATTTGAGATTAGGTTTTGTCACTCCGATTGTCGGAGAGGTATCTCTGGGCCCTCTCGGTAATACACATCACATAAAGCCTTGCAAGCATTGCAACTAATAAGTTAGTTACGAGATGATGTATTACGGAACGAGTAAAGAGACTTGCGGTAACGAGATTGAACTAGGTATTGGATACCGACGATCGAATCTCGGGCAAGTAACATACCAATGACAAAGGGAACAACATTATGTCGTTATGCGGTTTGACCGATAAAGATCTTTGTAGAATATGTAGGAACCAATATGGGCATCCAGGTTCCGCTATTGGTTATTGACCGAGAATAGTTCTAGGTCATGTCTACATAGTTCTCGAACCCGTAGGGTCCGCACGCTTAACGTTACGATGACAGTTTATTATGAGTTTATAAGTTTTGATGCACCGAAGTTGGTTCGGAGTCCCGGATGTGATCACGTACATGACGAGGAGTCTCGAAATGGTCGAGACATAAAGATTGATATATTGGAAGCCTATATTTGGATATCGGAATGGATCCGGGTGAAATCGGGACTTTAACGGAACACCGGGGGGTTACCGGAACCCTCCCGGGGGATAATGAGCCTTAGTGGGCCATGAGGGAGAAGAGGAGGGCCGGCCAGGGCAGGCCGCGCGCCCCCTCCCCCCCTAGTCCGAATAGGATAAGGAGAGGGGGGCGGCGCCCCCCTTCCTCTTTCCCTCCCCTTTCCTTCTCCAACAAGGCAAGAGGGGGAGTCCTACTCGGTGGGAGTAGGACTCCTCAGCGCACCCCTTGGGGCCGGCCGCACCTCCCCCTCCCTCCTTTATATACGGGGGCAGGGGGCACCCCATGGGACACAAGTTGATCTACGGATCGTTCCTTAGCCGTGTGCGGTGCCCCCCTCCACTATATTCCACCTCGGTCATATCGTCGCGGAGTTTAGGCGAAGCCCTGCGCCGGTAGAGCATCATCATCGTCACCACGCCGTCGTGCTGACGGAACTCATCCCCGACACTTTGCTGGATCGGAGTCCGGGGATCGTCATCGAGCTGAACGTGTGCTGAACTCGGAGGTGCCGTACGTTCGGTACTTGGATCAGTCGGATCATGAAGACGTACGACTACATCAACCGCGTTGTCATAACGCTTCCGCTTACGGTCTACGAGGGTACATGGACATACACTCTCCCCTCTCATTGCTATACCATCACCATGATCTTGCGTGTGCGTAGGAATTTTTTTGAAATTACTACGTTCCCCAACATCAAGTTGCGAAACTATTCCACATTGTTTCAAATGAAGACCAAACTCGTGAGTCAAATATTCTCCTCCACGTTTAGATCGTAGAAACTTTATTTTCTTGTTACGATGATTTTCCACTTCACTCTGAAATTCTTTGAACTTTTCAAATGTTTCAGACTTATGTTTCATCAAGTAGATATTCCCATATCTGCTCAAATCATCTTTGAAGGTTAGAAAATAACGATACCCGCTGCGAGCATCAACACTCATTGGACCGCATACATCAATATGTATTATTTCCAACAAGTCTGTTGCTCGCTCCATAGTTCCGGAGAACGGAGTTTTAGTCATCTTGCCCATGAGGCATGGTTCGCAAGTATCAAGTGATTCATAATGAAGTGATTCCAAAAGCCCATCAGCATGGAGTTTCTTCATGTGCTTTACACCAATATGACCTAAACGGCAGTGCCACAGATAAGTTGCACTATCATCATTGAACTTATATCTTTTGGTTCAATACTATGAATATGTGTATCACTACTATCGAGATTCAACAAAAATAGACCACTCATCAAGGGTGCATGACCATAAAAGATATTACTCATATAAATAGAAAAACCATTATCTCTGATTTAAATGAATAACCGTCTCGCATCAAAAAATATCCAGATATAATGTTCATGCTCAACGCTGACACCAAATAACAATTATTCAGGTCTAAAAATAATCCCGAAGGTAGATGTAGAGGTAGCGTGCCGACCGCGATCACATCGACTTTGGAACCATTTCCCACGCGCATCGTCACCTCGTCCTTAGCCAATCTTCACTTAATCCGTGGCCCCTGTTTCGAGTTGCAAATATGAGCAACAGAACCAGTATCAAATACCAAGACGCTACTGCGAGCATTAGTTAAGTACACATCAATAACATGTATATCAAATATACCTTTCACTTTGCCATCCTTCTTATCCGCCAAATACTTGGGGCAGTTTCGCTTCCAGTGACCAGTCCCTTTGCAGTATAAGCACTCAGTTTCAGGCTTAGGTCCAAACTTGGGCTTCTTCACGTGAGCAGCAACTTGCTTGCCGTTCTTCTTGAAGTTCCCCTTCTTCCCTTTACCCTTCTTCTTGAAACTGGTGGTCTTGTTGACCATCAACACTTGATTCTCCTTCTTGATTTCTACCTCCGCAGCTTTTAGCATCACGGAGAGCTCGGGAATTGTCTTATCCATCCCTTGCATATTATAGTTCATCACAAAGATTTTGTAGCTTGGTGGCAGTGATTCAAGAACTCTGTCAATGACACTATCATAAGGAAGATTAACTCCCAGTTGAGTGGTTGTGGTACCCAGACATTCTGAGTATATGTTCACTGACAGAACTATTCTCCTCCATCTTGCCGCTATAGAACTTCTTGGAGACTTCATATCTCTCAATCCGAGCATTTGCTTGAAATATTAACTTCAACTCCTGGAACATCTCATATGCTCCATGACGTTTAAAACGTCGTTGAAGTCCCGGTTCTAAGCCGTAAAGCATGGCACACTGAACTATCGAGTAGTCATTAGCTTTGCACTGCCAGACGTTCTTAACGTCATCAGTAGCATCTGCAGCAGGCCTAGCACCCAGCGGTGCTTCCAGGACGTAATTCTTCTACGCAGCAATGAGGATAATCCTCAAGTTACGGACCCAGTCCGTGTAGTTGCTACCATCATCTTTCAATTTAGCTTTCTCTAGGAACGCATTAAAATTCAACGAAACAGTAGCACGGGCCATTTATCTACAACAACATGGACATGCAAAAATACTATCAGGTACTAAATTCACGATAAATTAAAGTTCAATTAATCATATTACTTAAGAACTCCCACTTAGATAGGCATCCCTTTAATCATCTAAGTGATCACGTGATCCAAATCAACTAAACCATGTCCTATCATCACGTGAGATGGAGTAGTTTTCAATGGTGAACATCACTATGTTGATCATATCTACTATATGATTCACGCTCGACCTTTCGGTCTCAGTGTTCCGAGGCCATATCTGCATATGATAGGCTCGTAAAGTTTAACCCGAGTATTCTGCGTGTGCAAAACTGGCTTGCACCCATTGTATGTGAACGTAGAGCTTATGACACTCGATCATCACGTGGTGTCTCGAGCACGATTTAACTGTCATAGCGGTGCATACTCAGGGAGAACACTTATACCTTGAAATTTAGTGAGAGATCATCTTATAATGCTACCGCCGAACTAAGAAAAATAAGATGCATAAATGATAAACATCACATGGAAGCAATATAAGTGATATGATATGGCCATCATCATCTTGTGCCTTTGATCTCCATCTCCAAAGCACCATCATGATCACCATCGTCACCGGCTTGACACCTTGATCTCCATCGTAGCATCGTTGTCGTCTCGTCAACTATTGCTTCTACGACTATCGCTACCGCTTAGTGATAAAGTAAAGCAATTACATGACGATTGCATTTCATACAATAAAGCGACAACCATATGGCTCCTGCCAGTTGCCGATAACCGTTACAAAACATGATCATCTCATACAACAATTTATATATCATCACGTCTTGACTATATCACATCACAACATGCCCTGCAAAAACAAGTTAGACATCCTCTACTTTGTTGTTGCAAGTTTTACGTGGCTGCTACAGGCTTAGCAAGAACCGTTCTTACCTACGCATCAAAACCACAACGATTTTTCGTCAAGTGTGTTGTTTGAACTTTCTACAAGGAGCGGGCGTAGCCACACTCGATTCAACTAAAGCTGGAGAAACAAACACCCATTAGCCACCTGTGTGCGAAGCACGTCGGTAGAACCAGTCTCGCGTAAGCGTACGCGTAATGTCAGTCTGGGCCGCTTCATCCAACAATACCGCCGAATCAAAGCATGACATGATGGTAAGAAGTATGACTATTATCGCCCACAACTCTTTGTGTTCTACTCGTGCAGATAACATCTATGCATAGACTTGGCTCAGATGCCACTTTTGGGGAACGCAATAATTTCAAAAAAATTCCTACGATCACGCAAGATCTATCTAGGTGATGCATAGCAACGAGAGGGGAGAGTGTTTTCTATGTACCCTCATAGACCGAAAGCGGAAGCGTTATGAAAACGCGGTTGATGTAGTCGTACGTCTTCGTGATCCGACCGATCCTAGCACCGAACGTACGGCACCTCCGCGATCTACACACGTTCAGCTTGGTGACGTCCCACGGACTCTAGATCCAGCGAGGGAGAGTTTCATCAGCATGATGGCGTGATGACAGTGTTGATGAAGTTACCGACGCAGGGCTTCGCTAAGCACTACAACGATATGACCGAGGTGGAAATTTGTGGAGGTGGGCACCGCACACGGCTAAACAATCAACTTGTGTGTCTATGGGGTGCCCCCATCCCCCGTATATATAGGAGTGGGGGAGGGAAGGGCCGGCCCTCTCCATGGCGCGCCCCAAGGGGGATTCCTACTCCTAGTAGGAGTAGGTTTCCCTCCTTCCCTAGTTGGAGTAGGAGAGGAAGGAAGATGGAGAGGGAGAGAAGGAAAGGGGGCCGGCCCCCACCCCAATTCGGATTGGGCTTGGGGGGCACGCCCTCCACCTGGCCGCCTCCTCATCTCTTCCACTAAGGCCCATTAAGGCCCATTGACTCCCCGGGGGGTTCCGGTAACCTCCCGGTACTCCGGAAAATGCCCGAACTCATCTGAAACCTTTCCGGTGTCCAAACATAGCCTTCCATTATATCGATCTTTATGTCTCGACCATTTCGAGACACCTCGTCATGTCCGTGATCACATCTGGGACTCCGAACAACCTTCGATACATGAAAAAAAATAAACTCATAATACCGATCGTCATCGAACGTTAAGCGTGCGGTCCCTACGGGTTTGAGAACTGTGTAGACATGACTGAGACTCATTTCCGGTCAATAACCAATAGCGGAACCTGGATGCTCATATTGGTTTCTACATATTCTACAAAGATCTTTATCGGTCAAACCGCATAACAACATAAGTTGTTCCCTTTGTCATCGGTATGTTACTTGCCCGAGATTCGATCGTCGGTATCTCAATACCTAGTTCAATCTCGTTATCGATAAGTCTCTTTACTCGTTCCATAATGCATCATCCCGTGATTAACTCATTAGTCACATTGCTTGCAAGGCTTATAGTGATGTGCATTACCGAGAGGGCCCAGAGATACCTCTCCGAAACACGGAGTGACAAATCCTAATCTCGATCTATGCCAACCCAACAAACACTATTGGAGAAACCTGCAGAGCATCTTTCTAATCACCCAGTTACGTTGTGACATTTGATAGCACACTAAGTGTTCCTCCGGTATTCGGGAGTTGCATAATCTCATAGTCTTGGGAACATGTATAAGTTATGAAGAAAGCAATAGAAACAAACTAAACGATCAAAGTGCTAAGCTAACGGATGGGTCATGTCAATCATCATTCTCTAATGATGTGATCCCTTTCATCAAATGACAACTCATGTCAATGGCTCGGAAACTTAACCATCTTTGGTCTACGAGCTAGTCAAGTAGAGGCGTACTAGTGACACTCTATTTGTCTATGTATTCACACATGTACTAAGTTTCCGGTTAATACAATTCTAGCATGAATAATAAAATTTATCATGATATAAGGAAATATAAATAAAAACTTTATTATTGCCTCTAGGGCATATTTCCTTCAATTATATCTAATATACTCACATATTGGATGTAATATGATCTTATATTACGGGACGAATGGAGTATTTTTCAAGCAGCTGAAGGAAAAAAATCTCAACCTAATGTAGTACTATGAGAGAATTCCTTATTTAACACCGTGTCTAAATTTTATGCCTTATTTGACATCCACAAATAATTTCTTCCCTATCTAACAACGAGTCTAAATTTTATGCCTTTTATAACATTTTTGTTCATTTTAAGCCAAAGTGACACCTGAAAAGACTCTTTTGCCCTCAAGTGGTATGTTTGTGTGCGACACACAGCACGCGTGCGCTGCTCTGCTGAGTGTCTATGTGTGTGCGTGTGTTTGTTACTGCATGTGTACGTGCGTTTTTGCTAGTGGGTGTGTCCTTGCATGTGTGTGCGCGCGTGCTATTGCGTCCGTCCGTGCTGCGTGTGTCTTTGCTGCGTGTGTGCGATGTGAAGACATGAATATTTTTCAGGTGCGGCAGAGTTTATGAAGGACAAAATCATATTATAATACAACACAAGAGCTCGCTAGAATAATACATATAACTTTGTGTTCAACAAATCGACCAAACTGCGTGTACTCTTTTAAAGGGGAAAAGTGTGGAGTGCATGAAGCCACATGCTGATCAAGGAGCACGGCCCATTAGCCATTATCCATTAGCTATCGGCAATCAGACCAGCAGAGGCGGCACGGACGCACGGCTAAGCTAAAATCAAACACGTACTGTACAGGAGTATGCTAGTATATCATACAACTAAGTATGTGCAACAAATATTAGGTATGGCGGGCACCAAATCTTGCCAGATTGCTGGCTTCGCTCCTGCGTGCGCGTGTGTGTTGTTGTGTGTGTGCACGTGCGTGTGTTGCTACGTGTGTATATGCTGCTACGTGTGTGCTACTGCTCTCGTACTGATGTTACGTGTGTGCTAGTGTCCCACGCACACACATACCACATGAAGGGTAAAAGAGTCTTTTCCGGTGTTATTTAGACTCAAAATGGACAATAGTGTCATAAGAGGCATAAAATTTAGACCCATTGTTAGATAGGGAAGAAAAAGTTTTTCTGTGTCAAATAAGGAAACGAAATTTAAGATAGTGTTAAATAAGGAATTCTTTCTAGTACTATTTGCAAATGGATTTTTGGGGTACAACAAAATCCTACCAAAAGCAAACAATTGATTGTAGATAACCTTAGATTAAGGGAAAACATAGGAAAAATCTTAAAGCAAAAGATAGAAGAATAATGACAACCAAATAAGAAAAAAAACTTTAATGAACTAGTTGGCCTCAAAATATCCATTGGCTCAAACTAGTAAAGCAGCAAAGCCACTCTCAGTAACACATGGACAGTGGCCTCTTTGCAGTAAATTCATCTAGTTTATATTATAATGCATGCCTGAAAGACTAAAAGTATATGGATTTGGAGTTTAACAAATACGGGAGTATAGCTCAATAAGTTTTTTCCCTCACAGTGGATTTTGTTATGCTTTATGCGCTTGATTCGCTTGGTCCTAATGATGTGCTTCTTCTCGCCGATGCACTTCGTGCTCTTCATCTTGGGAGGCGAAACTCTTCTTGTTGCCGTCGTAGTTCTCCTTCTAGACAAAGTTGTTGTGCCCGGTCGTCTTGGGCATGTTGCTCATGAGCTTCACGTTAACGGTCAACTATGCGGTCTTGAAGTCAGTTGCCTAGATGGTGTGGTGGAAGTTGTTATTGATGGTGGTGATGACGTCAAGACCTATATGTACTTGCGTCGGATGGTAGCTCGGACGCATGTGCACTTGAGCCATTGAGCATAGTCCAGAGGATGATGAAGATGGTGATGATTAGCGATTGTTGAACATGTCTTGAATGCGGTCCATTGGCGTGTTGTTTGGGATATAACCCCGAGGTGTGACTCGCCCAGGAGGGGCCGGGTTACACCGTTGGTGATTCATGGCAGAGGGCCCAAGTGGGCCCAAGAAGACAAGACGTGAAGATGGTGGCTCATAAGCAGGCTATTGAAGGCCCAAGACTCGGAGGTGGTTGAGACCCGAAGGTGTGAGCCGCCGATCATGACTTGCTCTGTACGGCAAGGAAATTAGAACTAGGGTCGGTTATTTTGTGTGACCTGACCCGGACTGTTGTAAGCCGTCGGACCTCAACCTTTGTATATAAAGGCGAGACCCGGCGGCGGGTTAACTCAAGAAACAACCAATCGATAGCTAGGTCAAGTGTATTCGCTCCCTTGTAATCGAAACTCAAGCAATACAACTAGAAGCAGGAAGTAGGCTTTTACCATGTTGCGAGGGGCCGAACCTGGGTAAATCCCTTGTGTCCTTTGTCCCGTTCAACCCCTTCGAGCTAACCTACGTTGCGATGGCTCCACACCTAAGTCCATTCACTAGGGCATCTGCCGTGTTAAATCCATGACAGTTGGCGCCCACCGTGGGGCCAGAGCACGGTGGTTTCGAGTTCTTGAAGGGCAATTTCTGAGGGATCGAAGGATACGCCATGGGCCGGATGACCAAGAGTCGCCACGGCAAGATCTACATCGACGACGCTGGCTATGGAGATGTTCGATGTTAATGATGTTGTATGTGCCAAGTACTTCACCATGATGTTGGATGGACCAGCTCGAATCTGGTTGAAAGGGCTACCTGCCAATTCCGTCACTTCATGGGCTGAGTTGAAAGAGCTTTTTCATTTAGAATTTTAAAGGAACATGTAAGCAGCCGCTGTCGATTATTGATCTGGACTACTGTGTGCGGAGAGAGGATGAGTCGGCCCACCATTGGGTTCGCCGGGTCTCAGCCATTATCCACTCATCGGATAGCATTGCAGCATGCACTGTTGTTCTGATTTTGGAGAAGAATTGTCATTTCACACCTCTCAGGCAAAAACTTGGGCGGCTTAAGCGTCACTACAATGACATGGCAGAGCTCATGGTGGCTCTCATCAAGTATGCTGACTCAGACAACACTAAGGACCCTGGATTTAAAGATGAAAAATCCAAAAAGGGGAAGAAGAGTGGTAAAGGTAAGGTGCAGCAACAGAACGTGACAGGGCATAATGGTCATAATCAGGGCAATGGTGGTAAGCGCAAGCAAACCGATGGCAGGTCAGATTTTTTGGCTAAGACTAATGCTCACTATAAAAACCAGTGTCGTAAGGGTAAGCCGCAATTTGGAGGACCAAAATTAACCTGGAGGCAATGCTTAATGACCCTTGCCCAAAGCATAGTTTGCTCGGTCAGCCGTCAACTCAAGATGGGAATGGGCCGGGTCGGCCCGCTGGGTCATTGACCCGGCCCGAAATCTCGAGGCCAATGGGCCAGGCGGGTTGGCCTCAAATCAAAAAACGGGTTAGTGGAGCCGGCCCCGTGTGACCCGATGGACCAGACGGGTCGACCCAGCGCTAACCTAGTCCTCCATCTCTGCCGCCGCCCCCCACGATCTCTGTAGCCGCTCCCGACAATTTCTTCCGCCGCCGGCCATCTCTGCAGCCCCCGGCATCCCCCGACCTTCTCTACCGGCCGCTCCCGACCTGCTGCCGCCGCTAGCCGCCCCTGAACATCTCTGCTGGCCTGCTTCCGCCGGTGTTCCTCCCGCATCTCGTTCGTCGACTTTGTCGCCGTCGAGCTCGCTGAGCTGCGGTCCCGTCCACCATCTACCTCGCCATTCCGGTCGCTGTCCTCATCGTCATCATCACGTAGGTGAGACTCTTCCCGGCTTCCTCCCTGTCCCAGCGCAGCTGCAATGACTGGTCTAGTTTAGGTTCTTGGTCAGTGTTGTCTGCAATTGTTTCAGTAGTTGGAGCTTGGAAGAGACTGACAATCATGGGACTTGTTTGATTGTTCTCAAGAAGAAATAGTGCTTCAGTTGAGCTCCTGTGTAGCAGCAGTTTTCTTTTTTGTGCAGCATGACTTTCTTTCAGAGTGGCCATGAAGCATGCCTTTCGGTCCTCTGATCTGAGGAAGAGTAATTAGTGTTAGTTCCTGTTGTTGGTTACTAAATAAACCAGAAATAATTGTCCTGTGAAACAATTTTACTCTGTTTTTTTGTTGAATCGACAAATCTTACTCTGCTGATAGGATGGACAAACTGAAGTATGTGGCTAGCATGAGGGTGCCAGTGTATGCGACTTCATAAGTTGATGATGCTCACGAAAACCTTCCTGGAGTAGTGCATATGTCCAACTGTGAGTTTCTTTCTGTTCCTCGAATGGCCGTTTGGTGTGGTGTTCTCCTAATTTGTTGCCTGACAAGCTAGGTGCTGTGGGCGTGCTGCATTCGAAGCAACAGTGGTTAGAAGATGTAGTTAATGCTTAGATTTTTTATGTGATATAGGATCTTGTGACTTCTTTTTCTTGGGCTAGCTGCCAGGTTGAGTTTGCGTATATGCATATTAGTGTAGCTCGTCCATCGACAAGTCCAGCATTTTTTAGTGTCAGTTCAAGGGATGCTTTACTGGCAGCGATTTCTTCACTATTTCTGTAGTGTTTCTCAATGGATGCTTTGCCGGCAGTGACTAGACAGTAAACTAAACTGTCCGGTTTCTTATCTCCATGCATCTGCTGTTGATTTTGAAAGTTAATGCTCTCTAATGTTCCTATATTTCCCTCTGATCAGAAAAATGGAAGAGGAAGAAGGGGACCATGAGGCACACCAAAGTGGTGGTTCATCGTTGATATCCGGTGCGACAATGAGAAGGGCTCAACCACCCCCAGGGGTGTCTCCTTCTTCGATAAACATTTGTAGAGCTTATCACGATCAATATTGTTAATCTTCCTTTTTCTTGGGATGCAAATTAATTATTGCTAAAATAAAAAAATACTCGTAATTGCAATGTTAACACTCGTGTCCTTTGCTCAGCAGGACGTTCACAAGACACTTGTATGGTTGATTTTGAAGATGAGGCTGATGAAGAAGATGTTGACTATGAAGAAGAAGAGGAAGGAGAAGAAGATGAGGATGAAGAAGAAGAAGAAGAAGAAGATGATGATGATGAAGAAGAAGAAGAAGAAGAAGAAGAAGAAGAAGAAGAAGAAGAGCGAGATAATGTGGATGAAGTGGGAGGGGCTGAGATCATTGACATGGGATCATTTTCTGAACCGGGAAGAAAGTTTTTGTCTAAAGTGTGGAAAGAATATGAGCGTATCCGTGTTGATGGCATAGTTGTAGCTGCTGAGTGCAAACACTGTTCAAGGAATATTTGTGCTGAGCGTAAACATGGAACAAGTTTGTTGCGCAAACATTTGAAGTGATGCAGGGAAAGGAAGAAGGTTCTTAGAGTTTCTGGATAGCTGAGTGCTTCTATCATGAGTCCTGATGGAGTTGTAATGGGGCTTTGGACCTTTAATCAGGCATTAGCATGCCGAGAGCTTATGAGATGATAGTCTTGCATGAATTGGCATTCTCATTGGTGGAGTACGATGGATTTAGAAGATTTGTCTCTAATCTAAATCCTAGCTTTAAGATGATATGTAGAAAAACAGTGAAGGAGGACTGCATGAAAGCAATTAAGGAAGAGAAGAGAATTCTGCAAAGGATGTTCCAAAACTCCAAATCCAAGATTTCTTTAACTACAGACCTATGGACATCAAATCAGACAGTGGGGTACATTTGCATCACAGCCCACTTCATTGATGAGGAGTGGAAGCCGCAGAAGAGGATAGTGAAATTCATAGCTATGGAGACGCCGAACACAGGAGCTGCAATGTTCAACATCATGGCGAATTTCATAAGAGAGTGGAATATTGAAGATAATCTCTTTGCTGTGACGCTAGACAATGCATCGAATAATGGTGCAATGATGAAGCTATTGAAGGCATATCTCCAGCTTAAGAAGATGTTACCTGGTAGTGGCACTACAAGAAATATGTCAACTAGTGACCTTCTGTCAGTGACCCTGGAAGAATTGGTCATAGATCTATGACCATTTCAGACCAATTGGTCAAAAGCTGTTCGGGGGGCTCCAAACCCTAAACCATTGCGACCATTTTGGTCAGAAAGGTCGTAATTTTCTTACACGAAATGGTCACAAAGCAAACAGTGCTAGTCCGCTGCCTTATTTCTAGTTGTTAATGACCAATATAGATGGTCATAGCCTTGTAGATTGTGGTGGGTTGTGATGACTAGGCGCCATCTCATCAGTTTTGCCTATGTGTCATGTCCATGTGGCAGTTTTGCCCCTAGGTTGTGAAGCAACCTATATTTCTATTATTCCCAAAATTCCCAAAAAAATCTCATAAATGTTTTGGATCATATCTTCATCAAATATGTCAAAATCATTCCTTGCCTATTTCAAAAATAATTCGAAAATATTCATTTTCCTATTCTGTTCAGAGCAGCACTTTGTGAAGGAAGTACCACTTTGGCATGTCCAAATAGTATCCATTTTCTACAGTGCTTTCCTATGCCCAAATAACCATCCTCCACCAAATGCCAGCTCAATCCATTCATTATTTTGAGCCGAGCTTCAACATTCGTATTTATGTCCAGTGTGGTACTTTGTAAATCAAGTACCACCTAGGCTCCTCCTTTTGAGGTGAAAATTTGTGAAGACGGTCTTCTTAGTAACTGATCATCCTCAGCCAAAACTCACGCCCATTAGCCATGTGCATTTCCGCACCATAAATCAAACACTTGGCTGCTTATTCATGTTTGAGCATCGATCGGTCTCCTCGTGAAAATCTTATGTTGTGATTTTCTTCCTAGCACCTACCTAGGGAGTGCCCAACCCACTAGACATACCTAGGCCGCCCTGAACACATGGCAGCGCCACGGTCACGCTGGTGACCACTTGGCGGGCATGCGAGTTCTGGCGCTCTAGAGTTGGGGCCCTCGGCCACCGCCCAAACCTCGACGATCGCCACCAAACCATGTATTTATGATTAAATAGGTAATTATGTAACTAGAAATGATTTTAGAAAAATAAATAGCAAACTATGAGGCAGCTGCAGTTCAAATTTGACCCGCTTCCAAGCTGAATCATGGAAATTTGTCTTTTCACGAGAGGTGGATCAAAACTTTTTGCACCCAACCATTTTGTCAATTGTGCATTAAATATGTCCTAGTATTTTATAAAATTGATTTGGTCCAATTTTGCAACAATTATTTAGGAGGTCCTTCACAAAAAAAACTCCTTTTGGGCACTCGGAAAATGGAAAATGGTTTTTTCGTCCAAAGAAAATGAAAACTTCCTTAGGCAACATTGTTTGCCATTCCAATATGCACCCTTGTGCACAATATGAGATCATTTGAACAAACTATGCAACGAATGTGGCCATAAGATTGATCATTTGGCTTGAAAGCCATGAATCTTCACACATGATAGCTCATTTCTGAGAACACTTTTTTTAAAAATAATTGCCGTATTACAAGTTTGTTATTTTTCCTGGGAACTTGGCCACATATAATGACACAATGTGAAGGTTTTCCAATTTTTTGATTTTTTTGAATTTTTTATGCCCGTTTCAAAATGCGGTCAAAACGGCGGGAATGACCGTTCCTAGCTAGTGGTTGAATCTTGAATTTTTTTTGGTGTTTCTCTGATTAAATAGGTACTTATGTAACTCGAAATTATTCTTGGAAAAAATAAATAGCAAACTATGAGGCAGCTGCAGTTCAAATTTAACCCGCTTCCAACTGAATCGCGGAAATTTGTCTTTTTCACGAGAGGTGGATCAAAACTTTTTGCACCCAACCATTTTGTCAATTGTGCATTAAATATGTCCTAGTATTTTAGAAAATTGATTTAGTCCAATTTTGCAACAATTATTTGGGAGGTCCTTCACAAAAAAAACTCCTTTTGGGCACTCGGAAAATGGAAAATGGTTTTTTCGTCCAAAGAAAATGAAAACTTCCTTAGGCAACATTGTTTGCCATTCCAATATGCACCCTTGTGCACAATATGAGATCATTTGAACAAACTATGCCACGAGTGTGGCCATAAGATTGATCATTTGGCTTGAAAGCCATGAATCTTCACACATGATAGCTCATTTCTGAGAACACTTTCTTAAAATAATTTCCGTATTACAAGTTTCTTATTTTTCCTGGGAACTTGGCCACATATAATGACACAATGCGAAGGTTTTCCAATTTTTTGATTTTTTTGAATTTTTTATGCCCGTTTCAAAATGGGGTCAAAACGGCGGGAATGACCGTTCCTAGCTAGTGGTTGAATCTTGGAATTTTTTTGGTGTTTCTTTGATTAAATAGGTACTTATGTAACTAGAAATGATTTTTGGAAAAAATAAATAGCAAACTATGAGGCAACTGCAGTTCAAATTTGACCCGCTTCCAGCTGAATCGGCAGAAATTTGTCTTTTTCACGAGAGGTGGATCAAAACTTTTTGCACCCAACCATTTTGTCAATTGTGCATTAAATATGTCCTAGTATTTTAGTTAGGTCCAATTTTGCAACAATTATTTGGGAGGTCCTTAAAAAACCCTCATTTCAGGCACTCGGAAAATGAAAAATGGTTTTTTCGTCCAAAGAAAATGAAAACTTCCTTAGGCAACATTGTTTGCCATTCCAATATGCACCCTTGTGCACAATATGAGATAATTTGAACAAACTATGCCATGAATGTGGCCATAAGATTGATCATTTGGCTTGAAAGCCATGAATCTTCACACTTGATATCTCATTTTTGAGAACACTTTTTTAAAATAATTACCGTATTACAAGTTTATTATTTTTCCTGGAAACTTGGTAACATATAATGACACAATGCGAAGGTTTTCCAATTTTTTGATTTTTTTGAATTTTTTATGCCCGTTTCAAAATGCGGTCAAAACGGCGGGCTTGACCGTTCCTATCTAGTGGCTGAATCTTGGATTTTTTGGGTGTTTCTTTGATTAAATAGATACTTATGTACCTAGATATGATTTTTGGAAAAAATAAAGAGCAAACTATGAGGCAGCTGTAGTTCAAATTTGACCCGCTTCCAACTGAATCAGCAGGAATTTGTCTTTTTCACCAGAGGTGGATCAAAACTTTTGACGCCCAACCATTTGGTCAATTGTGCATTAAATATGGCCTAGTATTTTATAAAAATGATTTGGTCCAATTTTGCAACAAATATATCGTAGGTCCTTCACAAAAAAATATCATTTTGGGCACTCAAAAAATGGAAAATGAAATTTTCGTGCAAAGAAAATGAAAACTCCCTCAGGCAACATTGTTTGGAATTACAAGATGCACCCTTGTGCACAATATGAGATCATTTGAACAAACTATGCCATGAATGTGGCCATAAGATTGATCATTTGGCTTGAAAGCCATTAATCTACCATAACATTTGGGCATTTCTGTTATGGCTGATGTTCGACGATGGTGGCGACGATTTGTTGATGCATGGGGTGTCGAAGCTCTTGGTGTGGGGTAGTGACGCGTGGCGCCGCAGGCTGCCGGGTGGTGGCCACCGGTCATGCACACGCGGATGGTGTCGCAAATTTGCCGGGGGTTGCAGCAGAAGGTGGTGCTGCAAATAGTCACCGGTGATGCAACATAGCATCGCCGCGGACCGCGGGTGCTGTGATCCAACATTGTCGGGACCGACGGAGTTGCAATGAAGCATTGTCAGGCCGCGAGTGTTGTTATGTAATATCGTCGAGGGTCGCCGGAGTTGCAACAAAGCCTCCCCGAGTTAGTCAATATTGTATAATATTTTTGAAAATGAAGTGGTGCCCTTTTGCAGCAAATATTGGATAGGTTATTTACATGGGTGAGAAAATATGTAAGAGAAAAAAAGAAAAAAACAATTGCATAAGCTTAATCATCATTGGTGGAAACATGTGTGCCATGGATCGATGACATGGCACAGATCCATCCATCCATCTTTTCATCCCACATCCATCCATCCATCCACCCACCCACCCACCCATAGTCCCACACCCACCCGCTGTGTCCCACCCACCCACCCGCTGTGCCCGATGCGGAGAGAGAGATATGCGAAGAGAGAGAGAGCTCTCCTCCTCCCCTTCCAGATCGCCGCCGCCACCTCCCCTTCCCTCGCGCCGCCACCACCACCGTCCCTCCCTCCCTCGCGCCGCCCATTCATCCGAGCCTGACGACGCCATATCCGCGCGCCGCCCATCGTTCCCCATCTTCCACTCCCTCCCTCCACCTCCCGCAGCAGATCTAGCGCCCAGCAGCGTCGGCGTCGCGGCCGGCTGGCTCGGCGGCGCGCGCGTGCTTCGATGCACGCCGCTCCATCGAGCTGGCCGGACCATGATGGCTTGCGACCTAGCGTTTGCAGGATCCTCGAACGGCTGCCGTCCACCTCTCTGTAGGGAGGGGTTCGTCGTACTCCACCCTAGCAGTCGATCCCAGCCGTCACTGCTTAACCAGCCTCCTCCTCTGGCATCTCCGTGAGGGCGCTCGATGCCAGGCAGGTCGTCGACGCGCCGGACCTCAAGGCCGGTCGTGCTGCTCCTTTTGCCTGCGTCCTTCCCCGACAACGTCCCCATGGCTAGGGTTTCGGATGCGATGGCGCCTCCGTTGATGGTGCGGCTCTGGTGACTCTTACCTCACCCCACACGCAGCTGCCCATTCATCCGAGCCCGGCGACACGAGCTCAAGGTACTCCCTTCCACTCGTGGTAGATCTGTTCAAGTGATTAGGTTTCTGACGATCTGTGGTGTTGTAGGTTGGCGGTGAGGAGGAAGGGGGCCGAGAAGCCGGCCGCCAAGGGAAGAAGGGCAAGGCCGGCAAGGACCCCAACAAGCCCAAGATGGTGCCCGGCACCGTCTTCATCTTCATGTATGCCCAACGCACACGTCCGCCCCAGGATCCGCGCGCTCCTCTGGCGCTCAGCATGGTGTCCTGCGTGCTGTGCTACCTCGTGGGTCAGAGCAGCGAGGCTGCTCCGTCCGGAGAGAACCAAGACAAGGTAATCGCCCCTACTTCTCAATTCTCATGCATCTTTGTCGTGCAGGCTTGTGTGTTCTGACGTGCAATTTTCTGATGCCGTTTCTGATCTTCACTGACAGTGAGCGGTCTGAGCGATTCAAGATTCAGCAAAGGGGATAGCTGCATAGTGGATCAGAGTACATTTGGTGTTCCTCTTCTCTGAAGCTTGCATACCTTAGAATCCCTTATCTGTGATTCTGTATCTAGTTTTTGCCCGAATCTGTGTGGCTTTGAACTTTGGTGATTGTGCGCGAGTGGCATCCAGAGTTAACTCAAGTTTATCATAAGCCCTCTATGCTTGCAGTTTCTGAATACTGAATTTCCAAGTCATTTGGTTCAGTTAAATGATGATTTTGCTCTGCAATTATCAGCCAATGACATTCACTAGCTGATAAGGGAATGATGCTTCTACGCAGTAGAAAAAAGATTGTTATAGTTAAGTTTGAATCAGGCGAACAGTGTTGATATTTCTGTTATAGTTAAGCTAGACAAGTTTGTATTTGATATTTCTGTTATATTTCTGTTATAGTTAAGCTAGAAAAGCTCCTGTATCAGCACTCCTAATTGGTACTTTATTGTTTGCATAATGTAGTTGCTGCGACATGTATATCAAATACTGGACTAATAGTAACAGCTCTTTGCATCCATCAAATTTGTAGATGATTCAGTGAGCAACAGGTTTCTGTTAGGTGTTTTGGTTTCTGTATGGATTCTTGGTGGGGTTGTGGCTTCTTGCTTGTTGAGCTCTCTATTTGTGGTTACCTACTTGTGGTTGGCGGGTGCAGCACCATACCAACTTGAAAAATTGCTTCCTGTTTTGCCTGATTCTTGGCAAGTTTGGTCTCTGAATTGCCAAGTGGTAATAGTAACCAGTAGTAACTGATATTTTTGTGTGTTCTTAGTTTATCTCAAGTCATGTCTAGTTAGGCCTTTCCACCCATTGATAGGTACCACTGATTTGGACTGGTGTTTTCCTGAAATTATATGTTGGTTTCATTTCATCAGCTGAGTAGAAAGGCTTTCTTTTTGTATGCAGGTTCTTCAGAAAGAAGACCGAGGTGTTGTGTGTTCAGGAAGTACTCCCAGGTAGATATATAGATGCTTTCAATTCTGTTGGGTCCATTCTCTCCTTTTGATTTACTTCGCTTGCAGTAGAATTCTTTCACTCCTCTTGTAATTTTCTGAATGAATTTGCAATGGTGCTTCGGCGGCTTCTAGACCCTCTCCTGGATGTGGTGATGGTCACACCACAGCCATGGTGTGGCTGAGCCTCTGCTACAGCTACAACCTCCCTCTGGTGAGCTCCTCCCCGTTCCTTCTTCTCTGATTTAGCTCCTGCATGGCCTTGGCCATGATTTGGTTTGGATGTGGGGCTCTACTAGTTACTTCTACTGGAGCTCTCTGGTGATAAATTCATGCGGTTCTAGGGTCTGTCAGTAGCTGCCCATGTGTACTTGCTTTATATATGTGCTCCTGTGATCATGGTAGTGTTGATGCTTATCTTGCGTGTCTCTGGTGGTGGTGGTGTTGACAGCAGTTACACACCTAGCTTGTAACTAATATCCTTACTGCTAATTTTTGCATGAGAGCAAACTGGTGTAGCTAGCTGGACTATGCAGCCATGAATCAGGAAGTAGCATATTCAGTTTTGCTAATAGAAAATAAATGTATTAAAAACTGCATAATACGTGCTTTTTCATGTTTGGTTTTCTCTAAACTTTGTTTGTATGATTGAGGGCAAATTTACTTGGTTCTTTTCTCCAAACTGTGCTTGGAACATTCATTTTTATGATCTAAAATTGCCTTCCTGTGATGATGCAGGTGCCCAGTTTGTGCTCGCTACCGAAGGAGCTCCATGTTGAAGAAGATTGAACACACTTGTAGAGCTACAGGGTTAACACCAGGGCAGCTTGTAGAGCTTGTAGAGCTTGTATATGTATAGAGCTTGTAAATCACGTGTAGATCTTGTAGAGTATATGTTATTTGTACAATAGGAGATCTGTACTGAATCTGGCTGATAATATTTGGAGTATTATGTGTGTGTTTTGTTTGTGCCAATTTAAATACTGTTTATTTATTTACTGTTAAATTGAAATATGAAGAATATGAACTTGCTAGCTGGGACCCACGTACCTGAACTTGACATCTGGGACCCATTTGACTAGTGGACCTTTTTTATATTACAAAAAAACTAAAACTTTCTAGCAGAAAATGCCACGGCCCCAAAATGAGAAGGCTTAATTGTTGGGCTTGGCCCATCTACCTAGCCAAAATTAATATGAGAAAAAAACACAAATAGGCCGAATTGTTGGGCTAGGCCCATGTAGAAAATCGAATTGGACCGGGCTGAATCTTGTGCCACATCAGCTTGCCATGCTGGATGCCTACGTGGCCTGGGAAGGTTGCTAGTGACCAAAACGACACAATGGACATATTTTGGTCATAAACGTCTTCGACCATTCCAGAAGAAAGGTCGCTATAGTCAGTTTACGACCGCCAGCTTTTGACCTTCTCTTTTTGGTCACAAAAAGGTCGCAAATGAAAAACCATGACCTTTCAGTGACCAATAGTGGTGGTCACAAGTTGACATATTTCTTGTAGTGTGGCAAGTTGTTTCACCAACGTTGTGCTGCCCATGTCATAAATCTGATATGTCAAGCAGGATTGAACTTCCTTGGTCCAGTGATCAACATGATGCGTGAAATTGTTAAATATATTCGAAGCTCACCAAGTCGAAAGGAAAAATTTCAAGAAATCGTTGCGCAGCATGGTGTATCATGTGGAGAACTCCAAGTCTTGATTTTCCAACTCGCTGGAACTCAACCTACATGATGATTGATATAGCAAAGGAGTATCACGGAGTGTTTGACTCTTTGGCCATTCAAGATAAACAATATACCTTCAAGCCATCTTTTGAGGATTGGGAAAATGCCGAAGATGTTTGCAGGCTACTGAAGGTATTTTATGAAGCCACTAATGTGATATCTGCACAAAATATCCAACTGCTAACTTGTATTTCCATGAAATGTGGAAAGTGAAGCTGACCTTAGAGCAACAACACTATGAAGAGGATTCTGAGATGGGTACAATGGTCAAATATATGAAGAGAAAATTCAGAAGGTATTGGAAGATGACATGGTTGAGCCTTTGTATTCCAGTGATTTCGGACCCACAATTCAAGTTGAAATATATTGAGTTCCGATTTGGCCTAGAGTTCAGGAATGAAGCTGCAGCAATGATTGCTAAAATAAAAAACGTGTTCCAAGGGTTGTTCAAGGAATACCTCCAATTGAATGGCAATGGCACATATCCCATGTCACAAGGAGGTGATGATGACATGGCTGTAAGTGGTGAAGATCCTATGGCTGATTGGGACCAGCATGTCACCCTCACTGCTCGATCAACAAATTTGGATTCTACCGAACTTGATTCGTACTTGTCAAAGGTACCCATCCGCCGAAGTGAGCAATTCAATATCCTTGCATGGTGGCAGACCAACTCAGGTGAATACCCAACGCTGAGTCGCATGGCAGCAGATATCTTGGCGGCTCCTGCCTCTGCGGTGGCATCCGAGTCCGCCTTCAACACAGGGAAGAGAGTCCTATCAGATTTTCAAAGTCGAATGACCGCAACGACACTTGAAGCTCTTGTTTGCTTACAAGATTGGATACGGGCCACCGGTAAAGCCATACGACACAAGTTTCTTCTTAGTTTCTTATTAATGCTTAAAGTTTACAAGTTTCCTCCTTTTTTTTCTGCAGCTAATACTCAACGTAGCTTGGCTTCAGTTCATGACATTATAATGGACTTACAAGGTATGAGAAACCTTCTGATGTATATAGTGCCATGTATATGAAAGTACACTTAAAGTATGAATTCTGCTTTTTAATGAGGGATTTCATATCTACAGTTTGTTCCAGGGAACTATTTGCAAGATGGAGCCCAATCATGTAGATGAATATATAAAGTGTTTTACACACAGAACTAGTGCTGTTAGTTTTGATTTCCCCAAGTTATAGTTGATCTCTCATACACTTCTAAATATTTTTCTTTTTCCATTCTTGCTTGTTGATATGCTTACGAGAATCGGGAATATTCTCTTTGTTCTAATCTTTGTTGCGGAGTGGATGACGGGTAGTGTATGATGGATATTTAGAAGTGTATTTTGTTGCAAACTTGATCATGAATTGGTTTTCTGGAACATGCCTTTGCTACTGAGAATATTCCTCTGTTCAGAAATATATTATTTAGTTTTTTTGAGGGATAAATATACTATTTAGTTGATGTGCACATAATTACTCTTGTAACATTTGTTTGTAAATACAGATATCGAGGATTGATGCTTGTTGGAGCAATTCATGTTAAACCTCAAGCAGATGATGAAGCAAAGATATGTCAGCTTTCTCTATAACCTACTTGATGTGAAAAGTTTAGCATGTTGAACTTGTAATCTTTTGATCTTGTCCGAGTCTGTTGGATTGGGGTCCTTAGCTTGACGTTCTTTGAAACTTGTAATCTTTTGATCTTGTTCGAATCTATTGGACTGAGGTCTTTAGCTTGATACTCTTTGAAACATGATCTCGCCATTTTACTAAATGTGAAAAGGTTAGACCTTGTCATTTTACTGTACTGTGTACACATTTGCTGACATCTATTTTTTGGGGACTTATTATTAATTTCGCGAGGCCACAAATGTTGGACGGTGCAAACATTTGGTTCAAAAAACCTGTAATCCTCTAGAATGTGTAAACATTTGCTAAATTTTGGGTCGGCCTCATGTGCCCAATGGGTCAATGGGGCCACAAAATTCTGATGAAATGGGTCGGCCCATGGCCTCACATATTGGCCTTGGGGCCATGGGGCCGGGGCCAGGGCCGGGTCGGCCCATTCCCATTTTGACCGTCAACTCATGCTTGGAAGGACTATTTTATCATGAAAGACTACAAAAATTCTAACTTCAACCAGAATCATGGCAATAATAATGGCCAGCCTGGCGGGTCAGGATCCGACTCACAGGGGCCCGATTTTGGCGGTGGCGGCTCAAACTCTGGGTATCAAGGACAAGGCAACCAGGGTGGTTATAACCAACAGTCTGGTCAGGGTAACCAGCAGCATCTGTCCGGATAGCAGAGCAATCCAAAGCAGCTTAATAGTGGTCAATATCATGTCTTCACCACGAGTTTGTGTAAGAGGGATCAGAAAGTTTATAAACGTGTGGTCAGTGCGATTGAGCCGGTGGTGCCTCAATATGTGTGATGGCCAGAGCATCCAATCAGATTGAGAATCCGGGTCAATTAGCATTGGTGGTAGCCCCTCCGGTGGGGGGTTATAAATTCACTAAAGTGCTCATGGACGGTGGCAGTAGTATCAATATCTTTATTATGATACTTTTCGCAGGATGAATTTAACTGATAAGGAGCTTAAGCTGACCTCTACAGTTTTTCATGGTGTGGTCCCTGGTAAGTTGGCATATCCAGTAGGGAAAATTGCCCTGGAAGTGCTTTTGATGATGACTATGACTATAGAGCAGAGATGTTGTGGTTTGAAGTGGTTAAAATCAAGAGCCCTTATCATGCCTTGTTTGGGCGGCCGGCTTACGCCATGTTTATGGCGCGGCCTTGTTATGTTTACTTACAGCTTAAAATGCCAGGGCGTAAGGGCACGATCACAGTCCATGGCGATCGAAGAATTGCATTGGAATGTGAGGAAGGAGATGCTGCATATGCTGAGTCGGCTTGCGCCACAGAGGAGTTCAAATTTTATAAAGATAATGTTGACCCAGTTGATATGTCCCCTCTAAAGAAGCCTCCACTGAGCAAGACCCTTTGTTGAAGTTTAAGTTGGCTGATGATACTAAACAGGTTGACTTTGTCCTTGGCGACTCATCTCAGTAGTTCACCATCAGTGCTAACATGGGTCCTAAATAGGAAAGCGTGCTCATCGAGTTCATCCGTGAGAATCGGGACATCTTTAGATGGAAACCATCAAACATGCGGGGTGTACCGGGAGAACTCGCTAAGCACACTCTTAATATTGATCCTAACACTGGTACACATCGGTGCTATACAAACGGTTTTAACCCCTTTCCACGACGACATTTGGAACCATCGCCTAGTGAGTGATGGCGATAGGGGGGTCCTTCCCACACGACCCAGAAACCGTCGGGGATATGCCCTCCTAGCACACACGCTTGGCAAAATGAGGTCGTGTGCGACGGCGAGCGCTCAAATACGAATACGTCAGAGAGCTAAAAATACAATTATACAGGCGAAATTATTTCCGGTCGCAAGTACATCCCACACAGTCAGTCTCCGCTAAAGGTTTTCGTTCGTATGTACATCCCACACAGTCGTTCCTAGGAAAACATTTCCTTTCACAGGTACATCACACAAAATTTTCCCCGTTAAATCGTTTGTGATAGCGTTGCCATTGCACACGATATTAACAATTTTATCGTTTGCGTTATTGAATGCATCACACAGGGTGCGTAGAAGAAACTATGTGGCAAAGGCTATCCATCACACACAGTTTTTATGTGGTAAACATTTGCGCCAGATGGCCTAACGCAAACAGTTTTGAATAGGATGTCGTGTGTGATTGTTCATTAATCTAACACGGTTTATTCCTAGAAACCGTGTGCGTTATTGAATGTATCACACACGGCGTTTTTTGAATAACCGTTTGCAATAGAAAAACTCAATTAGTGGGCTAATTATCTGATTATTAATAATCCATTTATTAATCTAATTGACATTTCATATTAAGCACACAATATATTTCATTTTCATAATTGAAATACATCAGAGTACAACATCATATAGCTTCAGCACTAAGCTACCCCATTACACAACTACACCAGCAGCAAGTTTCACATGCAACATCTATAACCTTTCAAAATTAGCATCATAGACGGTACATAGACAAATGTATCTCATCTGGAAAACTGCAGAAGCAGAAGGCGAATATTGACCCTTCATTGATGTTGAAGGTCTTTGTAACTTTAGGCCAGTTCCTGTGGATGATTTACCGTCCATCCTTCGTCCTCTTCAGGAACACTTCAATATTGAACCGTGGGTGTTGTATGAATACCTTCCTCGCCTCCTGACCATACAGGTGGTTTGAGAGGTAATCATCAGTGAACTGCTTTGGAAAGGCCTGAAAACAAGGATGTGCATAACTATCTTCTCTATATTTGAAATGGGGCAAAGTCATAAAGAAGGCAAGGTATAATAGTCAGTACCATCCTATAGTGAACTAATGTCTTCTTTGTTGTGCAGAGAAAGATCTTGTTTTTTTTTGTCGCTAATTTCTTTATCTAAACAATCTTTCTGAGTTTCTTGACTTGACTGATATTCATGGACAACTCATTTCCCCATATGCAAAAAGGGTCGAACAGTGGGTCAAAACCTCTGGCAGCAGGACCTACATGTGCAAGACCAAATTGTCAAAAACCTAAATATTAGAATGGTTGCTGCAATTGCACAATAATGTGCTATTAGACAACGAACCATGCACGTGCTAACCTCGATTGTAAACCTCAGCGCTTCCCATTGTTTCCCAGCAACACATATAAGGTAGTTAGTCATCAGGTTAAGTAAGGGTTCGCATGCTATCAGTAAAATATGTTGAAGAAATCAGCACATTGCAGATTCATCAGATTAATTCAAGCCACATGGAAAACTCATTTATCCAAACCAAGCATGATTAAGAACTGGGAAATATAGCACTTGTATATGTTTCTCATGTATTAAGTGCAGCCAAATTCGATTTATTACTCACATGCAAAACAATACAAAATTCTACCCACGACAATTGGACATCACATTGGAGAATTGAACCAAGCAGTTAACTAAACACCACAACAAATGAACCAAACATTAAATCAACACCACATTACACAATATAACATACTCCTAATAGAAGATCACACAGTTAACCAAACCAAGCATGCTTAACAACTTGGAAATATAGCAATTGTATTTGTTTCCCATGTATTTACTACAGCCAAATTCAATTTATTCCTCACATGGTATACAATAACAGAATGCACCCACAACTATTGAACACCGCATTGCAGAATTGAACCAAACATAACAGTTAACTAAACACCACAACAAATGAACCAAATGTTAACTGAGCACCACATTGCACAATATAACATACTCCTAATAGAAGATCAGACAGTTAATCAAATCAAGCATGCTTAACAACTTGGAAATATAGCAATTTTATTTGTTTCTCATGTATTTAGTACAGCCAATTTCGATTTATTTCTCACATGGTATACAATAACAGAGTGCACCCACAACAATTGAACATCGCATTGCAGAATTGAACCAAACAGCCAACCGCGTCGCGTCGTCGGTGCGCGAAGCGTCGACGGTGGCCTCGACGGCGAGGTGCTCCTCCAAGATCTGGGGGTCGACACGAATGGCAGTCAACGCAACCTCACCCGCGTGTACGGCCGTGATTTGCTTCTCCGCTGCCAAATGCTCCTTGAGATCCTGGCTATACTGCGCACACTATGGCTTAGGGCGGCACTTATTTGGTGGAGGGGTCGGTGATTTAGGTGGAAGGTGTCACGCCGACGTTCGGGGCATGTGGGATGTGGAAGGAGGAGGAGGATGGGGGTCGGGTGTGGATTACCTGCCTGGATAGGCGAGGCCGAGCAGCATGAAGGAGGGTCGCCGATGAGGAGGCAGCGCTGCAAGCAAGGAGTGAAGGTTTCAACTTGGAAAGGAAGGCGGAAACAGGGGAAATGTGGATTTTGGTAAGTGGAGGGGGCGGGGAGGTAGATATTTCCGCGGAAGCCGAAATTTTGGAATCGCTTCAGCCAAAAAACTGGCGCGCAAAGTGTCATCAAACACGGTCCCTTATTCAGAACTGTGTAAGATATGTGAACATCAAAAACGATTCAGATAGCTTAACCCGTGTGTGATGAGTTTGAACGTCAAACATTTTGGTACGAATTTCCTTGGTTACAGTGGTCATCCACGTCATTGCATAATTTGGGTACACAAAGGAGACTACAGCACACCCACACTTCTTAATCGAGCGAGTTCAACAATTAAACAAAGCTAGCTGACCTAAACATTACTCTAACAAATTAAGGACCGACACTCTTAATTAAACAAAACAAAGAGTACTACTACGGCTGGTGCTCGTCGATCTCCGCCGCCGCCTCCATGTCCGGCTCACGCCCGACGGTCTCCTGGGGAAGGGGCTCCATGGCATCAATTGCACCATACTCGGCAAGCATCTCGCCATCCTCGTCTGCCATATCTTTGGAATAGGGCGCCACGAGCTGGGCGTGGCGGCCGCGAACTGGGCTTTGGCGGGCTCTGTCGTGGCAAGTTATGCCGCGCAGGAACGGACGGCTGCTCGAACTCTCTCGGCGATTGCCAACTCTTCGGCCGTGGGTTGCCGACCGTTGTCAGAGAAACTTCGTTCGATTTGTTGGGTGACCGCCACGAGCTGGGCGTGGAAGGCCTCGACATAGTCATGGGCGGCCTCCATCAGGGCTAAGGCCGCCGCTGCGGAACGGACAGCTGCTGTGACGCTCTCGCCAGTTGTTATCCCTGAGGCAGATGTTGTTGCCGCCACCTGAGAAGCAACAGCGGCCGTTTGGGCTGCCTTGGCCGCCTGGACGCAGATTGCGGTCGCCCTCACGAAGCTTGTTAGCACGCGCCTGGCGGCTGCGGCCGCGCTCTCGCCGGAGTGGGCGGCCGAAGTTGCCCTCACGACACGGGTCCACGTCCCCATCTTTCACCGGCGATGATTTAATAGTGAAATGATATTTGAGGAGTGGGCTAGTGTGCTTGACACTCCGATGGTGCTCCGAGATATTTTGTGCTGCATCTCACACGGTTGGTGATAATAAACTATGTGCGGTCTACTTGATTTTTCGTCTTGATTTGAATTACGTAATGGGGTCACAGCTGCAAAGGATTGTGTTAGAATTGCTAGAACTTTATCTGCAGTGAACATGCAACTATAGGTGTGTCGTTAAAAAAATTGTAATTATTCAAGGTTTGTTTGGACGTTTTTATACATTAACTTGGTTTTGTAGGCATTTCAGGTGCATAATACAAATTTGAACTACACGCACATGCTCCAGTGCATATAAACGGGTTGAAAAATCAAATAAGTGTCCTTGGTTGCATGCTTAGGTCCCATGCAAGAAATGGGAATGAATGTCAAACACCCTGCCACCGTCACTCGGCCGCAAACATTGAGATATCTGGTTTTTAAATTCTAGTAAATCCAAAACTCGTCTGAACTTCATGAACTTGGCATGCTATCATGGAGCGGCATTAACATGCTGTGGTAAAAATTTTGTCCCATTTGGGACATGTTTGGGTATAAGCTTCTCCCAAACCAGAGCTTCTCACAACAAGCGTGATGGTTTCGGTAGGGAACGTGCCACCTTTGGGGACGAAACGATATCCATTGCCTCTTATTGCTTTCAAAAAAAATTTAGTGTCAACATAGAACAACAGGAGTGTTGTGTTTAATTTTGGAATTTTTTGGGATTCGTTTGGAAATTTTTATACATTAACTGGGTTTTCCAGGCATTTTATTTCCATAATTCAAATTTGAACTTCATGCACATGCTCAAGTGCATACAAACTGGTTGAAAAGTCAAATATGTGTCCTTGGTTGCATGCTTAGGTCCCATGCAAGAAATGGGAATGAATTTCAAAAACCCTGCCACCGTCACGCGGCCGCAAACATTGAGATACTTGGTTTTAAAATTCTAGTAAATCCAAAACTGGTCTGAAATTCATGAAACTTGGCATGCTATCATGGAGCAGCATCAACATGTCGTGGTAAAAAATTTCTACCATTTAGGGCAGGTTTGGGTATAAGCTTATCACAAATCAGAGCTTCTCACAATAAGCGTGATGGTTTCGGTAGGTAACGTGCCACCTTTGGGGACGAAACGGTATCCGTTGCCTCTTATTGATTTCAAATTTTTTCTAGTGTCAACATAGAACAACAAGAGTGTTGTGTTTAATTTTGGATTTTTGGGGTTCGTTTGGACATTTTTATACATTAACTTGGTTTTGCAGGCATTTTAGGTGCATAATTCAAATTTGAACTACATGCACATGCTCCAGTGCATATAAACTGGTTGAAAAATCAAATCTGTGTCCTTGGTTGCATGCTTAGGTCCCATGCAAGAAATGGGAATGAATTTCAAACACCCTGCCACCGTCACACGACCGCAAACATTGAGATACTTGGTTTTTAAATTCTAGTAAATCCAAAACTCGTTTGAAATTCATTAAACTTGGCATACTATCATGGAGAGGCATCAACATGCTGTGGTAAATTTTTGTCCCATTTGGGGCAGGTTTGGGTATAAGCTTCTCACAAACCAGAGCTTCTCACAACAAGCGTGATGGTTTCGGTAGGGAACGTGCCACCTCTGGGGACGAAACGATATTCGTTGCCTCTTATTGCTTTCAAAAAATTTCTAGTGTCAACATAGAACAACATGAGTGTTGTGTTTAATTTTGGAATTTTTCGGGGTTCGTTTGGACATTTTTATACATTAACTGGGTTATCCAGGCATTTGATGAGCATAATTCAAATTTGATCGCAAACGTGCTTAGAAGGATTTGTGCAACTCTTGATCGCAAAAGTTTTAGTTGGAACACCCATATGCAAACCGACAGATTCGCTAGGAAGCCAAGAGAAAATGTGCCGAGCAGGATTTCTGCAGCTCTTGATTGCAAAAGTTTTAGATAGAACACCCGTATGCAAAGTGAGAGCTATGGTCTTCCCCCTTAAGTCAAGGGAAAATTCACAGCGTAGGATTTGTGCATCCCTTCAACGCAAACGGTTGTTTTGGATGACCCGTGTGCAACCACATACAAAAAATTTGGTAAGATTTGCATCTGTCATATTGGGTATGTTGCCATTTGTCAAACTGGAAAGATTGACATTTATTGATCTAGTAACATTGCCATTTGTCAATCCTCGTAACACTATGATTTGTCAAATATCCAGCTAAAAATCACTAGCACGATCTAATTTTTGCAACTAAAATTCAGTAATTAAGCATAGATTTCATTCATAGATTAACCAGTCGTTCTTAATTTATACAAACAGTTCAACTCGACAGCTGAACCGACCAAACTTTTCCCCAATTGTTGCCAACCACGTACTGAAATAGCTAGTTCAACTATATATACTAGCTAATTTTAAGTACGTTGTACAGTTCCACCACACATCTATAGTCAGATGAACTGAACAAAATAGGCCCTAAATACTACTACTACGGAGGGGCTTTATGCTACTTCTGGTAGCCTCTCCTCTGCCGAGCGCGCTCTGTAAGAGGCAGGGGAGGAGGAGGAGCCTACCGACAAGCTGGACAAATGCAATACCGTGCCTACCGCTGCTGCACGTTCAGCGACGCTCGCCAGCTCGAATGCGCACTGCCGCTCCAGACGATCCCTCTCGAAGCGGCTGGACTGCTCGTAGATCTCCTGATTCCTCGCCTCTGCGTTGGCGCGTGCTGCGGCCACGACTGCGGTAAGGCTCTTTGCATGCTCAACGAGGCGCTCCTCCTCCCGCGGGAACTCGATGTAGCGCGCAAGGTCGCTAATGCACATGCGGGCCACCACCTCCGCCTCCCTCCTTCGGGCGGCGGTGGCAGAGCGGGAGATGATCCCGGCGGTTGACGGTGGGCTGGCGGCCGCGGCGGCCGACAATGGGGTGACGACCACTTCCCGCCTTTGGGCCACGGTGGCGGAGCGGGTGAAGGCCGGTAGTGGGGTGGCGGCCACGACGGCCACCTCCCGCCTTCGGGCCGCGGTGGCGGAGCGGGTGATGGTCGGCAGTGGGGCGGTGGCCACAACGGCCACCTCCCGCCTACGGGCTGCTAACTCTTGAGCATGCGCTGGTTTTCCCTTGAAGAGGAAAGGGTGATCCAGCAAAGTAGCGCAAGTATTTCCCTCGGTTTTTTAGAACCAAGGTATCAATCTAGTAGGAGATAACACACAAGTTACCTAGTACCTGCACAAACAATCAAGAACCTTGCAACCAATGCGATAAAGGGGTTGTCAATCCCTTCACGGTCACTCGCAAAACTGAGATTTAATAAAGATAGTAAAGTAAATATTTTTGGTATTTTTGTTGTATAGATTAGAAAGTAAAGATTACAAAATAAAAGAACGGCGACAAAAATTGGCAAGTTAATGGGAAACTAATATGATGTAAAATAGAAGATTATATGATGGAAAATATACCCGGGGGACTTAGATTTCACTAGTGGCTTCTCTCAAGATAGCATGTATTACGGTGGGTGAACAAATTACTGCCGAGCAATTGATAGAAAGGCGCATAGTTATGAGAGTATCTAGGCAATGATCATGAACATAGGCATCACGTCCGTATCAAGTAGACCGAAACGATTCTGCATCTACTACTATTACTCCACACATCGACCGCTATCCAGCATGCATCTAGAGTATTAAATTCATAAGAACAGAGTAACGCATTAAGCAAGATGACATGATGTAGAGGGATAAACTCAAGCAATATGATATAAACCCCATCTTTTTATCCTCGATGGCAACAATACAATACGTGCCTTGCTGCCCCGCCATCCTTTGGGAAAGGACACTGCAAGATTGAACCCAAAGCTAAGCACTTCTCCTATTGCAAGAAAGATCGAACTAGTAGGCCAAACTAAACTGATAATTTGAAGAGACTTGCAAAGATATAAAATCATGCATATAAGAATTCAGAGAAGAACCAAATATTATTCATAGATAGACTTCATCATAAATCCATAATTCATCGGATCTCGGCAAACACACCGCAAAAAAGTAATACATCGAATAGATCTCCAAGAACATCGAGGAGAACTTTGTATTGAGAATCAAAGAGAGAGAAGAAGCCATCTAGCTAATAACTACGGACCCGAAGGTCTGTGGTAAACTACTGAGACATCATCGGAGAGGCTATGGTGTTGATGTAGAAGCCCTCCTTGATCGATTACCCCTTCCGCGGGGCGCCGTAAAAGGCCCCAAGATGGGATCTCACGGGTACAGAAGGTTGCGGCGGTGGAAAAGTGGTTTCGTGGCTCCCCCTGATGTTTTTAGGGTATAAGAGTATATATAGGCGGAAGAAATAGGTCGGTGGAGCTCCATGGGCCCCACGAGGGTGGGGGCGCGCGCTCCTGCCACGTATCCACCTCGCGGAGTTCCACTTCAACTCCAAGTCTTCTGGATTGCGTTTGTTTGAAGAAATATCATCGCGAAGGTTTCATTCTGTTTGGATCCGTTTGGTATTCCTTTTCTGCAAAACACTAAAATACGCAAAAAACAGAAACTGGCGCTGGGCCTTTGATTAATAGGTTAGTCCCAAAAATAATATAAAAGAGCACATTAAAGCCCATTAAATATCCAAAACAGATAATATAATAGCATGGAACAATAAAAAATTATAGATACATTGGAGACGTATCAAGCATCCCCAAGCTTAATTCCTGCTCGTCCTCGAGTAGGTAAATAATAAAAACAGAATTTTCGATGTGGAATGCTACCTAACATAATTATCAATGTAATTTTCTTTATTTTGGCATGAATGTTCAGATCCGAAAGACTCAAGACAAAAGTTTAATATTGACATAAGAATAATAATACTTCAAGCATACTAACAAAGTAATCATGTCTTCTCAAAATAACATGGCCAAAGAAAGTTCATCCCTACAAAATCATATAGTTTTGCTATGCTCTATCTTCGTCACACAAATTACTCAAATCATGCACAACCTCGGTTTCAGCCAAGCAATTGTTTCATACTTTAGTATTTTCAAAATTTTCAACTTTCACGCAATACATGAGCGTGAGCCATGTACATAGCACTATAGGTGGAATAGAATGGTGGTTGTGGAGAAGACAAAAAAGAGGAAGATGGTCTCACATGAACTAGGCATATTAATGGGATATGGAGATGCCCATCAATAGATATCAATGTGAGTGAGTAGGGATTGCCATGCAACGGATGCACTAGAGCTATAAATGTATGAAAGCTCAACAAAAGAAACTAAGTGAGTGTGCATCCAACTTGCTTGCTCACGAAGACTTAGGACATTAGAGGAAGCCCATTGTTGGAATATACAAGCCAAGTTCAATAATGAAAATTCCCGCTAGTATATGAAAGTGACAAAATGAGAGACTCTCTATAATGAAGATCATGGTGCTAATTTCAAGCACAAGTGTGGAAAAAAGGATAGTATCATTGTCCCTTCTCTCTTTTTCTCTCATTTTTTTAGAGACTCCCCTTTTCTTGGAGACTCTTTCTCTTTTTTTTTCACACGGGATAATGCTCCAATAATGAAGATCATCACACTTCTATTTATTTACAACTCAAGAATTAGAACTCAATACCTAGAACAAAACATGACTCTATATGAATGCCTCCAGCGGTGTATCGGGATGTGCAATGAATCAAGAGTGACATGTATGAAAAAATTATGAATGGTGGCTTTGCCAAAAATACGATGTCAACTACATGATCATGCAAAGCAATATGACAATGATGGAACGTGTCATAATAAACAGAACGGTGGAAAGTTGCATGGCAATATATCTCGGAATGGCTATGGAAGTGCCATAATAGGTAGGTATGGTGGCTGTTGTGAGGAAGATATAAGGAGGTTTATGTGTGATAGAGCGTATCGTAACACGGGTTTTGGATGCACCGGCGAAGTTTGCACCAACTTCTCGAGGTGAGAAAGGGCAATGCACGGTACTGAAGAGGCTAGCAATGATGGAAGGGTGAGAGTGCGTATAATCCATGGAGTCAACATTAGTCATAAAGACTCACATAAAGACTCAAAAATCTACAAGTCATCAAAACAAAGTACTACATGCATGCCCCTGGGGGAAGGGTTGGTAGGAGTTAACCATCGCACGATCCCAACCTCCACACAAAGGAAGACAATCAAACAAATACCTCATGCTTCAAATTTGACACAACGGTTACCATACGTGCAAGCTACGGGACTTGCAAACCTCGACACAAGTATTTCTCAAATTCACAATCACCCTACTAGCATGACTTTAATATCACCAACCTCATATCTCAAAACGATCATCAAGCATCAAACTTCTCATACTATTCAAAGCACTTTATATGAAAGTTTTTACTATACTCATCTCGGATGCCCATCATATAAGGACTAGTTTTATAACAAAAGGAAATTACCATGATGTTCTAAAAGACTCTCAAATAATATAAGAGAAGTATGAGACATCAATAATTTCTATAAAATAAAACCACCACCGTGCTCTACAAAGATATAAGTGAAGTACTAGAGCAAAATTATCTAGCTCAAAAGATATAAGTGAAGCACATAGAGTATTCTAATAAATTCCGATTCATGTGTGTCTCTCCCAAATGGTGTGTACAGAAAGGATGATTGTGGTAAACTAAAAGCAAAGACTCAAATCATACAAGACGCTCCAAGCAAAACACATATCATGTGGTGAATAAAAATATAGCCTCAAGTAAAGTTACCGATAGACGAAGACGAAAGAGGGGATGCCTTCCGGGTTATCCCCAAGCTTAGGCTTTCGGTTGTCCTTGAATTTTACCTTGGGGTGCCTTGGTCATCCCCAAGCTTAGGCTCTTGCCACTCCTTATTCCAAAATCCATCAAATCTTTACCCAAAAACTTGAAGACTTCACAACACAAAACTTAACAGAAAATCTCATGAGCTCCGTTAGTATAAGAAAACAAACCACCACTTTAAGGTAATGTAATGAAGTCATTATTTATTTGTATTGGTGTTAAACCTACTGTATTCCAACTTCTCTATGGTTCATACCCCCGATACTACTCATAGATTCATCAAAATAAGCAAACAACACACGAAAAATAGAATCTGTCAAAAACAGAACAGTCTGTAGCAATCTGTAACTTTCGAATACTTCTGTCACTCCAAAAATCCTCAGAAATTAGGAAGTCCTAAGCAATTTGTTTATTAATCTTCTGCAAAAAGGAATCAACTCAAAATCACGTTCCTGTCATTTATGAAAATTATTCTCGTGCGTGCAAAATTTTCTGTTTTTCAGCAAGATCAAATTAACTATCACAGTAGGTTATCCTAAAGGTTCTACTTGGCACAAAAACTAACTAAAACACAAAACCACAACTAACCAGAGACTAGATGAATTATTTATTACAAAATAGGAGCAAAAAGCAAAGAACAAAAATAAAATTGGGTTGCTTCCCAACAAGCGATATCATTTAACGCCCCTAGCTAGGCATTGATAATTTTAATGATGCTCACATCAAAGACAATAATTAAATCACAAAGAGAGCATCATAGAACACATGATAAACACATGTAAGTCTAACATACTTCCTATGCATATGCATTTTATAGGCAAATAAATTATCATAGAAAGCAAAAACTAGCATATGCAAGGAAGCGGAAAGAAACAATAGCAATCTCAACATAACGAGAGGTAATTTAGTAACATGAAAATTTCTACAACCATATTTTCCTCTCTCATAATAATTACATGTGGTATCGTAATCAAATTCAACAAAATAGCTATCAAATAAAATATTTTCAACACAATCCACATGCATGCGAAGTTGACACTCTTCCAAAATAGTGGGATAACATTAACTAAAGTCATGACCTCTCCAAACCCACTTTTATCAAAAATTTCATAAGATTGAATATTCTCCAAATATGTGGGATCTAAAGTTAACACTCTTCCAAACTCACTTTCAATAATATTGCAAACACTATTATCAATCTCATATTCATCACGGGGCTTAAATAAATTTTCAAGATCATAAAAAGAATCACCCCAATCATGATCATTGCAACAAATAGTAGACATAACAAAACTAGCATCCCCAAGCTTAGGGTTTTGCATATTACTAGCACAATTGACATTAATAGAATTTATAATAACATCATTGCAATCATGCCTTTCATCGAAGGAACTATCAAGTATGGGTGCAATAGCAACGATCTCATGTTTAACATAAGGAACTATAGCAAATTCATCTTCATAAATATTGGCATCATGGCCACAAGAATAGCAAGCATCATGTTCATCAATGGATATTTCAATCAAATCATGGAATCATCATTATCCATAGATTCATGCGTATCATTATTTTCTTCCAAAGCAACGGTCATTCTCTCAATAAATTCTTTGACATAGACATTATGAGCATAGTTTTCATAGCAATATTTAAGTATGTCAAAATTTTCAGATTCGTAGAGAGTTATATCATACGTTTCAATCAAAGAAGCAACTTCATAAGCACAATTAAAAGAAACAAATTCTTCAATTTGTTCGATATCATAGTACATATAAACACCCTTTGCATAAGAATACCAAATTCCATTTTTATTAAACTGACATAGGTAGGGAAGGTTTTTTTTAGGGTTCTTAGAGCAACAAGTAAAATCATAAATTTCACAAAGATTTCCAAGCATAACATAGCAATCTGTTTATTCCCATAAGAGTCTCCCTTTTTCAGACAAATGGTGACGCACAAAATGAGCATGCTCATCTAAAGATTTCCCATCAACTAGGCTAGTTGGGGTTTCAGCACGAGCGCATAAGGATCGAATATGATCCAAGTAGAACACTTTAAGTGGATCCATATCAATAGATTTTTAGCAAGAAAAGATGCAAGCAAATAGAAGGCACGTGGAAACACAAACAAAAAGACATACGGGAAGAAGGCGAAGAAAAGGCAAAGGCAAAGGTTTTCAAACATCGTTTTAGAAGTGGGGGAGAGGAAAACGAGAGGCGAATGGCAAATAATATAATGCGAGGGAGAAGAGTTTATGATGGGTACTTGGTATGTCTTGACTTGAGTGTACCCCGGCAACGGTGCCAGAAATCCTTCTTTCTACCTCTTGAGCATGCGCTGGTTTTCCCTTGAAGAGGAAAGGGTGATGCAGCAAAGTAGCATAAGTATTTCCCTCAGTTTTTGAGAACCAAGGTATGAATCCAGTAGGAGATAACACGCAAGTCACCTAGTACCTGCACGAACAATCAAGAACCTTGCAACCAACGTGATAAAGGGGTTGTCTATCCCTTCACGGTCACTCGCAAAACTGAGATCTAATAAAGATAGTAAAGTAAATATTTTTGGTATTTTTATTGTATATTGGGAAGTAAAGATTGCAAAATAAAAGAACGGTGACAGAAATTGGCAAGTTAAGGGGAAAATAATATGATGTAAAATAGAAGATTATATGATGAAAAATAGACCCGAGGGCCATAGGTTTCACTAGTGGCTTCTCTCAAGATAGCATGTAATACGGTGGGTGAACAAATTACTGCCGAGCAATTGATAGAAAAGTGCATAGATATGAGAATATATAGGCAATGATCATGAACATAGGTATCACGTCCGTGTCAAGTAGACCGAAATGATTCTCCATCTACTACTATTACTCCACACATCGAGCACTATCCAGCATGCATCTAGAGTATTAAGTTCATAAGAACAAAGTAATGCATTAAGCAAGATGACATGATGTAGAGGGATAAACTCAAGCAATATGATATAAACCCCATCTTTTTATCCTTGATGGCAACAATACAATACATGCTTTGTTGCCCATGTTGTCACTGGGAAAGGACACCGCAAGATTGAACCCAAAGCTAAGAACTTCTCCTATTGCAAGAAAGATCAATCTAGTAGGCCAAACTAAACCGATAATTCAAGGAGACTTACAAAGATATCAAATCATGCATATAAGAATTCGGAGAAGAACCAAATATTATTCACAGATAGACATGATCATAAATCCGCAATTCATCAGATCTCAGCAAACACACCGCAAAAAAGTATTACATCGAATAGATCTCCAAGAACATCGAGGAGAACTTTGTATTGAGAATCAAAGAGAGAGAAGAAGCCATCTAGATAATAACTATGGACCCGAAGGTCTGTGGTAAACTAGTCACACATCATCAGAGAGGCTATGGTGTTGATGTAGAAGCCCTCCATGATCATTCCCCCTCCGGTGGAGCGCCAGAAAAGGCCCCAAGATGGGATCCGGCGGTGGAAAAGTGGTTTCGTGGCTCCCACTAATGTTTTTAGGGTATAAGAGTATATATAGACGGAAGAAATAGGTCGGTGGAGCTCCATGGGGCCCACGAGGGTGGGGGTGCGCCTATCACACTGGGCGCGCCCTCCTGCCTCGTGACCACCTCACGGAGTTCCAAACTTCAACTCCATGTCTTCTGGATTGCGTTTGTTCCAAGAAAGATCATCCTGAAGGTGTCATTCCGTTTGGTATTCCTTTTCTGCAAAACACAGAAATAGGCAAAAAAACAGAAACTGGCACTGGGTCTTCGGTTAATAGGTTAGTCCCAAAAATAATATAAATGAGCATATTAAAGCCCATTAAACATCCAAAACAGATGATATAATAGCATGGAACAATCAAAAATTATAGATACGTTGGAGACGTATCACGGGCCGCGGCGGCGGAGCGGGCGATGGCCCTGGCTTTCGATGGTGGTGTTGTGGCAACGGCGGCCGGCAACAGCTGCCGACGGGTAGCGGCGGCGGAGTGTGTGGTGGGTGTTCCGCGCACAACCAACAGGGACGCACTCGCACTACACTACGCCGAAGACTGATCCGCCGCCGTGGTGTAGCCTCCCAGCTGGAGCTGTCCTCTAATGACAGCAGAGTGGCTAAGCGACGACGACGGACCGGTGCCATTGGCGGTTGTGGGAGAAGCAGACGAGATAAGCTATAGGGAGGGAGGGGAAAATGCGATGCAGGACTCGCCGGCCGTAAGGGTTTATATAGCGGGCCAGTAAGTATTGGGATTTTGGGGGATTTCACTGAGTCGTGCGAGAAGCTTGCACGGGAACCTGCGAGGTTGTGCGGGAAAGGGCTCACCGATGATTCATTGGCGCCACTTCGAGCCACTGTTTGGCCAAAAGAACGCCCCCGCGCGCCGCGCAAGTTTGCGCTGTAAGCCGTCTGCGGCAGCGGGGTGACAAGACATGCGAGAGGAGGACGAAAGGACACATACACATACGGTTAATACAAAAAAAACATTTGCGATTTAATTACCTACTATACCCCCATCCTAGTTTATAAGTAGGATTTAACTAATAAAATACGAATGCATGTCGCCAAAGATTATATTGTTGGATCCGTGTTTGAACATAGTTTCCAGTTATACAATTTTTGTAACATGCATTAACACTTTTTGGTTAAATTTAAGGTTATATACCAGCAAGCGTTTGCCCGTAACACACACAGCTTATTCCATCACAAACAGCTCGGATGGATCAACTGTATGCCACGTATCGCACACGCAACTCTAATCTGATTCGTGCTTGATGTCTCCGACATCGCTCGCATAGTTCGTCTTATTTGCCACGTATCACCGTGCCGGCCTCTGCTCGCGTCCGTCGGTGCGCTCAGCTTGTGGACAACTTTTCCTTGCGTGTTGGATACGTCTCCAACGTATCTATAATTTTTTATTGTTCCATGCTATATTATATTCTGTTTTGGACATTATCGGGCATTACTATACACTTTTATATTATTTTTGGGACTAACCTATTAATCGGAGGCCCAGCCCAGAATTGCTGTTTTTTTGCCTATTTCGGAGTTTCGCAGAAAAAGAATATCAAACGGAGTCCAAACGGAATGAAACCTTCGGAAACGTGATTTTCGGAACGAATGTGACCAGAGGACTTGGACCCTACGTCAAGACATCAACCAGGAGGGTATGAGGTAGGGGGCGCGCCTACCCCCCTGGGCGCGCCCTCCACCCTCGTGGGGCCCATGTTGCTCCACCGACGTACTTCTTCCTCCTACATATACCTACGTACCCCCAAACTACCAGAGACGGAGCCAAAACCCTATTTCCACCGCTGCAACTTTCTGTACCCGTGAGATCCCATCTTGGGGCCTTTTCAGGAGCTCCGCCGGAGGGGGCATCGATCACGGAGGGCCTCTACATCATCTCCAAGGCCTCTCTGATGAAGTGTGAGTAGTTTACCTCAGACCTTTGGGTCCATAGTTATTAGCTAGATGGCTTCTTCTCTCTTTTTGGATCTCAATACAATGTTCTCCCACTCTCTAGTGGAGATCTATTCGATGTAATATTCTTTTGTGGTGTGTTTGTCGAGATCCGATGAATTGTGGGTTTATGATCAAGATTATGTATGAACAATATTTGAATCTCCTCTGAATTCTTTTATGTATGATTGGTTATCTTTGCAAGTCTCTTCGAATTATCAGTTTGGTTTGGCCTACTAGATTGATCTTTCTTGCAATAGGAGAAGTGCTTAGCTTTGGGTTCAATCTTGCGGTGTCCTTTCCCAGTGACAGTAGGGGCAACAAGGCACATATTGTATTGTTGCCATCGAGGATAAAAAGATGGGGTTTATATCATATTGCATGAGTTTATCCCTCTACATCATGTCATCTTTCCTAATGCGTTAATATGTTCTTCATGAACTTAATACTCTAGATGCATGCTGGATAGCGGTCGATGTGTGGAGTAATAGTAGTAGATGCAGGCAGGAGTCGATCTACTTGTCGTGGATGTGATGCCTATATACATGATCATACCTAGATATTCTCATAACTATGCTCAATTCTATCAATTGCTCGACAATAATTTGTTTACCCATCGCAATACTTATGCTATCTCGAGAGAAGCCACTAGTGAAACCTATGGCCCCAGGGTCTATTTTTCCATCATATTAATCTTCCGTCAACAAGTTATTTCTGGCACCATTTATCTTTGAATTATTTATTTTTATGTTTTATCGTACAAATACCAAAAATATTATCTTATCATCTCTATCAGATCTCACTCTCGTAAGTGACCGTGAAGGGACTGACAACCCCTTTATCGCGTTGGTTGCGAGGTTCTTGTTTGTTTGTGTAGGTGCGTGGGACTTGCGCGTGGCCTCCTACTGGATTGATACCTTGGTTCTCAAAACTGAGGGAAATACTTACGCTACTTTGCTGCATCACCCTTTCCTCTTCAAGGGAAAACCAACGCAGTGCTTAAGTGGTAGCAAGAAGGATTTCTGGCGCCGTTGCCGGGGAGTATGTGCACAAGTCAAGCCATACCAAGTACCCATCACAAACTCATCTCCCTCGCATTACATTATTCGCCATTTGCCTCTCGTTTTCCTCTCCCACACTTCACCCTTGCCGTTTTATTCGCCTTCTTCCCGTATGCCTTTTTTGCCTGAATTTCCTTGTGCCTTCTATTTTCCTGCATCTTTGCTTGCTGAAAATATATTGATATGGATCCACTTAAAGTGTTCTACTTGGATCATCTTCGATCCTTATGCGCTCGTGCTGAAACCCCAACTATCCTAGTTGATGGGAAATCTTTAGATGAGCATGCTCATTTTGTGCGCCATCATTTTTCTGAAAAAGGGAAGCTCTTATGGTATCATATAAATAGTTTGCTATGCTATGCTTGGAATCTTTGTGAAATTTGTGATTTTACTTGTTGCTCTAAGAACCCTAAAAAACACCTTCCCTACCTATGTGAGTTTAATGAAAATGAAATCTTATCTTCTTATGCAAAGGGTGTTTATAGTTACTATGATATTGAACAAATTGAAGAATTTGTTGCTTTTAAGGGTGCTTATGAAGTTGCTTCTTTGATTGAAAAGTATGATATTACTCTCTACGAATCTGAAATTTTTGACATACTTAAATATTGCTATGAAAACTATGCTCATAATGTCTTTGTCAAAGAATTTATTGAGAGAATGACCGTTGCTTTTGAAGAATATAATGATTTGCATGAATCTATAGATAATGATGATTCTGATGATTTGATTGAAATATCCCTTGATGAACATGATGCTTGCTATTCTTGTGGCCATGATGCCAATATTTATGAAGATCAATTTGCTATAGTTCCTTATGTTAAACATGAGATCGTTGCTATTGCACCAATACTTGGTAGTTCCTTTGATAAAAAGCATGATTGCAATGATTTTACTATAAATTCTCTTGATGTCAATTGTTCTAATAATATGCAAAACCCTAAGCTTGGGGATGCTAGTTTTGCTATGTCTACTACTTGTTGCAATGATCATGATTGGGGTGATTCTTTTTATGATCTTGAAAATTTATTTAAGCCCCATGATGAATATGAGATTGATAATAATGTTTGCAATAATATTGAAAGTGGGTTTGGAAGAGTGTCAACTTTAGATCCCACATATTTGGAGAATGTTCAATCTTATGGTATTTTTGATAAAAGTGGGTTTGGAGAGGTCATGACTTTAGCTAATGTTAATCCCACTATTTTGGAAGAGTGTCAAATTTGCATGCATGTGGATCGTGTTGAAAATATTTTATGTGATAGTTATTTTGTTGAATTTGCTTATGATCCCACATATAATTATTATGAGAGAGTAAAATATGGTAGTAGAAATTTTCATGATAATAAATTACCTCTCGTTATGTTGACATTGCTATTGTTTCTTTCCGCTTCCTTGCATATGCTAGTTTTTTCTTGCTATGATAATTTGTTTGCCTATAATATTCCTATGCATAGGAAGTATGTTAGACTTAGATGTGTTTGTCATGTGTTTCATGATGCTCTGTTTGCGCTTCAATTCTTGTCTTTGATGTGAGGATCGTTAGAATTATCAATGCCTAGCTAGGGGCGTGTTAAACGATAGCGCTTCTTGGGAGGCAACCCAATTTTATTTTAGTTTTTTTTGCTTTTTGATTCTGTTTAGGAATAAATAATTTTTCTAGCCTCTGGTTAGATTCGTTTTAGTGTTTTAATTAGTGTTTGTGCCAAGTAAAACCGTTAGGATAACCTACGGTGATAGTTATTTGATTTTGCAGCCAAAAACAGAAACTTTGTCCGCACGAGATTAGTTTTCATAAATCACATGAACGTGCTTTTCAGTTGATTCTTTTTGCAGTAGATAAATAAATAAATTATGTGAACTTCCTAATTTGGAGGAATTTTTCACGTTCCAGAAGTTTGCGTTAGTCACAGATTACTACAGACTGTTCTATTTTTGGCAGATTCTGTTTTTCGTGTGTTGTTTGCTTATTTTGATGAATCTATGGCTAGTAAAATAGTTTATAAACCATAGAGAAGTTGGAATACAGTAGGTTTAACACCAATATAAATAAAGAATGATTTCATTATAGTACCTTGAAGTGGTGTTTTGTTTTCTTTGGCTAACGGAGCTCATGAGATTTTCTTTTAAGTTTTGTGTTGTGAAGTTTTCAAGTTTTGGGTAAAAGATTTGATGGATTATGGAACAAGGAGTGGCAAGAGACTAAGCTTGGGGATTCCCATGGCACCCCAACATAATTCAAGTGGCTGTTCGATACATTTCTACGGTGCATGAACAACAAGCACCCAACTTGCATTCTAACAGGTGAGTTCAAAAAAAAAACTATTCAAGTTTCATCATCTTTTCAGTCTATGGGTCTGTGTTGGGTACATTGGTTTTGTCTGAAAATAATGTAAAGAATGCAGTTCAACCACTGTTAGCACAGAAGTCCAACTAGCAGTACAAGAAAGCAAAATTATATGTCACATGTTTAGAAAAAAATTAGTTATGAATGTGAAGTTCAAATACATGAATCATAGAAGTTCAAGGACAAAGCTGTAAGATAAATATATGTAGCATGTTCAGAAAAATATAGTTATTTACGTGAAGTTCAAGCACTGCTACCACAGAAGTTCAACAACAATGCTTTAAGAAAAATTTCAGTGCGACACTACTAGTTTGTCCTACTACTAACTGTGAAGTTCAAGCACTGGTACCACAGAAGTTCAGCAACACTGCTGTAAAGAAAAAATACATGTGACATTCTTAGATACCATACTGCCAAGATGTGTAGTTCAAGTACTTGTACAACATAAGTTCACCATCAGTACAAAAAAAGAATCAAGTTTCATTTTTTTAAATTCATGCAGACCAATGCCCATCGATGGCGAAAGCTATACCACAATCATTTCCAAACACCGTCCACAAGCTATGTCGTTGGCACATCATGAAGAAGTATAGGGAATACCTCGTGTTGCTGTACAAAAAGTATAAAACATTCAAAGAGGAGTTCACAGCTATTTTAAACTGGCCGTTGATACCAACGGAGTTTGAAGATGCCTGGGCTAAACTCGTGCACAACTACAACCTGGAGAATGACTAGATGATGATGCAGCTCTGGAGTGATAGGAAGATGTGGATTTCAGCATATTACAAGAACATTTTCTGTGCTAGAATGACTTCCACACAACGAAGAGAGAGCAAGAACCACGTGCTAAAGAAAGGGTTTGTCAAGGGGACCCAGAACCTACACAAGTTTGCTAGGCGGGTCAATGCTTGCGTACAAACTCGGATGCAGAAGGAGAACGAGCATACAATGACCAGCATGGTATGATGACAAGTACAAAACACCCCCATCATGTTCTGTTTTACCTTCAACATGTGCACTTTGAATTTAAAAAAATGAAACCCATGACTCTGCTTCGACTAATATCTCACTTTTTGACATGTGCAGACCAATCCTGTGACAAAAACAACTTACGGCTACGAGGAAGACATGTCTATCAAGTACACGAGAGCCGTATACACCGAGATGAGGAATAGGATGAGAAAGGCCACGCTATTTCGCGCAAAGCGTACAGCAGAGCCCACTAAGTACCTTGTGTACTACCACAACAAGCCTGGCCATGATGATGAAGAAAGATTTTCCTGGTCAAAGCATGAATTCCAGGTTGTAGCTGACCCAGAGAATGAAATTTACGAGTGTGAGTGCAAGCTCTGGACACACACAGGTGAGCGAAAAAACAAACACATTAAATAGCTAGACTAGTAGTATCATCAAAATTTATGAAACTCATCGTTGTCTCACAAACTATGTATTCTGCATTCATCACAAAATGCAGACCTATTCTACCTTCACATCATGAACATACTGGACTACCTCAAGCCTGACAAATTTCCAAACAAGTATATCCTGAAACGGTACACAAAGACTGCAAAATCACAATCAACCTTTAATACAAGGGACTACAACACAACCGCATTGGATGGCAACTCAAGGCTATCGAAGCAAGACATCTTGCTGCAGCTGAATTTGATGGTTAACAAGAAAGCGATGAGATGTGACCAGCAATATGACAGAGCCTACTATGTTCTCAAGAGGCTCATGGAAGAGCTTGATGCAATACATTCAGCAAATCAAGCAGATGCTGACGAAAGGATGTCTGAAGAGGACGCTGAAATTGAAGATGACCTTCATTATTATGCAGCTGAAATGCTCAACGCCGCCGCTGAAGCCAACCAATGCAAGCAGGGTGATAGCCAATCAATGGAGCAACGACAGCAAGATACGATGAAACTGCCGCTGTATTCTGAAACAAAGGGTAGGAAGAAAATTACTGCAGCAAAGAAAAGTGACAAGAGAGGTCAAATAAAGGCACCACCTGCAGGAAGAGTCGTCGTGCTCGATGAGAATGGAGTGCCACTTGGATACAGGAAATGCAGTGTGTGCAACTAGGTTGCGGGACACAACAAGCTGACCTGTCCAATACTCTTGGAAAGAAACAATGCTGAGGAGGTCAAGCATCCCAAATCTCAAAAACAGCAGCCCAAAGTTATGGAACAAAAGAAGGGACCACACCCAAAGAAAGCAAGCAGCAGACTTTGTAGCATATGCAAGGAGTATGAACCACATAATGCAAGAACATGCCCGAAGCGCGCATATGCTGAAAAGACAAGCAAAAAGACAGAGAAGAAACATAAATTAAAACCTAGAGCCACCAACAATAAAGTGGTGGAAGATGAAGAGGAAGACGAAGATGAAGACACCGAGGATGAAGAGGAAGACGACGATGAAGATGAAGACGACGATGAAGAGGAAGAGGTACATGTCAAGCAAAAACCTCTACCACCAAAGCCTAGGAGGAGCGCAAGGCTCATGAACAGTTAGAATAGGTCAATTAACACAATGCAAACTTATGTTATGTCAATGTGTAGAACATTATGTCATCCCCTGGTAATATACACTGTGAAGTTCAAGTAATATTACTTCAGAAGTCCTGGTATGTTATGAGAGGAAGTGATGTGCTGGTGTTGTATTGCATGAAAGTGCAAGCAGTAATAAATTGAAAAACATACACTGTGAAGTTCAAGTTAGATTACTGCAGAAGTCCTGGTATGCTATGGCAGGAAGTGATGTGCTGGTGATGTATTGCATGAAAGTGCAAGCAGTAATAAATTGAAAAACATACACTTTGAAGTTCAAGTAAGATTACTGCAGAAGTTCTGGTATGTTATGGCAGGAAGTGATGTGCTGGTGATGTATTGCATGAAAGTGCAAGCAAGAACAAACATGAAAAACATACATTGTGAAGTTCAAGTAATATTACTGCAGAAGTTCTGGTATGTTATGGCAGGAAGTGATGTGCTGGTGATGTATTGCATGAAAGTGCAAGCAAGAACAAACATGAAAAACATACATTGTGAAGTTCAAGTAATATTACTGCAGAAGTTCTGGTATATTATGGCAGGAGGTGCTCGTGTTGTATTCCATAAAAGAGAAACCAGAAAATAATCATACATTTTTGAAGTTCAGGTCAACTTACAGAAGAAGTTCTGGTATGTAAAATCGATGTAGGAAAAAATATGCTTAAAAAATAAAGTTTCTCCGCATAAACTAAGGTTAGCAAGCCTAAGACAACGCGTTCAAATGTGAAGTTCTACTTGGATACGTGCAGAAGTTCATGTACAATGCCGACAAAAGATAAAGAAACGTCACCAATATTTCTGCACAAAGTTACATATGAAATACATTCGCACTTGAAAAAACACAAAAAAACAAATATAGATTCTACGCAAAAGCATACATATCGGTTGGGTTGAAAATTACCAATACATTACACAACACAGAATATCCTCTCCATCTGAAACTAGCAGCCCAGCCACATCTCAAAGCAGGAGTTCAAGTCTACGATCATATGTTGGGGGCACAAAAATAAACAACACAAAAAAATCAAGCAGTTCAACCAAAACCGAGGCAGAAGTTCAGGTACATCTGTTAGGGCAAAAACATTCAACACATGGATACTGAAAAACGACGCAGTACATTGAAATTCACAAAGCCAAATCATTCTTCACACAAAATACATTTGTCCACAATATCATAAGTAATAGTGTTGCACCTATAGATACACAAATCACTAAAACATTCTTACAACCAAATCGTTACGGGATTGTTCCAATCATTATCAAACCTAAAATTTTGTACGAAATCAAATCTACAATGAAACTAATGCTTCGAATTCATGGGCCAAAGGACTGGATCTCTTTAGGGAGCTCTGAACGCATGACTTCATTCTTCTCGCTACAATCAGAGTGTGCATGAACTCAGCCTTCTAGTCATCTGCAGCAGCCTGCAAACAAAGAAAGGTGAAACGATGGTTTAGTAACGGATATCTAAAACCACAGCAGGAGCGTCTCAGCAAAAACACACAAGAAAAATCAAAGGATGAGGAGACAAGAACAAAGACAGAACATACTTCCACATCACCAAAATCTTCAACAATCTCATCGCCATCATACGAAGATCTGAACTTCACGGCAAAGAAACGACAATCATTACTCTTATGCTCCGGAACATCGATGAAAGTCGGCCTCTTTGCAAGTCACACAGTTAGGCTGCTTGCTCGCCTTGTATGCAGCTTTGCCGACACCTCCTCGAGCAACCCAACAAATCTCTTGATCTGCCGGAAATAACAAAATTAGATGAAGTCAAAAACATGTTAACCAAAATAGTTAAGTTCAGGTACATAAAAAAGCGACACTTGCATAAGATCCACCTAAACCCTAAAATGGAAGAAGTTCAACTTCCAAATCATAGTCAGTTCAAGCAGTATTACCAAAAACAGAGACAACAACATATTTTGTCAACACAAGGCATAATAAACTTCGTGTCAAACAAGAGAATGTGAAAGGAGGTTCAGGCTAAGAAACACTCACGATATTTTGACAGTCAACATGGAAACTCCTTCGCGACGTTTCCATATTAGCATAAGAAAGTGAATCAAGGATGTCAATGCTCCCACGATATCTATTCACCACGTACACACTGTAGTGCGCCATTGTGCCAATTGGCTTGAATAGAATCAAGAAAACCTGCCAAGAATGAAAGGACCGCGAACACAAACTATAAAAGCATATGTCTTCAAGAACGGCATGAACAAAAACTTCTTGACAAACTCAAAGAAAGCGATGCACATGAAATTAAAAAAAGCAAGAGTTATGAAAACCTAACCAGCTTTGCGTTAAGAAGGTCTTCTTCCTTGCGAACAAACATTGGGAGGAGACCAGCAGATTTTCTTGCATCAAACTTTGGAACTGTTGCACCGAAGAAATCATCCTCCCGGCAGTACTCTGCATTCACAAAAACACAATTAAAACACCTCCCAAATGCTACTACAACAAAACTATGGCAAAAAGAAGGAGATAGGGGTGCAAAGAACTAAAACCTGTATGAAGGAGGGACTAAGTACAACCCTGTCAGCACTAGTGAATATCTCAGAGGTCTCTGGCTTATCCTTCCACAAATTTATGAGATAATCCATTATGTCTCCCTCCATCTGCTGCCTTCACCGAAAAGCGTATAAAGGACACATCCTGTGAGGTCAATCACATTCGCAGGGATGGTAAACATGCAGTAGCTTGTCATGCAGAATACAAAAGGATGGTAATAAATATATTAGAAGTTCAGATACAACAACAAACATAAGTTCAGACATTAAAAGTCAAAAGGCAAGAGGAGACGTAAAACAGAAGTTCAGATACTACAACAATGGCAGTTCAGACAGTACAACAACAGAAGTTCAGACACTATAACTCCAAGGCAAGGGATAAATGAACAGAGGCCCACATACTACAACAACAGAAGTTTCAGACACCGAGTAGCATCTCTGGCAGCAACAAAGTTAAAGAAGAAGAAAACTCACTCAGAATACTTCTCCAGACCGTCTTTACTCAAAGACATGCATCGTTTCAACTTCGGGCCTTGGATAGATGAGGGTAACTGTATTTTTTCAGGGGAGCGACAGGAGAACGCCACTTCAAAGGAAATCTTGATGCTCTCTTGGAGGAAGTTATGTTCCCAGACTCAACTGCCGGTTTCCTCCTGGTGATGACAGCATTCTTCCCACCTCTACCAAAGAATAAAGATCAAAGAAGACGTTTAACATTCTTTGGGTAAGCAATCTTCTCAAAATCATCATCGGACGAAATCACTTCTGCTTCGGCTGCTTCGACTGCATCAGCCTTCCTGTAGCAAGGGGTTTTTGGAATACCACGAATACCACCAGCCTGCTTCCCTAACTTGGAAGGAATTAGGGTCCGAGGTTAATCATCTTCTATCGGAGCTGTACTCATCAGTTCCTCCCTAGGCTGGTATTCCTGTGACCCGAGGAATGAGTAGTGGTAATCGGTCAACTCCAACGGATCCACTGTCAAAGAAAAAAGGATGAGAAAACATCACCATTAAATACAACTGAAGTTCAGGAACATCACAATGTGCAGTCCAACTAATAAAGATGACATGGTTACTACTCAAGCTGACCTAAAAAATTAGTTGGAGTAGAAAACTAAATGAAGTTCAGGCACAACCAGATGCACAGTTCAAGATAAACCGTTGAACTGGAAATCATTCAACTACAGCTAACAAAACCATAGAAAGGCATCATCTCTGAAGTTCAATTAGAAAAGAAAATGCTCATGTCCATTTAAGCAATGGAAGGACAGAAATTACTGAAACAAAACACACAAGCAAAATTAAAAAACATAGAAATGAAGTTCATGTACAAAGAAAATGCTCCTCTCCTTCCGAAACCAGCAGCCCAGCCAGATCTCAAGCAGAAGTCCAAGTTCAGAGAAAAATATGAAGTTCAGGTAGAATAAAAGATGCAGTGCAGGTAAGCAGTTCAAGTTCCAAATACTTACATGTTTAGTAGCCAAACAGAGCTTGGAAGTCTGTCTCAAACAGGTTAGAAGAAGCGATTGAGTACATCCACGTCTTCCTGATATCTGCGATATTCTCATGGGAATAATTTGCAAGAACCCCGCCATGATACGAATGAACATTCGTAAGCATGAAGAATCTGCAGTCGATACTGCCATCAAATGAAGTAAAAGAATAGTGTTAGAACAGAAAAAGAAAGCAAACGAATTAAACACGTCGCGGCTTAAGTACAACTACAGTTAAACATATGTGATAAAGAGAAAAAGTGGAACTCATACTTGTTTTGCTGCTGGGGGACATCAATCCCATCCAGAGGGAAATTGTCGATGGTAAGAGGACTGAAGGGTGTCTCCCTGTCGTTGCTGGCATCCATCCAAAGCTTGTTGATGTTGTCGGTCATCCGTAAAAGCAGCGTATCGCACATTCATCTCTGGTCCATAATAGAGTCGAGAAGTGGAACCTTGAATTCTTCAGTCAAGAAATATTGAAACCCAATGACCAACACCACCCATGGAAGCAGGAATCTCAGGCGGGTCAAAAGTGGGGAAAACAACCTGAAGCATCATAAACACACGAATCATTAAAAACTGAGAATTAATATCAGAACGGTACAAAGAAAAATAAAACAAATATTAACACCGTGGATCGCACTTCAAAACTAATACAGAGGCAAAGAACAAGATATTGCATACCGAATCATGTGCATCCATGCAATCTGGACCACTCGCCATGAAGTACTTCCTCACACGGGAATCAAATTGACCTCTGAAAATCTTGTCCTAAAATAATGTAGACAACACCAACATATGAAAAAAAATACAAAAATGAGACAAACAAGTTTTAACTAAAACGGTAATGAACAAAACAGATAATAAATCACTGTATGGTTGACTTACACAAACCCAATACGGCAGGATGAGTTTATCCGATCCCTGGTACTTCGCACGTAGACAGTAGAGTGCACACTCAGCCACATTAGATCGAAGCATTCCACGACGACCAAAAGATATTGCAACTTCTTCGACAGAAGCTTCACACTCCTTGTTTCCGAACATAATCATTTCTCTAAAACAAGCGAATAGTAAAGTAAAACAAGTTCAGCAGTAGGAACTCAGGAAGTTCATAACACATGTTAGCACAGAAGTTCAGCTATATCACAACAGGCAGTACAGTACAAAAGAGGCCAGAAGTTCAGCACCAGAGAAGTAAAAATAAGAAGTTCAGGTACATAGAGTTGAGAAGCTCAGGTATGAAACCACAGGCAGTTCACAGGGTGTACATGGATGATGTAAATATTGAGCAGCTGCACTCACCTCTTGGAACGATCATTCCTAAGCCTAGTTACCTTTGTAATAAAAGTCATCAACCTTCTTTGAGACGACAAAGAAGGTCGCTATCTGCTCACCAAAAGAAAATAGCAATTAGCAGCAACACTCAAAGCACATAGATTCACGACAGTTTCAATTAAGACCAACATTCAAGCACAAACATTCAAAACATAAGCACATCTCAGCTGCTACATCAGAAAAGATAAAACCACAGCATCATAGACATCACAACCCATGCATTACAAACCTCCACCCACATAGAAAACAGGTTCACTTAACATTCCTTACAACCCACATGACAAACAACAAAACCAGAAGTTCAACTTAGACCACACAGGCAATTCATAGGGGATATCATGGACTAAACAAAACAACAAAGAGGGAAGGGGATGGGGAAATAAGAGAGAAGCATGCTCCTCTCTTCATGGATCCTTGCCTAGACCAGTGGCAGCACTAGAATGATCAACCTCCTCTCCATAGCTATCTCTTTCGGTATCTTCATCGCCGTCTCCAGTAGACGTTGCAGCGTCGTTGGGAAGGACACCAGCAGCAGCTGGAGCAACTGGAGAATCTGAAACAAGAAAACCTTTTGGTTGTGCCTGTACAGCATCAACATCAACTGATGGTTCTGCTGCAGGAGACTTCTCCGGGCTTGCCGCAGCACTACCACCAGTTTCAACAGCAGACTCAACATGATCTTTCTCCAAAATGATGTCTCCAGTTGTCTTGCCCTGCTCAGCATCAGAAACCTCAGCGCCAATGGACGACTGAGGTTCAGTCAGGACCACCCCGTCGGAGCAGCCGGTGCCTGAGACGGACATGTCTGCAACCTTCTCTGGAGGAACACTAGCATCATCTTTCTACTGCTGCAAAAAGAAACAGAAAGTCATTACAAAGGGCTGACTGAACCTCATGCACAGGGGCAGCAAGTCCGTCTTAGGGGCAACAAGACAAATGGACAAGAAAAATGGTACCTTATTTTCACTACAATGAACCTCATCAACTATTACGCCACTAGCGGGAGCAGGTTCATGCACAGGGGCAGCCTCATGCACAGGAGCAGCTTCATGCGCAGGTAAAACATCCTCCTCAACCCTAGCATCATCATCAACAACCTACAAAATAAATCATGTAGAAAACAAATACCTAATCAGCAGAAGTTCATATTGCATAATCAGCTATCACAACTGACACATAATGGAAGTCCAAATACAGTAAACATAGCAGGTCAGATATCAAACTAATCTAAGATAAAAAAGGGAACAAAAAAGGGCCAGTCCTTGGGTTGCGTGACAGGTTCAGTGCCATCAACACACTGCGACTACGGCTCTGACATCTGAAGAGAGCACAAAGGATCCGGAATGGAATCACAACCTTTGACTGACGGAGCCCCCTCCTCAGCAGCAGCAGGGGTTTCTGATAAACCCAACTCAGATAAAACATCGTTGATGGTGTTCACAGCTTCCTCCTCTGTGGACACATCTGCAAAGAACACAAAAAATCGAAGCAAAAAACAAAAAAAGTCAGGAACAAAAACAAAAGCAAACGACATGAACAAGCTAAAAAAAATGGCTCAAAACTTTAAAATGAAAAAGAAAATGGGTTTCACATACTAGGTGAAGCAAGAGCTGCAGAAGCAAGATCCTCGAGGCTTGAAAAATTCTCAAGAATCGAAGCAACCTCGGCAATCACAGTCAAAGGGATAATGGGAGATTTAGCCGCATCAGATATTGGAGCATTAGTATTAACCTCTGAAGCTCCCTCTTGATCACGGGCATTTTTTCAGAACTATTCAACTCATCACCAACTACAAAAAATGCAAGTAAAAAGGCAGCTGAGTTCTAATGCACAATCCTACACCAAAGGGACTTCTACTTTGACAACAATGTCCAATACCAAGAAGTTCAACAATACCTAACAAAGCAGTAAACACAAAAAGCAAACTAAAAATCTACAAACTATATATAAAAACAATCTACACCAGAGGGGCTACTACATATAACATGAATGTCCAGAAGTTCAACGATATACAACAAAGCAGTAAAACAAAATGTGCATAACAGAAGTTCAACCAAATTTGATTATAAACAAACAATAATTAAAACCAGAAGTTCAACTATGTGACCCAAGCAAGTAGCACATAAAAAAGATGTAGCATGACCACAAATAGTATTTGACAGGCAAACTAAATATCAATACCATCAACATGATAACAAAAAAATACAAAGATATACACTACAAATATGAAACATTTGGGAAGTCCAACAACACTTGCTGACATAGTTTCACCTGCGAAATCATCAACTACAAAGTAAGAAAACACTATTCTAACTCTCTAATGGTAAAAAGCATACACATAGCCATTCTTAGAAGTTCACACTATTAAGAATGGCAGTCCAACATGAATACTAAGTGAAGATATGGGCAGACATATATAAGAATAATGCTATTTAAAATACAAGATACAACTACATTAAGATACCTGGAGAAGGTTTTGAAGCCATGACAACACAACCGCCTTGATGAATGCAACTCAAACACTAGAACAACTCGCTAAAAAGCAGGGATTGATTGCATATAGTTAGTAAGTACAAAATCATACAGCAAAATACAAAAAGAAACTGAATCAAACCCTAGAATGAAACAACCAGAACTACCAACAAGTATAAAAAGATGAACAGCAGCACATCTAGGAAAGCACAAACAAAAAAAAGAATCCATAAACTATCTAGCATGTGAGAGACACCATATAGACTTCGAAATAAAAAAACACTAAAACGAAATAGACACATCAGATCCAGCATCACACCACACCCTCTCTTACATGCATCTGAATGCTGAAATCAAGAAAGGGGAAATGAAATCCACACAAGCCTGAAGGGAAAAAAAGCACACACAAGCATCACATACAAAAATCTGACCACGGGGGAATGCATTCCACCCACCACACGCACAAGAAGCCTACCTAAACTACCACCAAACCATCAGAAGAAGGGGGTACAGAGGCGGACGCGAGAGCACAGAGGAGGCGGACTCGACAGATCTGGCGAAACTAGAAGCAAGCATTAGGGCGGGGTAGCACTTGTACCTCTCCCGGCGACCCCCGCACGCACGAATCCACGGCGGTTCTTCAAGTCCCCATGACTCCACGCGCACCTTGCAACCGCGCAGGCAGTTGCCGCCCTCGCTTCGGAGCAGGAGAGAGCGGGCTGGGCGAGGGAGAGCGGGGCGTGGGGGAGAAATAGGAGCGGGGGCGTGCGCTGGTTACTCCACTCACGAGGGCAGGGGACAGGCGCGGAGAAATGGGGAGGAGTTGCAGGCAACGAAGGCAGCAGAGGGACGGAGGGGGAGAGAGAGCGAGCGACAGGGGAAGAGGAGTTTTCTGACAGGTGGTGGCGAGGAAGATGGTCAATTAATGCCTCTCTGTCGTGGGACTTGCAACGCAAGAGAAATTACAGTTTTACCCCCTCAACAGCTAAAAAAGTAAATACATCTATAGATAAATGAATGCACCATTTGAATGCATCTATTATAATAAGATAAGATCACACAACGGCACTGCTGATATCCTCAAAACCAAAAATAGATGGCAAATACACTACCAAAGGAAGAAACATACATACATACATAAATGTGCACCTAAAAAACAAGAGAAAAGAAGTTCAAAAAATAAAGAACATAAGTTCAAGTACTCTAATAAAAGAAGTAAAGGAATAATAATAAATAAACCCAATGAAACAAAAAGAAGAAGTTCAAGTACAAAAACAGACGAAGTTCATATCCAACCCTAAAACCCTAAACCCTAAAAACCCTAAGATAGATAGTGGGGTCACGGATGTGACGGACTCGCCTCCGCATGCAATGACGCGGCACGCTGTAACATCCCAAATTTTCAATTTGGAATGTTATACATTAAGTCATCATGCATTACATATTTTCTTGCATTTTGCCGATCCTAGAAATTTCACACAACTCAAGGACCCTCGGAGAGAGTTGGAGATTTCGTTATTTTCATCTTTGAGTTTTCTCAAATTTTGAAAATAGGATCATTTGATTTTTATTTATTTTATCTTCAATTATTTCTACTATCAAAATATGAGAGAGGAATAAAATGACTTTCCCAAAATAAAGAAATAATGAAGATTTAATAAAAAAATCAAATAAGATTTTATTTTAAGTTTTCACTTTTTATTTGCCTTAGGGAAAATCGTGTTTTCAAAATTGCATTTTAGGCCCGTGTAAAAGTTCATTTTGTTGAATCATTTTTAGAGTCGGGAAAATTTACTTTGTAAATTTTGGAGTTCGTTTAGATTTTATTTTATTCGTTTTTCCGCGTGATTTTATATAAAAAATATTATGCATGGCGCCCGCTTTGGGCCAAGGCCCCCCTGCCCACCGCCCCTCCACTCTGGCTCGCCGCCACACTGCCCGCCCCCCGGCCGAGTCCGAGGACTCCTCCTCCTCCTCCTTTGCTTGCCCCCTCCCCAAGCTACTCCCCCTTTAAATACCCCTCACCCCCTCCTCCCCAACTCGCGCCGCCGCCCCAACCCGCAGCCGCCGTCGCCGCCACTTGTGCTGCCGCCGCCGCCGCCACTTCCGCCGTCGCCCCCGCCCTTGCGCCGCCGCCGCCGCCGCCTAGCCGCCGCCCTGGAGCCCCACCTCGTCGAGGTAGCAGCGCCGCCACCCTCCCCTCGGTTCGGTTTTTTTTATAAAAACCGTTCCGGTTTTCTTTTCCGTTGTTCGATTTTTTTCGAAACCCTAGATCGGTTTTATTCTTCCGGTTTTGTTGTTTAGCAAGCGTTCGCCGCGTTCGTCTTAACGAACGTGATCACCGGTTATTCCCGGTTAACGAACGTCCGTTCGTTTGACCGTTCGTCATTTTCTTTAACAGATTTATTCCGCTATTTTCCGATCGCGATTTCAGATCCGATCTTCGTTCTAGTTTATCTTCTCGCTCGTTTATCGGAATCAGGTGATTCAAGCGCCTGGAGTTTCGTTTCGAAACCGCCGTTCCGACTAATCAACTTAAACAAAGTATTGCTACTGTAAAATTTGACCTAGTTTCAACTTGGTAGAACCGAGCTGTTTTCTTCCGCCGGATGTTCTCCGTTGTTTTGTTTGATTCGCTTTCTTTTGCAACCAGGGTTCTTAAGTTGAAATTTCTGGTCAGTTCTTTTATTTGAGATTTACCCATGCATTAGATGAGTACTTATTGTATGCTTGTTGTTTGTCTGCGATAGATCACCCGGAGTGCGCCGCTTGTTACTTCGAATCTATAGGTTTCGCGGATCATCAGCAAGGCAAGTAACACTTTGATCATACTTTCTCATACCCAGTTTTTATGCATTAGATCAATCCTCGAACACTTGCATGATTAATATCTAATTAAATTGTGGGATGGGAAGTAGTTGAGGTAGTACCTATTACCTGTTTACTTATGAAACCTTGGGAGTTACCTCTACGTTTGCTTAATTGCCATGCTATGCTAGTAGACGTGGATTGGGTGAGTGTATCCATGACAGATGTGAGATTGTTAAATTAATGGTTTATTTAAGGTGGCAAGTTAAACACACATCTGGGTGGATTGAGGCACCTGGTTTCCATCAGGACTTGCCTGTTTTTTTTCTTCGGACCGCCACCCAGGCTCAAAGGGATCATAAGATCATTCATGCTAGTAACTTCCGTGTGCAGCCACAAGCCATTATGGGCTCTGGCATAGTTGATTAAGTTGTGCGAACTCTTACGGGTAGACTAGCAGATGTAGGGGTTGTAGGTTGGTACGGTCTACCCACAAGTAAGGTGCTAGCGCTTACGAAAGACTATGTCTCGGTCATCCGTCTCTCAAACACCATGTAGTCACGAGAAACCAAACGGAGGCGATCGAGTCTTGTGGGGAAAAGTGCATAAACCTCTCAGAGTGTATAAACTAATCATGATTAGCCGTGTCCCGGTTATGGACATCTTGAGTATCTAGTACTTGAATATCATGTGAATCTCAACATGTTACTCTAATTAATATTGTTGGGTTTTAATGAGTACTTTTAAATTGGGATTGAGGATCTTGTCAACCATTCTCAATGTTTAACAACCACCATGATAGTTAAACAAATTTATTCCTTTGCGAGAGGGAAAAACGGCTTTATGCAAAAGCAGAATCAGAGAGCTTTTCCACCAGCCACATATGCATGTAGTACAGGCTTATCATTCATTATTCTCTATGTGTTACATTGCCGGCATATTCCATGTGTTGACCCATTTTCAGCTGCAACTTTCATGTTGCAGACTTTTGAACGACAGTAAGGTGCTTTAGGTCGTGGTTCTATACTCAGTGATGCCGTTGGAGTTGATGGACTCACTTATCTTCCAAGTCTTCCGCTGTTATCGTTATTAGATGGCCTTAAGCCATATTTATTGTAATAAGTCCTCTTTTGGGCAACGATGTAATAAGTGTGTGATTGCTACTCTGTTATAAATCCTTGAAATCTTGTGTGGTGTCAAGATTCTTGATCCAGGATGACACTGAGCACGAGACTTGATCCATTCGGTCGGGTCGCTCTGAGAGATGGTATCAGAGCACACGCTGACTGTAGGACACGACCACTAAGTTAAAGCCATAGATCACTACTCTCTTCCCATTTTCTAACTCCTCATCTTTTCTACTCTTTTAGGATGAAGGACGCGAAGATCAAGTACGCCCAACCAGATGAAGGCACACCTTTTGGATTTCACTTGAAGGAAGTCACCAAGTACCTGAACATTGGACTACCTAGTTTCACCGGGACTTTCAACGCCACTCTGCCTGAAGAAGAGCGCTGGAAGATTCAAGCTCACGTTCCGGGAAGGACATTCGCCCCAATCACCAAGCCTATAGATAGTGTTCTCAGTGCACCAACACTCGAGTGCAGGAAAGAGCATGGCAGCTCATATCACCATGGGACGCATTAGAGAAGTTTACCAAGAAGACTTCAAGGACACCATCTATCAGATTTGCGGACGCCGAGATGAACAATGGGAGATAGTCAGAACCAAGAAGGATAGATCCATTGCAGCTTTCATCCAGGAGTTAAACCAGCACATTCGACGCCAGGAGAACCAGATGTGCAATGATATGATCGAATTGAAGGATGCGAAGGGAAGGATCATCGAACTTGAAGAAGAACTAAAGTCTACACGTAAGGACTACATGGACGAGATCGTAGCTGTAGCAAGACACAATAACGATCTTAAGTATGAGATTGAAGAAATCAAGAAGAAATTGGCGCTCAAGAAGGAAGACAAGTACGTCGGCTGTCCGAGCAACTACAACATCATCGACGACACCGATTCGGATCCAAGTGAACCCGACTTTGAAGACGAAGCTGGAGCAGACATCATGGAGTCTTCCACCGGTTCAAATTAGTAGATGACCCCCACATATTAGTAGTATTACCTCCATGTAACATCATAGTACACGCACTTTTGCGATAGTTAGATCGTTGTAAGCCCTTTGTTTGATTTGAATGAAGTGATTTTGTGTGCATTTGCTCATATAAATTTGGGTAGTGTTTCTCCTTAGACCTCACTCTATTCTTAATTTCTCATCTTTTCTAAACCCATCATATGCCTCCGAGACGCGACCCCGGGTTTGTTTTCCTTGAGAGATCACCCAGTTGATTCAGCAGAGAACACTTTGATCCAAACATTGGTACAGAACCAAGGCAACAACAACAACCCACCGCCACCACCACTGCAGATCACTTGACACGTTTCTTAAGGCTGAACCGCGGTGTTTTCAAAGAGCACCGAGCCGATAGTAGCAGATGATTGGATCCGTAAGGTAGGGAGGGAGTTGACCACTGCAGGATGTATAGATGGAGAGAAGGTGAAGTTTGCTGCACACCAGCTTGAAGGACCCGCAGCAGCATGGTGGGAGAATTTTACAGCCACTTACCCTGTAGACACTGTCACATGGGATCAGTTTTAGCAAGCTTTCCGCACTGCCCATGTCTCAGCAGGAGCTATGGCCATGAAGAAGCGTGAGTTTCGCAACTTACGCCAAGGAGGAAGGATTGTTGGCCAGTATGTGGATGATTTTAGTAAGTTAGCACGTTATGCTCCAGATGACATTGCTACAGATGCAGCTAAGCAGGAGAAGTTTCTTGAAGGACTGAATGATGAGTTAAGCATGCAGTTGATGGTAGCAAGTTTCAATAACTACCAGGAGTTGGTAGACCGTGCCCTCATGATTGAAGGAAAGCAGCAGCAAATTGAGAACCGCAAGAGGAAGTATGGGCAGGGGAAGTATAACTCTGGAGGCCAGCAGAAGCCCCGTTATACCCCTAAACAGGGAGTTCAGTTTCAGCATACCCATGGAGGAGGTAGTTCGCACAACCATAATGGCACCAAGAATGGGAACGGGAATGGAGGAAGCAATGGACAGAACCGCACCAACCCGTCGACACCATCCAAGGTAGACCTGAGCCACATCACTTGCTTTAAGTGCCGCAAGACTGGGCATTATGCAAACGAATGTCCTGAAGGCCAGAATGGAATTGGCAATGGAAGCTCAGGAAAGAAACCGAACCCTTTCAATAAAGGACAAGTGATCCACGTTACCCTGGAGGAGGTTGAAGCTCAGCCAGATGCAGTAATAGGTAAGTTTCTGGTTAATTTATTTACTGCAGTTGTTCTTTTCGATACTGGTGCATCGCATTCATACATATCAAGGGGATTTGTGGATAAGTACAAATTACCAACCCAAGCCCTTAGGTCACCCATGCTAGTAACCTCACCCGGAGCAGAATACATGGCTAGTATATGGTGTGATCGACCGCCATTAAGGATTGGACACTATGTTTTCCCTCGGACCTAATAGTTACGGAATCCCAAGGATTGGATGTGATATTAGGCATGGATTGGTTATCAAGTATGGAGGAACATAGATTGCGCCACTAAGTCAATTTTGCTTACCACCCCGAAGGAGGAGAATCAAGTATGTATCACGGCATGAGCCGAGGAGAGCACAAGTAAATTCCTTATCGGGAGTTGTGCGGGAAGAAGTACCGGTGGTAAGGGATTTTTCGATGTATTTCCGGAAGAGTTGCGTGAATGCCACGGATAGAGACATTGAGTTTTTATTGAGCTTTTGCGGTGCATGGCCCAATATCGAGGCGACCATACGGGATGCCCGCATGAGATTTGGCGGAAATCAAGAAGCGATTAAGGAGCTATTGGATAAAGGTTATATCGCCCAAGTTCTTCGCCTTGGGGATCACCCGTACTTTTAGTAGAGAAGAAGGACGGATCATTAAGGATGTTTGTAGACTATCGTGGTTTAAATGAAGTAACGATCAAGAACAAGTACCCACTACCTATGATAAATGATCTGTTTGATCGTTTGCAAGGAGCTAAAGTGTTTTCCAAGATCGATTTGCGATCAGGGTACCATCAGTTGAAGATTTGGGAGCAGGACATACCTAAGACAGCATTTACCACGAGATATGGACTGTGTGAATATACCGTTATGTCATTTGGACTGACTAACGCGCCAGCCTATTTCATGAACCTGATGAACAAAGTGTTTATGGAGTTTTTGGATAAGTTCGTTGTGGTGTTCATAGATGACATTTTGGTTTTCTCGAAGAATGAAGAAGAACATAAGGAACATTTGCGATTGGTTTTGGAGGCGAGGAACATCGATTATATGCCAAGTTCAGCAAATGTGAGTTTTAACTAAAGGAAGTTGGATTTCTTGGACATGTTATATCCGGAGAAGGGATAGCAGTTGACCCCACAAAGGTTGAGACCGTAACCAAATGGGAAGCACCAACACCAGTTGGAGAGATCCAGAGTTTCCTTGGACTCGCAGGATACTACCGAAGATTCATTGAGAATTTCTCAAGGATTGCGAAGCCTATGACGGTATTGCTGAAAAAGGATACCAAGTTCATATGGACTGAGGATTGTGAGGCAAGTTTTCAGGAGTTGAAGAAAAGATTGGTTACCTCACCAGTGTTAATTTTGCCAGATCAGACCAAGGATTATGAGGTGTATTGCGACGCTTCACGTTGAGGACTTGGAGCAGTGCTTATGCAGGAAGGAAGAGTTGTTTCGTATGCTTCACGACAGCTTAAGCCTCATGAGTTGAATTATGCCACACATGGTTTGGAGTTAGCAGCCGTTGTGCATGCATTGAAGACATGGAGACATTTTCTCATTGGAAATCATTGTGAGGTGTACACGGATCACAAGAGTTTGAAGTACATCTTCACGCAGAAGGAATTAAATCTCGCGAGAGGAGATGGTTGGAGCTTATTAAGGATTATGATATGAGATTGCATTATCACCCGGGAAGGCTAACGTTGTAGCGAGCGCATTGAGCCGTAAGAGCCACGTCAATACACTAATGGTGGGAGGAATACCCAAGGAGTTAGCGAAGACCTTCGAGAGCTATGTTTGGAAATAGTTCCGAGAGGCTATGTAGCAGCATTGGAGATTCAGTCTCGTTGATGGAAAAATCGAGAAGCTCAAAAGGCGAGATAAGGAAGTTGCCTCTATAAAGGAGAAAATGAGCGAAGGAAAAGCTAAGGGATTTCGTGAGGATGAGCACGATACCCTATGGTTTGAGGACCGTGTTTATGTGCCAAATGACCGGAGATCGGGAAGTTGATTTTGCAAGAAGCACATGATTCACCCTACTCGATTCACCAGGAAATACCAAGATGTATTTAGATTTGAAGGAAGCGTTACGGTGGACGGAATGAAGAAGGATATTGCGAGTATGTAGCAATTTGTGATGTATGTCAAAGGGTGAAGGCGAACATCGAAGCAGCAGGATTGTTGCAACCATTGCGATACCGAATGGAAGTGGGATAAACTAGGCATGGATTTCATCACAGGTTTGCCAAAGACTCATTCAGGCTATGACTCGATTTGGGTTATAGTCGACCGCTGCGAAGGTAGCTCATTTCATTCAATCAAGACTACCTATAGCAGTGCTAAGTTGGCAAAGATATACATGACCAGAATTGTGTGTTTACGGAGTTCCTAGGAGTATCGTATCGATAGAGGAACCCAATTTACCTCAAAGTTTTGGAATCGGTTACACGAAACATTGGGAACCAGGCTGGAATTGAAGACAGCTTTCCACCCACGAACCGATGGACAAACCGAGAGAGTCAATCAGATTTTGGAGGATATCTTTGAGAGCTTGTGCACTAGATTATGGATCTAGTTGGGATGATAACTTGCTGTATGCAGAGTTTTCTTATAACAACAGATTACCAAACCAGCTTGAAGATGGCACCTTCGAGGCTTTATGCGGAAGGAGGTGCAGGACACCGTTATCATGGGGCGAACACCGAGACCGTCGTTGTTTGGACCAGATTTGATCAAGGAGTCTGAACAGAAGGTTAAGTTGATTTGCGATAGGCTCAAAGTAGCCCAGTCCAGACAAAAAAGCTATGCGGATTCAAAACGCAAGGCGATGGAATATGAAGTTGGAGACAGAGTTTATCTTAGAGTATCCCCACTTCGAGGAGTTAAGCGTTTTGGAGTTAAAGGAAAATTAGCACCATGTTTCGTTGGACCGTATAGGATCTTGCAACGCATGGGAGAAGTTGCTTATAAGCTGGAATTGCCAGAGGGACTGTCAGGAGTTCATGATGTATTCCATGTTTCTCAGCTGAAGAAATGTCACTCCGAGATAGCAGAGATATGTTTAAGAGATACAGTACCACTTGAAGCAATTCAGTTGAAGGATGATTTGACATATGAGGAGAAACCAGTCAAGATTCTCGATTATGCCAGCAGAGTTACTTGCAGCAAGGTTATCAAGTTTTGCAAGGTTCAGTGGAGCCACCAATCTGAGGATGAAGCCACCTGGGAAAGAGAAGAAGATTTGCTCAAGGACCACCCTCACCTATTTTCTAGCCAACCCAAATCTTGAGGGCGAGATTCATCTTAAGGGGGATAGGTTTGTAACATCCCAAATTTTCAATTTGGAATGTTATACATTAAGTCATCATGCATTACATATTTTCTTGCATTTTGCCGATCCTAGAAATTTCACACAACTCAAGGACCCTCGGAGAGAGTTGGAGATTTCATTATTTTCATCTTTGAGTTTTCTCAAATTTTGAAAATAGGATCATTTGATTTTTATTTATTTTATCTTCAATTATTTCTACTATCAAAATATAAGGGAGGGAATAAAATGACTTTCCCAAAATAAAGAAATAATTAAGATTTAATAAAAAAATCAAATAAGATTTTATTTTAAGTTTTCACTTTTTATTTGCCTTAGGGAAAATCGTGTTTTCAAAAATTGCATTTTAGGCCCGTGTAAAAGTTCATTTTGTTAGACTCATTTTTAGGAGTCGGGAAAAATTACTTTGTAAATTTTGAAGTTCGTTTAGATTTTATTTTATTCGTTTTTTAGTGCGTGATTTTATATAAAAAAATTGTGCAGCGCCCGCTTTGGGCCAAGGGCCCAGCCGGCCCTCCTCGCGTGCCAGCTGCAGCCTTGCAGCCACGCCGCCGCCCGGCCGAGTCGAGGAGGACTCCTCCTCCTCCTCCTTTGCTTGCCCCCTCCCCAAGCTACTCCCCCTTTAAATACCCCTCACCCCCTCTCCTCCCCAACCCAGCGCCCGCCGCCCAAACCGCAGCCGCGCCGCCACTTGTGCCGCCGCCGCCCGCCGCCTAGCCGCCCGCCCGCGGAGCCCCATCTCGTCGAGGTAGCAGCGCGCTCACCTCCCCTCGGTTCGGTTTTTTTTATAAAAACCGTTCCGGTTTTCTTTTCTATTGTTCGGTTTTTTTTCGAAACCCTAGATCGGTTTTATTCTTCCGGTTTTGTTGTTTAGCAAGCGTTCGCCAGACCGTTCGTCTTAATGAACGTGATCACCGGTTATTCCCGGTTAACGAACGTCCGTTTGTTTGACCGTTCGTCATTTTCTTTAACGGATTTATTCCGCTATTTTCCGATCGCGATTTCAGATCCGATCTTCGTTCTAGTTTATCTTCTCGCTCGTTTATCGGAATCAGGTGATTCAAGCGCCTGGAGTTTCGTTTAGAAACCGCCGTTGCGACTAATCGACTTAAACAAAGTTTTGCTACTGTAAAATTTGACCTAGTTTCAACTTGGTAGAACCGAGCTGTTTTCTTCCGCCGGATGTTCTCCGTTGTTTTGTTTGATTCGTTTTCTTTTGCAACCAGGGTTCTTAAGTTGAAATTTCTGGTCAGATCTTTTATTCGATATTTACCCATGCATTAGATGAGTACTTATTGTATGCTTGTTGTTTGTCTGCGATAGATCACTCGGAGTGCGCCGCTTGTTACTTCGAATCTCTAGGTTTCGCGGATCATCAGCAAGGCAAGTAACACTTTGATCATACTTTCTCATACCCTGTTTTTATGCATTAGATCAATCCTCGAACACTTGCATGATTAGGATCTAATTAAATTGTGGGATGGGAAGTAGTTGAGGTAGTACCTATTACCTGTTTACTTATGAAACCTTGGGAGTTACCTCTACGTTTGCTTAATTGCCATGCTATGCTAGTAGACGTGGATTGGGTGAGTGTATCCATGACAGATGTGAGATTGTTAAATTAATGGTTTATTTAAGGTGGCAACTTAAAGACACATCTGGGTGGATTGAGGCACCTGGTTTCCATCAGGACTTGCCTGTTTTTTTCTTGGACCGCCACCAGTGCTCAAAGGGATCATAAGATCATTCATGCTAGTAACTTCCGTGTGCAGCCACAAGCCATTATGGGCTCTCGCATAGTTGATTAAGTTGTGCGAACTCTTACGGGTAGACTAGCAGATGTAGGGGTTGTAGGTTGGTACGGTCTACCCACAAGTAAGGTGCTAAGCGCTTCGAAGACTATGTCTCGGTCATCCGTCTCTCAAACACCATGTAGTGCGAGAAACCAAAGCGGAGGCGATCGAGTCTTGTGGGGAAAAGTGTGCAAACCTCTGCAGAGTGTATAAACTAATCATGATTAGCCGTGTCCCGGTTATGGACATCTTGAGTATCTAGTACTTGAATATCATGTGAATCTCAACATGTTACTCTAATTAATATTGTTGGGTTTTTAATGAGTACTTTTAAATTGGGATTGAGGATCTGTCAACCATTCTCAATGTTTAACAACCACCATGATAGTTAAACAAATTTATTCCTTTGCGTGAGGAAAAACTGGCTTTATGCAAAAGCAGTAACCGGAGAGCTTTTCCACCAGCCACATATGCATGTAGTACGGGCTTATCATTCATTATTCTCTATGTGTTACATTGCCAGCATATTCCATGTGCTGACCCGTTTTCGGCTGCAACTTTCATGTTGCGACTTTTGAACGATGAGTAAGGTGCCT